>CM019063.1:258186674-259386674 GCA_009667805.1 Leptobrachium leishanense
TCTTTTCATCTTATGTATATTAAGATACATGTGATCTTTGTTTAACCTTTAGCGCTCCTATTTCACTGTATAGTGATTTCTTTCTCCATATACATATAATGCATGCAGGGCTGGATATAAGTCTCAGGAGCCTGAAGGCACAGAAATCTGGTGCAGCCTGTCACGACCACTACGCGCGCTGCCGCTAAAGATGCCGGGTTAAGCTGCTCACTATCTGCCTATCCTAGACCCAGATAATGACTGCGTAGACCACAATCCACGTGCCCACTTATCTAACTGTCCTGGCCACACTTTCGCTCACAACAGGCATGTGGATTGCGATGAAGTGATCCCCAGGAGTGTAACACAGTACTAGTCTTCTCTTGAATCGGGTAGTGACTACGTCTCCCATAATCCCTGGGCCCACTTTCCTATTCTAATAGTTACGCTGCCACCAGTCCTCATGGACACTACGCGTGTCGCAGTGAGAGACGCAGGGCTAAGCAACCCCGCTGTCTGTCTATCCTAGACCCAGACAGTGACTGCGTAGACAACAATCCCCGCTTGCTTACCCAACCGTCCCCAGCGACCGTAACTCACAATTTCGTAGCTACTCGAGCTTAAAACAACAAGCAATACTCCAGTCTCCTGAAACAGAACGTGATAAGGAATATTTATTATGATATAGAAAAAAACTATATATCGCATTGCATTTTTTACAGGAAAAATGTATATAACAATCAATAACCATGGATCGAATATCAGGCAGAAACAGAAAGTAATAAGGAATATTTATTATGATATAGAAAAAAACTATATATCGCAGTGCATTTGTTACAGGAAAAATGTATATAATCAATCAATAATTACGCAGTACACAGCAAATAAAAGAAAGGGATTAAAACACAGAGCCTTACTTACACGTCAAATAAGCTAATTCTCTGTGACTCCTTGGGGGCTGGAGCTAGAAGCATGTACAGCAAGGACAGATCCTCATGGCACAGGACACATGAACCCCCTGTGATTAGCAGCAAGCACATGGCAAGCTTCAGAATTTATACGCTTCCTGGTCCTTCCAAAACCCACCCACAATTGGCCCAGCCTCCTGCACTACATATCCCAGCAGGCCGAGTTCTGGGCATGCTCTGTGCGTGTATTGTTAATTTTTAACTGCCCAAAGGCGTCCATCTTCGCCCCAGACCCCCCTTAGGGATCAAGGGATGTGCTTCCTTCTTTGAAGATAGGACCTACATCTTGGTGCCAGGCTGGCTCCCAAGGTGCGACTAATAGGCTACACGACATGTCAGTTCACAAAAGACATTCCATTTTACAGCCACGTGTTATATCCTCCCCCCAGGGGAGAAAGCTAACCATTTTAATTACATTTTAGCACTTACTCCAGACAGCTGTGGACACTGAGACACGTTCCCGAAATGGTCAGACACAAATATGAATATGACTCTATATGGAGGAGATATGTATAAACAGGCACATAGACACATATACACAGGCAGACCCTTATATAGATAGAAATACAGATCTAATCTGCCCCATCTCCCATCTCTAATCTGCTACACAGCCCTCCCCCAAAAAAGGACCTTTAGAGTGCAAAAATAGGGTGAAATACTCTTTTACTTTTTAAATTTGAGTTTGGGGCAAACAAAAAATATTATAGAAGAGGAAAGAGTTAGAGCCCAGGATGAGAAGCTGGAGAGCTGGCGCTCATACTGCTCAGTCTGGATGGCCTGCTCTTCCTGACACAACCCAGCTTCAGGCTGAAAATTGTACGTCCCAGACACCTCTAAACAGTCAAGGGCCACCCTTAGCATTTGAGGCACCCTCTGAAAACATGTTTAATTCAGTATTGCTAATCAAGCCCTGACAAAAAAAGAGTTATCTTGCCGATTATTAATATCTAGCTGTAATGATAACTCTACTGGAATTTACAGAGTGGTTTATAAATTAGTACTTGGTTTCTCAGACATTGATAATCACTCACCTTATCAACTCACCGTATCAGGGCATCATACTTGTAGTTTTAGCACTTTACCTGGTTCAATTTAGCATGTTAAAATCATTTCCATACTATTTTACATGATCTTCTAGCTTTAGTGAGTTATTCCCATTTTAAAGAAGAGTCCTCAGATTTCTCCCTCCTGACCTAAACACGTGCACTTTCATTACGAGCTTAGTCCCGGCACTGACTTCTGATCCAACCATGACTCTGTTGGGAAGTGGAGAGCAGGCCCGGACTGGGACAAAAAAATAGACCCGGGCATTTTGGACTGAGCAGCCCACTTATTTTTTTCTACACACACACCGCACATTACTGTGGAGCTCCACAAAGGAGTTGCCCAGAGTAGCGCCTTCTCTGTTAGGTGATTAATAACATACACCACCTTAGCTCTGTCTGTGGGATACATCCCAGGATTTAACTCAAACATTATGTCAATTTGTATAATAAATCCCCTGCAAAACCCAGATGTACCGTCAAAACATATGGGCGACTTCAGACTTACATGGCAAGCGTGAGCAGCAGCAAGAGAAGAAACATTAACCACAGGAGAGGAAACATTTGCCGCAGGAGAGGAAGGTGGTGAAGCTTTGCTGGACTGATTCATCAGTAAACCCAAAGCCTGAGCAAACTGGTCCATGCAGTGGTCCTGCTCCTCCTGTTTTGTCATGATATCACTCAATAAATGTACTAACGGTACATACTCGCCACCCAGGGCATACTTGAAAACGAGAGAAATCTCAATGTACCCTTCCTGGTAAAATCCTTTCTCCAAAAATTTGGACATCGACATGGTTAAGTCTGTCGGATCCATATAGCTTGGCCCTGATGTAATGTCACGTTCGCTGTACCGCTCACCCTTGATAACCGTGGTGAGGATCCTTTTGGACAGACTTCTATCCCTCCGATCCTTGAAATGGTCGGGACCGCTAGCCCTATCACTCCCAGCCAGGGAGAACAGACACACTAGGAATAGAGAGTATAAGCAAGAGACAGCAGGTTTCAAGACCGGGTGTGTACTGGAGTACAAAGAGTTACTCTTGCTGACAGCTTGAGAGCAACTTAAGTCAGATTGCTTAAGTAAACTTATACAGCAGGTATCAGAATAAGCGTGCTCAGATATACACTCCGGTGTGGCAACAGGCAGGGTTCTCATACACTCCAGTTTGGCAACAGGGCTACTTGAACAGTTCTTAGACTCAGCGCTAAACAGAACAGACATATATAGGTATCAGCGTGGTACCAAAGCAACATGCACTCTGAGGCTGTATCGAGCGCGAACGGTATATAACACAATTAGAAGGAGAATAGTCGAGAAGGCAGTCCGGGTCAATAACAAGCAAGGTCCTCATACAATATTAAATCGGCAACAGAGCAAGAAATCGGTGAAGCACAAAAAATGGATACACCAGGCGATGCAAGAATAACTCCAAAATCAGGGCAGCGAGCTGTCTCGCGCGCCCTGCATTTAAGACCGGCGGCTCCGCGTCATCACACCGCGCCCCACCCCTCCAGGCACACGATCAGTCGGAGCTGCTGGCACCCAGTCAGCCAGCGATGCCGCCGAGTGTCCAGACCCCCCCTGAAGGTCCGCAGGTGCCGAGGATGTGACAACAAGACCCCCCCTTACGGGCGGCCACTGGACGACCACCAGGCGCAGAGGGATGGGCAGCATGGAACTGGCGAACCAAACAAGGCGCATGGACTTCACTGGCTGGAAGCCAAGCGCTAGCCTCGGGACCATAACCCTCCCAGTCAACCAGGTACTGTACAACACCCCTGACCACACGAGACTTCAGAATGTCATGAACCTCATACTCCTCCTCACCTTGGGACTGAATAGGTGGAGGAGGGACAATAACTCTTGTGTACCTGTTGCATGTGAGAGGCTTGAGGAGGCTAACATGGAATACAAGGTGTATGTGCAAGTACGGGGGAAGTGCCAAGGCATAGGATACAGGGCTCACCCTGTGCAAGACTTTAGAGACTTAGGGCCCTATTACGCTCTTTGCGTTAAAACGCGGGCGCAAGGGAGGAAAAACTGCACCTGCAGTTTTCCCCCTTACGCCGCATTTTAACGCTGGATTACAATGCAGGCGCAAAAAATGCTGCCTGCATTGTGATCAAGTGTAAAATTCCGGGATGCTCGCGGCAGCGCTGAGCGCAGCTGCGAGCATCCACTCGCTGGAGTCCATAGGACTCCATTGAGTTCCTCTCTGACGGTCACGTGACCAGCCGGATCTCGCCTTGCGAGATCCGGCCAGTCGGCGTAGTGATACGCAGAGAGAGGCTAGGGGGACTTTCCCCTAGGCTTTCCCTGCTCCCGCCGGCTGGAGGAGGCGATCGGAGCTGCAGTCCTTGCCACGGGACAGAGGGTGAGTATCTGATCTATTTTTTTTTTGTTTTTTAAGTGCTATTAGTGGAGGTTTGCAAGGTTTATCACGGCCAGACCTCTTTTCTCGAATCTGGTCATCAAGTGCAATGCAAAAATCAATGAGATCATCCAGCTCCTCTGGTAACGACATGGGAGCTAATTCCTTCATTAAAGTGTCTGTTAGACCTTCCAGAAATAGTGATGGTAAATGCATCATTTGGCCAATGCAATTCTGCTGCCACAGTTTTGAATTCAATAGCGTAATCAGCCACTCTACGATTACCTTGCTTGATGTGCCATAGTACCCGGGCAGCGCCAGTTGCCCGCCTTGCGGGATCAAAAGTGCACCTATGATCTTTAATGAACTCAACATAGCAGTATATTACTGGTTTCTTAAGTTCCCACAAAGGAGTTGCCCAGAGTAGCGCCTTCTCTGTTAGGTGATTAATAACATACCCCACCTTAGCTCTGTCTGTAGGACACATCCCAGGATTTAACTCAAACATTATGTCAATTTGCATAATAATAAATAAACAGATAGATAAGATACATCACCAGAATATTTACAGTATTTACTCAATTATATTTGCACCCGTGTATACCCTAAGTGCCTTATATAATCAATATATATACTACATATATATCTAGGAGTAAGAAATGATATGTTAGAGAATAAAACGGTTTAGCAGATATTTTCCGTTGTTACTGAAAGTATAATGAACGAGTGTGAATTTAAAAGGGAATTGTTTTTCTGTTCTCTGAGCTACTCCAAGGCCGAATCCAAGATTAGTTGTTCGTTATTATTATCTAAGTTTCCGTAGTAGTAGGGAGTATAAGAGTATACCTTGCACCGAAAGCGGGAGTCCAATTAAAACGATTAGAAAGTGAATTGTTTTGGGTTAAACTAGATAATGATATGACGTCACAGGTGTCAATTAGGGGACCAGGTGTAGTACAAAAATTTGTGATACTATATTGCCCTCAAGCAACGAGAAATAACCTGTAAAATTGAAATATATGGCTTATTTTAATTTTAGAATTAATTTTGTGATTGGTCAGTAATAAAATGTAGGTGTAGAATTAGAAGATATACCGCGCAAGCGAGAGAGTTCGGATCACTTTTTCACGGAGAACATTCTGGGAACATTCATGGACATTCCAAAATCCACACACGAGCCCTTAGTGGACTCTTGGATTCACGCAAGGGAGATGATATCTACACTCCAACAAAGGAGACCCTCATGCTCACTCATGCACTCTCAAGTCTAAATTGACTACTACTCTCACTGGATCACTAATTCACTCTGGTATTCCCAGATATTTAGAGATATACTACATATCCCACTATCCATAATTGAACAGCGACAGATCTCCATAGAGATCAACGCATTATACACCCAAGAGGATTACATATAATTGCAGGCTGATCGCTGCTTAAGACTGCTACGAAGTCAGAGGTAAGTATAAGGAGGAGTGATTGATTTTAATTGAAAAGCTGATAAAGAGTTTATCTGTCTTTAGCCAAACTCGTATTCCATAAATCATCAATTATGATATTATAGATTGAGAATAAGGTATTGAAATCACTACTGCATTGTGATTATTTAATACCAAGATTCTTATCAAAATCCAATAATAAGCAGATAATATCTGTATCATAGTTAAATTGATTTCGAGTGGCTGTGGATAATAAATTCTACTGTCTTCTTTATAAGTTGGCTTAACTTTTCAAGCGGAATAGAGGTATTATGGAAGTGGATATGCAAATCAGGGAAATAGGCTATGTTTAAAATGTGTAATCTCTGATATGTGATTAGTGTAACAAATACTCAAACACTTGTTAACTGTTTAAATAAATAAATAAATACGTTGTTGTAATAAAAACACTTTTGTTGCATAACTGGCTGGAAATGATCTGTGTTTGATATAAGTCAATCAACTGATTATCCTATGGTTATAGGAATCTGTATACGTATGAAAATAATGTAAATTATGTCCATTCTGGATCTTCTGGAATAATTGGTTAAGGCGTGGTTTATTGATTAATCGATTGAGGTTATAAAAGAATGAGAGATTAATGTGGTTCTGCGTTAATTCCGATCATATCTGCTACAGTATATGTATTGCTGATAAGGGTTGTGTCTAATTTCTTCTAACTATCACTATCAAGTTGCCTAGAGATCAGTGACACTCCATACCTGGAGGCATCTCTCTGAGATCAACTTCTCTCCAACCAAAAACATCTGACAATGCGGTGGTCCTGCAATTCCTGTTTGGTCATGATATCACTCAATTTGGACATCAACATGGTTAAGTCTGTCGGATCCATATAGCTTGGCCCTGATGTAATGTCACGTTCGCTGTACCGCTCACTCTTGATAACCGTGGTGAGGACATTACAAGAGGGACAAATGCAGCATGTTGGTTTAAGTCATCCACTAACCTCCATGCAGGCTTATTTGGAAAAACAACAGGATGGATACGTTTGGTCATACAACTGCAGACATTTCTCCTGCAGCTAACTCCACTCCTATGGATTCTCTGTCAGTGGTTTCTGCTATCTTTACTTCTGCTGATAATATTTGCAGAGCTCCCTTCCTAAAATCAATCTAATCCTTTAACATTTAGAAAACAATTAGGTTTAAATGTTTTTCCAATCACTAACATGTTGTCATGACTTTATTCAGGATTCCACCATCCTCAACACTTACTGGGCACTTCAGCTGGCATCTGCAATGGCGTAGGCTGTACTTAGCCAGCTGGGGGGACCCTAGGCTCTGGTGCCAGATTGTTTCAGGTCTCCTGGCTGGCTGCTGGAGTCCCTCACACAGGTGATGTCCAAATAGTCCCCAGGTTGGTTGGCAGGCCGCAAAGAGCAGTGATTTTTTTTAAGTTCTGGAAGGCATGGCCAATGTACCCCATGAGCTGCCACTCCCCCCCTTCTTCAGTTTCATTAATGGAGTTCTGCTGCTCCTCCCTGTGATGTCAGGGCCCACCCCCGGAGAGAGGAGTGGGCTCCAGGGTGAGTGGTAGAGATGGGGAGCTCGACACGGGCCCTGGCATGTCAGACTTCATGAGGTGGCAGTGACCCGGAGCCATGCCCGGACTCTGTACCCTGATCCTCATCTCCTGCTCCTTGCAGGTCCTGAGAGGCACCCCTACTACTCCTGTGCATAGCTCCCAGTCATCCAGCGCTCCCTATGACCTAATCAGAGGGAGCCAGCTGACCCCCTCTGATTAGACCACAGGGCGCACGCGTGACGTCTGCTGCCCTATGTCCTGTGACCTAATCAGAGGGGGCCGATGGCCGACCGGCTCCCTCTGATTAGGTCAAAGGGTGCACCAAATGGCTGGCCACCATCTTAAAGACCCCGCCGGGCCTAGGGTGCAGTCTAGAGAACACGGGCTGTGTTCCCCAGGCAGCCTCACCAGGCAAAAAAGATGAAGAAGGGCTGCTTTCCAAAAGATGATCGGCCCAGTATGCCCTATGGCCAGTCCAGGCCTGCTTGGCTGACAATCCCTTCTGGCATAGCGACCCCTGGCATTACTCTGACAACCCGACTGATTTAACCCATGGTATCTGGCTCGCAAGCATCTTTGATAGTTATACCTGGTATCTGTTCTGTTCACATATACCTCCTAGTTTTGTTTAGTTATGGTAGTAAGTAGAATTACCGGCCACTTAAAGGACCGGCAGTGTAGATTAGTTGTTCTGCGTACAAGGATCAGACATAATATCTAGGAGGTACGTGACAGGTGGGTTTCCAGGTCTTTAACAGATAATAGCAAGAGCATTCAGGTACATATGTTGAAGCCTTGAGGAAGGGGACGTAGCCCTTTAATTTAGTTCTAGTCATGTGATGTGTGTGTGAGTTAACTGTTTGTGTACTGGAATTCTTGTGCTGGCGTTGAGCAGCACATGAAGAGTGCTGCCTAGTATATATATATTTCCGGCCCGGTTCAGTCAGCGGCAGGGAGCCTGACAGCACAAGACTGGGAAAGACACACTGTGTTGGCGCCGTCCACTCCAGCGCTCTTCGCAAGAATCACGTTGCTTGATGTGGACACCAGAAGAGGAGGCCAACGACGGGCACAGTCATGACGGAGTCTGAGAGAAAGTAGCAGTGAGTGCTAAGGTGTGTTGGTGAGTGTACTCAGTGTATCTCAGTTATTTTTGGGATGGTGATATAGGCCAGCTGGGGGGTGGTAGCATGACATTGACCCGCTGGTGGGGGAAAGACTGATATAGGCCCTCTGGGGGGATTATATACTATTTTTGTGCGTGCTTGCATAATTAAAGTTGCCCGGTCTAGATGAAGTCCAGGGCCAATTTTTGTCCTAGCCCAGCTCTGTGTCCTGTGTAAATCTGGGAAAACCAGTTCAGAACCAATAGAAACCATATGTATGTTCAAATATGATTGGGAGAACCTTGCTTTCGTCATATGGAGTATATTAGCAGAAGACCTTAAACCTGTCCTTGTCTTGTCCTCTGGTTTATTATTTATTTATCCCTGTGTCCTTACCTTGCATTTTCTTGTGCCTTAACCCTTCCTGCCTCTGTGTTTATTCCATGTACTGACCCGACTAGTTCTGGGACATAGCCTTTCTGCCTTAACACTTCCTGCCTCTGTTTGGAATTATCTGTGTACTAAACTAGGGATGAGCCGAACACCCCCGAGTTCGATTCGTATTTGAACCCGAACTTTCCAAATGTTCGAATCCGAACACCCCCCGAGTTTGATTCGTATTTGAACCCGAACTTTCCAAATGTTTGAATCCGAACTCGAACTCAATACAAGTGAATGGGGCTGAAAATTCGATTTTTAGAGTGCCCTCCAAGAGGGCATATATGCTAGATATTTGCCATAAAAGGTGTATGGGGTCCGGGTAGTGCCCTGGGGGACAGGAAACAAGGACAAAAGTTTTTAAAAAAACTTTTTAATGGGACAGTGAGTATTCCATGAAATAAGGGTTAAAAAAAAACCCGAAAAATTCCTTCAAATATCGTGCCTAGGAGGTCCCCATAACCTGCCCATGAAGTGGCAGATTTCTAGGATGTATAGAAACACTTGAAAACAAAAAAATACGTTTCAAAAGATGGTAAATGCTTTTCCTTTAATCTATCCATAAACAACTGCTTGGGGTGGCAGTCTGTATGAAAAGAGGAGACATTTTCGGACACGTAGAAAAAGTTTAGTGATTTTTTGGCTAAATTATTGTGAAACTTATGCAGGCTTTGGATGAAAGTAACAATAGGTGCTTTAAAATTGGGCCTTTAGCGTCGGCAACAGTGCCGTCACACCGTAACCCCTCTGAGGATATGAATCTGATACAGGCGTCAGTGGCAGTGCACCCAAATATTGTGCTTTTGGTGCCAGGCCTGCAAGTACTATCATACAGTAACCCCTCTGTAGTATTGTGGAAGAATGCAGGGGTGGACCTTGCGGTCCTATATTAAAAAGATATCCATCTGTTAAAGGTGTCAGTGCACCCAGATATTGTGCTTTTGGTGCCAGGCCAGCAAGTGCATCATACAGTAACCCCTCTGTGGTATTGTGGAAGAATGCAGGGGTGGACCATGTGGTCCTACATTAAAAATATATGAATCTGGTAATGGGCGTCAGTGCACCCAGATATTGTGCTTTTGGTGCCAGACTGCCAGGCCAGCAAGTACTATCATACAGTAACCCCTCTGTAGTATTGTGGAAGAGTGCAGGGTTGGACCCTGCGGTTCAAAAAATTAAAATGATATAAATGTGGCACAGACGTCAGTGCAGCCAAATATTGTGCCTTTCATGGCAGCAAGTGCCTTCACACCGTAACCCTTTTGTGGTATTGTGGAAGAGTTCAGTGCTGGAGGTTTTGTGAATGCAGAAGACACCCCGATCTATTCCGTTACTTCAGTATCAGGGGATTGATAGCTGCTGATCCAGGACTGATTCATTTTTATAAATGTCAGCCGGTCTACAGAGTCGGTGGACAGACGCACTCTTTTGTCTGTGACAAAACCTCCAGCGGCACTGAACGTCCTTTCAGAAAGCACGCTAGATGAAGGGCAACCTAGTAGCTGCATAGCATATTGGCTAAGTTCTGGCCAGTGATCCAATCTCAACACCCAGTAAGCCAGTGGATCATCTGCTGGAAACGTATCCAGGTCTGCCCTTGCCCCTAGGTAGTCCTGCTCCATATGGTGAAGACGCTGGCAATGGGTGCCTACATTTGACGTCCCTGGGCGTCGTGGACTAAAAAAATTAAACAATGCATCAGTCAAGCGGCCCCTGCCTTCACCACTATTCCTCTGATCATCCGCAGCCTCAGAAGCACGTGTGTCATCACTTGGTAACCTACCAGTGCCTGGAAAGGTGTTACACAAGTGTCGCTTTAGAGCGTCCTCAAGTTTTTTCATCCTGTGCTCCCTCTGTGCGGGCAGGATGAGCTCTGCAACTTTCCCCTTGTATCGTGGATCAAGAAGGGTTGCCAACCAGTAATGATCCGTCTCCTTGACAGCACGAATCCTGGGGTCCTTTAGCAGGCTTTGCATTATAAGGGAGCCCATGCAGCGTAGATTGGAGGTGGCATTAGCTTCCGAGTCTTCCTGGTCAATGAGGATGACCCCATCGTGCACTTCCTCCTCCCAGCCATGCACTAGCCCTTGTGTTTCTGGGCACACGAAACCCTCCCTTGAGGAATCCCCACCTTCAATGCCCCCACTACTTAAATATTCCTCCTCCTCCTCCTCATCTTCCTCCTGTCTGATCTGAGTAGGACCCGCTGGAATGCTGTCTGCGGAAAGACTGGGGCCTTCAGAGCTAGGGAAGGCCTCCTCTTCCTCCCGCTGCCATGTCTCTAGAGCCACATCTATAATTCCCCGCAGAGTGTGCTCCAGCAGGAACACTAAAGGAATTGTGTCACTGATACATGCACTGTCACTGCTCACCATCCTCGTTGCCTCCTCAAATGGTGACAATACAGTGCATGCATCCTTGATAATCAGCCACTGCGGGGGGGGGGAAACCAAGTTGACCTGAATCTGTCCTTGTGCCATACTCACACAGGTACTCGTTGATGGCCCTCTGCTGCTTGTGCAGACGCTGCAGCATTGCTAATGTCAAATTCCACCTGGTGGGCATGTAACAGATCAGACGGTTTGTGGGAAGGTGGAATTCTCTTTGAATTTCTGCCAGGCAAACGCTTGCTGGGAATGACCGTCTGAAGTGGCTGCAGACTTTTCTGGCCTGGCTGAGAAGCTCTGGCAGCCCTGGGTACTTGGTTAGGAAACGCTGTACCACTAGATTTAGGACGTGTGCTAGGCATGGTACATGCATCAATTTACCCTTGCGTAGGGCGGAGAGAAGGTTGCTGCCATTATCACAGACGATCATTCCCAGCTGAAGCTGGCATGGTGTTAACCATCTCTGCACCTGGCCCTGCAGAGCTGACAGAATTTCTGGCCCGGTGTGGCTCCTGTCCCCTAAACAAACCAGCTCAAGCACAGTATGGCTTCTTTTTGCTTGAGCCATTGCGTAGACCCTGTCAGGCGTCGGTTTAACTGCCACTTTGCCAGAGACAGAGAAGGAGGAGGAGGAGGAGGAAGAGGGAGAGGTGGTGGTGGTGGAGCAGACAGACCTCATACAAGCAGCTTTCTGGAGGCATGGTGGATGAACAAGCTCCAGCACAGAGCCCCATCTTGGATCCCTCCCAGCTGCAATCAGAGTTACCCAGTGTGCCGTGAATGAAATGTAATGACCCTGTCCATGCTTGCTGGACCACGTGTCTAAAGTCACATGCACCTTGCTGCTGACTGCCTTTCCCAATGACTCGATAACATTGTCTTCCACGTGCTGGTATAGTGCTGGAATGGCCTTGCGTGAAAAGTAATGGCGTTTTTGAACCTGCCACTGTGGTACAGCACATTAAGCAAATTCACGGAAGGGAGCAGAGTCCACCAGCTGGAAAGGCAGCAGCTGCAATGTGAGTAATTTTGCGAAGCTGGTATTTAGATGCTGTGCTTGGGGATGGTTGGGACTATAGTTTTTTCTTACGCTGCAGCAGCTGCGGCAACGTAATCTGACTGCGTAAATCTTCAGCTGATGGGATGCTGTCACATTGTGAGGAAGGACCTGGTACATCCATTACTGTAGCATCATCCCTGTCAGTGGAGGTTGTAGGCAATGACATGGCAGGACATACAGTGGGGGTAGAGACAGATGAGGAGGAGGAGGAGGACCTACGCAAAGTTTTGCGCCAACGGGATGTGTGGCAGGAGGTCATATGTCGCCTCAAGCACGTGGTACCCAAGTGTCCAGTGTCTTTCCCACGCTTAAGCCTCAGCTGACATAGATTACAAATAGCAACGGTGGTGTCTGCTGCACATTTCTTACAGAACTCCCAACAGACAGCAGAGTTCCTGCGTGTGTGCTTTGAGACAACAGCACTCTGCACCGGAGCAGCTCTGACATCTGATGCCTTGGACTGGCTAGTGCTACGTTTGGTCATAGAGGATGTTGTGCCTCGTGTTTGCTGTGCCTCCTCTTCCTCCCCCTCCTCCTCACTTGATTCCCTGTTCGATCTGGCACCCAGGTGGAGTCAGTGAACTCATCATCAATGTCATCTTCACCCCCTATCTCCTCGTCACTGGAGCCAACTTGGCAGTATGCTGCAACTGCGTGGCAACATGAGTGCCAGTTATTTGTGTGTCATCACTGGCACCCCCTTCCTCTAGGTTGATTATACTCCCTTCCTCAACCTCAGAGATTGAATCAGAGCACTGTACTTGCTGTGCATCCTCAAGCAGCATGTCACTGTCATTGTAGTCATACAATTCAGCTGACTCCTCCGTGTGTGATAGCGAGGCTATGGCAGGAGTAGCTGTGGACATGGAGGCTGCATTAGATGCTTTGGCAGCTGAGGTGGACTGTAAAGCACTACAAGCCTGGCTGGCAGAGGACTCGGAGGATGAAGATGGCCTGGTTAGCCAATCCACCAAATCCTCTGTATGTTGCTGCTGCTTAAGAAGACGGCCAGCACCAGTTAGAAAGGACAAGCGTGCCCCTGCAGAGGATGCACCTCGTCCACCACGACCAGAGGCACAGCCTCCCGACACAGGGGCTGCTTGCCCTCTTATCTGTGTCTGGGAGCGTCTGCCTGTCCTTTTTGTTCTTTCAGACATGGTGAGTGATATATAGATTAAATATATACAGAACTCTGATTAAACTCTGGTATAAAGATGAAAGATTTACAGAACTCTGGTATAACTCAGTGAGACACCCTGATAGCTGGCAGCCAGTGACAAGACACAGATTACAATTCCCTCCTATAAATCAGTGTGACCCCCTGATGGGTGGCAGTGAGAAGCCACAGATTACAAATCTCAGAAACCTCCTATAAATCAGTCAGACTCCCTGATGGGTGGCAGTGAGAAGCCACAGATTACAATTCGCATAAATCTGATAGAAGTATGTGGGACCCCCTGATGGGTGGCAGAGAGAAGACACAAATTACAATTTGCATAAACCTGCTAGAAGTATGTGGGACCCCCTGATGGGTGGCAGTGAGAAGCCACAGATTACAAATCTCAGAAACCTCCTATAAATCAGTGAGACCCCCTGATGGGTGGCAGCCAGTGAGAACACACGGATTATAACAATTCCCAAATGTTTTGTAGAAATTTGTGACCCCCAAAATACTGCGTGGTACTGGCTGTGTGACAAGACACAGATCACCTCAATTCCCAAATGTTTTGCAGAAATTAGTGACTCAAAATACTTGGTGGCAGTGACAAGAGACAGATCACCTCAATTCCAAGATATTTTTTAAAAATTAGTGACCCCAAAATACTGCGTGGTACTGGCTGTGTGACAAGAGGCAGATCACCTCAATTCCCAAATGTCTTGTAGAAATTAGTGACCCCCCCAAAATACTGCGTGGTACTGGCTGTGTGACAAGACACAGATCACCTCAATTCCCAAATGTTTTGTAGAAATTAGTGACCCCCAAAATACTGCGTGGTACTGGCTGTGTGACAAGACACAGATCACCTCAATTCCCAAATGTTTTGTAGAAATTTGTGACCCCCAAAATACTTGCTGGCAGTGACAAGACACAGATCACCTCAATTCCCAAATGTTTTGTAGAAATTAGTGACCCCAAAATACTTGCTGGCAGTGACAAGAGACAGGTCACCTCAATTCCCAGATATTTTGTAAAAATTAGTGATCCCCCAAAATACTGCGTGGTACTGGCTGTGTGACAAGAGACAGATCACCTCGATTCCCAAATATTTTGTAGAAATTTGTGACCCCCAAAATACTGCGTGGTACTGGCTGTGTGACCAGACACAGATCACCTCAATTCCCAAATGTTTTGTAGAAATTAGTGACCCCCAAAATACTGCGTGGTACTGGCTGTGTGACAAGACACAGATCACCTCAATTCTCAAATATTTTGTAGAAATTTGTGACCCCCAAAATACTTGCTGACAGTGACAAGACACAAAAGATCACCTCAATTCCCAAATGTTTTGTAGAAATTAGTGACCCCAAAATACTTGCTGGCAGTGACAAGAGACAGATCACCTCAATTTCCAAATATTTTGTAGAAATTTGTGACCCCCAAAATACTGCGTGGTACTGGCTGTGTGACAAGACACAGATCACCTCAATTCCCAAATATTTTGCAGAAATTTGTGACCCCCAAAATACTTGCTGGCAGTGACAAGACACAGATCACCTCAATTCACAAATGTTTTGTAGAAATTTGTGACCCCCAAAATACTTGCTAGCAGTGACAAGACACACATCACCTCAATTCCCAGATATTTGGTAGAAATGAGACCCCCCCAGACCCTCCCAGTAGCGTGGCAGACCGGCAGTAAGAACACACAACAACTATCTCCTATGAAATCTCCTCTCAAATGCGTGCAGAAGCGCTGCGTGGAAACCTTATATAGTGTGCTGCGGGACTTAGCTCTGTGAGCCCATGATTGGGCAAAATTTGCCCAATCAGGACTCTGAGCCGAGATTGGCATAGTGTTGAACCTGTCTTGCACCAGACCTGTGGTCAGGTGCAAGGCTGTAGCCAATTACGAGCTTCAGGCCAGTGGGAAAGTGCATTGTGGTCCATTGTGGTGCATTGTGGTCGAACATGCGGTGAACACCCGGAAATGTTCAGAGTTCGCGAACAGAACGAACAGGCTAAGTTCGGTCCGAACTCCGAACCGTCCGAACCGAACAGCTCCTCCCTATACCAAACCTGGTTCTTGTTTTCTGGCTTTGCCTCTGTTTCAACCCTCATTGTACTGAGCACCAATCAGTATATTGACCCTGCTTATTGCCTTGTCCCTTCCTGCTATTACGCCTTGTCTGTATTTATCTAGCTCCAGTGTTGTGCTCCATCCATCAGAGTTATTTCCTATCCTTAGAATAGGTCCGGCCATTCTAAGGACCGGCTTGTCAGTTTAGGATCTTTCTTTGTGCTGCTGGGTCTCTGTGTATTGGATCACGCCTTAAACCTATAGAGAATCCCTGTCCAGGTGAGTGGTGTCTTCACCTTCTGCCTGTTTCTATTGTTTGTCTGCATTCAGCCTGTAGCAATCTCCTGGTTTTTGGGCTTTTAACCACGTAATATGGCTCCCACCATGGCTCATGCCAGGTGCCACCCTGATAATAGTAAAATGAAGGACAGACAACCCAGGATATAGTACACCAAGGACCAGATTAACATAGGGGTTATTGGTGCGTAGCTCCAGAACTAAGCCCTAAAATAGGCCCAGTGAAAAGTTAACTTCATCACCAATTGCCACTGACACAGCACTATGAGATCAACAGGGATGGCACAGTTGCACAATGATTATCAGTAGAATGAGACAAGAACACTAAGAAGTGAGAAAAAAGGGGCAGAGGAAAAATAAAAGGTGAGAAGATTGGGTAGAGGAACAATGGGAAGTGAGGAGAATATAGGAGGAATAATGAAAATTAGTGGGGTCAGAGGCCTACAAAAATCTTCACCTCCAGGTCCATAAAGTCCGTAATGCAGCACTGAGTGCACTAAGAAGGAAAACCTGACTGCGCATATACTGCCATCATGTGAGGAACAGTGATAACGCAACACCAGGATTTAAAAGAGATTTAATTCCACCCAAGTAGACCAGGCAACATTGTGACTCAAAATGAGTCTTTATCGAGCCTAAAGGTCCATGTGACACCAATGCATATATATATATATTTATAATAAGTTCATTATTCAAATAATTATCAATTAATCATACTCCATTAAGCTAGGAACAACTTAGTGAAATAATTGTATTACAATCAGAGTCATTTTAGGCCAAATGAACCACATACATATATGAACCATAACCATATATGACAAGAGTCAGTGATATTAAAAATATATAAGACAAGTGTATATGCCACCATGCACAATGCACCATTAGATGTGCAATAACATAATAAAATTAAAAAACAAGATGCTACATAGATATGGAGCACCAATAAAGCAGAATCCATTACATATGTGAAGCATGTAACTATACAAAAAATATATAACAAAAAAAGAAGATTTCAAACGTTAAGGAGAAGTTGATCATACTATAATTACCTACCAGCCTGGAACATTCTGGGACATGTTGTACCCTATTAATTTAATAATGAACAGGAATTCTATAAAAAAGGAATGTTATAGAAAATAATTATAACATGCATGACACATTTAATAGATGTAATATAGCGGAAGATTATAAAAAAATATAACCCCCATTTTGAGCCCCGTGGCTCTAGGCTGTACAGTGTGTGGATCCAAAACAAGACTTGTTTCATAAGCATGGTAACCCTTCTCCCCTCTGGAGCAAACAGAGACAGTATCAGTGGCCTGAAATTTAAGAGGGGCAACAGAATGACCACTTTCAGCAAAGTGCAAAAAGATGGGTTTGGCTGTTTCTTTTGGTCCGTACATCAGACTTATATTTAAAGATCCAGTCACGAGGTTTCTGAGTGGTTTCACCTACATAAACCATACACATGGACACAATCAAATTAACCACACACGTTGACTAACATGTGGAAAATGTTTTTATCTTATATTTCTTGCAAGTCAAGACCCTTTGGCTGCCCTCCAATTTAGATTGGGTATGCAAACTATTTAGTTGAGTACCTGGGCTACGACGAAGAATATACATTGAGTTGAAAGAGTGTGGGAGTAAATGATTTCTGCACATGTACAGTACATATACATTGATCAGCCACAACATTAAAATCAATGACAAGTGAAGTCAATCAAATTGATTATATGGTTATAATGACACCTGTCATGGAATGGGATATATTAGGCACCAAGTGAACAGTCAGTTCTTGAATTTCATGTGTTGGAAGCAGTAAAATTAGACAATTGAAAAGATCTGATTGAGACTAAGAAGGGCTTAACTAGAGATGGCTAGACAACTGAGTCAGGACATCTCCCAATTGACAAGTCTTGTGGGGTGTCTCCGGTATACTTTGGTTAGTACCTACCTAAAGTGGTACAAGGAAGGACAACCCGTAAACCAGTATCATGGCTATGGGTGTCCAATGTTCATTGATGCATGTGGAGAGTGAATACTAGCCTGCCTGATCACACAGAAGAGCTACTGTAGCTCAAATTGCTGAAAAATGTAATGCTGGCCATGCTAGAAAGGTGTCAGAACACATATTACATGTACCACCTACCTAGAGATTGTTGCCTCCCACGCAATCCCTTCATGGCCAAGGTGTTCACTAATGGCATAGGCCTCTTACAGGAGGATATTGCACCCTGGCATACTACAAAAACTGTTCAGGAATGGTTTGAGGAACATGACAAAGATTTCAAGGTGTTGCCTTGACCTCCAAATTCCAAATAGATTTCAATTCGATTGAGTATCTGTGGGAAATACTGGAACATCAAATCAGATCCATGTAGGCTCCACCTCACAACTTGCAGGACTTTAAGGGTCTGCTGCTAATGTCTTGGTGTCAGATGCCACAGGATACATATGACTAGACATATGCACAACGAAAAATTTTTGTTTAGTTTCGGATCGCTTCGTTCCGTCTTTCAATTAATTTGGATTGAATTAATTTGTTATGTTACCGTGATTCGTATTGATTCGTTGGTTCGGACGATCGGTAATTCATATTTCGGATTGATTTGTTATTTTGTTTTACTGGTAATTCCTTTTTCGGATTAATTTGTTTTAATTAGTTATTTCATTTTTCGTTTTTATTGGTTAGTTTGTTTTTATTAGTTATTTCGGAATGTGAAACGGTTAAATTAATTACTTAGATTAGGGTAAAATAAAAAAAGATACCTAATTCCCCTGTCTTTAGTGCTGAAACCTATTCAATACCATTCTTGCTGCTGAAACCTATTAAGCAACATGCATAGCAGCTCCGCGGGGCTCCAGAGACCAGCGGAGCTGCTATCCATGGTGCTGAAACCTATTCAGTACCAAGGACAGCAGCCCTGTGGTGATAGATTCGGTCCAGGATTCTGGATCACCTGAGTAGCTCCTCACTTGCAGGTGATCAGCAGGGTCTATTGGGAGTTCCCACACAGGGATTCAAGGGCACACAAGCAGTAAGTGAGGAAACTGTTTCTGCAAGATTGCCTCGAGGTCGTTATGAAGTTTTTTTTAACTGTTTCTTTTTCCTTTGAATCTAGTAGTTGGCAATTGGGCTAGCCACCCAGCATTAGTTAGAGTATTCTGTTTCCTTAGCGCTATGGAGCAAGGTTTTTGATGCCAGACCTAAATAAAGGATCTGGAATTTTTTTCCAAAGACCATGTGGTTATGTTGTCCCAGTTCACTAAATATATTTATATATAATACCGTGGCAAGAAAAAGTATGTGAACCCTTTGGGATTACGTGGAGTTTTGCATGAATTGGTCATAAAATGTGCTCTGATCTTCATCTTAGTCACAACAATTTGAAAAACACAGTCTGCTTAAAATGCTACAACACAAATATTACATGTTTTCATGTGTTTATTGAACATAACATGTAAACATTCACATTGCAGGGTGGAAAAAGTATGTGAACCCCTAGCCTAATGACTTTTCTAAGAGCTAATTGGAGCCAGGAGTGAGCCAACCTTGAGTCCAATCAGTGTGATATTATTGGATGTGTTGCTGAAAGCTGTCCTGTCCTAAAAACACACACCAGTTTTGGGTTTACTGGTTTCAAGAAGCACTGCCTGATGTGAACCATGCCTCGCAGAAAAGAGCTCTCAGAAGACCTACGATCAAGAATTGTTGACTTGCATGAAGCTGGAAAGGGTTACAAAAGTATCTCCAAAAGCCTTGATGTTCATGTGTCCACGGTAAGACAGACTGTCTACAAATGGAGAAAGTTCAGCACTGTTGCTACTTGTCACGCTCCTCGCCGGCGGCGGCGCCGCAGATGATAAAACACGCTATTGTATTCATCATACTGCAGGGCAGCACCCTTCAGTTGCTGCCACAGAATCAACTGTTGCCGTATCCAGCTCTGCACTAAGTAGCAGGTGCATCTCATTATTCAGCTGGCTACCTCTATATAACTCAACCACACCCTTACCTAAATGCTTCAGCATCAAACTTCACTCCCAAGTGGAACTCGTGCAGCCAGGAGCCTGTTTTCGCTGACAAGCCTGTGTGCAGGATTTACCAGATGATCTGACGGCTTGCTAGCCTACCAGACAACCGCCTTCCATACCCCTGGACCTGTCTGGCTTCATCTAAGTGCACCCCTCTGGCTTCATCTCAGAGAACCCCTCTGGCTTCATCTCAGAGAACCCCTCTGGCTTCATCTCAGAGAACCCCTCTGGCTTCATCTCAGAGAACCCCTCTGGCTTCATCTCAGAGAACCCCTCTGGCTTCATCTCAGAGAACCCCTCTGGCTTCATCTCAGAGAACCCCTCTGGCTTCATCTCAGAGAACCCCTCTGGCTTCACCCGGGAGAACCCCTCTGGCTTCACCCGGGAGAACCCCTCTGGCTTCACCCGGGAGAACCCCTCTGGCTTCACCCGGGAGAACCCCTCTGGCTTCACCCGGGAGAACCCCTCTGGCTTCACCCGGGAGAACCCCTCTGGTTTCACCCGGGAGAACCCCTCTGGCTTCACCCGGGAGAACCCCTCTGGCTTCACCCAGGAGAACCCCTCTGGCTTCACCCAGGAGAACCCCTCTGGCTTCACCCAGGAGAACCCCTCTGGCTTCACCCAGGAGTACCCCTCTGGCTTCACCCAGGAGTACCCCTCTGGCTTCATCCAGGAGAACCCCTCTGGCTTCCTCCAGAAGAACCCCTTTGCTTCATCCAGATGAACCCCTGCATTTGCCTAAAGGACTTACCTGTGTATCAGACTCCCTGCATACTGGACTTTTCCCTTTACTTCAGTTTATCCTGCTTTAAGAACCGTCCCTGTGTGGTCAGTCTGTCTGTCTGTCCGCATCCCTTTTCCTGTGTTATCCCTTCATGTTCTGAGATGCTTTCTAAATAAACCCCTTTATTATTGCAATCCATTGCCTCCTTGTGTCACTGCACCTCTGGGCTCGCAACCTCCCCCATCTGCCTGGTTGCCCGTTACAGAATGCTGAAGCCTAACATCGAGCCCGCAGTGACACAGCTAATAATGGAACTGGTTCAAAAATCCTTCCAGGAATTAATTACCCACCTGGTAGAGGTTCTTTCAAGTTTGCTACAAAAAAAATGGGCCCCTTCTACTAAATTGTGCGTTCCAGAAGGAAGAAAAAAGCAAGGACCCTTATCCACAGAGGAGCGTGCCCGAAGAATAGCGGCAGGCCTCTGTATCTATTGTGGGAATTCCGGCCACTGGCTCCCCATTTGCCCAGTGCGGCCCCCCAAAAAATCCACTCCCGGTAAACCGGTGCCAAAACCAACTTCGGCACAAAAGATTGCTGCAAAGAAGCCTCCTGTGCCAAAATCCACTCCGGCATCACGGTTTACCCCACTACCGAGAACAATTCCTGCACCCCAAACTATAAACCCATCTATTGCTACACCACCAACTGCACCGGTACCCCAACCAATACCGGTAGCAGTACCCAATGTGACTGGGTCTGATTATGGATTTCCTGAAACCCCTGAACCTATGGATGTGGAACCTACCAACCCTGGAGAAACCATGCCAGCCTTTGCCACAGAACCAGAGGCCTCCAGACTTGTGGAAATCGATTCTACCGAGCCCATGGATATCCTCCCCATTTATGCCACTACTGTGAACCCGGTGCCTGACCTCAATGCCGGCAGTGCCAACCGTAACACTCAGGGTTCTCTGGGTCTATGTGTCACTGCTGACCAGGACACTTCTGACCCAGCTCCCCCCACAGAAACCCAAGGGGTTGAGCGAGGAGACCTTGCTGTGCCCACTGCCAAAGCAGAAGTGCCACCCACTGTGGAGATCGCGGTACAAACCGATGGCATTGTGAATTCATGTTCAGAATCTTCATCAGTTGCCAACACCATTTCCACCCTCCAGGGACAGATTAAAATGCTTACGCATACTATGGAGATATTGCGGCGCAACCAACCATCTCATCAGCACAAACCTATGCCAACTTCAGATTCCACAGAAACCATTACCTGTGAACCCACCATTGCCAGGTATGAGATACCCAACAGACCCATTATCGCAGCAACTGTGGCCCCTGCATGCAGTGTACACTCAGATATTGATTGGGAGACCACTGACTCTGAGACTGACCATCAACCACAAACTGCACGGCGTAGCCTAGGACCACCTGGCCAACGTCATACCTACCTGGGTGCCTTACTGCCTGAACCATCTATGAATCCGGCTACCTATCTGTGTGACTCCATCACCCCCCGGAGAGACTCTTTTATATCTAAAGTGGACTCTATTCCCAACAGTAAAAAACTGATGTCTAAATCCAGTGTTGTGACGCCTGTATCAGACCTTCTCGACTTTCCATTGTCTGACACTGAGAGTGTGCCAATCCGAGTGCCACCTGTACAGGGAACCATGTACAGCAGCACTATGAATGCTGTGGCTGCTGACCCCATGCCACCAGGGTTAGTCTGCACCTCTAATGGAACTGTGGTAAGAACGGAAGATCTGGCGACCTTCGAGACCGCTTTAGACGCACGGGGTGCGTCCGTAAGGGAGGGGAACTGTCACGCTCCTCGCCGGCGGCGGCGCCGCAGATGATAAAACACGCTGTTGTATTCATCATACTGCAGGGCAGCACCCTTCAGTTGCTGCCACAGAATCAACTGTTGCCGTATCCAGCTCTGCACTAAGTAGCAGGTGCATCTCATTATTCAGCTGGCTACCTCTATATAACTCAACCACACCCTTACCTAGATGCTTCAGCATCAAACTTCACTCCCAAGTGGAACTCGTGCAGCCAGGAGCCTGTTTTCGCTGACAAGCCTGTGTGCAGGATTTACCAGATGATCTGACGGCTTGCTAGCCTACCAGACAACCGCCTTCCATACCCCTGGACCTGTCTGGCTTCATCTAAGTGCACCCCTCTGGCTTCATCTCGGAGAACCCCTCTGGCTTCATCTCGGAGAACCCCTCTGGCTTCATCTCGGAGAACCCCTCTGGCTTCATCTCGGAGGACCCCTCTGGCTTCATCTCGGAGAACCCCTCTGGCTTCATCTCGGAGAACCCCTCTGGCTTCATCTCGGAGACCCCTCTGGCTTCATCTCGGAGAACCCCTCTGGCTTCATCTCGGAGAACCCCTCTGGCTTCATCTCGGAGAACCCCTCTGGCTTCATCTCGGAGAACCCCTCTGGCTTCATCTCGGAGAACCCCTCTGGCTTCATCTCGGAGAACCCCTCTGGCTTCATCTCGGAGAACCCCTCTGGCTTCATCTCGGAGAACCCCTCTGGCTTCATCTCGGAGAACCCCTCTGGCTTCATCTCGGAGAACCCCTCTGGCTTCATGTGGAGAAAAAAAGGCACAGCACACCAACATCAAAACCTCATCAACACTGTAAAACATGGCGGAGGGAGCATCATGGTTTGGGGCTGCTTTGCTGCCTCAGGGCCTGGACGGATTGTTGTCATTGATGGAAAAATGAATTCCAGAGTTTAACAAGACATTTTGCAGGAAAACCTAAGACCATCTGTCCGCCAACTGAAGCTCCGCAGAGGATGAGTGATGCAACAGGACAATGACCCAAAGCATACAAGTAATTCAACAAAAGAATGGCTTCAACAAAACAAAATACGCCTTCTGGAGTGGCCCAGTCAGAGTCCTGACCTCAACCCGATTGAAATGCTGTGGCATGACTTTAAGAGAGCGATTCACACCAGACATCCCAAGAATATTGCTACACTGAAACAGTTTTTTGAAGAGGAGTGGTCCAAAATTACTCCAGATCGTTGTGCAGGTCTGATCTGCAACTACAGGAAACGTTTGGTTGAGGTTATTGCTGCCAAAGGAGGGTCAACCAGTTAAGTCCAAAGGTTCACATACTTTTTCCACCCTGCACTGTGAATGTTTACATGTTCTGTTCAATAAAAACATGAAAACATATAATGTTTGTGTTGTATTATTTTAAGCAGACTGTGTTTTTCAAATTGTTGTGACTTAGATGAAGATCAGAGCACATTTTATGACCAATTCATGCAAAACTCCACGTAATCCCAAAGGGTTCACATACTTTTTCTTGCCACTGTGTGTATATATATTGTGAGCTGGGAACCAATAAACACACGCAGGCTTATTCAAAGAGCGGTGAAAAGCAGGAGAATGACTGGAGAATGGAAAGTGAGATATTTTGACCTAGAATTTTCCAATCTCCAGTCATTCTCCTGCTTTCACCTCTCTTTGAATAACCCTGGTTGTCTTTATGAAAATACATTCCTTTTTATTTTAAGGTCTGGCAAAAAACCCAAAACAAAAACCTAGCTCCTCTGAGCTCTAACTTACATAAATCACTGACTATTAGGGGTAGGCTTACTCACAGCCATCTAATAAAATATACACAGAACTTTTTTTCTTTTAAATCAGTATACCAAAGTTTTCTCTGAGAGTGCTTGCATATTCCCCTCCGGCGCAGGGTTCTCTCTTTCTGGATTCCCTGCTGTGAATCCTTTTTACCCAGCAGGTGATCAACTCCCTATGCAGTCCAGAACTCCTGGGCTGTACCTCTCACTTGCTGAGCTGTATGGAAAGTATGGTGTGGAGCACTGGCCCACCCTACTCTCCAAGTGTTCCATCATAGGATTAATCTTTACATGAATTTACCTGAAACATTCTTCCTGGGGTAATCCAACCAGAGCACACACTGCAGCAATGTTGGGGAAACATACACATCCCAAGACCACGTCCTGTCTTCGGTCACAGTATATCTAGATCTTTATTTATGTTTTTCACTCAGAGGTCTTCATTAATGAATGAGACTTGATTGTATATATTACTATGGTGAATAGTAATTTCACTGCAGGGTCAGCAAACTGGAATCGCCGAAACACACTGAAATACGCCGAACAAGAAAGCACTGAAATTTCGGTGCCTTCTGAATAACCCTTTGAGTGACTGGTGTTTTGCCTTCTTACAAACTGAGTGTCTATCATGCATACAATATACAGCCAGGTCCAGAAATATTGGGACATGGACACAATTCTAACATCTTTGGCTCTATACACCATCACAATGGAGTTGGAATGAAACAAACACAATGTGCTTTAACTGCAGACTGTCAGCTTTAATTTGAGGGTATGTAAATACAACTCAGGTGAACGGTGTAGGACTTATAGCAGATGTGCCTCCCACTTGTTAAGGGACCAAAAGTAATGGGACAGAATAATAATCATAAATCAAACTTTCCCTTCTTAATACTTGGTTGCAAATCCTTTGCAGTCAATCACAGCCTGAAGTCTGGAACGCATAGACATCACCAGACGCTGGGTTTCATCCCTGGTGATGCTCTGCCAGGCCTCTACTGCAACTGTCTTCAGTTCCTGCTTGTTCTTGGGGCATTTTCCCTTCAGTTTTGTCTTCAAGTGAAATGCATGCTCAATGGGATTCAGGTCAGGTTATTGACTTGGCCATTGTATAACATTCCACTTCTGTCCCTTCAAAAACTCTTTGGTTGCTTTTGCAGTATGCTTTGGGTCATTGTCCATCTGCACTGTGAAGCGCCGTCCAATGAGTTCTGCAGCATTTGGCTGAATGTGAGCAGATAATATTGCCTGAAACACTTCAGAATTCATCCTGCTGCTATTGTCAGCAGTCACATCATCAATAAATACAAGAGAACCAGTTCCATTGGCAGCCATACATCCCCACGCCTAATGTTTTGTTTTGGCCACGCCTAATGTTCTTGCTATCTCTCTGATGGGTTTGTTTTTGTTTCTTCAGCCTAATGATGGCTTGCTTCACTGATTGTGAAGGCTCTTTGGATCTCATCTTGAGAGTTGACAGCAACAGATTCCAAATGCAAATAGCACACTTGAAATGAACTCTGGGCCCTTTATCTGCACATTGTAATTGGGGTAATGAGGGAATATCACACACCTGGCCATGGAACAGCTGAGAAGCCAATTGTCCCATTACTTTTGGTCCCTTAACAAGTGGGAGGCACATCTGCAAACTGCTGTAAGTCCTACACCGTTCACCTGAGTTGGATGTACATACCCTCAAATTAAAGCTGACAGTCTTCAGTTAAAGCACATTGCGTTTGTTTCATTCCAACTCCATTGTGGTGGTGTATAGAGCCAAAGATGTTAGAATTGTGTCGATGTCCCAATATTTCTGGACCTGACTGTATGCCTCCAGAGATTCCGCAACTCAGAGTCTTGATATGAAAAATAAATTTTAAAACTTTCGAGAGTACTGTTTTTTACCCCGTTCGGCAGCTTGTCGGCTTTTTCCGGCGGCTGGTCTGCTCTGTGATTGGCAGCTCATTGGCTTTTCCCGGCACGTTCAGGGTGGTTTTTCTGGAGGTTCCAGTGGGATTGCAGCATGATTGTGGCGGGTTTGCGCCAGGTTTTCTCTGGGGACCCTGCGGTGAATGCTGAATTCACTGCAGGGTGGGGAACTTTGATTCCCTGATGTGCAGGGAACTGCAGGGAACGAGAGAGCAACGAAATGTCAATGACATTTTGGTGCTCTCTGAATAACCCCTTTAGGCTAATGTCAGTCGAACGCATTCTGAGCGCACTGTGCGTCCGTGCACAACTGACGTACTTTCTGACGGATGATACTGTAGACACCACACGGGTTGTTTTTTTTGACTGATGTTGGTGGGAAATAAAATTTAATATGTAAAATTAAAAAAATTGATACATGATATGAAAAACCATTTTGTCCGTCAAAAATGCTGGATGTCAAAAATGCAGTCTGTCTACGTTCCATCACTCACACACAAAGCTACGCGGACGTGGCGCACTCTGTGTGTCTGTCCTAGCAGTTTGACGTTATTGCCTAAATTGCGTCTGGTGCCACGTGCATTGTGCGTTCGCACTTCTGTGTGCACATACTTCGTGTGTGGGTCTCTATTGATTATAATTTTATGCTACGACGGACGTTAAACTGTGCGGCAACATGGACGTGATCACTGTGTTCGCCTGACACGGGCCTTAGTCTTTGTCAAGTGGACATGTGAGTCTTGCACTTGAGGACTTCCATGTCTTCTCATTCATCCCTGGTGCGTCAGTCAGCGTTTATCCAGCCCAGCAACAAACATCAGCATTCCAGGGGCTTTATATAAAATAGCAGGAAAGGTTTATTCGGTTGATGCCGTATTTCACCTTGCAGTTGATTTTCATCATGTCCTGATGAAGGTGAACCTCTAACTGAAACACAGTGGTGACTGAATAAACCTTGCTTTATAGTTGATACGAAACCCCTGGAGATTTGGTATTTCTTGTTGGACTATTTTTCAATATGAAAAACAGGAGGCAGTTATTTTTAAATGCCGTTTTATTATTCTTGATTTGTGTATATGTGGCTTGCAGGAGGGGTTTGAATTATTCATGTGTGAGCCTGATTGATGGCTGGATTTAGTGGCTGCTCACACCTGGTATTAGCGGACTGCCTGAAGGATGGGTTCAAACACCAGTGATTTATTGGTGTCTAGATAGGTACAGTTCTCTTTGGTGCTGGGGACAGACCTCACACATTTCTCTGGCATGGCTGATATAAATCACATCAGATAACAAGCTGGCAGTGCAGGAACTTTCAGGACAAAGGACAGCTCTTGCTTGAATCTCCCTGTCTGCTGCTGGGCTGGCTACAATCTTGGGAGATATGGTAACAAATCTCAAGGGGGATCCAACTTCAGCAGGACACAGGAGCACACAGAGATCCTTCCTAGTGAGGGAACTATATGTAGGAGACCATAAAAAGATACCCACACACTCTAAATATATGGAGGAACCCCTAAAAACATACACACATAAAATATTCAGGGGGTCCCTAAAACGATAACCACACTCCTCAGATATATGGATTAGCCCCTAAAAAGACTCCAGTAAACCCCACATACAAGGAGGAATTCCTAAAAAAGGCACCCAGCCAACCCTAAAATTTGGAGGACACCCTAAGGTCGCTTTCACACTGAGCAACATGAAAATCGCACGTTTTTCTGCATGATTTTCATATACGCGACATTGAGCGATATTGCGCGATAATATCTACAGGCTACAGCCGACATTGAGTATCGAGATGTGAACAGTTCCACTGAAATGCATTGAAGAAGGTACATAAAGCGATATCGCGCAGAAATATGATTAACAAATACGTATCTGGCGGCGCGATGGTAGTCGCTCTCGGATCGAATGGAGGTTCTCTTATAATGCACCGTCCATATATGTCATGGAAAACAATAGAAAAATACAATAGTGCAGAGCAATAACAAATGCTGAATTGTATATGCACACGTGGTTGATCGCACTCACAATAACAAGAGCCCCAACACTGGCTCTGAGCGGGTCAGCGCGTATTGGTCGTTTTTTTCTATATTGAAAGAGGCGACACACAACCTCCAATCTTGGTAATCCTCTTCCAATCTCGATATGCAGAGGAACATGCAAAAGAGAAAAACTTCCTTGTGCAGATCTATAGGAAATATTACATATGTGTATCCACAAGGGTTCAAACTCACATGTGCTGGAGCTTATAGCCAAGCTCTGGGATCAATCGCCTGTGGACTTGTTCAAGGTAAAGCCCATAGAAAACCTCTATAATCAGCAGCACACCGAGGACTGGTGTAATTAATAAAAATTTATTAAAACATAAAACAAATTAAAAAAATTCTATCTGGCACAGCCAGTTTTACCCAGACGCGTTTCGCCGTATGAAACGGCTTCCTCAGTCGGTTTACAGGTAATAATACAAATTTGTATTTATATCCTTCCAATCTTAATTTCTAATTGTCCCCAGGTGTTTTTTTGCTGCATCGGCGTGCGATTCACGCCTCGAATTCGTGAATTCGGTATTTTTCGCGGGTCCGCCATTTTGCGCATGCGTATTGTTGTTATTTGCGTTCCAGAATGGATATCCGCCATCTTGCGCATGTGTACTGTCCGTAATCGCATCTCTCGTCTTTTTTGGGTCAGTGTACGTTGCCCAAAGTGTTTTCTTTTGTTCCTCATAAGCCGGACACATAAATCCACAGTTAAAGATCGCATTGTGGCCTGATGGAGACATCTCCAAATGTTCTTTCAGAAGCCCTTAATACATAATTGCATTATACACAAATACTGGCAATCAGCATTAATATTAAAATTAAAAACCCAAGTGTTGGTAAAAGTCACAAAACTTCTCAAATTCCACATTTTTAAGACCTTTATGTAAATCAAATATAGAATCAATCAATTGATCTTCCTTTTGTAATAAATGATTTCATAGTGATTTATCTTGACTTAGGTCAGATTGAATTGCATGTACTTTTAGGGGATTATCACCTAAATATAGAATTCTATTTTCAGTTTTGTCTATAGTGTACTACAGTGATATTGTGCTTTGTATATTGTATGTCGATATTGACAACCTCTAAAAGATTAGTGATGTGCATCTTAACATCTCAAATTTATTATATGTTCAAATACCTACTCTTGTGAACTATTAAATATTTGTTATTTATTTTATATTTTTGTTTTTATTTTTTTATTTTTTGTTGTGTTTTCAAGTGATCATTGTAATAGATAATATATCTATATAGAATTGTGTGATATTTTATTGCTAGTGTACATAGAAATATATGTGAATATACGGTTGTTCCTACCTCTTGTTAACCCTTTTATGGTGCATACAACCTATACTTGTCCAACCCATTATTGGAATATATATATAGGTCTAACGGTCTCAAATGTGGAAGAAAAGAGGTCTTTTACTTTCCTAAAGGAAGTGGACAATCTCAAAGTCATCATTAAGTCCATTTGGCACCATTGTGCCGTGTTCAAAAATGTGTCTCATTTCTGCCCTCCCTAGTTTGTTTGATAGGTTTTCTTCAGTCTCCATCTTCTTTATCGGTTTGATAGCCCAAACTTTTACCCCTACTGGTGAACTGTTATGATGTTTTTTACAGTGTAGAGAAACCGAATGTTTCTCATAGTTGTTCCTGGCATGTTCTGCTATTCTGACATTCAGGGCTCTTTTGGTGCGCCCTATATAACCTAAACCACAAGGGCATTCTATCATGTAAATCACGTTTTTGGAACAGCAATTTAAAATACCTTCTATCTTAACTGATTTATTCTGTTTACGGTTCAAATATGAACTAATATAATTTTTCTTATTGCCAGTAGATCTGCAGGCTAAACACATACCGCATTGATAAAATCCCTCTTTTAATCCAAAGTGATTTTTTTGTCATCCTTTTTTCTAGGTTTGCTACGTACCAGGTGAGATTTGATGTTTCTAGTCCCTCTAAAGACTATTTTGGGAGTTGGCCCTATGATGTCTCTATGTTCTGCGTCGTTGTTTAGCCCCTGGCCAGTGTTTCTTCAAAATGTTCTTTATCTTATCCGCTTTGTTGTTAAAATCGCAGATAAAGAGGACCTCTTGGGCTCCTTTGTTTTTAGATTTATATTCAAGGCATTTATTCCTAACTCTAGAATAGTGTTATCTAGTTCAGTATTCTCATACCCTTTATCTAGAAAATCTTGCTTAAGGGTGAGAGCCTGTTCTCTATAGGTGTCCAGATCGGTACAGTTTCGCCTCAGTCTTGTAAACTGTCCTTTGGGGACACCCTTGAGCCAAGGGGAATGATGGCAACTAGTGCGATCAATAAATGTGTTCTTATCTACTTCTTTGAAGAAGGTTTTGGATTTAATCTGGTCATCTTCTATATAAATGTTCAAGTCTAGAAAGTGTACCTTTTCCAGACTCCAACAGTTGTCCAATTTTATGCCCCATTCCAAATTATCCAAACTATCCAGAAAATCACGTAGTTCTTCCTCCTTTCCCCTCCAAATAAAAAAGATGTCATCTATATAACGTCGGTACAGAAGGACCCTTCCTTGCGCCCAGCTACGCGACCCATACACAAACCTGGTTTCCCAGGCTGCCATGTACAGGTTGGCGTAACTGGGCACAAATTTGGTGCCCATTGCTGTGCCTTTATGTTGGACATAAAAGTCCTCTTCAAATTTAAAATAATTATTGTTTAATATAAATCTCACACTTTTGAGAATAAAAAGCATGTGGTCAGAACCAATTGAATTTGTTCTCAAGATCTCTTCCTCTAGATTAGCTACTCCAAGTTCGTGTGGTATGCTACTGTACAGTGCGTTTACATCGCACGTCACTAAAAGGTCTCCCTCTTGCCAAACTACTTCTTTTAATGCTTGCAGCATACTCAGTGTCTTTTAAGTATGATGGAATTTTACGAACTAAAGGCTGAAGAAGTATGTCCACATACTCGGACAGGCGACTGCTGATTGAATCTATCCCTGCCACTATGGGTCTGCCTGGAGGTTTAAGTGGGTTCTTATGAACTTTAGGGAGAATGTAAAAATATGGTATTTTGGTAAATTCTATAGACAGATAGTCAAATTCTGACTTATTAAGGATATTTTTATCTAAACCTTCCTGAAGCAAGGACATTAGTTTGAGTCTTATGTCACCGACCGGATCTTTTTTTAATTTAATATAGGTGGAGTCATCCCTTAAAATACGGAATGCTTCCTCCCTATATAGTTGCTGTGACCAGATCACTATCCCGCCGCCCTTGTCGGCGGGTTTTATGATGATATTGGGATCTTTCTGAAGATTCTTTAAGGCCGTACATTCTTCTCTAGTAAGATTGTGTTTGTCTATTTTAGTAGATATTTTATCTATATCTTTCATGACTAAGCTCTCAAACATCTTGATTTCGTCCGAAACCATATGCCTTGGGTAGAATTTAGATTTATTTTTTAAGGTGGTATGTGTGTTAAGGGTACAGCTCTGTATAGCTTCTCTTTCCACTGGTTGTTTCAAGAAACACTTCTTTAAGCTCAATTTACGTTTGAACCTTTGTAAGTCGATAAAGACTCCAAATTTGTCCAGCTGATTAGAGGGGGCAAACTTGAGGTCCTTATTTAAAACGCTTATTTCTGATCTGGTAAGGACTTTATCACTCAGATTGAAGATTCCTTTCATGGGGATCGCTTCCTTTCTCTTTTTTCTCTTCCATACGTACTTTCCGGCTCTCGACCCTCTTCTAATCTTTCCCAAGTTCTTTTTTGCCCTCCCCCCCTTTCTAATCGTGTATCGAGATCTCTGTGTAGCCCCTGCCTGCTGTTCCTGTTCAGGGGGTCCCTCCAAAAAACCTCCTCCTCATTTTTTTCTTCTAATATTTTGTATCTGTTCTTCAATGGGACAGTATTTTCTGTTTCTTCTCTTTCCCTTTTCTTGGGGGGTATTTTGGGAATGCAATCTTGTACTGCAGTATTTGTATGATTGCATTCGTAGGGTTGCCTTTCCATGCCCCACCCCTGGTTTTGTGGTCTTCCCCACTGTCGCCTTTCCTGTTGGTTTCGGTAACTGTAATCCCTATACTGCTGTCTATTGGAGGGGGAATAATAAACATCTCTCTGGTAGGGGGCTCTATAATGGCCAGCATTCTCTGTATAGGTATTATAATGGTTATGTTCATTCCTCCAATTTCTACGGTGGGGGTTCTCTCTTTCGTCTATAGTTGACCTCTACCCACCCATCTGTACTATTGGGTACCATTTTATTTTCTAGTTGTCTATTTTCGATTCTTATCTCTTCGAATTTTCTATGAACATTACCTCTTCTATAATCCTCTACATCGCGTTCATATTTGCGCTTTTTAATAATCAAAACTTCTTTTTCAATTTTTTCCAACTTTTCTCCTAAATCCCTGTGTATATTTACAATTTCATCACTTGAATATTCCTGTTCAATCTGTTTGGACAGTTGCTCAACCAGGTTATTAATGTTAGGGAGTTTATCTTTTCTCTTTTGAATAACGTAATCCATCATAGAGATGGCAAAACCTTCTAGTAATATGTTCCACCCTGAGATAAATTTGGAATCATCTTTATCCGAAGAAGGTGTTTTTTGGAACCTTAGTCCCCTAGGTGTAATTTTATCTTTTTTATATTTTTCTAGGGTGGCTATTTCTAATTTGATTTTCATCTCTTTGATAAGGTTTTTCTCCAAATCTACTAACGGTCTCTTAATATCTTCATTCTTAAACTCTTTGAGTTGAGAAGATACAAAAGTGCCCCCTAGCATGGATTCTACATTACTCCCAATTCTGTTTCTGTATTGTAAGAGAGACATGCTGAGGCTGCCAAATTACCAGTGGGGGAATTTACTATCCCAACAAATAATAATACAAACAATGTGGTAGGCGCCCCTGCTTGTACCACCACCAATGACCCGAAGCCAGCCAGCAATCAGTGGTTTCCCCCAATACCAGTGAACAATGATTAACAAATACGTATCTGGCGGCGCGATGGTAGTCGCTCTCGGATCGAATGGAGGTTCTCTTATAATGCACCGTCCATATATGTCATGGAAAACAATAGAAAAATACAATAGTGCAGAGCAATAACAAATGCTGAATTGTATATGCACAAGTGGTTGATCGCACTCACAATAACAAGAGCCCCAACACTGGCTCTGAGCGGGTCAGCGCGTATTGGTCGTTTTTTTCTATATTGAAAGAGGCGACACACAACCTCCAATCTTGGTAATTCTCTTCCAATCTCGATATGCAGAGGAACATGCAAAAGAGAAAAACTTCCTTGTGCAGATCTATAGGAAATATTACATATGTGTATCCACAAGGGTTCAAACTCACATGTGCTGGAGCTTATAGCCAAGCTCTGGGATCAATCGCCTGTGGACTTGTTCAAGGTAAAGCCCATAGAAAACCTCTATAATCAGCAGCACACCGGGGACTGGTGTAATTAAAAAATTTTTATTAAAACATAAAACAAATTAAAAAAATTCTATCTGGCACAGCCAGTTTTACCCAGACGCGTTTCGCCGTATGAAACGGCTTCCTCAGTCGGTTTACAGGTAATAATACAAATTTGTATTTATATCCTTCCAATCTTAATTTCTAATTGTCCCCAGGTGTTTTTTTGCTGCATCGGCGTGCGATTCACGCCTCGAATTCGTGAATTCGGTATTTTTCGCGGGTCCGCCATTTTGCGCATGCGCATTGTTGTTATTTGCGTTCCAGAATGGATATCCGCCATCTTGCGCATGCGTACTGTCCATAATCACATCTCTCGTCTTTTTCGGGTCAGTGTACGTTGCCCAAAGTGTTTTATTTAAGCCGGACACATAAATCCACAGTTAAAGATCGCATTGTGGCCTGATGGAGACATCTCCAAATGTTCTTTCAGAAGCCCTTAATACATAATTGCATTATACACAATGGTGGTACAAGCAGGGGCGCCTACCACATTGTTTGTATTATTATTCGCGCAGAAATATGCCTGATATCGCGGGAAAAACCGAGCGATAAATCGCTTAGTGTGAACTGGGCCTAAAATAGCACTTAATTCAGTATTGAGAATCAAACCATATAATGAATTATCTCAGTGATAATCGATGAATGAGAATCTTTAACGTGCTGAAGTTTACAGAATCATTTTTTATAACTCTGTATTTGGTTTCTCAGACATTGGTGGTTGTTATCAAAACTGAAATACATGCATTTCTATTTAGGATGAGAAGACGACATATATAAGCAATGTTTAGGTGCTGAGAACATTGAGGTTGATCAAAAAAGGTTCTGTACCAGGACTGAAGCATTGATACGGTCTCTATTAAAGGCTCCATTGCATGCAATGCCTGGTGTGATTGCTCTTTTCTTTGCTACTGGATTTACTCCTCAGTTCGTGTCCCTGGGCCGCTGGAACCCTGGCAGGTGCAATATATTTCCATATCTGTGCTTTTGTTTGCAACTGGTACTCTATAAATAAATAGCTGTGCAGCCAAATACTTGTGGAACTATAGGGCAGATATGTAGGTGGGCATAGATGTCCCTTATCAGAAATATAGATGTGCAGATATATAGCTGGATAATGTGCACAGTTATATAGCGGAATAAAGGAATACACCCAGATACCTAGGGCGGATTGACCCAGCGAGCGGTTGGGCACTGCTCAAAGGCCCAGATTGGTGCCCTATGAGGAAGCCTTGCAGCCCCTTCAGTGCATGGACTTGGGTGGACTGGAGCGTCATGGGGATTCCCTCCCCAGGTCGGAGGATGCTCCATGCACATCCTGTCTGTATTCCTGCTCGGTGATGATATGGCTCTGAGCCAGGGCTTCAGCCACAGCGGGCTGACATCCTGGGTAAAGCTATTTAGTGCTGTGTAGTATGATATAGTGCTGTGTGTTGTATAGAATGCCCCTCCCCCTCTTCCCTTCCTAAAAAGCTACAAAAAAAAATATTTGTCTGTCTTTAGATACATGTATGAATGTGTTTTTCTGGTTTATGTACGTTTATTAAAGTGATTTTAAAGGGACATTATATGCAAAAAAGGAGAGGTTAACTATTAACCCCTCCTGACCCCACACATCATGGTGTGCTTTTTGCCTGGAGTGTTTAATCTCACTGCTCACCCCACGGCATTTTTAGGAATGGGGAGTGAGATCAGGAAAAAAAGTGGCTTTTATTTACACCATTCTGCTTCGATTTAATGTGTGGTAAATGGAAACAAGGGGCTATATATATATATTTATATTTATTTATTATTAACGTGAAAGTAATATCTAATTTCTAATTGTACTTCATTTGCATCCATGAAAATTATTGGCCATGTTCACAGTACAGGTCCACACCATCTAGTGTTGAAAATATATATAACATGTTATATCCAAAATTTTTGGGAATTACATGCACTTTATTTTTTCACCACTAGATGGTGTGCACATGTTACGTGAACATGGTCAACAATTTTCATGGATGCACTTGAAGTACAATTAAAAATTAGAGATTACTTTAACGTTAATAATATATATAGCACCTTGTTTCTGTTTCCATTTACCGTACATTTAGGAATAATTTTTACGTCAGAGAGGTTGTTAGTTACAGATGCTTTGTTAGCAGCATATTAGTAGGTTAAAATGACGGGTATTTTAGTGAACGTTTAGATATTATGTTTTGGTGAGAGTAATCAAATCTATTGGTAAGTCACTTACAGGTACACTATATACTCTGTTATATGCAGTGGAAACTCTAGGGACAATAGGGGGGCACATAGGATACCACAGTCAATACTGGGTGCGGGGGGGGACGACTAATAATTTTTGCCACTAAATCACACCACAGACAAAAACTAAGTATATATATAAATAAGATTGCAAAATACCAGAATAATTTGGTGCAATGATACCTTTTTGTTGTACTAATATTGTACTAACCTGATACTTACTCCCTTCCCGCCGCAGAACGTTCCATTCTGTCCTGGCGGCAGGAGGGCTTTGAAGACGCAGGTCGTACATGTACGCCCCGCTGTCATCCATGGGGCCGCCTTGCCCCCTCCCCGCAGTCTGCGCACGTTGACTCGCGGCATGCGTCATTGGCTGCACGGGGATGGCCTGAACTCAAGCCGTCTCCCTGCATCCAATGACGCGAGCTGCGCGTTGGCTGCAGGGCGGGCAAAAATCAGTGCCACGCAACGACACCTGCCGGCGAGGCATACCTGTACACCTCGCCGGCGAAAGCCAACCCTTAAGTGCGCCACCCACACATCCTTAAGGGGTTAAATTCAATATTTTATTTGCCGCAATTCGGTGGTTTTGACTATGACCGATAAGTGCTTCAGTGACTCCAATTTTTGCAAAACCGCGCCGCTGCCTACATCTCCTCCCTTATTAACAGGTACATCCCATCCCGACCACTTCGCTCTGCCAATGATCTGATGCTGTCTGTTCCTCGTACCCACACCCCCAACTTTCGCCTTCAGGACTTCTCTCAGGCTGCCCTCTTTCTATGGAACTGCCTCCCCCACAACATCAGACTCTCCCAGTCTCTCCAGTCCTTCAAGAAGTCTCTGAAAATGCATTACTTTAGAGACGCCGATCAGCTCACTCCATGATCCCCCACTTCACATTTCTTGCTACATCTTCCCATTCAGCCCTCATGCAACCCGCCACTTCAAATACCCTATTCGCCCTCACCTAATGTGTCACCCTTCTCCTCTTAGAGATTGTACGCTCTGAAGCAGGGTCCCCTCTCCTCTTAGATTGTAAGCTCTGGAGCAGGGTCCCCTCTCCTTTTAGATTGTAAGCTCTGGAGCAGGGTCCTCTCTCCTCTTAGATTGTAAGCTCTGGGGCAGGGTCCCCTCTCTCTTCTTATATTGTAAGCTCTGAAGCTGGGTCCCCTCTCCAGATTGTAAGCTCTGGAGCAGGGTCCCCTCTCATCTTATCTTAGATTGTAAGCTCTGGAGCAGGGTCCTCTCTCCTCTTAGATTGTAAGCTCTGGAGCAGGGTCCCCTCTCCTCTTAGGCTAGGGTCAAACGAAAGCATTTTTACACGCGAACGTAAAAAAGTGCGTCCGAACGCATTGACGTATTTTTTCACGGAATTCGCGAAAACGGTCATACGATGCGCATTTTCGTGCGTGATGTTTTACGGATCCAAACCAGGAAACTTTGGGTGTCTGGACGTTATGTTGGCCGGACACGAGCAGGGTCTGACGTCTCCAAATCACACACACACACCGCTAGCGGGCGCAGCGCACTCTGTACGTCCGTACTAGCGGTTCTGCGTTCTCGAAAAAATGCGTTCATTTTCCACTTGCGTTGCGCGGCCGGTCTTTCGTGCGACCGTACTTCGTATATTGGCTGCCATTGCCCATCATTTGCTGCTAGTGCGGCCGTAATTAAGTGCGCCAGAACGCACGTTAAAAGTGCGCTGGTCTGACCCCAGCCTTAGATTGTAAGCTCTGGAGCAGGGTCCTCCCTCCTTCTGTTCCGTGTGTGTAACATATACAGTTGTGTTCAAAATTATTCAACCCCCAATGCTGTAAAGGGTTTTAGGGAATTTAGTGTACATTTGTAATTGTATTCAGAATGAAATCCTACAAGGACTTTTTAAAGAACCATATGCAACTAAAATGACATCAATTGGTTTTGTAATACAGTAGTAAATGTTTCTTTTGTGAATTCTTCATTGACACAATTATTCAACCCCTTAAAGACTACCACTCTGAAGAACAGAGGTTCATTCAAGTGTTTTCAATCAGGTATTGAAAACACCTGTGGATGTCACTGAGCAGCAATAAAGCATAATAAGCACCAATTAGGCAGCTTTAAAATGACTGTGATACTCAGCTCCTTCTAGACATTTACTGGTGTGGTTACAAACATGGTGAAGTCAAGAGAATGGTCCAGGAAGACAAGAGAAGAGGTGATTACTCTTCACAGGAAGGGCAATGGCTATAAGAAGATTGCAAAGATGTTAAACATACCAAGAGAGACCATATGAAGCATCATTCGCAAATTCAAGGCAAAGGGCACTGTTGAAACGCTACCTGGTCGTGGCAGAAAGAAGATGCTGACTTCGACTGCTGTGCGCTACCTGAAGCGTAGAGTGGAGAAAAGTCCCCGTGTGACTGCTGAGGAACTGAGAAAAGATTTGTCAGATGTGGGTACTGAAGTTTCAGCTCAGACAATACGGCGCACACTGCGTAATGAAGGCCTCCATGCCAGAACTCCCAGGCGCACCCCCTTGCTGTCTCCAAAGAATAAGAAGAGTCGACTGCAGTATGCCAAAAGTCATGTGGACAAACCACAGAAGTTTTGGGATAGTGTTCTGTGGACTGATGAAACAAAATTAGAACTGTTTGGGCCCATGGATCAACGCTATGTTTGGAGGAGGAAGAACAAGGCCTATGAAGAAAAGAACACCTTGCCTACTGTGAAGCATGGCGGGGGGTCAATCATGCTTTGGGGCTGTTTTGCTTCTGCAGGTACAGGGAAGCTTCAGCGTGTGCAAGGTACCATGAATTCTCTTCAGTACCAAGAGATACTGGATGTAAATGTGATGCAGTCCGTCACAAACCTGAGGCTTGGGAGACGTTGAACCTTTCAACAGGACAATGATCCCAAGCATACCTCCAAGTCCACTAGAGCATGGTTGCAGATTAAAGGCTGGAACATTTTGGAGTGGCCATCGCAGTCACCTGACTTAAATCCGATTGAGAACCTCTGGTGGGACTTAAAGAAAGCAGTTGCAGTGCGCAAGCCTAAGAATGTGACTGAACTGGAGGCTTTTGCCCATGACGAATGGGCGAAGATACCCGTAGATGGCTGCAAGACACTTGTGTCAAGCTATGCTTCACGTTTAAAAGCTGTTATAACTGTAAAAGGATGTTGTACTAAGTACTAAGATTGAATGTCACTTGGGGGTTGAATAAAACTGATAATGATGTGAGCACAGAAAAGACATTTGTGGTTATTTCATTATAAATGTTATGTTATATTTGTCTGACCTACACGTGCCTCTTTGATTTAATTGTAAGCAAGATGACTGAATGATCAAAATCAATGTCAAACTGGCCAAAACACTCAATTTCAGTGGGGGTTGAATAATTTTGAACACAACTGTATGTATATTTGTTATTCTGTTTCTCCCATTGTACAGCGCTAAGGAATTTGTTGGCGCTTTATAAAACTACTTGTAACTGTAACTAATTCAACTAAAGCAACAGATTCTGCCTCTTCTTTTGATTTGAGCACGGAGAAAAATAGTTCTTTAGGTTTTTAAAATTTAAATCGTAATTTTGGCATGCTTCCTTTTTTTTGTTTGGGGGGGGGGGGTAGGGGCGCTCCACATTTCTGTGCCTACAGGCTCCTGAGGTCCAAATCTGGCCCTGGTCATATCACATCAGAATGCAATATCAAAAGTGTAACTATCCAAATTTCAATCATTTTACCCATGTAAATGTACTTCCCCATGTGTTGTCATCTAAATCTTTGTGGTTTAAGATTTGACAGGATATTTAAAAAAATATCGGAAATGGAAAACCTGTTATAGCATTTTTAACCAAAACTGAATAAAACTGAATTTTTTTCCTCGTTTTTAAACTTTTTAAATTTTTCAAGGCCGTACTTGATATCATTGGAAAGGCCAGACCCTGGTATGGATCCGGAGATACAAGGGACCACTGAACATTTGATCCCCTGTATCTTCTATAGTGGGTTTGCAGCTGGGAGGGGTGGCAAATGCCCCCTGTGCCCCCTCTCTGCATCTGCCAGTGGCAGGATGGGGAATAAAAAGCAGCGCTGGAAACAAAATGTAGACAAACTCAATATTGCATCAAACGCAAACCTTGTTACCTTACATTGGCTGTCCGTGTCCTGATTCCCTCCAGGCTGTAACTTAATGGCTGCGAATTTATCTCTCTATTCACTTAGGTGTTGTTTTGTTGCACAGCTGCGCTTTATGCTCCGTTATAATATGAACAGGTAACTCATTATCAGCGTGATGGAGCCACACACCAGCCTATAGGTACAGATATGACCACAAAGGGCCAGCTATAGTGTTTGTGACATAATTTAAATGGTAAAAAAAAAGCAACTTAAATTAGTAAAAGACCAAAAAATCTACAGAGGTATTCACAAAATCAAAAGTGTTGTTGCAGAGACAAACGCTTGTATTTTCGCAAAAGTTTAAAGTCATCGCTGCAACACTGGCACTTTGTGAATAAACCCTAATACAGTATGTGTGTGATGATAGTTATGTGCATGTGTCAGGGTGTTTGCGTAGGAATTAGGGTACGTGCAGGTTGTCTGTGCATGTGTGTGTGTCTGTGTGGCACTGCAGGGAGATGGAAATGAGTGACTAAGATGTTCGAGAGTAAGTGGTAAGCCGAGTCTGATGGGAGTTTTTGGCTGGATGAGTGAGCATGTAGCTGACTAAGCAGAATGTGAGTGTGCTGTTGGCTTAATGAAATGAAGCTGATTGTGTGTCCGTGTCATACAGACACACAGACAGATTCACACAATTATAGTTTAACGCATACAAAGATGCACACATAGGGTCACACTGAAAGATGCACACAAAAAAAAGAATACCTTAAAAGAACCAAACACACTTAATCCCAGAGGAGACCAGGCACTCCATTCCAGTTTTGGAATTTTTCCAGATAACTGAAAGCAAATAAAGGTTATCTGCTTTCAAAATGATCTAATAAATTACCATACTACAGGCCCTATCACCTGGTGTGAGCTAAAAGGCCAACAGTACATGAAAAATCTAGCGCGAGTCGCTAAGAGGTAGCACCTGATGACCCACCAACAGATCACCTTGTCTGCAGCAGTCTGTGTACAAGGTCGTTTAGCGCAAACTAGGGAAAAGCCGAGACCCAGCTCTAATGCGGTTGTATGCAGGATAGAACGTTTTTTTTCCAGTGCAGAGTGCCGGGCCATACCTATCCCCCGCCCTCACAAGCTTGTATAAGTATGAACACATCCAGCCCTCACACCCTGCATTATTAAAATCCTCCAAGGTGGCCGTATCATCCATGTTTCTATGCACATATATATTAATTAATGCTGATAGGCATTGCATGATAAATGCCACCCAACAGCAATTACACTGCATTTAATAGATCCAAAAGGAAGGCCAGGAGAGCGACAATAATTTCCCTGTGCAGCATATAAATAATACATGTTTTCCAGGGAGGCTGGGAGAAGGACCTTTCGTTGAAATTCATGCCTTCACAATGAACGTTGGCCTACATGTTGACTACATGAGAGACATACAAAGAATCAGAATATTTTGGAATCCAAAATTGTGGGATTCTGAAATAATTGGAATCCGATTATTCAAAATATCATAAACTTCTGATATCTTCGTATCGGACCTATTCAGAATATCGGAAGCATTTGATATGTTCGCCCACTTCCAGTATTCAGTCTCCTAATGTATGAAAAAAATGTATGATTCATGTGCACCAGAAAGAAGCACAGAATGAAGCATATGCTCCAAAAATGACCAAAGACATGAGGCATATGCTTAAAAATGATGAGTGACGCATTTTCTCCAAGAAAAATACACAGAATGAAGCGTATGCTCCAAAATAATGCACAGAATGAACCATAAACATCAATAGAGACATGGAGCACTCCAAATTAATCGGAATACATCCAATCATATTCGGATCTGCCCAATTTATATTTGTGTGAGTTGGGATCAACAGGATATTTAGATCTGTAGAGTGATTAGGGTCGGATATCGGCAATTCAGAATTTGGGGCAATTCAAATTGCAGTATTGGAAATAATTCCGCCGAATATAAATACGAACTAACCCGAATTGCACATATCTATAACTTTTACAGTAATTCCCTTGGTTAGGAGAAGAAAGTACATTGGACCACAATGGTCAGGAGCTAAGATCCACCTATAAAGCTAAAAGGAGGTGCTCTACTGCTTTTACTGGAAGAGGTAAAACATCTTTGCAGTGAATAAAAGTAACACTTTTCCTGCACCCATACTAGAAGATGTAAAATTCCTCTATGGCCTGCCTTATCTCTAGATCCAGCCCTGCACTTGTCCTGATCTCTCCTCCACCAACATGTGCATGCAGTGTGAGCTGTAAAGAGCCAGGACAGAAGGGTGAGCACACTGTAAGGGAGCACCTCCCCTGATGCTGTGAGCCACTGCGGAGACTCCATGGATTGTGCAGCACTCATCCTGGCTCAGAAACCCAAACTACTATGTGGGGACCATAAAGCTCGTAAGGGACAGAACATGTGAAAAGTGCTCATGGACAGGACAGATTCACACAAATGTCAAGCCAGAGATTGTAGAATTTGTCGTCATGACTTGCTCAGATGCTTGGGCTGCTTGCATACACAGCTATCTAGGGATGTGCAATTTGTTTCGTTCTGAACTGAATTTTGTATGAAATTGACCATTTTCGTTCTTTCGGGAGCATTTCCAAAACAAAATATCGGCCGCCTGAAATTACGAAATCCCGAATCAAAGTTTCAGCCCATACTAAATCATTTCATTATGGGACCTAAATGAAACAAAATGGAATGCAAATGATACGAAATACTGAAAAAACGGAACAAAACGATCAAAAACTAAATAAATTTCGTAACGAAAAGAACTGAAACGAAAAAAACAGAACCAAATGATCTGACATGAAAAAAAAAGAACAAAATGATCTAAAACGGAAAAAAATGAACCAAAAGGTCTAAAACGAAAAAAAAATGGAACAGGTCACTTTTTAATTAATGCAGATGCTAGGCATTTTTCCACCATAGTTTTTAATGTTAAAAAATCCCCATTTAATTATTTTCAATTGCAGCAAACAGCCATTTTTTTAAAATCATTTTTTAGGATATTTTTTGGGATTTCTTGGGTGAAAGTTAGGTTTCCTAACTTATTTTAAATGTAATTATTAGGTCTGTTCTTTTTTCCTGAATGCATGCAACTGAATTATTTTCTTACAGTCTGTGTGCGTTCAGCAATAAAAAATATGGCTTTTTGGTTTGCTTCAATTGTAATTATAAATGGTTTAAGAAATATTTAAGAAAAACAGGGAATTTTTTAACATTGAAAACTATGGTGGAAAATTCGAAGTGATATCAACTATCGAATTGATCTTAACTTACAATACAAGTAAAAGTCAGCAAACGACTTTATGAAACAAATGAATTTCGTTTCACTGTTTAATTTGACTCAAATACGAAATCTGTGAGACAGCTTAATATTTAGGCTAGGGTCAGACGAAAGCATTTTTCCCTGCGAACGTGAAAAAGTGCGTCCGAACACATTGACGTATTTTTTCACGGAATGCGCAAAAACGGTCAGACGACGCGCATTTTCGGGCGTGATTTTGTGCGGATCGTCAATAAAACTCTTTTTGCGTCTGGACGTTATGTAGGCTGGACATTAGCAGCGTCTGACATCTCCTAATCACGCACACACGCCGCTATGCCGCAGCTGCGCACTCAGTACGTCAGTACTAGCGGTTCAGCGTTCTCAAAAAAATGCGTTCAAATTCCACTTGCGTTGCACGGCCGGAATTTTGTGCGGCCGTACATCGTATATTGGCCGTCATTGCCCGTCATCTGCTGCTAGTGCGGCCGTAATTATGTGCGCCAGAACGCACGTTAAAAGTGCGCTGGTCTGACCCCAGCCTTAACCCTAGCTTGTCTTTTAACAGCAAAATTTGATTAATTGGGGTTTTATTTAGTGATCCAAAATTCGAATTGATATCTGCTATCGAATTGATATATTAACTATCGAATTGATAATATGATAGATCAATTCGAATAGGTATGAAATTTCGAATCGATCCAAAACGAAACAAAACAAAAATTAGCAACGAAATTATTTTAAAACAAAAAGAAACAAAACGAAACAAAATTTTCAGCTGTGCACATCTCTACAGCTGTCAATCAGGGAAGGGGAAATAAGACAGATTCAGTTGGGTATTGTTGTTTTTTGTTTGTTTGTCATCTAAATCCTACCAGGGAGAAAAAAATAAACTAACCTGACTACATGCATTCGTTTTTATTTATTTTTTAATGGTGGCAGGCTGCCCTCCTTCCACAATGGATGATTATTCACTGCTCTCATACAGTAAGGACTGGCTGCAAAACACTAGAACCAGGAAACTAGGATAATCCCTTTACCTGAGCTAATGCATTTTTCATTCCTGAAATCAAATCCCAAGCATAATTGCAAAACCTTCATTCCAGTTTCACATCTCTAAAAGGGTATGTCACTGTTTCTGCAAAAGGATTATAAGTGCACTAACTACTTGTATTGTGTATGTTTAAGTCTGTAACCTTGTTACTAATTGAGGTTTTAGTGCATGACAGGGTGTACTGGAAAAGGACTATACTGCAGACATCTCCTGTATCCGTTACAGATTACCCAGAACACCACACCGTCTGGTAGAAGACTTTATGAAAACTGCATTAGCCATACCTTAGCTGCCATATTACATGAGTGGATGACAAGGACATTGACTCTTGTTCATCCTTAACCAGTGACACATATTTGCACACTGAAGTAAAACAACAGAGATCATAATTCGGACACTTTGAAATAAAACATTATATCTACCCAGAATCACAGTAAATATTTACTATAATTTCTTTTTTTTGTATTATAGTGCAGCAGAGTATATTATTTTTTTTTAACTCAAAATACATTGAAAAAATACATTAAGCATATATCGGTTACATTTCATTTACAGCAAAATAGTAATATTAACATAGATGTTTACCCTCATCTCATATTTATTTCTTTTTCATCAAAATATACACAACTGATTATATCATTATCTTCAATATCTTTTCATACTTCTTTGGTGCCTAAATATATTTATGTGATGACTAGCAAAGTTATATACCATTATAGCTATGGAAATATTTTTTTTAATAAATTATCAGACATAATACTGCTCTCTAATTATTCAATATGTGATAACATGGATGCACAAATACATACCATATTCTCTGTGCGTGCAAATTGACCCTGGTTCATATATAAGAATATCTATAAGGCAACACTGATATGATTGTGCAGGGGGTCACCTTAATATTTGGTGCCTTACGCTTTCATACATATACGTTAGAGATGACCAAGTAGTGAAATACCTCTCTTTATCATGAACACAGCTGAATGCAGATGAAAAGGGAGAACAAAATGAATATTGCATGATGAATGACAAAGCAAGGATGCTCAAGCTTGACTCTACAGGTGTTTTGGAACTATTTTTCCCACAAGGCTCTGTTGACCAAATAAGTGGTTGAGCATCATGAGGTATAAAGTTGTAAAACATCTGGAGAACCAGGGTTGAGTACACCTGACTTAAAGGCTTATTTGTGCTATCGTCTTTTTTCTAATATAACGACCATCCCTCCATATATGCTATAAGGTTTGTTATCTAAAAATTGTGCAAAAAACATATACTTTTGTAATTTATTTGGTAAGTTTCTACTTCATCATTTCATAAAGACAATATTGTCCTGTAATGTTGAGTCAGGCAAAATACAGCAGCAGTGAGAGCAGTGCACTGGCGAGACAGAAGCCTAAAATGTAAATCTCTTTTGTCCATGTTAGATGCCTTCTGGGCAGCCTGAATGAATTGAATATAGGTGCACATAAGATTGTGAAGGTTTGAGTGGACATCCAGTTGGCGCTTAGAGCACTGTACACAGCTGGAAAACTGGAGGCAAACCTCTGTCATCTCTATAAAATCGAAGAAGGTTTCTTCTGCTGCTTGGTACATTTCGTCAGCTGACTGGTCTGACCTCAGCATTTTCTGGCAGGTGGTCATCATCTTCCGAGAAACATTACAAAGGCTTGACTTCTGTTCTGAAAAAAACCTAGCGCATTTGTCCTGGGGATGTAATTTGGCCTTGATATTATAATCCTGTAGGATTTTTTCCAAGTCCAAAACACTATCTTGTAGCTTGTGAAAGCCGCAGGGGGAATTGCTTATGGTGGCCCTTAGGAGATTAAGAGCTTCAACATGACCTAAGGAGACCACATTACTACTTGTGCCATTTGCTGCAACACAGTGTTTGTTCTCTACAAACAATCTGTTATTCGAAACAGGAGGTACCGTTCTTGGTAATGATGAAACAAGTGCACCAGAGTCCACAATCTCATCATCTATGTCAATGCCTAGGCCTCGAAGACAACTTGTGTAAGATAACTGGCAACTACAGTTTCCTGGGTTTGAAACGTTAGGCATTTTGGAATTATTCGATTCAGAAATACGTAGCCCACAACCCCCATTTATAAGGCTGTTTTCATCAGCATTACTGCTAGAGCCTTTTTGACAGGAGTCGTTTAAGTTGCGAGGATATGACTCAGATTCCGAGCTTGATGCACCAAGTACATTTTCATCACTCCCATCACAAGGATGAGGAACTGGAGCAGTTTGGAAAAATTTGGGGGACGAGGTATGAAACCTCTTAACATTATCAAGAAGATCCATATCCTCTACCTCTGACTCTGATGTATATTTTAGGAGATGTTCTTTCTCCTCACAGGGAGATATATTCTGATCATTTGACATTGTACTAGAAGATCCAGCTTTAAAAGAATTAATTGGGAGGGACGTAAACATGTCTGTAATGCCTTTAAAATCAAAACGTAAATGTGAGAAGTCAGATATCTTCCGTGGTTTGTGATTGTTGGGAGGACTCTGATTAGAATTGGGTTTTTTAGACAAAATAATACTATCACTGTTTTCATTATGTTCAGTTGAGCCATACTTTCCCACAGAGTTTTCGGTGGCCACAGGTTCTGAAGCAACATATAGCGACTTTCTTCCTGTAAGATCTGAGGAGCAATTTGAACCAGTAAATTTATCTGTATCTGGAAAAGTGCATCCATTTTCAAATATATTTGTAAATGTTGCTGTACTCTCTGGTTCAAAGTCTTCTAATATGTTTGCCTCTTTAAAAAAAGTGATATAATTATTATCGTCACAGTTGAACTCAGAACGATCAAGGATATTCTCCAGTTGAAGTGATATTTCGGAAGGACTGGCTCGCCCACTGTGTTCTAGCGGGTTCCAGTCCAGAGTCTGAGCTCCATTGTAGGAGTCATCTGGATACATTCTCCCAATATGTTCCCTCTCTTCCACTCCAGAGTCACATCTGAAGCGAACGGCTGTGATAGAAGACTGTACATTATCAGTCACAGACTTGGTCTCCATGGTGTCAGGTTCCATTTCCATCAGCGTCGGAGAGTGGGTTTTTCTTTTAGTTTTCAATATAGATCTATGTTGGATGAGAGGCTTTGTCTCTAAGAGGGCAGGTTCCCCTTCAGTGTTGTTTAGTGAAGAAACAGTTGGAGAGTGCGAACCATCCGACACATGAGACTCTTTCTCGTAGCAACATACATGATCCGTAGCCTCTGAAGAACTGGAAGGTGACAAAGGAAATGTGACCTGAGATGTGTAGTCTGTTTGTAAGAAAGATCTTCTTTTCCTTAAAACTTTTGAGGGCTTCCTGGAATGCTTGGAGTTTATGTTTTTTTCCGCACCATTTTCTGCTATATTTGCATTTTGCAATTTAGCTTGGTCTGGATAAAAAAATACATTCTCACCGGTTCTGGAAACTTTGCGACCTAAAATCGAAAAAAAAATAAAAAAACCATCATTAATTATGCCACAAACCAAGAGGGTTTTTTTAAGAAGATAAATAACAGTTGTAAGAAGTATACATATTGCTTATGTAGAAAAATGATGACAATGGGCTAATTCTGTGCTTGTTCGTTTAATGTAGTATGCACTTGACAGATTTCATTCATGGTAGATCATTAAAAGCATACACAATATTTGGTTGCAGTGAAGTAATATACAGGGCATTCAGAAAGCATTCAAACCTTTCATTCTATTCACAGTTGTTTAATGTTGCAGCCTTGTGCTAAGATTGTTAAAAAGAATTCACATCAATCGAACATGTACACAAGCCCCAAGTCAATATGTGCAGTGCCAGGTATAGCAGGATTGGTGTAAAGCATGCCATCACCGGACTCTGGAGTAGTGGAAATGTATTTTCTGGAGTAATGACTCTCACTTCCCTTTCTGGAAGTCTGATAGCAGTATCCAGAAGATGCCAGGAAAAGGCTACCTGTGAGAATGTACAGTGCCTACAGTAACATTTTGTGCAGAATCATAAGGGTCTAGGACAATCTTTCAATGCTTGAGTTATATATGCACCATAGGATTACTGAAGGATTTATTGACGTTTTAGAGAATTATTTGTGTCCATCTTTGTGGCAACAGTTTGGAGAAGACAATTTCCTGCTCTACCATTATTGTGCCCCTGGGAACAAAGCAAAGACTAGGAAGAAATGGTTTGATGAGTGTGGTGCGGTGGAACATGGGTAGAAAACGAGCCCTGACCTTAACCCCACTGAACTTTTTTGACATGAATTGAAACAACAGTTGTGAGACAGTTATTCTCAGCCTACATCATTGCCTTGCCTCACAACTGTTCTTTTAGCTGAATGAGCATAACGTTGCACAGACACATTCCAAAATCAAATGGAAATCTTTCCCGGATCAATAGGAGCTCTTTTCCCTCCCTAACACTAAAATGGGACGCTAACAGGGAAAACCTGCACCTGCAGGTTTCCCCATAGTGTCCCCATTTTAGCATTAGATTCTGAGGCAGGTGCTACTTCGGCACCTTGCCCTGGAACGGAGCGCTACCCTCAGTGATACTAGCGGTAGCACTTCTGCACCGCAACGAGTATCACCTCCTGAAGACCATAGAACTCCATGGAGGGTTGCGCTGCCGCCCCATGAGCCCTGCACAATCTCGCTCTAGCAAGATCGCGCAGCGCCATGGAGTAATCGCAGAGGGACGCTGAGGACTATTTGTCCCCAGTCTCACACTGCTCTCGACCAGAAGCGGCGATCAGACCACCGTTCTTGTCATGGGATGAGAGGTGAGTATCTGATTTATTGGGGGGGGATTTAGGTGGTGCTAAATGACTCTGCTAAAGCAGAATCAGTTAGCACCAGCTTTTAGGTGTAGCTATATTTTTGGTTAGGGCATCATTGTAGTAATTAGCGCTAGGACTTCCTAATACCTTACTTATCCTAACACTAATTACTGATTTCACTCCCCATTTTAAGCATAGAATGCGCAAATTAGAGTGAGCTTACGCAAGCTAGCGCAATCACCATTGTGCTAACAATTTTTTTCCCTGATTAGTATTAGGAAGGTAAGTAGGGGGGCATGTGTTAAAGTCAATTTTCCTGATGTTAACGCTTACTCACCCAAATGCTACAGTTACCGTTCACTAGGGAATAGAGCCATAGTAGTTGTAAAGGGTATGGCTGGACTTTCATATTAATTCCTATGGTTTTGGAATGGGATGTCCACTGAGTGTGACATCCCCTCCAAATAATCTGTCTATTCACTTCTTACACACTACCAGGGCTATATGAGTGCTGTGTAATACTTTTCCTCATTCTGTCAGACTTTACCTACATTTCAAAATTTTCAAATGACATTCAAAACATTAATTTAACTACAGAGAAGCCAAAGAACTGTTTCTGCAAAGCTCAGCCATATTTCCTACCTATTGTTCAAAAAATCCATTTTACGGGCCATCGTAATCATGTCTGACAATGTTCTCCCCTTTTGTTTCCACCCACTTGCTTTTAGAATGAAAACTCCTTAGGGAGTCTATTAATGCTTCTTTTTTAATCCATGTCTTATCTTCATTTATTTGAATCCCTGTATGACTCTGGAGTATGTTGACTAAAAATAGAAATAAACAAATAATAATATTGGTCAAGTCTCTATGTGACTTTTAGGTGCTAATTCACTAAGCACCACTGTTTTGGTTAATCAAATGGTGGATTTTCACATCAGTAGATGAACAATAGTCAATTGCTGGTCAATTCTCTGTCCATCGACTTTCCACCAAAGTGGACCAAAACTGATCCTGTAAAAATCGAAGGAAACTCAGTGGTTGTTCCACGTTATTTACTGTTGTTCACCATAGTTAGCAGCATTCAATGCAGTATTGAATCAGCAGTTTACATTCCTTTTCTCTGGCAGAGAAGATTCCTACATTAACCTGTCATTTACAGCCAGGGAGCATGGATAATCATAACAGCTCATGTAGAAAGTCAATTAGTATGCCACACAGAGACCCATGTAATTTGTAGAATGGGCTAAATATATATAAATTTGTCGTATGTAAATGCATATATATGCTCACGTCATGAAAGTATGTATATAAGGAATTAAATATTTGGTAGAGCGCTATGTAACCTCTCTAAATGTGCAAAATGTCTTGCTGAAAGTGCTCTCTGCAATATATAGAATTTATATGCTTCAGAAAATCACATTCTTAGTTAGTGAATTGATTTCTGCATAACGCAGGGAAGCACTTTCCAAGTATTGGTGGAGAATGCCAAATTAGTGAAGTTACACCCTTTTGGGGTGGAACTATACCAGTCATTCCCACAGTAGGTGGTACTGCCTCCCCAAGGTGGGGAGGAAACATCCATGGGGGTGTAAAGGAAAAAGTAGCAGTAGCAGAGTGGCATCAGAACTGTGTTATAGTGTAGGGTGGTGCTACAGTGCCGGCCCAAGACGCTGTGCTGCCTGAGTTCAAGTAAGCAATGCTGCCCCCCCCAAAAAAAATACTTCAACCAAAACATACCCATGCATATCACAGTGCTCCACAGCAATACAACTCACAGTAATGTGCAGTGTGTGTATAAGCATATCACAGAGCTCCACAGCAATAAAACTCACAGCAAAGTGTGGTGTGTATGAGAGTATCACAGAGCTCCACAGCAATAAAACTCACAGCAAAGTGTGGTGTGTATGAGAGAGTATCACAGAGCTCTACCGCAATAAAACTCACAGTAATGTGAGATATGTATGAACATATCACAGAATCCACAGTGTGGTAATGTGGTGACATTGTACATATCACTCTCCTGTATGTTGAATTTGCCGGGTCTCTCTGCTCTCTAGCCTTCATTTACATATCACTAGACTCTTTGGATTTAATTACAATATGCCCTTCCTTTGGATAGACACACCTTCTCCATTACACACATGGAACGCTATGCATTTCATTCTCTTTCTTCTTCCTGTTGTCCTGTGCACTGGACAGTCTTCTTTGTTCTCGTGACGATGTACTGATAAGTATACAGTGAGGACTGCTGGCCCTCAAGGCCTATATGTTATTGCTAATATTGGCAGCATTGTAATTCTTGTATATGTGTACATGCATTACAGGTATATGTGATTTAGTGTTCTGTACTTAATTCCTAATAAATGTTTAATATAGTGTAAGAACCTGTCTTTTGCAATATATATACACAAAAAACATGGGGGGGGGGTAGCACTCAGCCTTAACTAAGCGTTTCAGTGCGGTTGCGTCTCAAAATAAAATACAAAGCAAAAACATGGAGAGAGCACTCCAGACAAACACATTCAAAACCTGCAACAACAGCTCCATGCATGGGAACATAATACCAGCTTTTACCACATGGTGAAAATTTCTTAACTCTGAGCTTTGCTGAAGAAAATGCTGGAAATTTGGTTCGCAATGAACGGCCGTGAATTGCTTAAGCCTGCCAACAGGGTCAACTGTTGGCAGGCTTAAGCAATTCACGGCCGTTCATTGCGAACCAAATTTCCACCATTTTATTCAGCAAAGCTCAGAGTTAAGAAATTTTCACCATGTGGTAAAGGCTGGTATTATGTACCCATGCATGGAGCTGTTGTTGCAGATTTTTGAATGTGTTTGTCTGGAGTGCTCTCTCCATGTTTTTGTTTTGTTATATATATATATATATATATATTTTGGGTTGGATGAGTGGTGCATCAACAAATAAATTTAACAAGGGTTCTGGGCCGAAATCACATTTGCTCTGGGACAACCAAACACAGAGCAATAAAACTCACTCTCACTCACATCACACATTACTGTATCACAGAACTGCATATCAGTAAAACTAAAAAAATAATTATAGATTATTTAAATAAAGTATGTTTTAATTATTAAAATATCAATTGTATATTAAAATACATCATAATAAATTGTATGATAAACATATTAAAATAATTATATTAAAATAAATGTATTCTAAAACACACACACACACAGAGCCTGCCTAAGCACAAATAAAACCAACTAAAACCAACATCCCTTTGCCCATTTCCCTTCAGGTGAATAGTGCCACTATTACTTCTATCTCGCAGGCTCGTTACCTCAGTGTCCTCAGACTCTGATTTCTCCTTCAACCTCACATTCAGTCACTAACCAAATCCTGCTACTTCCACCTAAAAATCATTCTGCATGTATTTCCTATTCTAGATCAGGATTCTATAAAATGCTTATCCAAGCTCTTATTATCTCCCACCTTGACTACTGTAACCTCTTTCTCTCTGGCCTTAAGAAAACCCAGATTCTCCCTCTGCAGTCTGTTTATGAAAACCTGTGCCAGGCTCATCCACCTCACCTCCCGCACCTCTCACACCTTCCCCCTTTGTCAATCTCTACACTGGCTCTCTGCACTCCTCACATCCTAACCGTTTAAAAAATATAAAGTGTTCAGGATGTGTAGAGTGTTCCTTGAAGACACGTAAAAGCACAGTGATTGTGCTCAAAGTCAACCAAGGTGACTCCTTGAACACTTCAAGACCTTGCATTGATTATTTCCTACTACTGTTATTTTATACCTGGAGAGGTTGGGGTAAATCGATCAGCAGCATCAAAAAATTCATCTTCAGAGCTGCTGTCTCCAAATCCAGGTGGAGGGTCCAAGATGAGCGTTTCAACTCGGTCATTGAGAAAAAAATGAGAGGTCCTCTCTTTTTCCTTTCCTCTGGCTAATAACTCTTTCACACAGTTGCTCTCAGGGCTGCTAGGAACATTCTTATCCACACTGCTGGCTGGTGAGACATTTGTGCATAGACTGTAGTATTCCATAATATTGCTTTCTATAAACTGACATCCAACAGAGATACCAAAGGACTCGGTTTCCTCTTTCCCTTCTAAATCGTTGTGGGACCTTGCGATTTCTTTAGTATCCAAAGAATCTGCTCTGCCATTGGGTAGCTGCAAAAAGCAAACTAATGGGTCCAATTCTAGTTCACTATCCCCTTTGTCTTTCAGTTCTTGACTGTCATTAAAAACTCCATGGTCTTCGATATCCACATTTTTGAGGTTAGGAGTATAAAACTGGAAGAACTCTGGCCTACTTGATGAACAAGTCTCCAAGTCATCTTCTTCCAAGGCATCAATGGAATCACTAGACCAACTTACTTTGTAACCTTGACTCTCAGTGTTGGCCGAATCCGAGACATCAGAAATACTATCTGTATCATTATTTTCACCATCACAGCATTTTGTCTCACTAACTTCAATTTCCTTATTGTTACTTTCTTGTTTTAACGTTTGATTGTTTTCTTGAAAACCCTCTTTTTCTGTATCTTCTTCATCCTCCTCTTGCAAGGGCTTTATGTCTTGATACTTGAAATAGTGACGATCCGATAAAAGTTCCAGTGAAGAATCAACTTCAGAGGATTCTTCTGAGTCACTACAGGCCCTTGATTCGTACCCTTTAATGGAAATTAAAATCAACAGTTATTAATCATATGTAATGGAGATACTATCATGTAAAGCCAAGTACATAATTTCATATGGGTGTCTAATAATTACTATCATTAAAGGGGTTATTCAGAGAGAGACAATCTGGCCCCGAAATATCACCGAACAAGGAATTTCTCCGTACGGTGCCATTTCGCGGCCATTCGGCTATTCAGAAAGCAGGCCGTTCGCCAAATTTAAGCGAACTGCCAGCAAGCACGGTGCCTGTTTGAAGGCAGTGAAATCCCCATAGAGAAGCAATGGTTAATCTATTAAGAAAACACCGAACAGCAGTGAAAAGTTGCCGAAATACCCTGCTGTTCGGTGGTTTCATTCGGCAGGTTTGTTCAGGCAAACCCCATAGGTGTCAATGTTAAAATTATTAAATATTGTATAGAAACGGGACTAAACAGTTTATTATTTTATTCTGCAGTAAAAAGTCTTTTTATTGATTGATTTCTTTTTAGGATTTATTAGGCATTTTTCGGGATTTTTGGGCAAAAATGTTTCTATTCTTTATATCGGATTTTTTTGCTCTAATAGACCTTTTTGATATCATTCATAGGAACTTATATGTTTATTTCAGACAATTTCATTCAGTAGTGTTTTCAATTTTGACACTTTCAACCTTTTTTTTTTTACCCATCCGGTGGCTTGTCAGCTTTCTTCTGCAGCTGGTCGGCGCTGTGCTCGCCGGCTCGTAGGCCGTGTTTGGCAGCCCCCTGGTGGATTTGAGGCGGATGTCTGGTGGGATGGTGGCGGCAGGCAATGGGTTTGCGGAAGTTGGCGGCGGTATTTGGCGGCCGATTCCCTGCACTTCGGGGACCCTGCTGAATTCACCGCAGGGTGAGGAAATTTTATTTCCCAAAGTATGGGGAACGACTGAGCATCGAAATGTCGCCTGGCGACATTTCGGTGCTCTCTGAATAACCCCCTAAGTGTTTGTTCCATAGGCATCCGTCTATCTGTGTTTGATACTTTAAAATGTAAAATAAAGCATTTAGTTGTAAAAATAAACATGGCGAATTAGAGCTTGGCATTCACGGTTTCAAACATATTTCCTACCAATGTATTGAGGAGGACAGATGTAAGTGTATTGTTTTTTATTGTTGAAGTAAAGGTTTTATGGTATGATGCTCTCAATGGTCCAGCACTATCGTGACACTGGACTTCATAGAGAAGAGGGTATTTCTGTGACAGAGTGTGTCGAAAGAACAATTATGAGATGAAGCTCAACCAAAATGTCTAGCTATGACTGTGTTTTGCTGATATCTCATGACATGTCAAAGCTCAATAAATAAATCTAAATTGTACCTTCTTCAGTAGACACTCGATGAATTTGGCTGTTTCCAGGCCATGAAAATATTGTAATTCCAGAATCTACATACAGCTTACAGTATCCAGATATAAGACACGCTATGTCTTTTGCGTTGTTTGTTTCCAGCAATAAAGATATTGGCTTTGATTTAAAAAAGAAAAAAAGTTTTTTCAGTTCGATTATAAAAAGAACACATTATGAAAAACAGTTAACATTGTGTTTCTTGATAAGTTTTTATATTTGACATGGAACAAGGAACCAAGAGCCTTCCTGGCTACACCTAGTGCCTCGCAGGAAGGGGAGTGGCAACAGCTGATGGCCCACCTCTTCCTGGCAGCTGTGCACAGTTACCATCAGTCATTCCTTTATAAGACACCATCGCCAATGGTATGCTTGTTTTTCATTTGTCTCTTTTATGATGAGCTGAGCTGCTCCAATTGGACTCCTGAGGACGCTATAGATGTTAGCAAAAAGCATAGAGTAGATTTATCTTTGTTTTTATTTTTTTACTGATTCTGTAGCGTATGTAACGCTGTGGATTCTATAGCTTAATCCAGGCACCTCTGAGCGCTCAGGGCTGATTTCCTAAAAAAAGGCTTCTAGTGAATGAGTCTGACTGAGAAAACCCCACGGGCTTGACAGGCGCAATCTTACTGTACTGTCCTATGACCACGAACCCGCGAAGGCTCGCTTTCCTACTTTCTAGATAGGTCTGATACTGGTTCCCTGAGGGGTTTTATAACTAAGGACTATTAATAAATTTCTTTATGAGACTTACTGCTACACTCAGGATCAGCTAATCATTGACTGACATATGCATGGTGTTCATTAAACATTGGTTTTAATTAGCATCATTGTGTTATAGTCTAGTAGTATATTGAAGCTTTTTAATTTAATCCATTAAACGTTATGTTACTAGTACCTTCTAAAATAGTTTCACAACTTTTTCTGATGTTAATTGCATTAAGGGTTACCCCCCCCCCCATCTTCACTGTTAACTCTAGTGTGTGAACTGAGGATATTATACTACTGTAGTTACTATTGGGTGATTTATAGTTAATCCTGTAGGACTTCTATACACCAACACCTATTCTTTTGATTAAACTAAGATGGTCATACTTCATTGCCTGAGGTACAGAGAATATTGCCATACCTCATTCAATGTAGCATCACTATCAGGGTTATTCAAAGAGAGCCGATCTGGCCCCGAAATGTAGCCGGACACTGAAATTCAGTATACTGCTACATTTCCTGGGCATTTGGCTATTCAGAGAGCAGGCAGTTTGCCAAATGTTGGCGAATTGCCTGCACATACGGTGCCTGTTCAAGGGCAGTGAAATCCCCCATACAGATGCAATGCTTTGCCTATTCAGAGAACACCGAACAGCTGTGAAAAGTTGCCGCACTGCTATTTGGTGGTTTCAAAGGATTTTTTTTCGCATGTATTTTGGAGGATTGTGTTTTATGAATAATATGGCTAAGTATAAAACACTGACCTTGCCCCCAGCATGGGAAATGAAGGCGAGTAATGGAAGTGGTATTGCTCATTTTATACATTGCAAATCGACAATGCCATTGCTTTGAGACAATAAACAAATAAAATGAAAAAAATTGGTTTGTTGTTTATATTTGCATTTTACATGGTCATGTTTGGTATCATTAGAAAGGGCAGAATCGGAACGGTCTAATGATACATAACTGGACTTTGTGCGGGTCAAAAGTACCCCGATCTCCTCACAGCAGTGAAGTGGCTTGTCTACTAGATGAACAAATGCGTAATAACGCTTTGCTCCATTACCTCCACAGTTGGTGATGGCATAGGAATTGAGAAGATGAGTTAGTGCTGCAGCATTGTTTGCTTTATAACTAAATGCACCTAATGCCACCACCATAGAAATGAGGAAGAAACATTTGCATTTATTTTTATTCTTCTTTTCTATTTTTACACTTTACATTATCATACTTGGTATTGTTGGAAAGGCCAGACACTGACTTGACCTTGTGCGGTGTAAAGATTAGAGTTGCAGGGTTCCAAAGAGCTCCTGGTGCTCCTTAGTACAGTACAGCAGTTTAGGTTTTTGATGTAATAATGCCAATGAATTGTGCCATCACCTCCACACTTCCTGGAGTGGGAAATGAGAAGGTGAGTTAGTGCGGCATCATTGTGCACTTTATAATCGAAAAGTGATCAATAGTGCTGCACTATAAAATTTTAAAAAATTAAAGCAAAATTGTTTTATTTACTTTTTAAAAATAATCTGGGCATGTTTGTCATGCTCTGACCTTTCTAACGATACTATGAATGACTATCTGTTATGGTTCATGAGATACGGTGGTCGAAAAGGACCCCTGTATCTCCTCCATAGGGAATTCCTCGCACGGTCGGGGGAGTCCCTTTTTTTTACATCATAGTGCATGGGTGTGTGAGACGGAAGAGTACCGTTAGTTCTTGGATTTCATGCACTGGGAGCAGGAAAAATTGGGCTTGTCAAAATATCTGAGAAGGAAGAACAACGGGTGAACTGGCATCAGGGTCAAAGGCGCCCAAGGCTCATTGATGAACGTGGGGAGAAAATGCTAGCCAGTCTGGTCTGGTCATACAGCGGAGCTACTGTAGTTGAAAACCATAATGTTGACCAAGATAATCATACTTCCACCCTATCACCCCCTTGATAGGCCTGCATGGCCCCTGAACACTGATCTGGCTCTGGCAGCTTCTTTCCTGGAATGCATTCATCTTGTTCCTGTCCAGGTTTTTACCACAGCTCAGTGCCTTATCCAGGATCCTGCTAATCCTAGGTGGTTGTTACGTCTACTCAGACGTACCCCGTCCCACCTGATGAGACCGTTTCAAAAGTATGCTACACCCTCTCCTCTATGCTTCACCATTGAAGTCTGACTGAGTGTCTGACCAGACCAGAGCTACCCGAAGCTCCCTGCTCTGCATCCTCAGGTTACCCCTGTGTCTCCTGCCAAGCCTATCCACCATGTCTCATGCCATGACTGTCCAACTTGTCTCCTGCCAAGCCTCAAGTATATTTATACTATTGATTATGTATCTGGCAGCGCGATGGTGGTCACTCTCGAGATTCAGGTGGTTCTCTTAATATACATCATCTACATGGATATAATATAGAAAGAAGCAAATGGCATATAATAGTGCAGAGCGTACTAATGAATATAGAAAAACCTTTTATATAATGGTTCCACTCACAAATATAGAGCCCCAACACTGGCACTGAGCAGGTAGACACGATTGGGTACTTTACTTCTTAATTTTCTTAAGGTGACCCACACCTTTGGATGAAGAGTCTTCTTGCAATGCAGGATATATGGAAAGCATAAAAACAAGGGAACCCCCTTGTGCAGATCCACTATTCCAGATTTGTAAACATGAATAAAAAATGCCAACTCACTTATTCAATAAATTTTCTTCCAGATCCGTCTTTCTTACACATCCGACCAAAACATTGATTTTAGGGAGTTTATCTTTCTTTTTTTGGATAACATAATCCATCATGGTAACCGCAAAACCCTCTAATAGTATGTTCCACCCTGTGATAAATTCAGGGTCATCCTGTTCTGTAGATTAAACCATAGTAGTAAAGATAGGTGGGATTTTGAACTGCTGTTCAAAAAATGTTATATACAGTTGTGTTCAAAATTATTCAACCCCCACTGAAATTGAGTGTTTTGGCCAGTTTGACATTGATTTTGATCATTCAGTCATCTTGCTTACAATTAAATCAAAGAGGCACGTGTAGGTCAGACAAATATAACATAACATTTATAATGAAATAACCACAAATGTCTTTTCTGTGCTCACATCATTATCAGTTTTATTCAACCCCCAAGTGACATTCAATCTTAGTACTTAGTACAACATCCTTTTACAGTTATAACAGCTTTTAAATGTGAAGCATAGCTTGACACAAGTGTCTTGCAGCGATCTACGGGTATCTTCGCCCATTCGTCATGGGCAAAAGCCTCCAGTTCAGTCACATTCTTAGGCTTGCGCACTGCAACTGTTTTCTTTAAGTCCCACCAGAGGTTCTCAATCGGATTTAAGTCAGGTGACTGCAATGGCCACTCCAAAATGTTCCAGCCTTTAATCTGCAACCATGCTCTAGTGGACTTGGAGGTATGCTTGGGATCATTGTCCTGTTGAAAGGTCCAACGTCTCCCAAGCCTCAGGTTTGTGACGGACTGCATCACATTGTCATCCAATATCTCCTGGTACTGAAGAGAATTCATGGTACCTTGCACACGCTGAAGCTTCCCTGTACCTGCAGAAGCAAAACAGCCCCAAAGCATGATTGACCCCCCGCCATGCTTCACAGTAGGCAAGGTGTTCTTTTCTTCATAGGCCTTGTTCTTCCTCCTCCAAACATAGCGTTGATCCATGGGCCCAAACAGTTCTAATTTTGTTTCATCAGTCCACAGAACACTATCCCAAAACCTCTGTGGTTTGTCCACATGACTTTTGGCATACTGCAGTTGACTCTTCTTATTCTTTGGAGACAGCAAGGGGGTGCGCCTGGGAGTTCTGGCATGGAGGCCTTCATTACGCAGTGTGCGCCGTATTGTCTGAGCTGAAACTTCAGTACCCACATCTGACAAATCTTTTCTCAGTTCCTCAGCAGTCACACGGGGACTTTTCTCCACTCTACGCTTCAGGTAGCGCACAGCAGTCGAAGTCAGCATCTTCTTTCTACCACGACCAGGTAGCGTTTCAACAGTGCCCTTTGCCTTGAATTTGCGAATGATGCTTCCTATGGTCTCTCTTGGTATGTTTAACATCTTTGCAATCTTCTTATAGCCATTGCCCTTCCTGTGAAGAGTAATCACCTCTTCTCTTGTCTTCCTGTACCATTCTCTTGACTTCACCATGTTTGTAACCACACCAGTAAATGTCTAGAAGGAGCTGAGTATCACAGTCATTTTAAAGCTGCCTAATTGGTGCTTATTATGCTTTATTGCTGCTCCGTGACATCCACAGGTGTTTTCAATACCTGATTGAAAACACTTGAATGAACCTCTGTTCTTCAGAGTGGTAGTCTTTAAGGGGTTGCATAATTGTGTCAATGAAGAATTCACAAAAGAAACATTTACTACTGTATTACAAAACCAATTGATGTCATTTTAGTTGCATATGGTTCTTTAAAAAGTCCTTGTAGGATTTCATTCTGAATACAATTACAAATGTACACTAAATTCCCTAAAACCCTTTACAGCATTGGGGGTTGAATAATTTTGAACACAACTGTATTATGAATCTGCCGAGTCTGCCGGAAAGAACGATATATAATATGTCTGGGTCATATATTAAAATAAGGCTTCAAAACGCGGTTAAACATGATGAGCGAAAAGGTAAAAATGAGCTCAGCACAGAAGCGTGAAATGGCTCAGCAGCGAAAGGGTTAAAAAAAATCCCAAAAAATGCTTAAAATATCCTAAAAAATCTATAAATAAAAGAAACTCTTTACTGCGGAATATTATAATAAACGGTTTATTAGATAGTGTGTTAAAACGGGAATATTTTTAACATTGAAGCCTATTGGATTCGCCTGAATAAATCTGCCGCATGAAACCACCGAATGGCAGGGCATTTCGGCAATTTTTCACTGCTGGGTTTTGGTTTCTGAATAGATGAAGCTATGGGGATTTGACTGCACTCGAACAGGCACCGAACAGGCACCGTATGTGCAGGCCATTCGGCAGGATTTGGCGAATTGCCTGCTCTCTGGATAGCCGAATGGCCAAGAAAGGTAACCGAACGCTGATTTTCAGCATTCGGTTCCCTTTCGGGAGCCATTCGGATCTCTTTGAATAACCCTGTTATTTTTGAAAATGGAACATTGATACCAAACGGTTTGAATGATGACTTTGAGGTCATTCATTTTTTTGTAAATTTGATCCACAGGTTTCTCTCAACTCATCATATGGGTTAAAGATTATAATATTTACAGAAATAGTTTATATAATGGTCATCAAAACACAAAACACCTACTACACTTAAATAAGTTTACATAAATTAGTTTTTCCTTTTTTTTATCTATATTTGTTAGAATATAACTTTATATAATCCTGTTCATCATATCATTCCATGTTCACGATATATTTCACCAATAGTTCACTATTATATCTCATTCACATATACAATCAGGGTTTCTATATCGGAAATACTAGTTTAATTATAATTAAATTTATTATTGTTATAAATATTCATCTATATTTCACTATAAATATCTATCTTTATTTCACTATATTATATAAGCCGCTTATTTGCAATATTACACTTTAAAAGTAGACATTCTTACAATTTAGGGTATTATTCAACATTCAGCACAGGTATATACTAGGGATGCACCGATACCACTTTTTTAAGATCGAGTACGAGTACCGATATTTTTTAAAAGTACTCACCGATACCGAGTACCGATACTTTTCTTTAATGTCATGTGACACTTTCCAATAAGAACAGACCATATAAAAATGCCCCCGGCTCACATGTATATATCTCCCAGCTCATGGATATGCCCCCAGCTCACACATGGATATGCCCCAGCTCACACATGGATATGCCCCAGCTCACACATGGATATGCCCCAGCTCACACATGGATATGCCCCAGCTCACACATGGATTTGCCCCAGCTCACACATGGATACTGCCCCAGCTCACACATGGATACTGCCCCAGCTCACACATGGATACTGCCCCAGCTCACACATGGATACTGCCCCCAGCTCACACATGGATACTGCCCCCAGCTCACACATGGATACTGCCCCAGCTCACACATGGATACTGCCCTCCCAGCTCATGGATCCCCCCCCCCCCGCGACGATACTTACCTTCCTGAGCGACGCCGGGAATGTCTCCGCGCGTGCGCTCGTTGGTAGGACCCCAGCCGCGACCACGTGGGACCATGTGATCACGGCTGGGGTCCTTCCAACGAGCGCGCGCGGGGAATCTTTCCCAGCGTCGCCCAGGAAGGTAAGTATCATCGCGGAGAGCAGCTGCAGGGCCTGTCCGAATGCTCTATCTGCATTCGGACAGGCCCTGCAGCTGCTCACTGTGTTCATACTTACCTTCCTGGGCGCCGCCGGGAAAGTTTCCGCGCGCTCGTTGGAAGGACCCCAGCCGTGATCACATGGTCCCACGTGGTCGTGGCTGGGGTCCTTCCACGAGCGCACGCACGGAGACATTCCCGGCGGCGCCCAGGAAGGTAAGTATTGTGTGAGCAGCTCCAGGGGCGGCTGTCTGAATGCCGATAGAGAATTCGGACAGCCGCCGCAGCCCCTCGGATGCCGGCAAGCCGGCTCAATGCCGGCTTCCGGTATCGGAAAAAATATCGGGGGGTACTGCACGAGTACCAAGTACTCCTGCAGTACCCAGTATCGGCCCCGATACCAGTATCGGTATCGGTGCAATCCTAGTATATACCATCACATAATCTTTATAGGGATACTCACAATATATTCACAATACTGTAAAATATATATATATAATAAGTTCTATTCCAAAACACATTTAATTCACCTAAAAGTTTATTAGTCACAACATAGAATTAGTAGGAAGTAGGTTTAACATAAGCCAACAGACTATAAACTGCACAGATTTAATGCATATGCGTTTACAACCCTCATATGAAATGGAGTTGGGGTAAGGTCTGGGTATCATTATTATATTCATAGGCGTGCGCAGCCTATTGCATTAGGGTGTGCACCCAAAAGCTCAAAACACACACATATATATATCACATACATACATACATACATACAACGACACACACACACCATTACTATGTGTATGCTTCAGGGGTTAAGCAACCTTCGATACCCAGACGTTTTGAAACTACATTTCCAATGAGTCTCATCTATCTTAATTATTGGCCGAGCAACATAGGAGATATAGTTCCAAATGAGCTAGAGGACCAATGACCCCGGTATACATCATGTCACCTCAAAATGCTAGATCAAAAAATTTAAATTTGGATTTTGATCACATGCAGCGTGTAAATTATTTTACCACATTTTTTCATCCAAAAGATTGTTAGTTAGCGCGGGCGCACCATATTAAAATCCAAACGCTAATCTGTTAGAAAACCAGTTACTGTTTGGAATCTTGCACTTTTCAGCTCCCTATACTTAACATGGGGAGTGGAAAGTGTTAATCAGCATTAGCATTACAATCTACTAGCGCTGATTACCGTCCGGTTGCGGTTACTGAACATTTACTCACAACCAGGACCTGGTGCTAATGGATTCCACTTCTGCAGAATCAGTCAGCAACAGCTGAACCCCCCCCCCCCAAAAATCAGATACTCACCTCTCATCCCGCAAAAAGAACGACTGCTCCATTCACCTCTTCTGGCCGCCAGGAGCAGAGGGAGACTGGGAGAAAAAGTCCCTCAGTCTCACTCTGGGAATCACTATGTCGACCTGACGGATCTCACAAAGACTTCAACGACGTGCCGAGTACATCCTCTACACACGAACATGAAACCAGAGGATGCGCTCAGCACGTCGTCAGCAGCAAAGTGGTTAAATGTTAAAAAGGAGTGAAATTTGAGTAGAGTGGCCCATTTAACCTCTTGCTGACTTGTACCAATACAGTCTCCTACCTGTACCTCACGATGCTGCCAAGACGCTCGCTGTAATTCTTTTTGTGGAGTGCAGGCAGCAGATATTGTGGTGATTTCTGTGCACAATACAATCCTTTATGGTACAAGACAAGGGGGCAACACCGGACAAGGAAACAGGTGCAGAATTTTACGGAAAGCAGCCTGTTTAAAGACAGATACATGCATTTATACACACAGCCATACGTTCACATACATAACTATATATCCTCCTCCCTACACCCTGGGGGTATGTAGCAATAAAGCCCACATTAATGTGCAGTGTGTATGAGCATATCCCAGAAACCACAACAATAAAACTCACAGTAATGTACAGTGTGTATGAGCGTATCAGAGATTCGCAGCATAACACCTTCAGTAATATACAGAGTGTATGAGCGTATCAGAGCTCCACAGCAAAACTCAGCAATGTGCAGCATGTATGAGTGTATCAGAGCTCCACAGCAATAAAACTCAGCAATGTGCAGCGTGTAAGAGCGTATCACAGAATCCACAGCAATAAAACCAAGCAATGTGCGGTGTGAATGAGCGTATCACAGAATCCACAGCAATAAAACCAAGCAATGTGAATGAGCGTATCACAGAATCCACAGGCATAAAACTCAGCAGTATGCAGTGTGTATCAGTGTATCACAGAATCCACAGCCATAAAACTCAGCAGTATGCAGTGTGTATCAGTGTATCACAGAATCCACAGGCATAAAACTCAGCAGTATGCAGTGTGTATCAGTGTATCACAGAATCCACAGCCATAAAACTCAGCAGTATTTGTGTATCACAGAATCCACAGCCATAAAACTCTGTTTAAATATTTAAAATACACTATTAAAAAATATTTTTGATATATGAAAATTGCACCCTCTCCTGCTTACCTTTGTTTTTTTTTTTGCTTGCAGGGAGGGTGTTTGGATATCTATCATTGGTGGTCCAGTGGCACAGATGGGGGAAGGTCAAAGAGGGGTAACCCGGCTGGCCGCATCTGATGGATAGCCGCCGGGACCCCTCATTTCCGCGGGCCTGGCAGCCTCCGCTTCCCTGGTGGTCCCTGTGGTTCGTGGGGTGCTGCACTGCGCTCTGTACATGGCGCACAGACCGCACAGCACATCCCTCACTGACACGAGCGGCCGGTGATCGCTGATGACCTGTCACCTGACCGCCGGCGCTTACTGTCTGTGTCAGAGCGCCGGCAGTCAGGTGACAGGTCATCAGAGATCGCCGGCCGCTCGTGTCAGTGAGGGATGTGCTGTGCGCCATGTACAGATCGCAGTGCAACACCCCACGAACCACAGGGACCACCAGGGAAGCGGAGGCTGCCGCCAGGCCCGCGGAGACGAGGGGTCCCGGCGGCTATCCATCGGATGCGGCCAGCCGGGACCCAGAATGTGCCACGGGCCGGCATTAGGGTGTGCCTAGGCACACCCGGCACACCCCGTGCGCACGTCTATGATTATATTATATATTGGTTTGTAACCAATTCGTTCTTCCCCCCCGAATGAAAGTCCGCAGGCGTTCGCGACTGTGATTAACAACTACAGCAGAGTGGTTACGTGCAGTGAAGAGGGAATAGAGGAAGGACACTACCGGAAGTACATCTTGGAACGCATCATGAAACGCATTTACTAGCATAGCACATGCGCAAGATGGCGGCACCTGCCGCAAATTCGAGGAGGAAAAGATGGAAGCGTGGAACGCACAGCAATTATAGAATCTTGACATGTGGGGACAATGTAATTATTGTAAAGAGGACTACATATGTGTACAGTGAATACCAGCCTGTAAACCAGCTGATGAAGCTGCACTACACGGCGAAACGCGTTGTGGTCATCTAGCTGTGCCAGAATTGCTGTATTTTATCTTATTTTATGTTTTATTAAACGTTTTTTAAAATACAGTCCCCGATGTCCTGGTATTCGTAAGGGTTTTGCGGACTTGACCTTCTAACAAGTCAACTGGTCCTCCTACCTAGAGCTTGGCTAAAAGCTCCACCAAATGTGAGTTGGCATTTTTTATTCATGTTTACAAATCTGGAATAGTGGATCTGCACAAGGGGGTTCCCTTGTTTTTATGCTTTCCATATATCCTGCATTGCAAGAAGACTCTTCATCCAAAGGTGTGGGTCACCTTAAGAAAATTAAGAAGTAAAGTACCCAATCGTGTCTACCCACTCAGTGCCAGTGTTGGGGCTCTATATTTGTGAGTGGAACCATTATATAAAAGGTTTTTCTATATTCATTAGTACGCTCTGCACTATTATATGCCATTTGCTTCTTTCTATATTATATCCATGTGGACGATGTATATTAAGAGAACCACCTGAATCTCGAGAGCGACCACCATCGCGCTACCAGATACGTATTCTCACGTTTGTTGAACACTGGTTTGGGGGAAACCACTGATCTTCTGATTGAGCATTGGGATACTGGTGGCGGTACAAGTTTTGGGCGCTAACCATTTTTGTTTGTGTAGATTTATACTATTGATTACCTGTGTCCAAAGTTTGTTTTGGATTTTGACCACGATATTGCCTGCTGCCTGACAAGACCATGTGTCTTCAGATTCTTGTGAAATAAATGGTAAGCGCCACACAACACGTCACAACCACCCCAACTCCAATGCTGCACCAGCTATTAGTGGTTTCCCCCACACCATAGAATAACAAAATCAAACGTATCTGGTGAGCGCAATTCGATATGCTCTGGAGTCTGGATGTCTGATATAAATACGTGGTACATCGTGTGATGATATATGAAAGAAGCAAAAAATATAGAAGATCATAGTACAACACTGCGATACATTATAGGTGGGCGATATACTATATGTACATTCCACTCACAAATGTAGAGCCCCAACACCGGCTCTGGGTGGGACTTCGCCTTTGGGTTATTTTCTTCCTCCCTGTTGACAGGTGACCCCCACCTTAATTGTGGATATGGGATTTTCTTCAGAATACCGTTTTAGGGTGAATAAACATAAAGGGAGAAATAGGAGAACAAGTGCTTTCCTAGTGTGAGTCTTTCAGATGAATGGATACAGATCTTTTCTGCTGATTTAAAAACTTACGTGAGTTGGAGCTTCCAAAGCTCAGGTAGAAATGCCCATGGATTTTTTGTGGGAGAAAAATCCAAAAGAAAAACCACTCTGGAACCAAAATGTGGGCTAAAAGGTTTAAATATAATAAAAAATTAAAACAAACCATATAATATGGCCCCAGGACGCGTTTCGCTGCTGTAAAGCAGCTTCCTCAGCTGGTCTCTTCACATATTGACAATATATGGATATATATACCATTTTTTATTAGACAAATTGTCCCCACATGTCTGTAATTGGTTCCAGGAAAACTCTCAACGGTGGGCGCCGCCATCTTGCGCATGCGCCGCACCGTTTTCCACGTTCCACGCTGTTGGGAGATGTTTTTTCAAAGTGCGGCCATCTTGCGCATGCGCTGTCCGAAGTGTATCTTTTGAGGGCAGTCTCTATCCATATTCACTCCCCACCTCGGCGATCGAGCTGAATCTTCAGCGCTGGGACATAAAACCATGATTCCACCGAAATGCATACATAATGCGCAGGAGGAAATGGGGGGAAAAAAATGGAACAGTTTATTAGGAAGGCACACATAATATTTATGGATCGCTCCCCTATGCCATCTGTATAAGCAATTTTGGATTTACAATTATCTGCTATGGTGGCTATGCAAAACTCACTATAATGGTCTCTCTATTCAGGGAATAATTATATATATCACATATATTTAAAATTTGGGTTACTGCAGGTTTGCAACTCTGTGTGTGATAAAAATAATACAGGCTCCCAAGTTCCTAAACCAAAATTCACCCCTTATTTGTTATTATATTTTCCATATATATTTATGTAAATAATCTGGAAGGATTAGTCTGGAAGGATTATTTACATAGGTATATATATATATGGAAAATATAATAACAAATAAGGGGTGAATTTTGGTTTAGGAACTTGGGAGCCTGTATTATTTTTAGCACACACAGAGTTGCAAACCTGCAGTAACCCAAATTTTAAATATATGTGATATATATAATTATTCCCTGAATAGAGAGACCATTATAGCGAGTTTTGCATAGCCACCATAGCAGATAATTGTAAATCCAAAATTGCTTATACAGATGGCATAGGGGAGCGATCCATAAATATTATGTGTGCCTTCCTAATAAACTGTTCCGTTTTTTTGTTATTTTTTTTCCCCCCATTTCCTCCTGCGCATTATGTATGCATTTCGGTGGAATCATGGTTTTATGTCCCAGCGCTGAAGATTCAGCTCGATCGCCGAGCTGGGGAGTGAATATGGATAGAGACTGCCCTCAAAAGATACACTTCGGACAGCGCATGCGCAAGATGGCCGCACTTTGAAAAAACATCTCCCACCAGCGTGGAACGCGGAAAACGGTGCGGTGCATGCGCAAGATGGTGGTGCCCACCGTTGAGAGTTTTCCTGGAACCAATTACAGACATGTGGGGACAATTTGTCTAATAAAAAAATGGTATATATATATATCCATATATTGTCAATATGTGAAGAGACCAGCTGAGGAAGCTGCTTTACAGCAGCGAAACGCGTCCTGGGGCCATATTATATGGTTTGTTTTAATTTTTTATTATATTAAAACCTTTTAGTCCACATTTTGGTTCCAGAGTGGTTTTTCTTTTGGATTTTTCTCCCACAAAAAATCCATGGGCATTTCTATCTGAGCTTTGGAAGCTCCAACTCACGTAAGTTTTTAAATCAGCAGAAAAGATCTGTATCCATTCATCTGAAAGACTCACACTAGGAAAGCACTTGTTCTCCTATTTCTCCCTTTATGTTTATTCACCCTAAAACGGTATTCTGAAGAAAATCCCATATCCACAATTAAGGTGGGGGGTCACCTGTCAACAGGGAGGAAGAAAATAACCCAAAGGCGAAGTCCCACCCAGAGCCGGTGTTGGGGCTCTACATTTGTGAGTGGAATGTACATATAGTATATCGCCCACCTATAATGTATCGCAGTGTTGTACTATGATCTTCTATATTTTTTGCTTCTTTCATACATCATCACACGATGTACCACGTATTTATATGAGACATCCAGACTCCAGAGCATATCGACTTGCGCTCACCAGATACGTTTGATTTTGTCTTCAGATTCTGACTATGTCTATTACCTTCTCCCTGCCTGGAACCCCTGCCATTGACTTTTACCTAGTTTGCTTTAGTTCTTCTGCTTCTTGCCCTCTGTGTCAATCCTATTCCTGTCCCGTCAGTTTTGAGTGTCTCATTCTGGTCTTGCCCCACCTGTGTGATTAGTTCTGTGTTGAGTGAGTCCTCGTGTGCTCCTTATTTCTCCATGTCTTTAGACTTTAGTAGTGCTTAGTTTCCCTTTCTCTACTCCCGTTACCTTCAGTTCTCATCTCTGCTGCCTTAGTCAGCCCTTTTCCTGTGTCTCTCCCTCTTTCCTATGCTTATAGTTGTGCTGTGAATTCTACCTACCTATATTTCTTCCCCACCCAGTCTCCTCTATTTATTCAGTTTTGATCTCATTCTCTGTGCTTAACCCTTTAATAAACACATTGCCGTGCCATGCAATCTGTTTGCCCTCAATCGTATTGCAGCATTTTGGACTCTCACCAGTACACAACGCACATACTGCATGACAGATAAAATGTGAAAGGTGTCAGAACACACTTGACACTTAGGGATCATTGCTGACAACATACACACCTTCATGACAATGGCCTCTTTCAGCAGGATAATGCACCCTGTCACACAGCAAAAATTGTTCAGGATTGGCTATAGGAACATGACAAAGATTTCAAGGTGGTGCCTTGGCCTCCAAATTCCCCAAGTCTCAATCTGACTGAGAATCTGTGGGATATGCTTGAACAACAAGTCTAGTTCATGGAGGCCCCACCTTGCAATTTACAGGACTTAAATGATCTGCTGCTAATGTCTTGTTGCCAGATAGCAGGGCCGCCCCAATGTTTAATTGCATTTATTTTCCCTTACATTTCATTGTCTCTGTATATAGGGTAGAATGTTGTGTGATGTACAATGCTGTTGTCAAAGTGTGTATCTGTAGGTTACAGTTACAAGTTGTTATAAAGCACTAACAAGTTCCATAGCGCTGTGCAATGGATAAGACAGGATAAGATGTGCATGCAAGTTGCACTCACAGAACAGTAGGAGAGAACCCTGCTCAAGAGCTTGCAATCTAACCTTTTGTCTGCTTCTACCCCCTGTAAGTAATGGATTCCTTTGTCTTCACATGCTTCCATCAACCCACACCCCCCCCCCCAGCAACAAGTCACTCAGATGATTGTTATTTAACTCTAGCCATTGTTCCACTGCTGGGCGTGTTTCCATTGTTTCTGTACCTTCCCCCGTGTGTGTGTTTTTCCTATTCTAAAGTGAAAATAAAAATCAGTCTCCATTTGGATTTTGAATCTGCAAGAAATCCTCACTCTTTATGTGTCGTCTACTCTGTGTGGGTACGAATACCTCCAGCGGAAACGGGTGCCTGGGGTACCAGGATCCGTAACACTCACAGGGTTATTCAGAGAGATGAAACCCAGGAGAATGACTGGAGAAGTGAAAATTCTAGGTCAAAATAGCCAAACCATAAAAATTCTCCCATTTATTTCACTTTCCAAATCGACTATTTTGACCTAGAAGCAGGGCCGGCCCAAGCCACTGTGCTGCCTGGAGCGAAGGATGAAATGCTGCCCCCCCCAAAAAAAAACAAAAAAAAACACGTGACATGTATGAGCGTATCACAGAGCTCCACAGCAATAAAACTCATAGTAAACTAGGGATGTGCGTTTCGGGTTTTCGGATGCGGCCGAATTTCCGAAAATTTTTCGATCCGAAAATGGCAGATCCGAAAAGTTTTCCGAGCCGAAACGAAATATTTTCGGAATTTTCGAATGGACTTGAAATGTGTCAAATCGAAATTTATTGCTTTGAAACGAGGAGAACAGACGTTCCGAAAAAACGAAAATTTCCGAACTTACGAAAAGTCGATACAAAAAATGAGCAAAGTGACACGAAAATATGAAAAACGGTCGAAATTCCGGAAACATGTACAATTCCGAAAAACGAAAATTTCCGAAATTACGAAAAGTTGATACAAAAACAAGCAAAATGACACGAAAATACGAAAAATGGTCAATATTCCGAAAAAAAATGTACACGAAAAACGAATCGAGCCGAACCGAATCGAAACAGAAATCAGTCGAAACGAGCCGAATCGAAAAGTTTAAAAATCCGAAAAAATCGAACCGAACCGAAAAAAAAAAAAAATCGGTGCACAAGCCTATAGTAAACTCACAGTAACGTGCCGTGTGTACGAGTATCACAGAGCGCCACATATCCGCGGGCCCACTGTCACACACAAACTTACACACATCCACAAACTCACCACACACATGCAGACGAGCTCTCCCACGTGGGCCTGCTTGATCCGCTTTCATTGGTTACATATGTCTTATACAAGTGCGTGCGTAGTTATCTATGGTTTTTTCTTGGGAATATACCCCATAATACACTGCTTTGTCTCTTCTCCCAGCCATTTTATTGAAGAGTTAATTAGCGCCCCTCCCCCTGTGTAAGATGAATGTACAGACATACAAATACACAGAATATTATATCAGCAAATGGCTCATATGGCTAAAAGGAGTGGATGGTTCACAGTATGTTCCTCTTTGTTTATCGCAAAGTGTGCCCAAATGAGTGCAACAAGATGCTTTTATGGTTAGTGCCACAGTAAGCACTATTTTGTTTTCTTTATCCATTTCCATGAGGTGTCGACTCACAACATCCCTAACCATAAAAGCATCTTGTTGCACTCATTTGGGCACACTTTGCGATAAACAAAGAGGAACATACTGTGAACCATCCACTCCTTTTAGCAATATGCCGATATAATATTCTGACCCACTTTTCAGTTAATGAGATTTAACCCCCTCATCGTTGCAAGCAGCGCCCAACCAGAGATAAACCTCCCTTTTCTTCACTATTATAAACCAGGCATCAGCGAAGCATTGCCAGCCTATCTCTGGAACAGGGGCAGAAGTATATACACCACGAAAACAGCGCCATATAAGGACATTTTTCCATACAAATATAGAGATATACTTACAATGCTGGGGCTGCCTGCAGGAGTCTGGACCCACGTGGAGCTGGCGGCCGCGCATAGAGCCGGAGGGAGGGCCCGCACCGAGCACCAGAGATTTGCTCCTACCGCGGGGTCTGGTGAGAGGGGCTGGCACTGGGCATCTGCGGCACGAGTGCGGCAGTCTCCGAGAGCACTGAGAGAGTCCTGGGCAGTGGCGGGGGGGGGGGGGAAGGATCTGAGGGAGTCCGGCGGCAAGCTTGAAAAGTTTAGGGCCTGGTTTGTGGAAAGTGGCGGGCTCCGCCTGCCACCTCGCTCGAATCAAGGGAGCGGGTGTGAGCCCGCTCACGTGAAGGGGGCGGGTGCCATCCTTTTGCATGAAGTTGGGCAGGCGCCGGTCCTCTGAGAGGGGCGGGCACTGCCTTGCTTCAGAACCTGATGGAGGAGGGTGGGCCGTGCCTTGCCTTGCCCAGGGACTGGGTGGAGCTCCACGCCACGGCCCAGGACAGGGCAGCCAAACGCCGCCCCTGACAAAGGGCCGCCTGGCGCCGTTGCTCCACCCTGCTCCATGGACGGGCCGGCCCTGCCTAGAAGTTTCACTTCTTCAACCATTCTCCTGGTTTTGACCTCTCTCTGAATAACCCTGTCAGTGCTACGGACCCTGGTACCCCAGGCGCCCCTTTCCGCTGAACCCAGGAGGTACTCGTACGCAAATAAATTAAATTCCTTTGCATTACTTCAGAACAAGCCCAAATTGAGTTTATTTGATATCAGAGCACTGGCAGGTGCTTTTGAAGATCACGTATTATGGTAGTGAAGGGCTTAACATAGTGGACTATCCAGGTTACAAGGAGTAGAACCAACCCTCCATTTTGATTATTTTTTAAGTATTATTAGTATTATTATAGTGTAATGCAAATCAACAGTTCTTGCAAAGTTGTCTGGATGAGTGATGTGTTACCTTGATATCTTGCAGGTAAATCTTCACCAAGCTCACTTTCTCAGACTCTGGGTTTAGCTCTATCCTACTGATGCTGGAGAACTCTGCTAAAGTGGTCATGATGTTGAGTTTGTTGTTAATAATCTGACTGATACCGTACTTTGCTCCGACAAGAAGTGTGACATAAGATTCTCTGTCCTGCAGCTTAAAGACAAAGAAAAAATAAAGAAGCAAAGGAGTTAGAGTTTCACGAAAGATACACATTATTTCACTGGCAAATCTATTTCAGTGGTTCAAATTGAATAGTAAACTGTAACAGATCTGTAATTGAGATGTGAATTCCAACAATATTTATCTTGCTGTTGGCAGGTAAGCGTGTACGTTAGTGGCCATTTAAAGGAACTAAAACGTTCCGGGCTCTATTACATTCTGTGCGCAAAGGTTAACGCGGGCGCAAATACGCATTAACGTGAGGGGCAAAACCCTATGCGTTTTATTACAACGTCCACACAAAAAATGCACGTTAACGTCTAACGTGGGTGGACCTGCGCGAACCCTTTGCGAGAGTACTGTACTTTGCGTGTCCTATACTTAACATTGTGAGTGCAAATGCGTTTGTGCGCTGGTATGCGGATGGTATTACAAATCGATGCGCAAATTTTAACGGACGTTTGCGCACATAATTTTAACGTCTTTTAAAAGCTGGTGTTAATGGCGAATCTGAACTTCCTGGCTGAAACCAAATACATCACCCCAAAAAAAAAAAAAATACAGCGCAGTATAGTTACACATTCTACGCATACCCAAACAATAAAATTCAGAAGTTGTGCGTGTTTTTATTATTGCTGTAGCATATATACTCAGATTGATTTTGACAGGCGCAAAAACTGAACGGGCGACAATTGTGGTTCTTTATTCTGATTGGCTGAATCGCGTGAAAAAACAGTCCGCACACCGATTTCTGCGCGCAGCGTTAATGCGTGCGCGTTTTTGCGTGTCTTTTTTACGCGCATTATTTTTTGACGGATGAAAAAATGCGCTCGGATTGTAATACCAGCATAAAATTACACGCGTTAACGTTTAACGCTTTACGCACGTACAAATTAACGCGCTGCGCGAGTGTTTTTGCGCAAAGAATGTAATAGAGCCCTCCGTGTTTTAAGAAGATGACAATTATTTGTTATGGTTTTTGTATAAAGTGGGGCTGACTACTGAGAGTTTACACTGCTGCCCAGTAGAAAAGGGAGTATATCACAGAAAGGCTACTACTGATAACTTTTATTAAAAAGTTGGTCTGTAATATGATTTCAGTTGCTGCTTACAATAGTGAAGCAGTAATGTGCTCCTTAGAATATGATATACAGGCAAATAAACAAATATAAATATAATGAAAAGGCATAGAAAACATGAAACAAGGTGTCATTCTGAGTATAAAGTAACTATGCATCCCTTCCAGTCTGTTATAGATATAGTTGAATGATACTATATAGAAATGAACATTCAGGGTTTGCGCTGATAGGAAATCACCTATATGACAGGGGGTAAGAGAGAGCATAGATTTGACTATAGAGTCAATAGTAAGACAGAAAATCAACTGGGAATAGCTCTAGAATATGTCCTGGACTCACAGTCAGTGTGCAGGGTTAGCACTAAGGCCCTACAGATAGAGAGGTTAGAGAATAATTCCAGATGTCGCTAAAGAAGCAGTCATTTTAACTCTGTTTAGACAAATTGTCAGTGATGACATATGAGTATAATCTCTACACTAGGGTTGTCAAACTGGGACCCCCCAAATGTTTCTGAACCAGAAAACTACAACTCCCATGATTCCAAGGCAATCTATTGCATTGAAAAATTATCCCTTATCCGAGGCTTCATGGGAGCTTACTTGGAACACAAAGATTTCTGCAATCAGATGATTTTCTTTTCATGTTGCCTGACCCAATGTCTGCATTGTCAGAACTGCTTAAGGAATTATGCTAGTATGGGGCCTTGGAGTGCTTTAAAATTAATGAATACAAGTCTGGAATTTTGGATGTTTCTCTTCCTCCAGCTCAATGATGTTGACTACAACTTCAGTTTCCATTCCACTGGTGTTCATTCTTTCTTACTTATTTAGGGGTCCACCTTTCTTCTGATTTCACTCAACTTTACGATCTAAATTTTAAAGTCTCTCAGTATTTCACGTTCATCTGAATTTTTGGTCATCCAGGTATATGTCTTGGATCGGGCGTGTTAATGTTATAAAAATGAATATTCTGCCGATAATGGTTCCCATTGTCGGTAACCATTGTCGGTAACCAGGAAAATTGTGAAACCAGCTTCCCCTGTGGGAAGCACACTGCTTCTCTGACATAAAATTAAAGTACAGTATGGCCTTTCCTCTTCCCCTTCTCCCTTATTACCTCTTGTTCACAATCCGGACTTCTCAGTGACGGTTCTCCCTTCCCTCCGGTTCCACTTTTCTGCTATAGCTCGCCTACAGGCTTTTCATGTCCTCCGGGAGGGTAACTACGTTCCTATTACTTCTGAAGATAGACCAGATCTCTCTTTCGCAGAATCGTTTAATTATCATCAAATTAAGACTTATTTGAAAGCTCTCCCAGGCTGTATCTCTGACCCACCTTCTTATACCATTTGAAATGTTTTATTACCGTGGACTCCCTTTGACACATAATCTGTCGACTCTGTATCATTTGCTACAAGCTCTGGATACTGAGCCCCCTGCTTACATGTCTAAGTGGGAATGGCTTTTGGGTGAGCCCATTTCTGATGAGGTTTTGACTATAAACTGATTCTTGCTCATTTTGGCTTACATTTCTGTCAGCTTGTCATATTGTTATTTCACCGTTAATGCTGATGATTGAATTTACCCCTCCTTTTTTCTTTCATTCTGTATCTTACTGTTTTATTCTTATTAAATAAAAACTGTTCAGTTGAAAAAATAAAAAATTATGGGAATGGTAGGCATCAACACCTGGGGGCCGTGAGTTTGACAGCCCTGTTATGTAATAGCAGCTTCCTCAGGATGCACTCATAAGATCATCATTTTTTATGAACTGGTGACTGTGTTTTTGACTCCTTTCTATTGTCTTGCAGACAGATCATATTTGCTGCTGTCACCACCATGTTTTCTTTTTGCACAATAATAGATTTTTTTTTGGTGCTGCATATCCAATCATTCCACCACATCATATTTTGTAATATGAGCTGAAAGCAGCTAGAGTCAACGTATTAGTGTAAGGTCCTCACCTACAGGCCGGATGATGGCAGATAATGGTCATTTAAGTAACTATAAACCTCTGTATTTCTATTTAACATGGATATATGAGATACTGTATAATATGCAGGTGACATTGTTTTTGCATATTCTATATATAAATTAAACATAACTCAAGCCATAATATAAGAACATCAGAATATGAGCCCGTAAAAGAAAACCCATGAGTTATAAAAAACTAAATAAAAAAAATGCTTGTGTTAATTATTTTCCATAAGCCCCACCCTTATGATACACTTCAATACACAGGAAACCTCATGATTATTCTTATAAGTATACGTACCATTAACGTGGCATTAAATATTTTTCCTCCATATGTTTTTAGATCACCAAGTAGCTTTAGATAATGTAAACGTAACTGTGTTGCTGATATTGGTTGCTATGGCAAGATAAAAAATTTATAGTTTAATCAGGTACAATTTAATGTATATTTAATTCAAAAATAATATTTTGTATTGTTTTTGTGCAATTACAAAGTTGCGGTAGGGATTATTCACTAAGTGCCCGTGTTTTACAATATTGCAAATACAGGCAAAAATTGCCAGTATTGCAGTGCCAAACAAACGCCAGCATTTCATAAAACTAACATCAGAAGTGCTTCGGGAGAAGCTGCACAGTGCAGCTCTTTGGATTCTAATTCTGTGTGTCAGCGTTGTAATAACGCCATTTGTGACCATTATTTTCAACACCAGCGCTTTGTGAATAATCCCTATGGTGACATAGATTGAAAACAGAGTGACATCCATCAGGTTTAATAATTTAAATTGAAAAAATTGGGAAATAATGTTCTCGACTACTAATGGATCAACCACATATAATTTGTTAACTATTCTATCATTGGAATTTTGTTTCCAAATAAGCGCACGTCAGTAAAACCAATAAAAGTACAGAATTCTCTTTTTTTCTTATTAAGACCATTTTTTCTTCTTCTGTAGAGAAACTTCTTTTTTGTGAGTTTCTTGTTTTGTACAACAACCAGTTTACAAGGGGTATGTTTCCATTGGTACTTTTTATAACTCCACATTCGATGCTTTTGCAACATCTGCCTGACATTGCATTCACTTATTGCCAAGGATCTATGGACTGGACCCCTTACAATGGAAAACATCCACTACGAAGTTGAAAAATACGAATACATGATTCCTTTGTAGTTGAAAAAAAAATCTATAATTCTCTAATCCATTATGAAAGAGGTTTAAATAGTTGTATAAACCATTAAGATTACTTATTAATTTTCACTAGCTGACCTAAGTTTCAAAGAAAACATATATGCCATTTTGCTTTACATATCTATTTGCTATTTGTGGTAATTGTTTTTCAAGTAGTTTCTGCCCAATCCATTCTTTTATATACATTGTTGGCCAAAATTGTGGATAAACCTTACATTTTACAAACTTTTGCAGTTTAAAGTACATTTTACATAATAATGTCATAGCACAGGTACAATTTAATACAGTAAATGAATGCCTTTACAACCAAAAATTCTTTAAGTTACATTTTGTCTGGAAATGTACCATAATGCATCTTGGCTATTACAAAGCATAACAATTATGATTTCAAGTTTATCACAATGTGTTTTTTGACTACAAGTCTTTTGACATCCTCTTCTGTGATCAAATGATGCCAGGAATTGATTATAGTCTCAAGGAGTTCTCGCTTGCTGCTTGGATTCTTGCTCGAGACCATTCGTTTCAATCTTGACCATAGATTTTCGATGGGATTCAAGTCAGGGCTGTTACCAGGCCAGGGAAGCTGAGGACTTTTTTTTGTCAACCAAAAGTTACAAAATCAGAAGGTGTAGCCACAATTTTGGCCACTAGTGTAGTGTTCATGTACAATAATGATTTGTTAAATTGAACACCTGTTCCTACATTGTTACTGTCCCTCCCTACTAAGCTTCAATTGTGGCAATTTCATTCATGTGCTTCCAATCAACATTTAAAATTTGTCACAAAACATTCCTACCAGACACAGTGATGCCACTTTAAAAAATAAATCCCGATCGCCCACACTCACCTTCTGCCTTGGCTCAAGTATGTATTGGTTTCTCTTTATGTGAAAGCTAATGGCCTTTTTGATGTCCTTCCCTCTCATGTTGCGTAGTAATGTTGGAGATAAGAAGTTGTCTATCCCCCAGTCCTTTCTGAATGGGAGCAGAACGAAAGATTAAACTTACCACTGTAAATTTGAACCCTTAAAAAAAAAAAAAAAAAAAAATGTGAGGTTTTGTTTTGTTTTGTTACGGATATCTATGCAGCTGGGGCAGACTGGGCCGGGGGCAGGAAGGCAAATGCCACCCCCCGGAAAGTCTTCAGCCCAATAAAACAGCCTGTGCTGCACACCGCGGCCAGCCGGTCTCATTACCAGGAGCTGCAGGGAGGGTTTTAAGAGTGTGCACCCTGTGCAATGCTATCACACAGGGCGCACACGAAGAGTTGCCACGCTCTAGCTTCCTCATAGTGCTCTGCTTCCCTCCTCTGCAGCAGCAACGCAGGGAGGAAGTGACCTTTTAACACGTCACTTCCTCCCAGTCGCCCAGGAGGGAAGTAGAGCACTGGCTGCAGGAATGGGCAGGGAAAGGGGGGGAGGGAATATGGAGGGGAAATAAAAGATGAGTAAGAAGGAGAGAAGCTGAGAAAAACTGGCTTGGAGGAAGCGGGAGAGAAAACAATCTGGGATCGGCATTTAATGGGGGGAAAAATGAGCACGGAAAGAGTGTTTTTTGCATGCGCACCTGTATTCATCAGTGTGAGTGTGTGAATCTGAGTGTTTTTTACATATAAAAAAATTGGTCACGGGTATATTTGTGTGAGGTTTGATTTTAGGGACACAGGCAGTGCTGGGCTCTAAAAGGACATCAGTGTAATATGTATGGGGTATTGTTCTGACTCAGGGGTTAGTAGCTATGGATAAAAGGGGCCATTGCTATGAACTAGGGGCAATAATGTGAAGAAAAGGTAACATTGTTCTGATATAGTATTAGTTTGAGGTATGTGGCACATTGATCAGAATTAGGTGGTATTGCTGGATTTTTGCTCATTTAGGTTTGCTGAAAATAAATAATAATTATTTATTTTAAACAGCATTAGAATGTCATTATGTAATGTGTTAACCATGTTTTTTTTTTAATTTAAAGGGGGGGCGGGTAACTAATGGGGGGGGCTGAGGACTGCACCATGGGCCTATGGGTTGTACTTGCACCCTGAGCCAAAAAGTTGCTAGTCAGCTCCTACTATGCAGATGTATAATGCGTTTCTGCAGTCTTGAATGAGACAGGACTTATATAAAATGACAAGCCATTATTAATTACCACTACCAATGCTAGACTTTGAAATGTTGGCAATAACTACTGATACACAATGGAATTATTAATCAAGAATCGGGGGAGAACCACGAGCTAAAGGAATACCTGTTTTGGAAAAACATCAGATTCATTTTAGACTAAACTATGTAAATCCATAGAGATTCTACACAAATTCTCTGCCTACAGAATATTTCCTTTAATGTGTGGTGTCTTGGTGTATAAGAAGGCAGGGAGGGAACATTTGTATGTTATTGGTGCTCTGCTTTACAAGTTACAACACAAGCTTTGAAGTCCTTGTCTACTTACTCTATGTACTTGAAAGATATCTTCTGTGACTGCCCACACGTGTGTATTCTTTCCTGTATGTGTAGGGCAGCCAGCCTTAAAGCGACACTGCACTTCATTTCCACTGCAAACCTTTCCTGAAGAACATCACTGCAGCTCTTCAACAACAAAACACCATTAGGTCAGCACACTTCATATACAGGTGCATCTCAATAAATTCGAATGTCGTGGAAAAGTTCATTTATTTCAGTAATACAACTAAAATTGTGAAACTAGTGTATTAAATAAATTCAATGCACACAGACTGAAGTAGTTTAAGTCTTTGTTTTTTTTAATTGTGATGATTTGGTTCACACGTTTAACCACTTGGCTGCTATGGACGCGCTCAGCGCGTCCAGCCAAGTGGTTCTCCTGTGCTACGGACGCGCTCAGCGCGTCCAAGCACAGGAGGCAGCAATCCGCCGGATTCCGGCGGATTGCTGCGCCCCCCCGGTGCAGGCTGACATCTTGGATGTCAGCCCGTCAATCCGGGACCCCGGCAGGGACATTAGATGTCATCGCGGCGACGCGATGACATCTAATGCAGGCACCCCCCCGCATGTGCGGAGGAGGTGCCTGAAGGGAGGGGGGGGAGGTCCTTCGGACCTCTCTCCCTCCCGATCGCCGGGGAGTAGCGAGTTAAAACAGACACCGCTTGGAAGGGCACAGCCTGCCCTTCCAAACGGTGGCTGTCATTAATCCCTGGGGAGCCGGATCACGAATCGGCGCTGAAAAGCGCCGGTTCGTGATCCTTTCCCGGAGCTGGCCGACATCTTGGATGTCGGCCAAGCCTCCGGGAACTCCCCCTGAGGACTGGCGTCATCGTGCTATGCACGATGACGCCAGTCCTGGAGTTAACCCCTAGCTGCCACCAACGGTGGAGATAGGGGGTTCCAATGAACCCCTTATCTCCCGATCCGTGGCAACTAGGGGTTAATGTTAGGTACTGTTGGATCGGCCAGAGCATGGCCGTTCCAACGATACCAAACACCACTGTGAAAAAGTTTTTTAAAAAAAATAAAAATTAAAAATAAAAAGATATTAAAAAAAAAAAAAAAAAAAAGTTTTTTTTTTTTGTTTTGTTAATGCAGCAATATTGTTCCCATTTCAATTATAATGTGAACAATGATGCTGCACTAACGATTTTTGTATGCGGTGCGTTTGTTAAAAATCGCGTAATTTTCCCAAAAAAAAATGTAACGAGACCCCATCTCTAATTTTTTTAACAAGCGCACCCCATACAAAATATAACCGCAATTGCTCGCATGTTAAAATGTGAAAAAAAAACACTTTACACGTTGTAAATTATTGAAAATTCATATTTTATTGCATTTTTTGTTATAATATACAGACAGGACATAACGTATACATATAATAATGACATATTATGAATCTGCCGAGTCTGACGGAAAGAACGATATATAATATGTCTGGGTCATATACTAAAATAAGCCTTCAAAACACGTTTAAACATGAGCAAAACCGGTAAAAATTACCTCAGCACAGAGGTGTGAAACGCCTCAGCAGCGAAAGGGTTAACAAAAACCCACCAATTCACTATCTCAAAAAATTAGAATACTTCATAAGACCAATAAAAAACATTTTTAGTGAATTGTTGGCCTTCTGGAAAGTATGCTCATTTACTGTAAATGTACTCAATACTTGGTAGGGGCTCCTTTTGCTTTACGTACTGCCTCAATTCGGCGTGGCATGGAGATGATCAGTCTATGGCACTGCTGAGGTGCTATGGAAGCCCAGGTTTCTTTGAAAATGGCCTTCAGCTGTTTCTCATTTTCCTCTTGACATTACCCCGTAGATTCTCTATGGGGTTCAGGTCTGGTTAGTTTGCTGGCCAGTCAAGCACACCAACACCATGGTCATTTAACAAACTTTTGGGTCTTTTGGCAGTGTGGGCAGGTGCCAAATACTGCTGGAAAATGAACTCTGTATCTTTAAAAAGCTGGTCAGCAGAAGGAAACATGAAGTGCTCTAAAATTTCTTGGTAAACGGGTGAAGTGACTTTGGTTTTCAAAAAACACAACGGAGCAACACCAGCAGATGATATTGCACCCCAAATCATCACAGACTGGGGAAACTTATTAACACTGGACTTCCAGCAACTTGGGCTATGAGCATCTCCACCCTTTCTCCAGACTCTAGGACCTTGGTTTCCAAATGAAATACAAAACTTGCTCTCATCTGAAAAGAGGACCTTGGGCCACTGGGCAACAGTCCAGTTGTTCTTCTCTTTGGCCCAGATAAGACGCCTCTGACATTGTCCGTGGTTCAGGAGTGGCTTAACAAGAGGAATACGACAACTGTAGCCAAATTCTTTGACACGTCTGTGTGTGGTGGCTTGATACCTTGACCCCAGCCTCAGTCCATTCCTTGTGAAGTTCACCCAAATTTTTGAATCAATTTTGCTTGACAAGTCTCTCAAGGCCGCGGTTCTCTCGGTTGATTGTGCATCTTTTTCTTTCACTCTTTTTCCTTCCACTCGACTTTCTGTTAACATGCTTGGATACAGCACTCTGTGAACAGCCAGCTTCTTCGGCAATGAATGTTTGTGACTTACGCTCCTTGTGAAGGGTGTCAATGATTGTCTTCTGGACAACTGTCAGATCAGCAGTCTTCCCCATGATTGTGTAGCATAGTGAACCAAACTGAGAGACCATTTTGAAGGGTCAGGAAACCTTTGCAGGTGTTTTGAGTTGATTGGCTGATTGACATGTCAACATATTCTAATTTGTTGAGATGGTGAATTGGTGGGTTTTTGTTAAATGGGAGCCAAATCATCACAATTAAAAGAACCAAAGGCTTAAACTACGTCAGTCTGTGTGCATGAATTTATTTAATACACAAGTTTGACAATTGAAGTTGAATTGATGAAATAAATTAACTTTTCCACGACATTCTAATTTATTGAGATGCACCTGTATGTTCAGTAATTACACTTTTTTAATGTAAAATATGCAGTAGAAAAACAAAATATACTTGAACAGGAAGAAGAAGTGCACATAGATGTAATATAAAGCAAACTGGTCAACATGAATAATAACATTGATAAATCCCTTTCACTTGGCACTTAATAATTGACTGGAGTAAAATATGTTTTATGAGTCACCTAACTGCCCTTTTACGTTCCTGACCCTGACAATAACTAGTCACATGAATTGCCTAAAACTTCTCCAGTCTTCCCTGGTTTCTGCAGATATCACGAAAGAAGCAACAGATGTCAGGAGCTTGCTGCAGCTGGACAAGTTCATTTTTTTAATGTATTTTTTTATCTTGTATATTAGAAGAAAGTTGTACATTTGCCCTATTATGCAATTAAAATAACCATTCTTCAGCTATAGACTAGCTATTTTACCTGTAAATAGAGGTATTCAAAGGCAACTGGATCCTCATGCAGGAGACTTAATGGATCCCTGGGTACAAAGCAGACCCTAAGGAGGCATCTATAGTCATGAGACTCTCGTTTCTGCACCACCTGAAATTAGTAGAGAATTACATATTTGGCTGTTATGCAGATATTGTCTGTTACTACCTGTGATCATTTTTAACATATAACATACCTAAAGGATTAGGCCAGTCAGACTAGATGGTGACACAAAGCTAACTCTTTCTACAAACAAGTGTATTATTATTCATGGAAGTTGAACAAATGCTTTGTGCCTTATTTTTAGTAGTTACACTAAAATCTATTTTTTATTAAAATCACCAAAAAATATGTGTTTTTTTCTCACCAGACTGCATTGGTGGGCCCTGGATCCATATTTACAGAAGAATTAATTTGTAGATTATTTTTCCCTGACATGACTTCTCAAACTAGCACACATTACACCACGCCAGAGGAATACATTTTACCACCAATTACTTGATCTATAATTGGCCAAAACCATCCCTGCCACATAAAAGCAATCTAAAAATTTTGAGTTTTTGAATCCTTTATAGACACATGTATTCATTTTCATTTGACAAAGACCCGACCAGGGGAGGGATTAAATCAATGATCTGATTGATTTCCAAATAAATAAGCAGAAATCTCAGTATCCTACAACATTTGTTTAATTGAAGACACCCTTTTTGGACCTCCTCATATAACTATCAGGGTTATCCAAAGAGATCCGAATGGCTGGAGAAAGGTAACCGAACGCTGAAAATCAGCGTTCGGTTACCTTTCTTGGCCATTCGGCTATCCAGAGAGCAGGCAATTTGCCAAATCCTGGCGAATTGCCTGCACATACGGTGCCTGTTCAGTGCCTGTTCGTGGGCAGTGAATCCCTATAAAAAAGCCCTGCTTCGGCTATTCAGAGAGCACAAACCAGCAGTGAAAGGTTCCCGAAATGCCCTGCCTTGCGGTGGTTTAATTCGGCAAATTTATTCAGGAGAATCCCATAGGTTTCAATGTTAAAAATATTCCCTTTTTAATCTAATAAACCGTTCATTATAAAATTCTGCAGTAAAGAGTCTCTTTATTTATAGATTTTTTAGGATATTTTAAGCATTTTTCTGGATTTCTTTTTTTTTTTTTAAAAAATCCGATTTTTTTTAACTTTACTTATTTTTTCTGTAACAGCCCTTTTTATTATCATTCATTTGATCTCATATGTAAATTTCAGACATTTTCGCTCAGTAGTTTCTTTGTAAACAGTGTTTCAGTTTTCAAACATTCAAGCCAACTGTTTTTCTAATTTATTCACTGCCTTCGTCTGCGGTGTCAGCTTTTTCCGGCGGCTTCGCTGCGTGTGATCGGCTCCTGCTCGCGTTTTCGGCGGGTTAATCCAGATGTTTTTGCGGGTTTTTGGCGTGCATTTGCCGGGTTTTGCGGTTCGTTTTCGTCGGGTTTGCGGCGGCCTTTCCCTGCAATTCGGGGACCCTGTGTTGCTTGCTGAATACACTGCAGGGTCGCCGAAATGGGATCGGCAAAACGAACGAATGAAAAGTCACCGAACATGCGGTGACTTTTTTGATTCTCTTTGACTTACCCTGTATGTGTTCTAAAGAACCCCTTTTGTTTTTAAAAAAGTACAAATGACTGGTTTCTTTGTAAAGAGCCATAACTATCTCTCTTGAAGTTTGAGAAATTTACCTTTTTGTTGAAGAAATGGGTACCTTGACAAAGACAGAAAACATTTAGGATCTCCAAAAACCTGATTTACAGATTTCTGCATGTGCTTGCTTTATATTCTCAAACAGTAGCAGTTGGGGTTATTTGCTAAGCATGTAGTTTACTGTTGTTGCAACAATGATAATGTTTGGCGATCCCAATAGGGAATGTCTACCATCAAGAGAAGACTGATTGTTGCCGCCTCTCCTGCACCGGTTTAAACTTCCCTTTTGGGAAACGCCAAATCTTATTGTGGTTGCAACATTAGTAAACTACGGCGGTTACTTAATAACCCCCAGTGTGACATGTAATCAACCATGCATAGAATAAACTTTTTATTTAAATGCAAAGTGTGTTATTGAAGCTACCTGTTCAATAAGCTCATCCTCATGGAGAAGATAAATCCTTGAGATATTGTACTGTTCTTCCAGAGCTAGTGCAAAGTGCTCAATGATGTTGATTGATAATTTTTCCTTAAGAGTCATTATGATATCCTGCAATAAAATATCACGGTCGTCAAAAAACATTTGTGTATGTGAGAATGAGCTTGTTATAAGTGATTAAGATATATATATATATATATTTTTTTTACATTTGTAACATATTATAAAGACCATGCGCACACTTGGACAAGATAACAATTGATCATGCAACTAAAGAAGTGGGACAGGATTTGCTTTGTGACAAAGTTGAATATACTATCACTAACAGGGTTATTCAGAGAGCACCGAAATCTCACTGACACTTTGGTGCTCTCTGATTCGCCACATTTCGGCGAGTCCAATTTGCTGACCCTGTGGTGAATTCAGCATTCATTGCAGGGTCCTGAAGTGCGGTGGATCCGCCACCGAACTAATTGAAAAACCACCACCAACCCAATGGACAGCCCCCGCAAACCTGCTAAACGCAGCCGACGAGCTGCCGAACACAGCCAACCAGCCGCAGAAAAAAGCCGACAAGCTGCCGGACAAGTAAAAAAAAGAAAAGACAAAAGCAATTGAAAGTGTCAAATTTGAAACTGGATGGGGGGGGGGTTATTCAGAGAGATCTGAAATGTGTCTGAAATGTAACCGGACACTGAATTTCAGCGAACAGGGACATTTCGGAGCCATTCGGCTATTCAGAGATCAGGCAGTTTGCCAAATTTTGGTGAATTGCCTGCACGTACGGTGCCTGTTCGAGGTCAGTGAAATCCCCCATAGAGAAGCAATGGTTCGTCTATTCAGAGACCCCAACCAGCAGGGAAAAGTTGCCGAAATGCCCTGCTGTGCGGTGGTTTAATTCGACAGGTTTATTCAGGCGAATCCCATAGGCTTCAATGTTAAAAATATTCCCGTTTTATTTCAATATCTAATAAACCATTTATTATTTAATTCTGCTGTAAAGGGGCTCTTTATTTCTGGAATTTTTAGGATCTTTTAGGCATTTTTCAGGATTTTTACAGCAACATCTTTTTCCCGTTTTTTTTTCTTTAAATAGTTTTTTCCATTTTCTTTAACAGACCTTTTTATTATCATTCATTGGATCTTATGTGTAAATTCTAGGCATTTTTGTTCTGTAGTTGGTGTGCAAACAGCGTTTCAATTTTGAAACTTTCAAGCGTAATGTTTTGTTTTTTTTACCACGTTCGTCTGCTTGTCGAGTTTTTCCGGCGGCTGGTCTGCGCTGTGATCGGCGGCTAGTTGGGTTTTTCCGGCGTGTTCGACGGGATTTTTCCGGCGGTTTCTGCAGGTTCTCAGCGAGTGTTCAGCGACTGTTCGGTGAGTGTTCTGCGGGTTTGCGATGAGTTTTCCCTGCACTACGGAGGCCCTGAGGTGTTTGCTGAATACACCGCAGGGTCGCAAACTAGGAATCGTGGTATCGCCCCAAAGTGCGGGGAACAAAAGGTCACCGTGACTTTTCGGATCTCTCTGAATAACCCTGACTGTTTGCAAAAAAACTACTGGACAAAAATGTCTGGAATTAACATAGAAGGTCCTATGAATAATAATAAAAAGGTCTGTTACTTTTCGGATGAATTCTTTTTTGCTGAAAACTGCCTAAAAAAATTGTAAAAGAATAAAGAGACTTTTTACTGCAGATTAAGGCTGGTGTCAGACGAGCGTAGTGTTCACGTCCATGATTGCGCCTAAAAGTACGTCCGTGATAGCATGAAAGAAAGTCCATTGGAGCCTGACACATGAAGTACGTCCGCACTGAACTGCGGACGCACAACGGCCGCGGCAAACGGACGCAGGTTAGGCAAGAACGTATTACTGCTAGAACGGACGTGCGGAGTGCGCCACGTCCACAACGTCTGCATAGCTTTGTGTGTGAGTGATGGAGCGTGGTCAGACGGACTGCATTTATACGTCCAGCATTTTTGACGGACAGAATGTTTTTTCATTGTAATTTATTTTTCCCTCCTACATCCGTCAAAAATAACTTCAGTGAAAAAACGGACTGTGTGACCACTACTGCGTCATCCGTACTGACGATGTCCGTACTGCACGGACGTACAGCCCGTAGAAATCACGCTCGTCTGACCCCAGCCTAAAAGGATAAACAGTTTATTAGATATAGAATAAAAATGGGAATATTTCTAACATTGAAACCTATGAGATTACCTGATTAAAACCTGCCGAATGAAAGCACCGAATATCAGGGCATGTCGGCAACTTTTCACTGCCGTTCAGTGTTCTGTGAATAGATTAACCTTTGCTTCTCTATGGGGGAGTTCACTGCCGTCGAATAGGCACTGTATTTTGCTGGCAATTTGCCAAACTTTGGCGTACTGCTTGATTTGTGAATAGCTGATTGGTCACGAAAATGCGCCGTATGGGGAAATGCACCAAATGGGGAAGTTCGTATCTTTGTGAATAACCCCTTAAGCGTCTGGATAAAATGTATTAAATTCAATAAAAATAAAACGAACATGTTGTGTGCCTAGGGAAGTTGGTTTACTTCACTCAAACTGGTACTTTGACATTGAATAGTAGAAAGTTATTTTAGCTCTGTGAGATCTCACAAATTATAGACAAAAATAGTATAGTTGAACGAATACAGACAGAACATATGTATAATATATACACAGCACACAAAACAAGTCATGGCGGTTAAAAAAAAACATGATTCATGGCATTGTGTGTAGCTCTGCTGTACCTTGTTCATGCAATGGTTAAATGTAAAACTTCAAAGTATCTGATGCACCTCTTCAAATCTCCCATATTTCCCACTAGGTGTCACCCAACAGCCAATAGTAGTAGTTGATGATAGCTTAGGGCTAGAAGTAATACAGGGACTTTACAGAGACTAAATACCAAAACAACTCGGTTTCTCTGCGGATTTGATACATTATTGCTATCATAATTCATAAAGCGCCTGCAGATTTCCCTGTAGCGTCCCCGTTTTAGCGTGAGATTCCATGGCAGGCGCTACTTCAGCACCTTGCTCCAGAACCATGCACTAGCCTAGCTGATACTCGCGGTAGCGCTTCTGCGAGTATCACCTCCTGGAGTCCATATGCAGCGAGCCTTGCTCGATCTTTCTCTTGCAAGACTGCACAGGCCCGCGGAGTGATCGTGGAGGGAGACTGGGGACTATTTGTCCCCAGTCTCACTCTGCAGCTAGAAGTAGCAGATCGGGCCACCGTTCTCACCACGGGATGAGAGGGGAGTACCTGATTTATTGGGTGTATTAGCTGTTGCAAACTAATTCTGCAGAAGCAGAATCAGTTAGCACAGCTTCTAGATGACGGTAACATTTTTGTTACCGCATCAGTGCAGTAATTAGCATTAGGATAAGTTAAAGTATCACAAAGTACTAACACTAATTACTGATTGCGCTCCCCATGTTAAGTATCACTGTTGCGCTAATAACTTTTTTCCCTGATCAGCATTAGGAAGGTAATCAGGGGGCATGCGTTAAAGTCACTTATCCTGACGTTAACGCTCACATATCCCAACGCTAACGTTAGGGTTCAGTATGTAATCTAGCCCAGGAGGTTTCCAACCCATGGCTGACCTTAAGGTGGGATGAGCATTGATATAGAGAAAAAAAAAAAATCAATCCTCATGCGAATGCACAAGACAGAAAGAATTGTACATTTTTTTTTCCTTCTTTATTCTTATAATAGATTTTTTTTCTTTATTCAAAATGTATTTAAGTTTGCAGTAGATAAAAAACAGAAAACTGCAATATAGTATGGGCAAAACATCATAAAGATGGAGAACATAAAATAGGAAGTATTGATGTAGAGCATTTGGAATTTTATTTATGTTTTTTGTAATTTGATGATCCGTTAAGTTGCTACTCTGAGAGGCGGGGAGTAAAAGTTATAACTTTATAGTTTAACCCCTTAAGGACCGAGGACGTACCATGTACGTCATTGCAGCGGGTCTCTTTTAGACCCGCTGACGTACATGGTACGTCCTGCGGTTTTTTGAGCGCTGGAAGCGATCGGATCGCTTCCAGCAGCTCAAACGCCATTGCAGGATGCCTGGAGTCCAGGCATCCGTGCAATGGCGGTGAGAAGTGCCGGGGCACCATGTGATCGCTCCCCGGGAGCGATCAACATCCGGTTTTACCGGAGAGGTGCCCGGCACTTCTAGAGAGCGCTGGAAGCGATCGGTATCGCTTCCAGCTGCTCTGTGTATATTGCAGGGATGCCTCGACATCGAGGCATCCTTGCAATATGCTTACCTGCCGCCGGTCCGCTAAGTGATCGCTCCCCCGAGCGATCACTTCCGGTAGCGGCAGGAAGTACTGAGTGCCACGAGGTATCGTGGCACTCAGTACAAAAAGATCACATGAGTGATCAGGTGCTCTGCTGGGTGCCTCGAGGGATCAAGGCACCCAGCAGAGTAAAAAAAGTGTAAAAAAAGTAAAAAAAAGTAAAATAAAAATAAATAAAAATGAATAAAAGAAAAGAAAACTGACAGCCAAGATGGCGCTGCCCTTCTAAGGGCAGGGTCATCTTGGGGCTGAGTGGGATGTTCCTAGCCTGCCTCATCAGAGAGGCAGGCTAGCAACATCCAATCAGAAGTAAAAAAAAATCAAAATAAAATTTCTAATTTGTCAGGTCAGGTCAATATTTTGTAAATATTGGCTCTGACCTCTGTGATTCTCCCTCCCTCTCCTCACTTGTGTTTTGGTGAGCGAGAGAGAGAGAGATCAGATTTGACAGGTTAGAGATTTTTAGTGAGATTAGAAAAATTGAGGCAGATTTAGAGAGATTTTAGTGAGATTAGAAAATTTAGGCAGATTTAGAGAGATTTTAGGGAGATTTAGAAGAATTGAGGCAGGTTTAGAGTGATTTAGAGAGATTTAGGTGTTTATTTGTATTTTCTTGTGAAACCCAACGGTTCTTCTAAGAACCAACAATCCGCTTATTATATATATAATTATAAAATTTTATAATCTATTATATATAATGTCTGAGAGGTGTACAGCGCCGAGGAGGCATATGCCATCCTGGCATCAGAATCTGAGGCATCTGCGTCAGACTCCGACCCTGATTTTGACCCCGCCAACTGCTCAGAGACGTCGCTAGATACATCATCTACGCTGGCTGATGTATCTAGTGATGTTTCTGATGCAGATCCTGGGTCACCACCTGCCAGCAGGAGACGCACAGCTCCAGCTGAGGAGTGGGTAGTGCCTCATCGCCAGAGGCCAGATATCCCTCCTTTCACGGCAAATCCTGGCATCAATATTGATGTTGCAGGATTTACCGCACACAGTTTTTGCAGGTGTTTATGGGGAGATGATTTGTTGGGCCACATCGTGGCCCAATCAAATCTGTATGCCCATCAGCATTGTGCTGCGAAGCCAGACTCCTACTTGGCAAGGCAGCAATGGACCCCGCTAGATGTGCCAGAATTTCTGAAATTCTGGGCACTTACTATGCTGATGGGCATCATAAAGAAGCCCTCAATTCGCTCCTACTGGAGCAGTAGCCCCATCTGCTCTACCCCCATTTACCCCCAATCAATGTCACGTAGAAGGTATGAAAACATTTTGCGTTTCATGCACTTCAGTGACAACAGCCTGTGCCCTCCTAGAGAGCATCCCCATTTTGACAGGCTGTATAAAATCCGTCCCCTGATTACCCACTTCGCCGCCAGGTTTGCAGAGGCTTATACACCTGGAAGGAATCTGCGTGGATGAATCCCTAATGAAATACAAGGGAAGGCTGGGATTCAAGCAGTATATTCCTTCCAAACGCTCCAGGTATGGAGTGAAGGTGTATAAGCTCTGTGACAGCGAGAGTGGGTATACTCAGGCCTTCCGGATGTACGGGAAAGGATAGTAGCCTTGACCCTCCAGGTTGCCCAGAACACATGGGAACCAGTGGCAAGATTGTGTGGGACCTACTTTTTCCCCTGATGAACAAAGGGTACCACTTGTATGTTGATAATTTTTATACAAGTGTCCCTTTGTTCAAGCTGCTGTATTGTTTTGATACAGCAGCATGCGGTACTGTTCGCAAGAACCGCGTAGGTTTCCCAGCACAGCTTGTCCGCACCCGGCTAAAAAGGGGGGAGACCTCAGCTCTGCGCCAAGAGGAGCTGTTGGCGGTCAAGTACAGAGACAAGAAGGATGTATACCTTCTATCCACCATCCACACTGAGAGGTCTGTGGAGGTCTCTGTACGTGGCAGAGCTGAGCGCATCAGGAAGCCAGTGTGCATCAAAGCCTATAACCGGCATATGGGTGGGGTTGATCTGGCAGATCAGCTGCTCCAGCCCTACCAGATTATGCGGAAGTCAAGGGCCTGGTACAAAAAGGTTGCAATTTACCTGATGCAAATTGCAACCCACAATGCCTTTTTGCTCTGCAAAAAGGCAAACCCCGGAGTGACGCTGTCCTTTTTACAGTTTCAGCTCCAGGTCATTTCGGGGCTTTTGTACCAGGATGCACCTGCTCCCGGGCGGTGATGGGGGACAGAGTTGGGGCTACGCATTTTATTTATAAAATCCCCCCTACTGAGGGCAAACAGAAACCCCAAAAAAGGTGCAGGGTGTGTTTCAAGAGGGGGCAGAGGAGAGACACAATCTTTTACTGCCCAGAATGCCCTGGACAACCCGGTCTGTGTCTTGGGGACTGTTTCAAGCTATATCACACTGTGCGTGATCTGTGATTTTTTTTTTCCTTTCTATTTTTTCTCACACTCCAGTTAGTTAGTTCAGTTTATTTATTTTTTTTCTTTTACTGCACCAGACTTTTACATTTTATTCGTACCATTTTATGTTCTACAATTGGTGCTGTATTTTGCCAAAATCTTTGCACACCTATGCATGGGGGGCATGGGTGTACTCAGGAGACCTTGCAGAAAACAACCTGGAGAGTTTTCATGCAGTAACAAACAACCGTGTCTCCTAAATCACAGTCCAAATCTAATTTAAAAATAAAAAATTGAAAAATTACCGCCACACACCTTCTCAAATGTTTTGGGCTAAAACCGTTGCATCCATGGCATCAAAGCACTCCATATGCAATACCTTGGGGTGTCAACATAACAAATATAAACAATTTTCTGGCAATAATTCAAACTGGGGTATGCGGTAGACCCAAAACCAAAGCTAGGCCTAGCTGAAGAAATAATCTCAATTTCAACTCTAATGACAAAGTCATAAAAATTGTATTTGAACCTTCCCAAAATCCTGGCAAACCTATGCATGGGGGGCATGGGTGTACTCAGGAGACCTTGCAGAAAACAACCTGGAGAGTTTTCATGCAGTAACAAACAACCGTGTCTCCTAAATCACAGTCCAAAACTGATGTGGGTGTGAAAATGAAAAATGACCACCAAACAGTATCCAATTTGTTTGGAGCAAACGGTTGCATCCATAGCATAAAAACACTCCATTTACAATACTTTGGGGTGTTAGCTTACCAAAATATGCACGTTCATAAAACTGGGGTATGTAAAAAGGCCCCTAAAAAGAAGATAAGCAAAGAAGATACTGTATGTCAAATTAGAAAATTGACAAGCACATGTCAAAGATTGGCGTAGCACCCCAAAAACAACAGAACAAATCTATATATAGGTGGTATCAATTTACTCAGAAGATGTTGCTGAACATATTTTGGGGTGTTTTTTGGCAGTAACCCATAACTGGATTTGACAATTCATGCCTAAAGTACAATGTGTGTGAAAAAATAACCAAAAAGTGACTACCTGAAAGTTTGACATAGAGCTAGTGCATGGAAAGTGTTAAAATACAACTCTTTGAAGCACCCTAGGGTGTGCCCTTTCTAAAAATATATGGTTTGATGGGGATAAATTACTTTGGCCGGCTTCAAAAATGTCCCAAATAGGACATGGGTGCATGATGACGAAATGTGAAAATTCCAAGTTGGAAAACTGAAATGCGCACCCCCCAAATAAGGCCTATTAGCCCCCAAATGACCCGACATACCTATACATGGGTGGTATCAATTTACTCAGAAGATGTTGCTGAACATATTTTGGGGTGTTTTTTGGCAGTAACCATAACTGGATTTGACAATTCATGCCTAAAGTACAATGTGTGTGAAAAAATAACCCAAAAAGTGACTACCTGAAAGTTTGACATAGAGCTAGTGCATGGAAAGTGTTAAAATACAACTCTTTGAAGCACCCTAGGCTGTGCCCTTTCTAAAAATATATGGTTTGATGGGGGTAAATTACTTTAGCCGGCTTCAAAAATGTCCCAAATAGGACATGGGTGCATGATGACGAAATGTGAAAATTCCAAGTTGGAAAACTGAAATGCGCACCCCCAAATAAGGCCTTTTAGCCCCCAAATGACCCGACATACCTATACATGGGTGGTATCAATTTACTCAGAAGATGTTGCTGAACATATTTTGGGGTGTTTTTTGGCAGTAACCCATAACTGGATTTGACAATTCATGCCTAAAGTACAATGTGTGTGAAAAAATTACCCAAAAAGTGACTACCTGAAAGTTTGACATAGAGCTAGTGCATGGAAAGTGTTAAAATACAACTCTTTGAAGCACCCTAGGGTGTGCCCTTTCTAAAAATATATGGTTTGATGGGGGTAAATTACTTTGGCCGGCTTCAAAAATGTCCCAAATAGGACATGGGTGCATGATGACGAAATGTGAAAATTCCAAGTTGGAAAACTGAAATGCGCACCCCCCAAATAAGGCCTATTAGCCCCCAAATGACCCGACATACCTATACATGGGTGGTATCAATTTACTCAGAAGATGTTGCTGAACATATTTTGGGGTGTTTTTTGGCAGTAACCCATAACTGGATTTGACAATTCATGCCTAAAGTACAATGTGTGTGAAAAAATAACCCAAAAAGTGACTACCTGAAAGTTTGACATAGAGCTAGTGCATGGAAAGTGTTAAAATACAACTCTTTGAAGCACCCTAGGCTGTGCCCTTTCTAAAAATATATGGTTTGATGGGGGTAAATTACTTTAGCCGGCTTCAAAAATGTCCCAAATAGGACATGGGTGCATGATGACGAAATGTGAAAATTCCAAGTTGGAAAACTGAAATGCGCACCCCCCAAATAAGGCCTTTTAGCCCCCAAATGACCCGACATACCTATACTTGGGTGGTATCAATTTACTCAGAAGATGTTGCTGAACATATTTTGGGGTGCTTTTTGGCAGTAAACCTTAAAGTTCACAGTACATGTATTCTTAAATTGCGTTCAAAAAAAAAAAATCACCAAATTTTTTTTTTTCTCAAACTTTGGCATAGATTTGTGGTAAAATGGTTTGCATGGAAAGAGTCAAAATACCCCAAGTTTAATACCTTGATTTGTGTACTTTAAAAAAATATGTATATGTGGAGGGTTATTCAGGATTTAGTGACAGATATCAGTGTTACAATGTCACTATCACTAGTTTTGAAAATAAACTCTTTGGAAATGGCAAAGTGCTACTTGCACTTATTGTTGCATAAAATAAGGAAAAAAGCGAGGAATATGTAAACATTGGGTATTGCTAAACTCAGTACTAAATTTAGAAACTACTAAGGAATTAATTTTTTTTGACGGTTGTTGATACATAAGAAATTTTGGGGGTCAAAGTTCGAAAAAGTGGTGTTTTTTCAATTTTTGTGTCATATTTCACAATATTTTTTATAGTAAATTATATGAAATGATGAAAAAAATGGTATCTTTATAAAGTCCATTTAGTGACGAGAAAAACAGTGTAAAATATGTGTGGGTTGAATAAACGAGTAAGAGGAAAATTTGACGTAAACACTAAGAGCGCAGAAACGTAAAAACAGCAGCGGTCACGAACGGACGGATTCGTGTAAAACCGCCCGGTCACTAAGGGGTTAATGTACTTTTTGTTTCTTCCTTTTTACTAAATGTGGTTAGTTAAGGCTAGGGTCAGACGAACGCATTTTTCGCGTTGTCCGTGAAAAAGTGCGTTCGAACGAATGGACGTATTTTTTTCACGGAATACACGATAGCGGTCATACGATGCGCATTTTCGTCCGTGATTTTGTACGGATCATCAATAAACCCTTTTGCGTCTGGACGTTATGTTGGCCGGACGTGTGCAGCGTCTGACGTCTCCCAATCACGCAAACACGCCGCTATGCGGCCGCAGCGCACTCTGTACGTCAGTAGTAGCGGTTTGACGTTCTCGAAAAAATGCGTTCGTTGGCCACTTGCTTTGCACGAACGGACTTTCGTGTGGCCGTTCGTCGTATGTTCCCCGGCATTGGACGTCATTTGCTGCTAGCACGGCCGTGATTTTGTGCAGCTAAACGAACGTGAAAAATGCGTTCGTCTGACCCTAGCCTAAATGTGATTTCCCAGAACTCGTGCGGGGTCTCACCTGGCTCCATGGAATTCTACGAACTCCAGGAGCCAATACCCATGGCGGAGTATCCATCAGCAGCTGGAAAATATTCCAGCTTGAGCAGCTAATGCAATGGCTCGGCTGGAATAGAGCCAATAATTGTGAGTCAAATGACTCAACTTTTCCTATTTTGCACCTTGCTATTGATGGCAAGGTTGTGACTTATCCCTTGGAATCGAGCCCAAACACTTTATACAACATATAATGGTGCAGCTACAAGATGTCATGGGCCCTGCAAAATGTTAGAAGCTTATATTGTTACTTACAAATTAGGCAAACTTTGTTTGTTACCTGTGATTATGAATGTTGATTCAAGGATCACTTGTACCTGCTACTGATTCTGCAGGAGTCATCTATCAGGAACTACGAGTCAGCGCGAGAAGACGGTAATTAAAGCGCATTTATTTAGGTCAGGAGAAACAAATCCCCATACTTATTAACCTTTAGGCTGGGGTCAGACCAGCGCACTTTTAACGTGCGTTCCGGCGCACATAATTACGGCCGCACTAGCAGCAGATGACGGGCAATGACGGACAATATACGATGTACGGCCGCACAAAAGTCCGGCCGTGCAACGCAAGTGGAATTTGAACGCATTTTTCTGAGAACACTGAACCGCTAGTACTGACGTACTGAGTGCGCAGCTGCCGCATAGCGGCGTGTTTGCGTGATTAGGAGATGTGAGACGCTGCTAATGTCCAGCCTACATAACGTCCAGGCGCAAAAAGAGTTTTATTGACGATCCGTACAAAATCACGCCCGAAAATGCGCGTCGTCTGACCGTTTTTGCGCATTCCGTGAAAAAATACATCAATGCGTTCGGACGCACTTTTTCACGTTCGCGGGGAAAAATGCTTTCGTCTGACCCTAGCCTTAGGTATAACTAATGGAGGCAAATTTGGAAAATCCTTGCTTTAACGTGCTGCTGCCGATTTAGGAAAGCGTAAAATAAATCGAATATCCCTTTGTACTGTGTTTTATAGGTCTTATATTTCAATGTGTGTGTATCCTTTCTTTTGTCAGGCTTTTGTTTTCTGCTGGTTATGTTTACTGAAAATATGTTTTGTATAGGGTTGCCAGGTCGGCCATGTTTTCCTCGACATGTATAATTTATTCATGCTGATGGGCAGTGCGTGAAAAATGCCACCCTGCAGCATGTATAATCCATACGATGCAGGTAAGAAATCAAAGAGGACTCTCAGGTGGCCTGCCTTGACTTCCTTCCTGCAGCATATGATTTATACATGTTGCAGGGCAGCACTATTCCCTGAGCTCTCTCTCTACATGAAATAGTAATATGTGTCCAGGAACACATGACCGATCTGGTAACTCTAGTTTTGTAGCCAAATGTAAGATCTATAAAATGCTTTATTGACTGTATTACCTTAACAGTTGTTTTCTTCTCGAACTTAAAAGCTTTCGTCTGGCCATTTTCCAAATATACCTTAAGAACATTGGGCATAAAAAGAAGCGAATTCCCCTGTAAGAAAAATACATAGTATCAGACACATGAAGATCTTTTAAACTCTCTGCTTTTGTATGGACATTTACTGGTATTTTTATCTTCTTCATATTTCCTGACCCTTTAAGCGCATGCAATCTGAAAATTCAAGCTGGAACGCACAGATAATGTCAGTCCAGAGCCAGCATGTCCACTTACAGACAGCTGCTTCAGTCTCCTGGGTCTCATCAACATAATCATCTCTGTTTGATGCAACTAAGCATTGGAATGCCTCCTAATACCAGCTAAACACTGGGCTCTGGGTAAAAGGTGAACAGATGCTGTTCATTAATCGGAGTCTCTGGGAATTTTAATCATTTTGAATCAATCTGTTAATAAAATACAGCAAGATTTGTGTTGTTTGTCATTTATATGTATTTCATTTAGTATTTATATGGTTTCCAAATGTGTTTGTTTACTATATATATATGCTATGTATATTTAAATATTTTTAAATTGTTTTAAATGTTGCTTCGTGTCACCAATATTAAAGCAAACACGATTATATGTTTTGTATTTATGTAAATAATCACCAACTGTTAATTTTGACGTTTTTTTTACCAAATAACAAAAATCCAGTAAGTGTAGATGGAGACATAACATGTTGAAATCAGACACAATTCGCCAAACAGGCCACACTTCTGTCCAGGGTTCACCACTGGAAACTGGGATAGAGAAGAAGCAAAGAACAGTCTCTGCGGCTCCAAGATGTGTTAGCTGCACCATACATTATTACACCATCCTAAAAGATAGACCAGGCAAAGTTGCAACAAGTAATATCTTTGTCAAGCCTTGATAAATACCCTTAACCCTTTCGCTGCTGAGCCATTTCACACCTCTGTGCTGAGGTCATTATTACCGGTTTCGCTCATCATGTTTAAACGCGTTTTGAAGCCTTATTTTAATATATGACCCTGACATATTATATATCGTTCTTTCCGGCAGACTTGGCAGATTCATAATATATCATTATTATATGTATACGTCATGTCCTGTCTGTATATTGTAACAAAAATGCAATAAAATTAGAATTTTCAATAATTTACAATGTGTAAAGTGTTTTTTTTCACATTTTAACATGCGAGCGTTTGCGGTTATATTTTCTATGGGTTGCGCTTGTTAAAAAAATTAGAAATGGGGACTCGTTACATTTTTTTGGGGGAAATTTTGCTATTTTTAAGAAACACACCGCATACAAAAATCGTTAGTGCAGCACACATTATAATTGAAATGGGAACAATATTGCTGCATTAAACAAATCAAATATATTTTTAAATATTTTTTTATTTTTATTTTTTTGTTTAATTTTTACATTGTCATGTTTGGCATCGTTGGAAATGCCATGCTCTGGCCGATACAGCAATACCAAACATTAACCCCTAGCTGCCACGGATCGGGAGATAGGGGGTTCCAATGAACCCCCTATCTCCACCATTGGTGGCAGTTAGGGGTTAACTCCAGGACTGGCGTCATGGTGCTATGCACGATGATGCCAGTCGTCAGGGGCAGTGCCGGCCTGACAATAGTGCAGAGCGGAGCAGCGGCGTCAGAAATTCGGGGGCGGCAAATTTCAGCCCCCGGCACCGCTGCTGCACTCTGCACTATTTTGTTTATGCGGCGGCGGCAGATCGTGGGGCCGTCGCGTTCGTTCCTTCAACGAACGGCAGCCGCATGAGTATCTGCCGCTCGCCTGAGATCCATCCGCCAGCCTGCCGCGATCGAGATCACGTGATCTCGCGAGATCGCGGCAGGCTGGAGGGTGGATCCCAGGCGAGCGGCAGATACTCACGAGGCTGCCGCTCGTTGAAGGAAGGAACGCGGCGGCCGCACGATCTGCCCGTCGGAGGGGCCTGGCAGAGATGAGACTGCGGGCAAATATATCCATGAGGGCAAATATATCAATGTGTGAGCCTGGGGGCAAATATATCCATGAGGGCAAATATATCAATGTGTGAGCCTGGGGGGCAAATATATCCATGAGGGCAAATATATCAATGTGTGAGCCTGGGGGCAAATATATCCATGAGGGCAAATATATCAATGTGTGAGCCTGGGGGCAAATATATCCATGTGTGAGCCTGGGGGCAAATATATTCATGTGTGAGTCTGGGGGCAAATATATCCATGTGTGAGCCTGGGGGCAAATATATCCATGAGTGAGCCTGGGGCAAATATATCCATGTGTGGGCACTGCTGGGTATGTGATGCTGGGCACTGCTGGGTATGAGACGCTTGGCACTGCTGGGTATGTGACGCTGGGCTCAGTTATATACACCTCACATTACTGTATCACAGAGCTCCACAGGAAGAAAATTCTAATGTACGGTGTGTATGAGTGTTTGAATTTTATTGCTGTGGCGTACTGTGATACGCTCATACACGCTGCGTGTTTTTTTTTTTGGGGGGGCAGCATTTCATCCTTCGCTTCATGCAGCACAATGTCTTGGGCCGACCCTGGTCAGGGGACATTCCCGGAAGCTTGGCCGACATCCAAGATGTCGGCCAGCTCCAGGAGAGGATCATTATTCGGCACTTTTCGGCATTGAATCGTGATCCGGCACCCAAGGGGTTAAAGACAGGCACGGTTTGGAAGGGCAGGCTGTGCCCTTCCAAACTGAGCCTGCTTTCAGCCGCAGGACCCCGGCGATCGGGAGGGAGAGAGGTCCGAAGCACCTCCGCCCTCCCTTTCAGGCACCTCCTCCGCACTCACGGGGGGGGACGCCTGAAATAGATGTCATCGCGCTGCCGCAATGACATCTATCTCCCCCCCCCGGCATCCCGGAGTGCCGGGCTGACATGCTAGATGTCAGCCCGCACCGGGGGGGCCAGCAATCAGCTGGAATCCCAGCTGATTGCTGCCTCCTGTGCTACGGACGCGCTCAGCGCGTCCGTAGCGCAGGAGGAACACTTGGCAGGACGCGCTCAGTGCGTCCATAGCAGCCAAGTGGTTATGCATTTCTACAATGATTCCGCTCAGGGGTTTGCTAAGGGGAGACCAGAGGGCCAATCCCTCCCCCCACCTTGTTTGGTGCCCGAGGACAGGCCTCAGTGTTTTGAATGTCTGCTAATATGCCGGACGGTCTCTGCATATGAACAGCATCACAGGGGGCAAGTTAGCGTAATTTCCCTGTTGCAAATCTCCACACCTCTCAGACTTCCTTTACTCAAAGCTGTCCAGGAACTACCTTCTTCCAGACCTGAGAGACTAGAGGAGTTTGTGAGAAGAGGGGAATTAGGGTGGCTTGTTGAACATGTTCCAGAGTGGATGAGGTAAAAAACCAGAGACAGTGGTGGCTGGCAATTAACCCCTTCACTACAGAGATCAAGATATCTCGGTCTTCAAAGACACCGTCTGGGGGACGGATATCGCGATATCTTGATCTGCAACTCTGAAGGACAAAAGCAAAATAAATGAATTTGCTGCAAACGGATTTTGTTTGCTTTTGAGCTGCAGAAGGTGCCCCCAACCTTTTAGCCCTGTGGCATAATGTCCGAAGAGCTAAAACTGTGTAAAATCAGCTAAAGAATGTCCTGACATCAGACATGCAGGGAACCTCGAGCTGCTGTAACTCAATTTGGCAGTAGATGGCGCCATCTACTGGCTAAATATGTCATTACAGTAAGAAATACACTGAGAATATGCCCAAATATTTCTTACTGTATAATTAATTAAAAGGATTTCTCAAACACTAGTTCCTGACAGTGTTTTTTTGGAAACTCATGGGGTAGGGAAGGGGTTAATGGGACAGTTTGATGGGACATACTATGCTGTCTAAATATTAATGAGACAAAGCCTGGGGGTAATTAGAGCTTAAAAGGACAGACTGGGGTGGCTATATGAGTTGATGGCTCATACTGCAAGGAGTGAATGGGACAAAGACACTAGGTATGACTGTGGATTAATAGAACAGAGATTGGGTGTTGCTAGAGTTTATTGGGACAGAGACTGGGATGGCATACATATATAGCTCCTTTGAGCATTGTCACACACCCATTCACCCCAAGTGTCTCTATGAAGGATGAACAAGACCTATTTTTGGCATAAATCCCTCTTTTTTGCCCTAATGTCCAATTATTACAAATCATTACAAATGTTCCATATATATATATATTATACACGATACCAGCAGCTCCTTCCAAAAAATACAAAAGTGCAAAAAAAATGCAAAATGTAGTGCAACAAGACCTGAGAAAATATACAAAAATCCAAGGAGTGGCCGCACTCAAAAATATAAAAAAACAAAATGTACTATTAACCAGAATTAAAACATAGTTACCGACGTTTCGGCTCTCTTGGGAGCCATTTTCAAGGTTCAAGGTTCAAGGTTGAAAATGGCTCCTAAGAGAGCCGAAACGTCGGTAACTATGTTTTAATTCTGGTTAATAATAAATTTTGTATTTTTATATTTCTGAGTGCGGCCACTCCTTGGATTTTTGTATATATATATATATATTCATGGCAGGGGGCAAAAAAGAGCTGCAAAGCAATACAACGCTCAGCGATTAGTCTCCAACCTATAATTAGTCTTGTTATGAATTGCTTGTTGTAAATATAATACTTTGCTCTAAATGCCATTTCTAATAGAAAAAAGCAGGTCATGAAGTCATCTACAAAGTCTAGGAATAGTCTCATCTCACATCTCATCTCCATCAACATCCCTCCTAGCACGCAGGTGTCCATCGTCTTAAGCAATAGGAAATGGTGTTTAGTATGCACTGAAGCAACCACACACACTTTCATATGTCACATGCTCAAAAAAGCGTGCACACGTTGCCTCCTTGCACACTCACAAAGGCAATGTCCATCAGGGCAGGAGAGATGGAAGAAAGACACAGTGGGAGACAATAGGATGTGAGGGGAGATAGAGTAAAGGAGCAAGCGTCGGGCAGGGAAAGATATATTAGCAGATGAGGGGAAATAGAGTAAAGATTCAGGTGAGGCAATAATAATAAAGTGATATGGGGAAAAATGGGGTGGAATGAAGGAGATATATTAGGGAATTATTATGCATAGATAGAGATGTTGCGCAAGCGCATAGATGAGAGATACAATGGAAGTGGAAAATGGGAAGATAAACCTTTATTTAGCAGGTGAGAGAGACACAAGTAGAGGATATGGAGAATTAAAACTAATGGGGACACTGGGAATGTCAAATCGTAAAATTTAAAGTTATATATTTGCAGTGTGGGAATACACCCCTGCATTCACTTATACTGTATACCTAAATCAATTAACATTGACACATAGAGCATAAAACTAATTTAACATTGGGTTTGCTACTAACTTTTTACTGTAACCGGTAGACTAAATATTTCTTCAACAACACGTTAACATGTACGTGTATGTTTATAATGATTTCAGAGCTTTTCTTTGACAATTATGTCCCCTGCTTTGATCTGTAGAACAATATGTGCCCTTCTTGTATGGAGTTCCTGGTTCAGGTGTGAATTTTGGGGGAGGCAGCAATCTATTCCACTTTCTAAGCAGCATACACCCCTTTCTTTGGGGATATCATCCTTTTGGTGAGCGTCTGATCTTTTTCAGGTTGGTCTACCCATTTTATGACAGATTGGATCCATTTTTTTTGAGAGTTGCCACTGAATCAGGTCATATCAAAGCATTTCATGCCTCTTATCTACAATCGTCCTCCTCCTACACTATCAGGTCTATACACTAAAGGTTAAACTCAGGAGAATGACTGGATAAGTGGAAATTCTAGGTCAAAATAGGCAAACCAGTAAACTTCTCCCATTTATCTCACTTTCCAAATCAGCTGTTTGGTCTAGATTGTTATTTTCTCCTGCCAATTCTCCTGAGTTTCAACTTTTATTGAATAGACCTGTATTTCTCATATCTCCCAATGTTGGAAGGTATGTTGTAGGTTCCCAACATTGCTGTGTCCCTCTTCAAGGATGATGTAATAAAGCATCATGAAGATCAGTAGTTCCCAACCACGGTCCTCAAGTACCCCTAACAGGCCAGGTTTTAAGGATCACCTTGGGGAAATGCAGACTGAATCCTGCAATCACTGAGCAGCAAATCATATCACCTGTGCTGTGCTTCACATATCTGGAAAACCTGACCTGTTAGCGGTACTTGAGGACCTCGGTTGGGAGCCACTGATGTGGATAACACAATTTGATGCTGCAGTTTTGTTCTGTGAACCTGTGACTAGGTGGAACTTAAAAAAATATTTATAAAATTAGAACTCTGTATATGCAAAACTCGTTTACAGAAATTACGCATTGAGGTTTTTTCTTGTTTACGTTGGCAGTGGTTCAAACCCTTGAGTATTAAAGTGACATTTGAAGAATATAGTAGCCACTGGCAGACCTGGTCTGACATATAAGAAAATAAGCAAATCTCTGGCAAACTGATACCCAGTCCGGAACAGATTACATAATGTTGTTGTACCTGGGAAGGATTACGGTGTGATCTTGTTGTGTTTGTCCAGAACCAAGTAGCCCTTTTACAACCCTGGCCCCTTTCAGTATTATATATTTGTATATTTACCTGAGTGTGGCCATTTACAATCACCTCTTCTGCAAACCTTACTTTTACCGGATTACTTCGCAATCTAGCCCTTTTTTCTGCAGTAAGGAAGGATGATTTGGGGCTCTAAAATAATAAAAAAAATGACAATAAAAATAAGTAGAGCACTTACTATTCATTCATAAAGGATAACAATGCAAAAAATAAGATATTTTAAAAAACTTAAACGTTTGTTACTATATTGCATGATGTAGGATAGGGACACCTATGCTTTGACAGTATAGCAAGATCTTATACCCTCCTCTTTCCTTTTGTTTTGTTTATTCTCTTAACACAAGCAACTGAATGTATAGTCACGCATAGTGTTTCAATAGCAAATCTTTATTAATCTCGGAACAATTTTGTTCTAGATTCCCTTGAGAAATGTCAAGATTTTATTTTTTAACAGATGGAAATCTTTAAATTTGACTTGTGCAGATTTTTCAACAAAAGAAAGAGAAATGTGTGCATTTTCTGATTTGCAGGGACACCGTATGAGAGGCGCATATGGCTCCCCAAACTACTCTTGTGGGGTCCTACAGTATCTAAAACTCTGCAAGCAGCAAGGTATGTCCAGTCACCCAAGGATGGGCATTCTAGATGGGTTCTGTGAAGCAGGTGGTGCACTCACGTACCTCTACGCATACCTCATCTTGTTCTCCAATGCACACCTAGATGATGTAAGGGGCATAGTTAAGTTTGTTATGATTCCATAACCCGGAAACATATTATTCAGGCACACACCGAGAAGAAGGCAAACTACCTCAGTGTGGATAGAAAGCCATGTTGCTTGATGGAGACATCAATGAGGGTAAATTGGTCATAATCTGTATATTAGCCTGAAGAACTAAGCAGGCACTCTGGGGTAGCTTCAGACTGGAGTAGCCATCAGTCATACACCTCATCTACCATCCAGCTCTTGTATGGACAGACTGTGGGCCATATTACATATTTGGTGCTAACTTAACCAGAGCTGTTGTAAACTTCCCAGAGCCATTATAGCCTATGGAGGTCTTAAGTTTACAACAGCTCTGGTTAAGTTAGCACCAGCATTGTAATACTGCCCTGTATGTTTTATGGAGACATAATTCCGTAAAGCACATAGTTCCTATTTACTAGCATAATTGTCTGAGCTGTTAAAACAGTTATTACAGCAAAACGTTTGGGTGTGTTTTAACTAATTGTATTCACAAGAAGCCATACAACAAGTTTTTAACAGATTAGGCATATATTTTTGGAACCTTTTTAATGCGTCGTCGTTCTTTTAAAAGTGATTCCATAATGGAAAGTATGCAGAGTGTTAGTGGATTTACAAGAACAAATCCCCTAATAGTAATATCTGAGTGGATCCTTTTCTCTTCGTCACAAAGATCTCCTCAGGTGCTGTATTGCTATTGCTTGTGTATATGTTTTGTTTTTCATAGGAGTGTTCGAGGGATCACTCTGGGGAAAGCTCTGGTTATTTTAATAAATTTCTGCATTTAATATTTTGCATTGATAACATTTACTAATTATTGTTCATTCGCACTTTCTACATGTTTATAGTCCTTATACAGTTCATAATGAGGCTGATTGCCTTTAAGGTGTATCAATCAAATGTTAGTAATAATACTAGACATAAACATTGTGTTTACCTTATATTGTCACTTTTTATTAACACCCAATTGTGAGCAACATTCCTAGGACTCAATTTAGGGATTTTTAATGAAGAAAAAATATGGGTGAATAGTGGTCTATATTCTTCTAATTATTGGGTGATTCAATAAAACGTAGCTGAAATATGATTTTGTTTTGATAAAAAGCAGGCCAATAAAAATCCCAAAAAGGGAGGCCGATAACACAACCTGATAATGGAATGCAATATATTGTGTGTTGATTTTTTTAACATCTAGGTAAATTTCACTGTTTTATGTTAATGATTCATTTGTTATTGCTATGATAATGGCAGTGATATACTGTAATGATATCTATACATTGCACCTTCCATAGTCAACATAATGTTGATTCGGGATACTGAGCATGTATATATAAAAACCCAGGGCCCTATACCCTGGTAGGCACTAAAATGGGGACACTAACGGGGAAATCCTGCGCCTGCGTTAGGAAGGTAATATGGGTGGCACGCGTTAAAGTCACTTATCCTGACGTCAACACTTACTCACCTGAATCCTACCATCAGCGTTCTCTAGTAATAATACCCCCAATGTTTAAATGAGAGTTTCAGTGTGATTTTCTCAGTTTTCCTGGACAAAAAGCCATTTATCATTCCCTTTTAGCGCTCTAGGGGCCACATTACATTCCTGACATTAACGTTAATGCTCGCTTGCATGAGCATTAACGTTAACTGTGGTGTCTAACGCATATTACGATCCAAACGCAAACGGGTTCAGTAACCTACTTGCGTTTCGTACCTTACGCTTTTCAGCGAGAAGTTACTGTACTTTGCGCTCCCCATGTTAAGCATAGGGAGCACAAAGTGTTAATCAGCGCTGGAGTACAATCTACTAGCGCTGATTAACATCCGGCTGTGGTTAGCAAAAGGTTAACCACAGCCAGGACTTGGTGTTAACGGATTCTTCTGCAGAATCCGTTAACACCAGCCTAAAAATAAAATAGCAGAAACGTATACTCACCTCCTGTCCCGCGGTGAGGACCGCGGCTCCAACCTCCTCCTATGGCCAGCGGGAGCAGGGAAAGACTGGGGGAAACAGTCCCCCCAGTCTCTCCCTGCGTATCACTACGCTGACCGGCCGGATCTCGCGAGGCGAGATCCGGCTGGTCATGTGACCGGCAGGGGAAAACTCAATGGAGTCCTATGGACTGCATTGAGTGGATCCTCGCGGCTGCGCTCAGCACTGCCGCGAGCATCCCGGGGATTAACGCGCGGTAACAATGCAGGCAGCATTTTTTGTGCCTGTATTGTAATCCAGCGTTAAAACGCAGGTGCAAGGAGGAAAACTGCGGGCGCAGTTTTTCCTCCCTTGCGCCCGCGTTTTAACGCTAGGATCGTAATATAGCCCTAGATATTTTAAACTATAGGCATACCAACAGTGAGAATAAAGAACTGAATTAAATCTCAAACCTCAATATTTCTTTTATTGCGTATAGTTCTGAGTGCTGATAATTGAGCCAATGTTTTAATGTAAATTGAAATTCTGGTAAGGCCTTAATGTAAGATGCTGAAATGAAAAATGGACAAATTTTAGATAAAAATGCAATATCTCTAGGGAATTGAGTGCAATTAAATTCAGTGTCAATTCAAACGTGAACCTAAACAGAGCTATTGTAAATGTAGCAGCTCTACTCGACTTTAATGGTTCTGGTACATTTACACCTGACTTGTAATCTAGCCAGTATCAGAATTTATTAATTTAAGTTAAGTTTACATTAGATTGACAAAACACAAATTACCACCATGAAGTGAATCAAAAACCACGGATTCACCCCACTCACCAGGAATGTCGGAAAAAAACAAATATTGCTTCATTTTATTGTAAGGGATAAAAGACATTCATAGGCAAAAGCTCAAAAAAAATCAAGATAAAAACATCATCACACAATATAGGAAAAGTAAAATTGTCATCATTGACATGAAACAACGGTCAAAATGTAGTCACCATTGGACTAGACTGTGGACTGAAAGCATTCTATGAATAAGATATCAGGGGTTCAAATCACTCCACCTGGCAGCTGCAATGTAGCCACAAATATATCCATGTGAACACAAAAGTGTAGTCTATAGACAAAACACCGACACCCTATCCGTCTCCAGATTTCTATACTTTCCCTCACATAGAAACGCCAGACAAACACATACTAAAATCATTGCATGCACACACTCAACACGTGTTTCGTCGGTAAACACCCGACTTCAACAGGAGCAAAATGGTGACTAAAGATATAATCTTATTGTGCCCAATATATAGGGATACAGAGAGTCTGACCACCAATTGGACTCTTTGTGTTCACATGAATATATTTGTGGCTACATTGCAGTTACCAAGTGGAGTGATTTGAACCCCTGAAATCTTATTCATAGAATGCTTTCAGTCTACAGTCTAGTCCAATGGTGACTACATTTTGACCCTTGTCTCATGTCAATGATGACAAATTGTTAAACGCGTATAGGTTTAATCCTTTTGAATACCAGGGTGCTCTCACTGACCTCCCCTTGAAGTGAGAGGTGACGGCTATTCTCTTCATCGTTTTTACTTTAGATTGTTTTTCATATTCACTACTAAACAGATGCTGAAAACGTTGTAAAGGCAATATGTAGGTTTATTAAGAAAGCCATGGATTATAGAAAAATGGCAAGTGAATGACAAATTTATCCAAAAATAGACAAAATTGGAAACTCTGTTATTATTCCCAAATATTTTGCCATGAAATGTGCAGTTTCCTCATCAATTTACCACCATTTTTTCTTATAGCCTGTATTGTTTTTTGAGTCATAGGATAGCTGAAAGAAATTATTGATTACTAAGCAAACTCTTATCTCTAAACCGTATCTCTAAATACAATGCGTAGCATAAAATTAAAAAGAAAATTACCGAGGTAGGTCGAAGTACTATCACCTTAACAGAGTCCCCTGATTCCCTGCAACAAAAACAAAATACTTATAATATTGTACATTTTAAAGGACACATATGTAGTATACGAAGATCAACAGCAATGGAAAAAAACAATTCTACAGTCAAAACTGTGAATAATGCATTTGTCGAAATTATGTGGTGCATGAATTTAAAGGGACTTATTTGGGGGTTTTTGAACTTCCCCTATATCAATTTAGTCAATTCATACAATGTTTGTTTTAAGTCTCCATCCATTATTTATTTGCTACCTTAAATGAGTTATTACTATTTAAAAGAAGAGTCTCCATGGAACCCTGTGGACTCGTGAAGCTGATACCAGTGGTGACAGGCAGCGCCACTTCTGGTATCTACGAGCGGCTCAAAAAGATTTTGACTCTGAGCTAAAAACCAGAGTTAGTCGTATATACACTAATGGGCAGTGTGTGTGTGTGTGTGGTGTGTGTGTGTGTGTGTGTGTGTGTGTGTGTGTGTGTGACATACACTGCTGTTAGGGAAATCAATTCTTTAATCAAGATAACAAACACACCTCTTGATTAGCGAATTCATTTCCTTCCTAACTGTCTACGTGTTTCAGGGGTTGTGGTTGGTGCAGTTGATATAAGAAGAAAATGCTATTGAATATTTTATAATAAATTTGTGGACCAGCCTCTCAACAGACTAGAAATTAAAGTCTGTAATACGTAAATGAAAGAGCAAATGAGAAGGTGTGTTGAGAATCCAGAACACTTAAAATGTATTGTTCTTTGCTGTGGGATCTATAACAACCATTCTTTTAGAACACCAGCGACGCTGCGACAATACACATGCCGGTTTGGAGACATGGTTTCAAGCGGCAGCGAGACGCTACACAGCTGCCCGGAATTTTAGAACACCCCTTCTTGGACATCTAAATGGCCCGTGAGGTAAGGGAACTCATCTCTAGATAAAGCTGCATTCGTTCAGCAATGAAACGTGTCGAGAAGAAAGTTTTTTAACTGTTATGTTTTTTATTGGGCTTGGTTGACTGTTTTTGCCCCTAACAATGAGGGCGTGCTAGGACCATTTGGCTATGTGACTTTCTCTTGTAGCTACTTTCCTTTCTGGAGTTGGGTTCACACCTAATTGATATGCATTATTTGTGTCCTTTGGGGCCTTGCTATTGAGCATATATGAGCCTCAGATAATTGGTGTCTATTATCCTTAATCTCGATATACCCAGAGAGAACCATGCTTATGTCCACTATATCAGGCATGCTCTTCTGATGGTTTAGACACCTATTTGTGAGTGTACTACTACAATACAATTATAGTATGTTCTTACCAGCCTACTAACAGCAACCTTTTCACGGTTAATTCTTCGTGGTTTTAAGTGTCTGTGTGTTGAGTCTATGTATGCCAATTGGCAGCTAATAAAGGTTCTTATATTTGTTCTAAAACACTTTTTTTGTCGTTGCTTAGCCTTATGAGGGTTACCGCCTTCCCTTAGACACCAGTTCTTTATTTATCCCCCTCTTTTTCCTTTTTTCAGCCATTCTTTTAGACTCAATAGTCGTCTTTAATGTAATATGGATCCCAGGTTTTCCGGTACCTTATTTTCCAGATGACACACAAGGCTGTGGTCACACGAGCGCACTGAGTACGTCCATGTGACCGCACTTCCCTGCGTGCGTCGCAGTTTTTGACAGGCTGGACGGGGAGGGCCACGTGGGGTAGCGTGTACATGAATTGCGTGCGCTACCAACGGACCTGATTTCAGCCTCCCCGTCAAAAAGCTGGACGGACGCTGATGGGGCTACAACGTGCGATCCTCCATAGGAGGATCTTGCTTTGTAGCGCACTGTGCTCAGCGAAGTGGCCACACGAGTATCAGAGTGGAAGGAACGCTCGTGTGCCCAGAGCCTAAACCGGAAGAGAACACCTAAGGATAGGCCTAGATTGTGTGAACTGTAACGGTGTGGTTGGCTCTTCTTCATAAAAGTTATACAGTTAATTTATTTTGTAATTTGAACACTACCAGATATAAATCATGCTGGTAACAGTTATTTTTAGTCATTTATTATTTATTTTTTCTTTGACTGTTCCACATCTTATTCTTTCCTTTGCTTTATGTTTTATTTAGAGTTGCATAATTTTTGTCACATTAAATTATCATTATTCTTCTCTTGATGTTTTCTCATCATGTAACATATTTATTTCTATATAAATATGTAATCTATGTTGTCTTTAAGTTTATTATGTTATCGTAACTCTCTTATATCAGAAAGAAATTATTACTCTTTTTTAGCTAGCAATAAAAGCAAAAAGGAATTAGGAAAAATGGGCAATGGACCAAATTCTATATATAATATACGTGTATATTATTATTGCATCTGTAAACATGTAACATAGTGAATATATTTCCTACATATTTATTTTCTGTGTTAATCTGTATATTTGTGTTTTGTTTTTAATATTTTGCATTTTATTACTTTGTATTTCTGTACCTAAATAATTATAATTACTCATATATATATTCTATATAAAGCAAGGTATGTATTTTAGGTTGGAGTTTATAAGATCTTCTCCAGCTGATGCCTTCCTATTTTTAACTTAAAAATGTGTTGTAAAATACCACCAACTAACCTTGGTAAGGAACTTAAAACACATTTGTATATTCTCTCGAATTTGAAGTTCCAAATGAAAGGGGTTATTTACAGAAGATCTTATAGCTCCCTGCTGATATACATACAATGCATTATTGGGAATCTACATAGTAATTTTGTCCTTTCTCAAGCAACTTTCCATGGAGTCTTATTTACTCCTAGATAGAATACCAGAAGCAGTACATCTGCCAGTGTGAGATTGCAGCTCCAAACAATCATGAGGCAAGCTACTAATTAGGCTTGTGCACCGATTTTTTTTTTTTTTTTTTTCGGTTCGATTCGATTTTTCAGATTTTTAAACTTTTCGATTCGGCTCGTTTCGACCGATTTCTGTTTCGATTCGGTTCAACTCGTTTTTCGTGTACATTTTTTGGAATTTCGACCATTTTTCGTATTTTCGTGTCACTTAGCTCGTTTTTTGTATTGACTTTTCGTATTTTCGAAAATTTTCGTTTTTTCGGAACGTCTGTTCTGCTCGTTTCAAAGCAATAAATTTAGATTTGACACATTTCAAGTACATTCGAAAATATTTCGTTTCGGCTCGGAAAACTTTTCGGATCTGCCATTTTCGGATCTAAAAATTTTCGGAAAATCGTCTGCATCCGAAAACACGAATCGGGAAATTTCGTGAAAATTACGAAATTACGAAACCCGAAACGCACATCCCTACTACTAATATAGTAGCTGGCTCACAAATGAACTTAATAGCGATTGGTACTAGTTTGTCCATCGGTATTTAGCTCTAGTTTCTCCATTGGCTCACAGATCTGTACTGATTCTGACTACCCCTCAGTTTGCCGCCATCTCTCATTTGTATTCTCCACGTACCTGACCTTGGCTTGCTCTCTGACCTCCCATATCTCTCTTATCCTGGATCTTGGCATTCTGACCCCACATTTGTTTAGCTCTGTCATTCTGACTTTGTCTTATTCTCTATCTTCTTTAATAGTTTAGTAGTCTGGCCATTTCAAGGACCGGATCCTAGAATAAAGTGTCTCTGTGCAGCATCTGCCTTCTGCGTGTTGGGCCTATATATAACACCATTTGTAAAGTAGAAACAGGGAAGTATCTTGCACACAGCTGTGATATTTCAGTATATAATACTGATACTAAGGTGCTCAATGGGCCCAGGAGTCACCAACTCCTCAGAACATCTAGAAGAAAGAAGGGGGGACTAGGCACTCCAAATTGCTGTAAGACATGTCAAACGGACATCGTGCTGATTTGGAGTGTCTGTCCCTCCCTTCTTTCTTCTGTGTATATAAAATCATGACATTCAGCTAGATATGGGGCCTTTGTATTCATAATTTTCTTTTTTGCTAGTTTTTGTACTGCACCAGGCAATATAACTGGATTATACATTACATAATATGTTTTATCCTACTGCACATGTATACTGAAACAGACGACAGAACTTTGTATGTCATTTACATCTGTAGCATGAATTGTAAAGGAAAATTCAAGCTTTATTTATTACCTGACCATGTCTGCTGCTCTTTCAACAGAAATATTTTCCACATTTTCGTTGTTTATCCTGAGTATTTGATCGCCTGGTAAGAGCTTCCCTTCAGCTGGACTGCCTGAAAGTGGCGACAAGCAACTAATTTATTTATCTCAGTCGGATGGCAAGACACAATACTTTAAGCTATGTGAAAAGTAGTTCTACAGTATCATTGTAGATGTGACTACATTCTTATTTGCCGCTATACACAAGGGGCTATAATAACGTCTTGTATAACAATGTCGGCACAAAAAATGCGCATTAACGTCTACCGCGGGTGAACCTGCGCGAGCGTAATGTACGTTGAGCGTCCTATACTTAACATTGTGAGTGCAAATGCGTTTGTGCGCTGGTACGCGGATGGTATTAAAATCTATGCACAAATTTTAACGGACAGCGTTTACGCGCATAATTTTAACGTCTTTGAAAAGCTGGTGTTAATGGCAAATCTGAACGTCTTGGCCAAAACCAAATACACCAGCCCAAAAAAAAAATACAGCACAGTATAGTTACACATTCTACACATACCCAAATAATAAAATAGAGAGGTTGTGCGTGGTTTTATTATTGCTGCAACATATATACTCAGATTGATTTTGACAGGCGCAAAAACTTAACGGGAGACAATTGTGGTTCTTAATTCTGATTGGCTGAATTGCGTGAAAAAACAGTCCGCCCACCGATTTCTGCGCGCAGCGTTAATGCGCGCGCGTTTTTGCGCGTCTTTTTTACGCGCATTATTTTTGAAGAAAGAAAAAAAGCGCTCAGATTTTAATACCAGCGTTAATTAACGTTTAATGCAACGCACACAAAAAATAGTGCTGCCTGTGCGCTTTTGCGCAAAGCAGTTAATAGAGCCCAAGGTGTTTACTATTTTTTGTATTTCTCGTAGCTTACAATATAAAAATATTCTTAATAAACATGGGTCTTTTAAGTCTGTTTAATTAGTCTCAGATGTAATAGGGTTTTTTTCATAACATATTTGTTGGTAAATTTAAATGTAAGCAGTGTGGGAATACAGCTAGTTTGGCATAAATACCTTACAGATGGAATAAAGAGTCTCTGATTTTCTTTCCATTCAAAGAATGTAGCAAGAAACATATTGTGGCTATTGATACTTAAGTGGTTAGCTGGTTATTCAGAGAGAGACGATCTGGCCCAGAAATGGCACTGAACAGTGAATTCCCCGTACGGTGCAATTTCGTGGCCATTTGGCTTTTCAGAAAGCATGGCAGTTCGCCAAATTTGCTAAATACGTGCATGTTATACGGCAGTGAAATCTCCATAGAGAAGTAATGGCTAAACTATTCAGGGAACATCGAACAACAGTGAAATCTCAGAGAAAGGCCCTGATGTTTGGTGGTTTCATTTGGCAGATTTAATCAGGCAAATCTCAAAAGGGGTTATTCAGAGAGCACTGAAATGTCGCTTTCTAATTCCCCGCGCTTCCCTGCACTTCGGGGAATCAAAGTTCCACACCCTGCAGTGTATTCAGTATTCACCGCAGGGTCCCCGGAGTGCAGGGAAACCCCACTACAAACCCAATGAACAACCGAACACCTGCCAAAAACCTGCAGGAACCTCCTCAGAAACCACACCCAACACAACGGAAAAAGCCGACGAGCCGCAGATCAGCTGCCGGGAAAAGCAGACAAACGGGGTAAAAAAAACCAAAAACAGTACGCTTGAAAGTTTCAAATTTGAAACGCTGTTTGCAAAAAAAAAATGCCTGGAATTTACATATCAGGTCCTATGAATGATAATAACACGATCTGTTACAGACAAAACGAAAAAACTTTAAAAAACGCCTAAAAGATCCTAAAAAAATCTATAAATAAAGAGACTTTTTACTGCAGAATAAAATAATAAACGGTTTATTAGCCTATGGAAGCCTATGGAATTCGCCTGAATAAACTTGCCGAATGAAAACAACGAACAGCAGAGCATTTCGGCAACTGTTCACTGCTGTACGGTGTCGCTGAATAGATTAACTTCTCTAAGGGGGTCTCACTACCGTTGAACAGGCACCGTATGTGCAGGCAATTCGCCAGAATTTGGTCTGAATAGACAAATGGCCCCGAAATGTCACTATACGCTGAATTTCGGCATCCGGTTATATTTCGGGGGCCATATCAGCTCTCTCTGAATAACCCCTAAAGTCTTCAATGTTAAAAATATTCCTGTTTTTTATACAATATCTAATGTACTGTTGATTCTTTTAAACTGCAGCAAAAAGTCTCTTTATTTTTTAATGATTATATAGGCGTTTTTCGGTAAAAAAAACTCAGTTTTTCTTTAAATAGAGGTTTCTACTTTTTCTGTAACAGACCTTTTTATTATTATTCATAAGACCTTATATGTTAATTCCAGACATTTTTGTCCAGTAATTCTTTCTGCAAACCGTGTTTCAAATTTGGCACTTTCAATCGTTTTATAATTAATTTTTTTACCCCGCCCGTCTGCTTGTTGTCTTTTTCCAGCGGCTGGTCATCACGGTGTTCGGCTTTTTCCGAACGTGGATTGGTGGGTTTGCTTATTGGTTCCGATCCGATAATTTATCAAATCGGATCCGATCGGATAATTTATGCGAAATTTAGAAGAAAAAAAAACCCAGCAAAAGCCGCCGAAATTACTGGATCTGATAATTTTGACCGTTTTGCGGCGGGTTTTTTTTTTTTTTTTAATCGATTGCGGGTTCTGCGAAAAATTGCAGTAAAGCAGGAAGGCTCTGCTTTGTGAGGGGAATGGGCGAACCAGGGCCATCATATCCCCATGTGAGCTGCTGGGCTGGCATCCTCTGTCTTATTCCTCCTCTTCCCCCTGGCAGGGCCTTTAACTTCTGGCGCAGCGTGTGGACGTTTGATCCCACATGAGGCCAATCAAATTGGAGACCTTGTCCCGGCATCCAGCACAGCAGGAATGGCGTTCCCGCTGGTGGAGTAGTCCAGAAACGCCACTCCTGTGCTTTCCCCCTGCACTCGACCCCTGCCTAAACAACAATCTATATAAAATTGATATTGTGAGAAAATATTTTTTGTAACTGGGTTAATAGTAGGAATAATTTAAAAAGTACCTTGTTCAAGGTTGCGGATCAGATACTGCTGCCTGTTTTATATGTTATGGTTTATATGGTATAATGTTGTAGCAGGATGTCCATGTCATGTGCTTACCTGAAGTTACAGCTGTTACAGTAAGTGGAGGCTTTCGAGATATGTCAAATCCATAATTCTGGAGAAGCAAATCTTTCTCTATGACCAAATTCAGCTTTAAGGAACAGGTGAACTGATTGGCCCCTCCTATTGGACCATCACCAGTAGAGATTTTGCCACTTTTTGGTTAAAAATGAAAGAAAAAAAAAAATCACAAGGAAAGCATGTGAGTAACAGGTCATTATTCTGGCGTCATGCAAATATTTCTTTAATATGGTATCCAAATACACTATATACAAAATTCCTTCAGAAATTTGGAAACATTTGACATTGTAAATATACAAGTAGTAGAAAAGATCACAATTATTCTGGGCACAAATAGTTAAGTCGTTACATAACTGTGTACATTAAAAAAAACATTTAGTACAGTCAGACAATAAATTAGATTTGTAGAAAATATTACAATGTAACTCAAGACTGACATTAGTAAACATACAGGTCTATTCAAAGAAAGGTGAAACTCCAGAGAATGACTGGAGAAGTGAAAATTATAGGTCAAAGTAGCTAAACCAGAAAAATTCTCCCATTTATCTCACTTTCCAAATCGGCTATTTGGTCTAGATTGTTCTCTTCTCCTGCCAATTCTCCTGACTTTAACCATTCTTTGAATAGAACTGATACAGTGTTATTCAGAGAGAAACGAAAAGTCACCGCACGTTCAGTAACGTTTCGTTCCCCGCACTTCGGGGTGAATCGGCGATTCTAGTTTGCCGACCCTGCGGTGTATTCAGCAAGCACCGTGGGGCCCCCGTAGTGCAGGGAAAAACCCGCCAAACACTCACCGTCACCGAAAACCCATCGCAACCGCCGGAAAAACCCCGCCGAACACCCAGTAAAAATCCGAGGAGCCGCCGATCACAGAGCAGAGCAGTCGCCGGAAAAAGCCAACTAGCAGACGAACGTGTTAAAAAAAAATTACGTTTGAAAGTTTCAAAACTGAAACGCTGTTTGCAAAAAAACTACTGAATGAAAATGTCTGGAATTTACATATAAGATCCTATGAATGATAATAAAAAGGGCTGTTAAGGAAAAATGAAAAAACGGAAAATAAATGTTTCCGAAAAAATCCTGAAAAATGCCTAAACGATACTAAAGAATCTATAAATAAAGAGACTTTTACTGCAGAATAAAATAATAAACGGTTTATTAGATATTGGATTAAAACTGGAATATTTTTAACATTGAAGTCTACGGGATTCGCATGAATAAACCTGCCGAATGAAACCACCAAAAAGCAGGGCATTTCACTGACATTCCTCAGCTGTTCGGTGTCTCTGAATAGATTAACCATTGCTTCTCTATGGGGATTTCACTGCCCTAGAACAAGCACCTTACTTGCAGGCAATTCGCCAAAATTTGGCGAATTGCCTGCTCTCTGAATAGCCGAAAGGCCACGAAATATCACCGTACGCTGAATTTCCCCTACTGTAAACATCTTAACACACGGGGTTTATTCAAATGTTGCCTCAAAGCACAATGCTCAAGCCTTTCAGGAGAACGGCTCAAGCGCTTTGCTCTTTTTTTGTGGCAGATTTCATCTGAGACACAAACTGAGCTTGCGTCTCTGATATAGCGCCAGGTTACTGTACATTAGCGTCGCCTAAACTTTGTATGGGAGACGCTAATGTGGCCCCAGCTGATCAAGTATGAGCTATTCCACCCACCTTGTTCTTCATCTGACGTTATTCTGAAAAGAATAACGCATTTCAGACACTGGTGCTATTTGATTGCGCTTCAGCACAATCATATAACACATTGATGTAACCCCCCCATTTAAATTCCATACATACCTTAGATCCCTCAGTGGCGACAGCGGCAAGATCCGTCACTTCCTCACTCCGCGGTAGAGGTACACTGGGAACAAATTATTCCCAGTGTACCTCCTCGTAGCACTCCACTACCCAACAGATCTCATTTGCGCGAGTTTGCATCCTGTCTCCATGGAGTTCTATGTACTCCTGGAGCTGATAACAGCAGATGTGCATATTGAAGCTGGTGCAGCTGGTAGTTGACTGGCTACCTACTTAATATCTAAGCACACTGCTGCTTGGCTTTTATGGTATAACAAACTGGTGCTTCACTAGGGCCGCAGCCTTAAAATCCATCTCTATCATGATTCACGGTATTTTACAATACAGTGGGAAAGAACCATTGGTGTGTGATAACTGCTACAGTATTAATTTCTTAATATATACAGAAAATTATATTTAATTATTCATATATTTAGCCATGCAGACTCTAATATAAATTGAACAAGAGTCATAATCAAGTATGTTCGTGGGATCATACTTGTGAATGGAATTCCGATCAGTTATGGGTTAAGAGTTGAGTAAGCAGCTTATAGTGAGCTTACCGCGGTGTATTATCTCTTGACCGACGTAGCCACCTGACTACCATCTGCTCTATTCGATGTCCTTTGCGTGTCTGGAATAAGTGAGTTTCTGAATCTTCCATTTACCTACAAGGATTAAAAAAGAGAATTCAATGTGTCAGCTCATCAGCATCACACAAGCTACAAAGGATTCGTTGGAGGTCTATGTTAATAGTTTTACATCAGGGATGTCCAAACTCCGGCACCCCAGATGTTCCTGAACTACAACTCCCAGAAATCTCTGACTCCATTAGATGGAGATGCATGGGAGTCTTAGTTCATGGACATCTGGGGGGCTGGAGTTTGGACATCCTTGTTTTACATAGACTATTTAAAATGCACATAGGATAAATATCCTGAGGATGTATGTTTTTAATGAAAGCCTTTTTATGTACACAATGCTCAGCTGTGAAAAAAAGTGCTAATTTATAAAACACTTTCTGAAGGAATCATCCATAACATAAACAGGGCCAGATTAGCATAGTGGCTGCTAGAGCTGCAGCTCCCGGCCCATTACTTCAAAGAAGACCCAGAAGAATGTATCAATATCAGAACCAATTACCACCAGCACAATGAGCTTCAGTGGAATCGATCAGTGGAACCATGGGAACTAAGGAGATGGGGCAGAGAAACAAAAAGAGGTGAGAATAATGGGGCAAAATCACTATGGAATTGAGAGGGTTATTGCAGCAGAGGAATAGCAATATCTTCAGTTGGAATACCAATCAGTTATGGGTTAAGACCATATCCAGCACTGACTATAAGTGTCCACATATGAGTGAATGGGTTAAACTTGTCTACCCTTTAGGTCTCCAACTACAATTTTAATGCTTCTTATTTTGTTCATGATAAAAAGGACGAACTTTGATTGTGATCAATTACAGTTTGCAAGCAATATATGTTCCATGTGTGTACACCCTGATATATGGGCTTATGATACAAACCTGCCTATGTCCCAAAATCCTTTTTTTCAGGTTCTACATGCAATATATATCCATTTTTAACATTAACTAGTGAACCCTTCAGGTGATTGGTGCCATCATGACCTCTACCTCACAGGCACATTGCCGTGATGTCCTCTTGGACTCTGATCTCTCCTTCACTCCTCACATTCAGTCGCTAACCAAATCCTAAATGTAGCCAACCACTGTCCTTGTGCATGAAATTTGGATAGAACAAGAACTCCTTTGGCTCCTCTTATTCAAGTACCGTATTTTTCGCTCCATAAGACGCACTTTTTTCCCCCCAAAAAGTGGGGGGAAAAGTGGGTGCGTCTTATGGAGCGAATATGGCCCAGCAGCTCGTGGATGTGCCTCCGCTCACCTGCCGCCGCCGCCGCCGCGTTCGTCTCCCTCTGAGCATGCGTCCGGCGGCAGGAAGCTTGGGCACTCGCCTGGGGGAGCCACGTGACCGCGATCTCCCGAGATCGCGGTCACGTGGCTCCCCCAGGCGAGTGCCCAAGCTTCCTGCCGCCGGACGCATGCTCAGAGGGAGACGAACGCGGCGGCGGCGGCGGCAGGTGAGCGGAGGCACATCCACGAGCTGCTGGGCCATATCCATATGTGAGCTGGGGCATTATCAATGTGTGAGCTGATGGGGCAAATCCATGTGTGAGCTGGCTGGGGCAAATCCATGTGTGAGCTGGCTGGGGCAAATCCATGTGTGAGCTGATGGGGCAAATCCATGTGAGAGCTGATGGGGCAAATCCATGTGAGAGCTGATGGGGCAAATCCATGTGTGAGCTGATGGGGCAAATCCATGTGTGAGCTGGCTGGGGCAAATCCATGTGTGAGCTGGCTGGGGCAAATCAATGTGTGAGCTGGCTGGGGCAAATCCATGTGAGAGCTGGCTGGGGCAAATCCATGTGTGAGCTGGCTGGGGCAAATCCATGTGAGAGCTGGCTGGGGCAAATCCATGTGTGAGCTGGCTGGGGCAAATCCATGTGAGAGCTGGCTGGGGCAAATCCATGTGAGAGCTGGCTGGGGCAAATCCATGTGAGAGCTGGCTGGGGCAAATCCATGTGTGAGCTGATGGGGCAAATCCATGTGTGAGCTGATGGGGCAAATCCATGTGTGAGCTGGCTGGGGCAAATCCATGTGTGAGCTGGCTGGGGCAAATCCATGTGTGAGCTGGCTGGGGCAAATCCATGTGAGAGCTGGCTGGGGCAAATCCATGTGAGAGCTGGCTGGGGCAAATCCATGTGTGAGCTGATGGGGCAAATCCATGTGTGAGCTGATGGGGCAAATCCATGTGTGAGCTGGCTGGGGCAAATCCATGTGTGAGCTGGCTGGGGCAAATCCATGTGAGAGCTGGCTGGGGCAAATCCATGTGTGAGCTGGCTGGGGCAAATCCATGTGTGAGCTGGCTGGGGCAAATCCATGTGTGAGCTGGGGCAAATCCATGTGTGAGCTAAGGCATATCCACGTGTGAGCTAAGGCATATCCACGAGCTGGGGCAATATCCATTATTACACTATTTCATTCAGAATATTTATTTTCCGGTTTTCCTCCTCTAAAAACTAGGTGCGTCTTATGGTCAGGTGCGTCTTATGGAGCGAAAAATACGGTATATCCTAAAATGAAAATAAAAACAGGACATACATTGGGCAGTACTTGAAATATCTTAAACCCCACCCCCTGCATACAGTGCTAATAAACCCACTCACTTATTCATGAGCGATTATATAGTTGGCTCTGGACTTTAATAGATAATGGCTCATGAATAAGTGAGTGGTTTTCTTACCACTGTACGTGTGGGGTTTAAGAAATTTGCGCAATGTATGTCCCATATTTTCATTGTACGATGGATTCAAACAAGAGGAGCCAAAGACGTTCTTGTTCTAGCCAAATTGCATGCGTGAGGACTGTGGTTTGCTACATTTATGCTTATGGTGTATATTGATTAGTGATCATACACGTGACCTTGCAGCAGCAAATTGATTGTATTTTGTATTTCAGCTTGATCTGCTCCAATATTTTCACCTTTTTAGATTTGTTTTTTTTGCTAACTAAATCTTGCTACGTCCACCTAAAAAACATTACATGAGCTCACCTTTTTGTTAATCAGGACTCTGCTAAAATGCTCATCATGCTTATTATCTCCCAGGTTGATTACTGTAACCTCTTTCTCGCTGGCCTTAAGAGATCCCAGATTCTCCCTCTGCAGTCTGTTATGAATGCTTGTGCCAGACTCATACACCTCACCTCATCGTCTCCTTGGACCCGCACCTCCAAATTTCGCCTTCAGGACTTCTCCCGAGCTGACCGCTTTTTCTGGAACTCTGTGTTTAACTTCTATAAATATTTGTTATTCTGTCTCACACATTGTACAGCGCTACAGAGCTTGTTAGCGCTTTATAAATACTGGTAACTGTAATCCATATTTACATATCCTGCTACTGTTCAGGTTTAAGTAATATACGCTGCCGGTTGTAATACATCAAGTGCTGATTATTGCACTTAAAGCAAACTTTACTTTCTAAAATTCACTAGTATTTATGCCAAAATCTAACAAAGAAAATCAAAAATCAACTTGCATACAGTCTTTCAGTGTCAGACAAAAACCATACTTTAATATATTCAGTTAAAAATAGCAGCACTTGTGAGCTGTGCTTTATGAATATTTAATATGAATTTAGAAGCAGGATCTGGCAATCTTTGCATATGTCATCTCACAGATAGGTTTATGGGCTGTGGCTTTACAATTGTCACTTTAGGAAATTTTAAGAGCGGTGTGTTCTTTTTTAGTCACCAGTACATTATCTGTCCTTGTCTATAACCCAGTGTAAGATCTGAATCCTGACCTGGTAGTCTACAGCACACACTATAAATCATCATAACGCTTAAGACTTATACAAAGCATCGTCACACATTATATATACAGCACTGCAGATATAAGATAAAATAGCACCACTGAGGGGAAAAAATATACATGATATTTTTTTCCATTAAAATCTAAGGTATCCACCTGCAGAGCTCTAATCAAATACTATTTTAATGTGGTTAAAATGTGGTATATTTTGTAGGTGGCTTGAATGGGTATTATGATCTGTCAGCAGGATATCTGAGCATTTTTATTATCTATCTTTAGTTACCTATCTTCATATTTACTGTATTTGACACAAGGTCTCGCTGCTGAGCCATTTCACGCCTGTGTGCTGAGCTCATTTTTACCGGTTTCGCTCATCATATTTACAAGCGTTTTGAAGCCTTATTTTATTATATGACCCAGACATATTATATATCGTTCTTATATATCGCAGATTCCTAATATATCATTATTATATGTATACGGCATGTCCTGTCTATATATTATAACAAAAAATGCAATAAAATTAGAATTTTCAATAATTCTAAACATGTAAAGTGTTTTTTTTCACATTTTAACATGCGAACATTTGCGGTAATATTTTCTATGAGTTGCGCTTGTTAAAAAAATTAGAAATGGGGGACTTGTTACATTTTTTGGGGGGAAAATTACACGATTTTTAACAAATGCACCCCATACAAAAATCGTTAGTGCAGCATCATTGTTCACATTATAATTGAAATGGGAACAATATTGCTGCATTAACAAAACAAAACAAAGAAAAACTGTTAACTTTTAACATGGTCATGTTTGGTATCGTTGGAAAGGCCATGCTCTGACCGATCCAATGATACCAAACATTAACCCCTAGCTGCAACGCATTTGGAGATGGCGGTTCATTGGAACCCCCTATCTCCACCATTGGTGGCAGCTAGGGGTTAAATCCAGAACTGACGTCATCGCGCTATGCACGAAGCTAGTCGTCAGGGGGAGATCCCGGAAGCTTGGCCGACATCCAAGATGTCGGCCAGCTCCGGGAGAGGATTGCGTTCTGGTGCTTTTTGAAACCGATTCGCAATCCAGCCCCCAAGTGGTTAAAGCCAGCCACTGTTTGGAAGGGCATTCTGTGCAGTTCCAAACGGTGCTTGACTTTCACCGCTGCCCCTTACGGAAGGGGAGGGAGAGAGGTCCAAAGGACCTCCCCCTCCCTTTCAGGCACCTTCCCCGCACTCGCGGGGGGGAGTGCCTGTAAAAGATGTCATCGTGGGTTTCGGTGTGCAGTCGCCAGGTTTTGCTGTTAGTGTTCGGTGGGTTTGCGGCGGCTTTTCCCTGCACTACGACGGCCCTGTGGTGCTTGCTGAATACACCGCAGGGTCGCCGAAATGGGATCGCCAAATCACACCGAATTGAAGAGAACGGAAAGTCACCGAACGTGCAGTGACTTTTCGATTCTCTTTGAATAACCCTGCATGTTTCTTTTCTCCTATCATTTTACAGCAGTGAGGAAAATGTTGGCACTTATTATAAATAATTATTATTGTGATTATTAAAACGGATTTTTATTAATAGTAATATCACTTCTTTTAAAAATCTTTTTTAACAAAGAGTAAAATCATAAAAAAAGAGAAAAGATGTAGCATACGTAAGGTACACAATATCACAAATTAAGAAACCAAAAACACAAGAGGGGTATTATAGGAAAAAGGATGGAAAATAAAAAAGGGGATGGAGTAGAGTAGAGTAGAGAATAGAAGATTCCTCATATTTGATTAATGGCAGCCATACACTGAAATAATGTGGGAGGAATCGTGCAACCTAGGTTATCCAATGTTTAAAATTCTGTTTACAAAGACCTATCTCAGGGAATGGCTCTCAACAGCTACCAATTATCATGCCAGCACCAATTTAACTGCAAGGTTAAGTTTTTTTTTCTTTAAACGATTTTATTTGTTTGAGCAAATCACAATGTAGACAAAAGAAACAAAAGACAGTATGTTCCAGGGACCAGGCAAATGATTGAGGCACAAACAATGTACAAAATAACCATCATGCCGGGAAATCACGACAGAGGACGGTAAGTTTAAAGAACAGCTTATATTCATGATACAACAAAGCATTAGAAGGTTTAGATAACAAGTAAAGTCATGGATCTAGTTGAGTTTGTTTATGAAAATCCCTTAAGAAGTGATAGAATAACCATTCACAAAGAGAAACCACTCTGGGACATGATCACCACATATTAAGGAACCTCACCTGACACCCACGCTTTTTCCATCAGCGATACATATTTGACGTGTTAGTTTTCAGCAATTTTAATGGTGTAAGATAGCAAAGTTTAAGTAATTAATATATTATTAATTGGTCCTGATAAGTAATGCAAGAAAAGACCTTTTTCATGTCCTATGTTGCAAGCCAGTCCTTTGTGTAAATGGATTGATCAAAATCAAACTCCCAAGCTTGTATGTAACGTGATCGCTGTCAATCCATGACGTAGCAGAGATGGGCAGGGTTTTTTCCCAGCCGGTAGGTGCTGGTACTGCGTACCAGCACCTACCGGCATTTTTAAAAAAATATGTTTTCCCCGGCCTTCCAATGTGTGGCGGCATGTGGCTGCTGTTTATCAGGCAGGGCGGAAGAGAGCAGAAACAGGGCAGGACTCACTCCCTGTGTGATTGGCAGGGTGGAGGAGACGCTGGGATGGCTGCCCCCCTCCATCCCCGTCATGCAACTGGCCGCTGGGACCATTTACATACTAAGTGAGAGCCGCATTGAGGAAAGGGCGGGCGGCTGTGTGCGAGTGCAGGTCATGCGGCCCGGCCAGTCAGGTGGTCCTATGCAGAAGCCCGCCCTTTCTTCAACGCGGACTCTCGGCTTTGCGCTTCTGCGCTGCCCAGATGGATCCACGCACAGCACACCCGCAACCCTACTGTGGCCTGGAGGAACCGCCGCTGCCGAGTGTCAACTCTGTCTCCGGGCTCCCCACACCCATCAAAGAAACAGCTCTACCACGAACCACGAGTCCGGTAAATATGTAATAAATAATTGTGCCTGTGTGTTCATATTCACTGCCATAGAGAGTTTTATTACTGTGGATTCTGATATGCTCACACACAGTGTACATTGCTTGGGGTTTTATTGCTGTGGATTCTGATATGCTCACACGCACTGCACATTGCTGGGGGTATTATTGCTGTGGATTCTGATGCTGTTCACACACACTGCACTTTTGCTGGTGGTTTTATTTCTGTGGATTCTGATATGCTCACACACACTGCACATTGCTGGGGTTTTTATTGTGTGGATTCTGATATGCTCACACGCACCGCACATTACTGTGAGTTTTATTCCTACATACTCCCAGGGTGTAGGGGATATATGGTTGTGTATGTGACTGTATGGCTGTGTGTGTAAATGCATGTATTTGTCTTTAAACAGGCTGCTGTGTGTAAAATTCTGCGTCTGTGTCCTTGTTGCAGCCCGGCGTTGCCCCCTTGCCCTGCATCCAAAAGGATGGTATTGCTCCTAGAATCGCCACATTATCTGCTATCTCCACTATCTTTTTCAATTATCTCACCACAAAGTAAGAATGGCTTGTAAAATTCCCTCTCTGCTTAATGGGTTAATAAAGGTGTATTTATTAGGACACGAAAAATACGCATTAATAATCACCATTTTTTTCCCTGGGCGTGAAAGTACCCCAATCTATTTTTCCAGAAAAAAGCACTGGAGATGGGTATATATAGAAGTCCTTTGGGGCATGTAGAGTTAGAACAAAATTCTTTGTGGGAGTTAAATTGTGATGTTGCACCCATCTAAAGTGCAGTGGATTGTAATGTCTTGTTTGCAAATATAAGTAGAAATCTCTCTAGATCCAAATATCTGCAGGGCACACAAATCTAAAAACTGGAGTAGAATGCCCTTATCAAAAAGAAGGAAGCGGAGGATGATTCTAGCAGACAAAGATACAAAAAAGCAAAGAATTCGACTCAAGGGTGAAATTTGTTATTTCAGGAGACCCATGGGATTGGACAGGAACACAAAATGTTCAGGCCTGATGGTCAGCTTGTCTCATATTTATAGGGAATTCCTTATTGATGGGCAGATCCTCAGAAGAGCAACCCTGCTTTTTATATAAGCACAAATGATGAGTGTGATAATCTGGTGCCACACAAAAAGCCTTCATATTGGTTCAGTGATGACAACCCCTCAAGAATTCTAGGCAACAGTTGGGCAAGTTTCAAAACATAATAGATACATGTAGAAGGCAGTCCTAATACACGGTTCCATGGTCTATATTGGACAGATGTCACCTCCATCTGACTGTTCCAAGATAAAAACATCAATATGTAGACAAAAGGCTACACAAATCATGGAGGTTTAGAGGGAGTGAGAGAGTATGAAAATAAACTAAGAGGCATGATAGCATGTTATGCGATTAAACCAGGTAATTTCACGTTTGACAATAGCCTTTATTATTTGATAATTCAACTGAAATATTTCTGAAAAGATTGGCCTAGAGTTCTAGCATGTCTGTAGGCCCTAAATTCAAGGTGCATAAAGCTGGGTAATTAAAAGAATTATATTTTATTGAAATCTACATCCAGAATGAAATATAAAAATAGATCCAATGGAGTCACAAGTTTATATTACTTGGCTCTAACTATGGCAACAGATGCATCTGAATCAATATGAATTATCATCAGCTGTGGGTTTAATTAGGTATTTTGTAATTCATTTTCACAGATTTCACTGTGTTTTAAGACTAGAAAATACTGTTTTGTTCAATGTACAGTCACACAATGAAAACTACTATTGCAAATAATCTAATTAAGATAGTGTTGATGAAATTAAGCCACCAGCCAAGTTAATATGAACACACAACATAAAATAGAAACAGTATTTATTTATTTATAAAAGATTTTACCAGGAAGAATACATTGAGATTTCTCTCGTTTTCAAGTATGTCCTGGGTTCAAGAACATGGTTACAGAAATACAAAGTAGCAAAATGCAAGACATTAACACAAAACAAATATACAGATTAACAGAAAATAAATATGTAGGAAATATAGTCACTACAGTCATGGCCGAAATTGTTGGCACCTCAGACATTTTTCCAGAAAATCAAGTATTTCTCACAGAAAAGTATTGCAGTAACACATGTTTTGCTATACACATGTTTATTCCCTTTGTGTGTATTGGAACAAAACAAAAAAAGGGAGGAAAAAAAGAAAATTGGACATAATGTCACACAAAACTCCAAAAATGGGCTGGACAAAATTCTTGGCACCCTTTCAAAATAGTGGATAAATAAGATTGTTTCAAGTATGTGATGCTCTTGTAAACTCACCTGGAGCAAGTAACAGGTGTGGGCAATATAAAAATCACACCTGAAAGCAGATAAAAAGGAGAGAAGTTCACTTAGTCTTTGCATTGTGTGCCTGTGTGTGCCACACTAAGCATGGACAACAGAAAGAGGAGAAGAGAACTGTCTGAAGTCTTGAGAACCAAAATTGTGGAAAAATATCAACAATCTCAAGGTTACAAGTCCATCTCCAGAGATCTAGATTTCCCAGGAAGCAATGATATTGGACGGTAGTTGGATACCAAAGTATAGTCTCCACTTTTATGGATAGGTACCACTCCTGCAGTCTTCCAGAGTTTGGGTATATATCCAGTCGTCAGTGATTCATTGATTAGGGTTGCGACAGGTTTTGCAATTGCCGGCATGCTGATTTTCAGCAGCATTACTGGGATTTGGTCAGGTCCTGACTGGTGTTTCATTTTTTGGTTACAGAGTAGTTTAGTAATGGCACTGACAGGCACCAGTCTAAAACTGAATTTCCCTTTGATACAGGGTTTTTGCACAGTTGGAAGGATCTGACTTGTGTGCTGCCTTTCTGAATGGGTTTCAATTGCTAGCTTAGCAATCAGGGTGTTGGCGCATCCAACAAAATAGTTATTAAAGGCATTTGCTACATCTAGGGGGTGTTGCAGGGTTTGGTTGTTTTCTTTGACAGCAGCTGGTTATTAGTGGACAGGGGGCGATTGTATGTTATTTATGATTTTCCAAAAATTTCTCAGGTTTGATATGTTATTGTTTAGATTTTCATTAAAGTATTGGGCTTTGGCCATTTTGTTTGCTTTGTGCATGCATTCCGCCATTTTCGGTATTCACAATGATCGTTCATGGATCCAGTACTCTTGAAATTTGACCAGAGTGAATCTCTAAGCTGGTACATGTGTGTGGTCAGCTGTAACCCAGGGGAGATGTGCCCCTTTGACTCGCACTTTACGCAGCGGGGCATGGGCATTCCAGACTTGCAGGAGCTCTGACTGAAAGTTTTCAATTGCACAGTCCAGGTCTGCGATTAGGTTTAGCTCTGTTTCTGGATTTGACTAATAATATATTTATTAAGTAAACCTTGGCCAAATTGGAAAATAAATTAGGCTTTTTTTGCAACAAAATATATATCATATATAGTATTACGTAATAAACAACAGCAAATGCTTTCTAAAAAAAATTATTCTGAGATATTTATAAATCAACCACATGAAAATAGTAAGAATATAAATACTAATATCTATAAAAGGAAATATTCTTTTTATGTCAGAAATTTTAAGCAATTAAATCTCCATGACCGAACAAAATAGAAAATAATATAATACAATTTCAGAGACTTGGTACACAGCAGTTTACAAAATCAATATCTGCTGAAATACAACTCACATAAAAGTAAGCAATATTCCGAGATTGCTCAAGACCACAGCATTGTATAGCATGGACTTCCAACTCAGTGCTTTAATCTGGCTTAATTGAACATCATTTACAAATCCCCAGCAATATGGCATAAAGATCAAGGGTATCTTCTCATCAATTTATACATTCAGAATTAAATAGAAAGGAGCAAATGTGTACATCTAAAATTGGATTATAACATTAAATAAGTAATAAAATCTGCTTGCATTTGCATGGGGTGGGCATAACATAATATTTTCCCACTAAAAATGACTGGATATCAATAAATATGGAGTCTATGAAACCAGATGCATTGGTGGCATAGTCTCAGCCATTCTGTCCCTCCTGTCTTTCTGTCTGTGTCTCCATCAGTTCTTATAAGGAAGTAGATGTGTCACCTCTTACCTGTTTCACCCTGCCTGGTGTTCTGCCTGGGTTTTCCATAGTCGCTTGCAGTGGATGACCCTAGTTGTGCGACTTGTTGTCTGTATTCTGACGACCAAGTCCGTTGTCCGACTACGGACCCAGTGGACAGCTAGTCTTATTCTGTGTTATTTGAATTCCATTATTGTTTAATGTAACCCTACTAAACCAAAATAAGGAATAAAAAATCTACTGTTTCATGGGGTACAGATTGATGAAGTATTGGAAATCTTTCGGTAAAAAATGTGATATTTTTTTTTTGTTTGGCAAACTCAGGGGAACTGTGGTGGAACAAGTATGTTGAAACAACAGTGAATTCCCTATTCAAGGAACTGCCACCATACTTTGCACTGGTCTTTACACTGTGGTTTCATTTGCTGCTGGGCAGTTTCTGACCAAATTGTCTTGCATAGTACTGACTGCATAGGTATGTGCATAGGTTTCAATGGACTTTCCACCATAGTTTTGTTGTAGTAACTACAGTGCAGATTTTGCGGTTATTGACTACCATTGTTTCATTCGAAATTGCCCAGTGTTGTTTTCTACAATTATTTTAACAGTAGTTTTATGGACGTTCTATGGAGATCACCACATTAAATCGCGATTGTTACAAACACCGGTGTAGCAACTCTGAACAGAGAATAGCAGCGGGTTATAGTTTGGAAAAATAACAGTGATAAAGTTGTTCAGTGTTGTTCACCATTATTTGCAGGAACATTGTCTGCCAGTGTTGATTTTACTTCTGTGGATAGTCAAAGTTCACCACAGTCACAATAGTGAACAGCATCGTTTACTGAATTACCCCTATAGTTTGGTACCTTTTGGATGCTCCTTATGTAGGCTATGATGAAGAACAAGTAAATTGACTCTAGCTTTGTATATTCTTGGTTGTTAGAAAACACAAATGTTGAGTTTGTGCTAAATCCACCAAGCCTAAATATTTAAATAATTAGGGCAGTATTACAAAGTTGATGCTAACTTAGCTGTTGTAAACTTAACAACTCAATAGGCTATAATGGCTCTGGTAAGTTTACAACAGCTTTGGTTAAGTTAGCACCAACTATGGAATAGAGCCCTAAATGTTCCATGGATACACACCCTAACATTACCATTTATAGAAGTAGATTATAATGTGAAAATGCACATAAGCCAAATGCTGTCATTCGTTTTACCTTGCTTCCTGTTATTAAAGCTTTCCTTATGAGACTTTCCATTGAATTACTATTTGCCGTTGCTGTGTCCTCTCCATCACAAACCACATAACAATTTAACAGGAGTTATTTTCTGACAGAGTAAAGCAAACAGTAAGCAAATGTGTTCGCTTGCTGTTGCTGCTGACATTGCAACGATAAAAGCTTTTTCCAAATCCTCAGAGGGCCAGAGCTAATGACTAACAAATGTCTGAGTACTTTAAAAAAAGGTGAGTCTGTGTTTGCATATTACAGAATTACCCACCTGTATAAAATCATTGACTAGGTATATGGAACTCTATAGGCATGACAGCACTACCTACTCAAAGTAATGGTCCATTAATAAGATTAACAATAGCAATCCGCTATTAGTTGCACAGGTAAACTTTAATTTGATTATTTAAGACCTATAAGACTTTAATTTTTTTATCTTGTTTTTTCACTATTCTAATCTTTGTTCTTCCTAAATGCTGTAATTAAACTAATCATAATGTGTTATAAGAATTTGTGTAGTCACGAATTATGCAAATCAGGTTGAAGCTGACATTTCCAGAATTTATTTCAATACTGATGTATGCATATGTCTTCTAGTTTAAAGATGGAGTGGATTTTTGCTGTGATCATATGACATTGGCTCCAGTTGCAACCCCATTGTATTTAAAATGACTCATGACATTACTTTCAGATGTAGAAAACTGTGTCTGCTCCTGTGTTTAAAGGCAGACAAATTTAAGAGGAATATGTCTGGCTGAAAAATAATAATGTGAACGTTGCCTGCTTTAGACAGTTTTAAACTATTTATAATGAATGCCACAAATCACCAGGATCTATTAAAACATGTTCTTTATACCCACAAAGGTTTAGTACTTTCACATTTTTTGTATTAAGATAATTTGATCAAGGTATTTGTTTAAACGTAGCAAATAAAAAGTGATTGTCACGAAATGCTGAAAAGCTGCTTTACGTAGGGACACTCAAGCCACCATGAACATTTAATTGAATTTAAAAGGTCATGGTGAGTTGAGTGACTACTCCAGGCCCGTCGACTGTCCATGTGGACTGTGAGAGTCTTTCACAGCCCAAAGCTTTCCTCCATCCAATAAGTTGTCAAACAGCTCACCAACTGGAAAGCCTTCCAGGATTCCGAATAGCAATGTACAGCACTGTGGATTGCTGACCTGCCAATGCCTTCCACTGCTTTCCTGACTGTACAATAAAGGGGGGGAGGGTTGGTGGAGAAACTGGTGTCAAGGGTATGATCGGCCCTAGTATGCAGTGTATGAACTAGCAGCAACACTAGACAGCCTAATACTAGTCCATTAATAGTTGATCTTGAAATAGGCTCTGTATTACTCTCGATATCCACAGATGCCAGGTACGGAAAACTTAGTACCTGTCCACATAGTGGCCAGGCTAGAATGGTAACCAGAGAATAAAATAGAATAGAACAAAACAAAATAGTCATGTAATTTGTCTATACCTGCACCGCCAACTCTCGCCTCCAAGACTTCTCAAGGGCAGCTCCAGTCCTGTGGAATGACTTGCCTCGCCCTATCAAACACTCCCCTGATCTTAAGGCCTTCAAGAAATCACTCCTAACCCATCTCTTCAGATTAGCGTACCACATCACTGATGCAGCTCATCCCTCTGCTCACCTACTCACAAAAAGATTGAAGCTGCTTCTTTGGCCCAACCATTCCCAAACCACTGGCACTAATGATCCGGTCATCCAGTAAAATTCCTCTTGTCTTCCTCAACCCCAATCCCTCTAGATTGTAAGCTCCTATGAGCAGGGCCCTCTACACCTCTTGTTTCCATCCTATGTCCGTTTATATGTATTTCGTTCCCTTTGGTTATTGTAAAGCGCTGCGGAAACTGTTGACGCTATAAAAATGATGACAATATAATAATATTCACAGACCAAGGTCAAAAGGATATAGAAGCACACATAATCGGAGAGACAGAGCCAAAGTAGGGCCAACAGATGTCAAAAATAGTCAATACACGAGACAAACAGATAACCAGAAAATAAGAGCAATAGAAGAAACACACTTAAGGGGCTAGCAAGAACCACAATAGAGCAGAGATTGAAAGTCACCTGTAGATTTATATAAGGGAAAACAAACGCTCATTGTTTAGCATCATCCATGTGCACTGGAATGCGTACGTAGCATGCTCCATTGCTTCATTACGATGATGCTTAGGCACCTCGCTATGACAGTAGTTACAATAGGAGTGACGCGGGTCCACAATAGTGCTGTCGTCATTCTAGGAGTACCAACAATCCAAGGGCATGCCAATACAGTGACACAGTGGTGATGGCGAATCATCTCGAGGATCTGACAAGGAGCATCAAGGGTAATGGACAGGGCCACCATGATTTACAGGGTTATTCAAAGAGATCCGAATTGTCGCCGAAAGGTAACCGAACGCTGAAATTCAGCGTACGGTTACCTTTCCTGGCCATTCGGCTATTCAGAGTGCAAGCAGTTCGCCAAATGCTGGCGAATTGCATGCACATACAGTGCCTGTTCAGTGCCTGTTCGAGGGCAGTGAAATCCCCATAGAGAAGCAATGCTTCGCCTATTCAGAGGACCCAAAACAGCAGGGAAAAGTTGCCGAAATGCCCTGCTGTTCGGTGGTTTCATTCGACAGGTTTATTCAGGCGAATCCCATAGGCTTCAATGTCAAAAATATTCCTGTTTTAATGCAATATCTAATAAACCGTTTATTATTTAATTCTGCAGTAAAAAGTCTCTTTATAGATTTTTTAGGATCTTTTAGGCAAAAAATGTTTCTGTTTTTTTTTAAATCATTTTTCTTTTTTTCTGTATCAGCCCTTTTTCTTCACTCCATTCATCTGCGGTGTTGGGTTTTTCTGGTGGCTGCTCTTCACTGTGATCGGCGGCTGCTCGGGTTTCTCCGGCGTGTTCGGCAGGGTTAATCCAGATGTTTTGCAGGTTTTAGTGAGTGTTCGGCGGGTTTTGCGGTGTGTGTTCAACAGGTTTGCAGCAGCTTTTCCCTGCACTACGTCGGCCCTGTGGTGTTTGCTGAATACACGGCAGGGTCGCCGAAATGGGATAGCCAAATCGCCCTGAATTGAAGAGAACGAAAAGTCACCGAACGTGAGGTGACTTTTCGATTCTCTTTGAATAACCCTGAAAGTGTTCTTTTATTTAGCTAAAAAGTAACACACCCACGATACTCTCTAACTTTCTAGCAGCATCGACTACCCTGATATCCACCTTATCAGAGATCCTAAAATACGAGATTAAAAAGTAGTAGTCTTGCGCCTAATACAATATAGAGACTAGTAAACTACAGTAATAAAAATGATGAAATGCGATGATCCAAAAAAACCTACATAATAATCCAGTGCTGTTGTGCAAATAGCGCAAATATATTCACTGGTGACACTATGCTAGGCACACCATGCAGCAAGAAATTGCACAGAGAATGATACTTTTTTTTGAGAAAGGATACAGTGAGATTTTTCTCATTTTCAAGTATGTCCTGGGTGGCGAGTATGTACCGTTAGGTGTCTTGCCCAAGGACACTTACTGGAGAGGTTGCTCGCTGGGATCGAACCCATGACTCCACAGACTCTCTCCATGCAGAGCAGTGATGTTACCTCTACTCCACCCAGCCGGTACCTCCACCCAGGCGGTACTTACATGTTCTGAAGATCAGCACGAATATACTGTATCTCGCATTAAAGAGAAAGTCTAAAAAATCAAATGTAGCATCTCTAAAACACAAAACATTGCTGTATATACACCAAAAGACTTGCACTCACAAACAAAGCGCAATCACATATTGCTCTCACGGATAGCGCATGAAAGGTGCGTCTCCTGATTCCCAATGGATCCAAAGTCTTCTCATCTATACACTGAAATCTGCTGCTGTGCCACTACTTTTTGATTCTGATTCTGCAGAATCGGTTATCACCATCTGAAAGCCCCCCCCCAAAAAAATCAGATACTCAACTCTCATCCCGCGGTGAGAACAGTGGCCCGATCCGCCGCCTCTGGCCACCGGGAGTAGAGTGAGACTGGGGACAAATAGCCGCGCAGGGCTCACAGCCTGGCAGCACACCCATCCATATAGTCCTATGGACTCCAGGAGGTGATGCTCGGCCCAGAAGCGCTACCATGAGTATCAGGGAGGGTAGTGCTGTGTTACGGGACAGGCTGCTGAATTATGGCCTGCCCTTTAATATGTTGCTAAAACGGGGATGTTACATGGGAAACCTGCAGGCACAGGTTTTTTCCATTAGTGTCCCCGTTTTAGGGCCATTAATTTAATATGCCCCTTTTTGTGTCAAATCCAATGCCCTGAGTATCTGCTCACACTGTGATAATGCTGGCAGCAGGGCATCTACAAGCACTATAATAAATATAAGCAATAACAGTTATACTGCATGGAGTGCCCCTTTCACCACTTGCTACGGACCACTAGCTGAGACTCAAGTTATTTTTAGTCTGTCCTTTTGGGATACAATAGTTTTAACAACCATGCAAAAGTGCAGAATTAATTACTTTAACAATCCAACCGCCAGCTGTGCACTGAACTGAACAGAGACCTGTTTTTCTGTATATACTATTTAAAGCAGTGCTTCCCAACAATGTCCACTAAAGGGACAGGTTTTAAGGATCACCTTGGGGAAATGCAGACTGAATCCTGCAATCATCGAGCAGCAAATCATATCACCTGTGCTGTGCTTCACATATCTGGCAAACCATGACGACAGATTTGGGAAGCACTGATTTAAAAGGACATTCTAACTACCACAACCATTAAATTTAAGTATTATGGTCCCTTTATTACCCATAGGCAGGATGAGACAGCCTTTTAAAGTGGGGGGCTTTCATCCATGCTGCCGCATTGCTGCCTGGCTATACTCGAAAAAAGTAGTGAATGGGGTTAATAATATCTGTTTTTTATGTATTAAATTTAATCTCATATCTCCTAGAACTGCCTGCCATTGTACTGATTCTGTACATCTCATAGTTGTAATGATGGCTACAGGTTGCTGCGAACATGTGTGTGAATCTGATTGTAGTAATATTCTGCCGTCCAGCTTTAATTAGGTTTCATCTTTGTGGTTAATACGCTTTGACTACCCGCGTGATCTGTACTATATGCAGAAAAACAGACTGCACGCCATAATGGCATTAAAAGGCAGAATAATACTTTACATTAGGGAATATTAAAAGGATTGTGTCTCCTTTATATCCGCGGATTTCAAGCTTCCACCACTATTGCAATAATTAGACTGCTCTCTATAGCAACAGGATCAGGTGGAAATTTATATATATTCTCTAAAACATTTTATCATCACAATATTTCGGGGAATAATGAATGCATACATTTTAAAAAATGTAAAATGACCAAAATTGATGTAAAATTATATAGTTTTACCTTACTGAAATGTATCCTCAAAATTGTTGTTGTGTATGGGTTATGTGCTATCTATGGGCATTATTACGAGCATAACGCTAAAACAGGGACGCTAAGAAGAAAAAGCTGCGCCTGCAGGTTTACTTCTTAGCATTCCCGTTTTGGCGCAATATTACGGTGCAGGCGCTAATCCTGCAGCCTGCACTTTAACACGGTGCTAAGTCTCAGGATGCTCGAGGCAGCTCTAAGCGCCGGCGCGAGCATCCCCTCCATGGAATCCATAGGACTCCATTGAGGCCAACGCTGCCGGTCACATGACCTGCAAGATGTCACCTCGCGAGATCCAGCAGGTCGGTGTAATGTTTTGCAGAGGGAGTCTGAGGGACTTTTCCCCAGTCTCTCTCTGCTCCCGGCGGCAAGAAGAGGCGGATGGAGCCGCCGTTCTCGCCAAGGGATGGGAGGGGAGTATGTGATTATTTTTGGAGAGTTCAGCTAGTGCTGACTGATTCGGCAGAAGCGGAAACCGTTAGCACCAAGTCTAGGCTGTGGTTAACTTTCGAGTTAAACACAACAGGACAGTAATTAGCGTTAGGACTTTGTAATCCTAACGCTAATTAACACTTTGCGCTTCCCATGTTAAACATAGGGATCGCAAAGTCCAGTAAACCCGCGCTGAAAAGTGCATGATCCAAATCGCTAACGGGTTTTTTAACCCGTTAGTCTTCGGATTGCACTATGGTGCGCCTGCGGTTGGGCCACCAAAGCTAATGTTAATGCTCACACAGATAAGCACCAACGTTAGCGTTAGGAATGTAATATGCCCTATATATTTACAGGGTTATTCAGAGGGATGTGAAAACCAGGAGAATTGGCAGGAGAATGAACAATCTAGACCAAATAGCTGATTTGGAAAGTGAGAATGTTTCTGGCTTGACTATTTTGACCTAGAATTTTCAATTCTCCAGTCATTCAAGGTTTTCACCTCTCTCTGAATAGCGCTGTTAGTATTTCAAATATTTGTTCCACTACTTTTAATGAAAGGAATTTACAGCTTAATTATGAGTATTATTTGGAAAAGTGTTCTAATGATTACAAAGAGTCACATATTCTACCATGGATTTCCTAGCATATTCAGTAACAGTCATTCTTTGAAAATCTGCACTGCTGCCATTCAGTAAGAAAGATGTTTGAATCTTTGAGTAGGAATCTTGCAAACTTGATTGCTACTGTATGAGATCAAAATGATTCTTAATCCTTTCGCTACCAAGCACCTTTAAAAAAATATTATCAGATCATATTTTTTAAATATGGGATGCACAGTTGTATTTGCCTATACATTTTTATTCTGAAATTGTTACAATATCAAAATAATATAATTTTGCTCATTTTTTAATTTCCATGCATTCCTTTATTATGTACAGAAATACTAATTTTATGAAAAGTTCTAGGCTTTAGATTGCGACCCTTATCTTGTACAAATTCACATGGAGTCTTCATTATGAGCATTCAGGCAGTTACAGCCAATGGCATCAAATACAATCAAAATGACAAAGATAGAGAATAAATTGGGTGAGATCTCCTGCTTATGGGGATTTCTAGTGAACACATGAGATTATTTCCTGCACCTGGCATCCTCCATCATTACCTCTTCACATGCCAGACTTCAGGACTTTTCTCGTGCGGCGCCGACCCTATGGAACGCGCTTCCTCGCAATATCAGACTGTTCCCAAATCTGGCTTCATTTAAACGCTCCCTAAAGACCCTTCTATTTAGGGAAGCCTACCACCCGTCTCCGTAACAAGACATCCGACCGACCCAAAAACAGTCCTCACCTCTCCCTGCATTAGCTCATCACTGCAGCCCTCCCCTCCTGTTTCTAATCCCCTCACCATCTAGATTGTAAATTTCCACAGGAATAGGGCCCTCATGTCCTCCTGTATCTGCTGGCAGGAATACTGACCTGCCTCCTGTATGTATTGTAGAATTGTCCTGTCTTTGGTGCTTAACCCTTTCGCTGCTGAGGCTTTTCCCGCCCCTATGCTGAGGTCATTTTTACCTGTTTTGCGCATCATGTTTAAACGTGTTTTGAAGGCTTATTTTAGTATATGACCCAGACATATTATATATCGTTCTTTCCGTCAGACTCAGTAGATTCATAATATGTCATTATTATATGTATACGTTATGTCATGTCTGTATATTATAACAAAAAATGCAATAAAATATGTATTTTCAATAATTTACAATGTGTAAAGTGTTTTTTTCCACATTTTAACATGCGAGCAATTGCGGTTATATTTTGTATGGGGTGCGCTTGTTAAAAAAATTAGAGATGGGGTCTCGTTACATTTTTTTTTGGGGAAAATGACACTATTTTTAACAAACGCACCGCATACAAAAATCGTTAGTGCAGCATCATTGTTCACATTATAATTGAAATGGGAACAATATTGCTGCATTAACAAACCAAAAAAAATTAAAAAAAAGTTTTTTTTTTTTTTTTTAATTTTTTTTTATATTTTTTTTTATTTTTCATTTTTTTTTTTTTTACAAAATATTTCACTTTCATGTTTGGTATCGTTGGAACGGCCATGCTCTGGCCGATCCAACGATACCAAAATTTAACCCCTAGCTGCCACGGATCGGGAGATAGGGAGTTCCAATGAACTCCCTATCTCCACAGTTGGTGGCAGTTAGGGGTTAAGTCTAGACTGGCGTCATCGTGCTACGCACGATGACGCCAGTCCTCTGGGGGAGTTCCCGGAGGCTTGGCCGACATCCAAGATGTCGGCCAGCTCCGGGAAAGGATCGCGAACCGGCGCTTTTCAGCGCCGATTCACGATCCAGCTCCCCAGGGGTTAATGCCAGGCATCATTTGGAAGGGCAGGCTGTGCCCTTCCAAATGATGCCTGGGTTAACCCCCTGTGCGCCGCCGATCGGGAGGGAGAGAGGTCCGAAGGACCTCCCCCCTCCCTTTCAGGCGCCTCCTCCGCACATGCGGGGGGGGGCGCCTGAATTAGGTGTCATCGCGCCCCCGCGATGACACCTAATTCTGGCGGCTGCTGGTCCGGATGCCGGGCTGACATCCAGGATGTCAGCCCGCACCGGAGGGGCCAGCGATCGGCCGGAACCCCAAAGGGGTTGACCCCAAAGGGAGGACGCACTCAGCGCGTCCTCCGCATACCAGCGGGACTGCTGAGGACGCGCTGAGCGCGTCCTCAGCAGCGAAGTGGTTAATAAATAATAATAAATTATTTTCAATGGAGCTACCAATAGAATATAAATAGTATCTGGAAATTACAGTAACACTTTGTATCTGTACTGTACAAAGATTTTCAGCAATTATAACCACCTGAATCTTACCCCTGCACAGCAGTGAATGACTCCAGAGCTCTCCCTGTATCCTGCCCTCTCCCTGGCTGATGAATGCAGCAGTAAAGTTAGTTGAACTTTTTGTTACAGTGAAAGTACAGCTTTGCCTTTCAGCTTCTCTGCAGCAACATAATCCTATTTAAACATTCATTTGTGCTCGGCTAATATGAACAATGGGCACCAAATGTAGATGAAGAACACACTTTACTGTACTGTGCACATTTCTAGATGTGTACCACAAGACGTTTTTGCATATCTGTATTTGTGCAGCTCTCTTTCATTAACAGGCCTGTCACTTTATATATCAACAATGTCATTAGGGTGCCCTAATACTATTTAACACATTTAGGGCACCATCATGTGCCTGTAGCTAAAACGGGGATGCTAAGGGGAAACATTTGCCATCGTAAATTTCCCCTTAGTGTCCCCTGTTTACAAGTAGATTACGAGGCAGGCTCTGAATCCAGCAGCCTGCCCCGTAACAGCCGCTAGCCTCTAGGATACACGTGGCAGCACTAACACGATGTCACAAGTAGGGATGAGCTGTTCGGGTTCGGACGGTTCGGAGTTCGGCCTGAACTTTGGCAGTTCGAAAGTTCGCGAACTTCGAACTTTTTGGGTGTGTTCGGGTTCAAGTTCGAAAAAAAAAAGAAATTTTGAAAAAAGTATAGAAAATGCTTAAAAAAATACAAAAAAATCCAGAAATAAAGAGACTCTTTACTGCAGAATATTATAAGCAATGGTTTATTAGATATTGAATTAAAAACTAATGTATACGTGGAAAGATTCTCAACTCTAAATGACCTCTGTTCACAAACGGGCATAACACCAGGTGTTTTTAGTCTGGTAATCAATTTGATACATTGTACACTATAGTGAGGTACTGAGGGGGTGGGGTGGTGTCTGCTTCTGATTGAGATTTGAGAATTAATTTCCCTCCTAAAACTTCCTAATATGCTGCATTTAACTGGTGTTTGAAAAAAATTCAAAATAACATCTAAAGCAATGTTATTTTTCACCTCAGGATTAAACATTCACAGGGTTATTCAGAGAGCGGTGAAAAGCAGGAAATAACTGGAGAAGTGAAAATTCTAGGTCAAAATAGCCAAACCAGAAAAATTCTCCCATTTAACTCACTTTCCAAATTGGCTATTTGGTCTAGATTGTTCTCTTCTCCTGCCAGTTCTCCTGGCTTTCACCTCTCTCTCAGGGTTGTTCAGAGAAAGGTGAAAACCAGGAGAATGGCAGGAAAAGAGAACAATCTGGACCAAATAGCCGATTCGAAAAGTGAGATAAGGCTAGGGTCAGACTAACGCATTTTTCGCAGCGACTGTCAAAAAGTGCATCGAACGCATTGCCGTATTTTTTCACGGAATGCGCGAAAACGGTCATACGATGCGCATTTTTGGGCGTGATTTTTTACGGATCCAAACCAGGAAACTTTGGGTGTCTGGACGTTATGTTGGCCGGACATGAGCAGTGTCTGACGTCTCCAAATCACGCACACACACCGCTAGTGGATGCAGCGCACTCTGTAGGCCGTACTAGCGGTTCTGTGTTCTCGAAAAAATGCGTTCATTTTCCACTTGCGTTGCGCAGCCGGACTTTCGTGCGACCGTACTTCGTATATTGGCCGTCATTGCCCGTCATTTGCTGCTAGTGCGGCCGTGATTAAGTGCGCCTAAACGCATGTTAAAAATTCGCTAGTCTGACCCTAGCCTAAATAGGAGAATTTTTCTGGTTTGGCTATTTTGACCTAGAATTTTCCATTCTCCAGTCATTCTCCTGCTCTTCACTGCTCTCTGAATAACCCTGACAGGGTTATTCAGAGAAAGGTGAAACTCAGGAGAATGACGGAAGAGAAAATTCTAGGTCAAAATAGCCAAACCAGAAAAATTCTCCCATTTATCTCACTTTCCAAATCGGCTATTTGGTCTAGAATTTTCCATTCTCCAGTCATTCTCCTGCTTTTCACCGCCAAAAAATCAGTAAACTTTTTCTGCGTATCCGAAAATGTCTCCTCTTTTCATACAGACTGCCGCCCAAGCAGTTGTTTATGGATAGATTAAAGGAAAAGCATTTACCGTCATTTGAAATGTCATTTTTGGTTTTTACATATTTCTATACATCCTAGAAATCCGCCACTTCACGGGCAGGTTATGGGGACCTCCTAGGCACGATATTTGAAGGAATTTTTCGGTTTTATTTTTAACCCTTATTTCATGGAAAACTCACTGTCCCTTTAAAAACTTTTTTTTTTTACTTTTTGTCCTTGTTTCCTGTCCCCCAGGGCACTACCCGGACCCCCATACACCTTTTATGGCAAATATCTAGCATATATGCCCTCTTGGAGGGCACTCTAAAAACCGAATTTTCAGCCCCATTGACTTGTATTGAGTTCGAGTTTGGGTTCGGGTTCGGGTTCGGATCCGAACATTTGTAAAGTTCGGGTTCGGCTCCGAACCGAACTCGGGGAGTGTTCGGCTCATCCCTAGTCACAAGCATCCCTTCCTGGAGTCCATAGGACTCCATGAAGGCTTCTGCTGCCAGGTCACATGTCCGGCAGGATCTCGCCTCTCACGAGATCCTGCAGGTTGGCAGAATGACTGCAGAGGGAGACTATGGACATTTTTGCTCCCAGTCACACTCTGCTCCCAGGGGCCAGATGCAGGGGATCGGGTCGCTGCTATTGCCGCGGGATGAGAGATGAGTATCTAATTTTTGGGGTTCCAGCTGCTGCTAACTGATTCCGCAGAAGCAGAAGCGGAATCAGTTAGCTACAGCTCTAAGCTTGCGCTAAAAAGCACTAATACCGAATCGGTGTTAGCGATGTAGGTATTACCGATGCGTAATAGATTTTTTAACCCAATAGCGATCAGGAGGTGATCTGGCCAAAAAGCTATCTACTCAATTAACCTAGGTCTAACGCTCACTTATGTGAGCGCTAGCATTTTGGAGGTGATAGGAGCCTTAATATTTCACAGATCAACAAGTTCTAACAAAATAGAAAGTCTGATATTGAACGTTTAGTAATGGAAATGTGACCGATTCTTTCTACGTCCTTTCTTTCTCCACCACACAGACGCAATGAAAGTTGATTAAAAAGCAGGTGCAAAGATGGCCTCTGCCATGTCAGTTATTCCTTTGGCATTATAGATCAAGATCAAAATCTCCAAAACACTTATTTATTTATAAAGTATTTTACCAGGAAGGATACATTGAGATTTCTCTCGTTTTCAAGTACGTCCTGTGATGACCTTCCTCAATGTTACATCTTTTAGGGTCTAGAGTTAAAAATGAAGGTGAAAATTAGTAAGCGGAGTTTGATAAAATAAGCACATTAGCAATTGAATCTATGTACTTATTTTCTGCCTAGAAGAACTGAATCATATTTCTTTAGAAGTCTCCATTACCTTATCTACTATAGCTCTATGCTTTGTATGTACATGTTTGAATGAAGGGAGAAGAAGGCGTGGCAGCTGAGATAAATATTACAGAGGGGTAGAGGAAGACAAGATTAAAAACAGAAAAAGAAGCATCAGCTACAGTTGTTCCTACCACAAAGTAAAAAATTTAATCTGGCAACTCTATTATAAAGAATTTAAGATTAGTTTGGTAGCAGATATAATATATTACGGGTACAAATGAAATGCATATGAATATCGCAGCCCTCATATTGTCACGGCAAGTGAGGTGCAGTTCCACTTACAGAACAGAAGCATGTTCCGGTCCTGAATTTACTGCTGCCTGGACTGGTATCCAGGCACTCAGGGATCCGTTCCTGGTTTCCCCTCACCTCTCCATCCTCAGTTGTGGGCAGGGTCTGGACTGTCCATATAATCATGCCTCACCTCTCAAGCAATGCTTCTGCATCGTTCTTTATTAGAAGTCTCATTTGCAAGCCTGACCTGCGTGCTATGCACATAACCTGTCTGTAACCTCTCATCATTGTATCCTGCTGTGACCCCCTCATCATTGTATCCTGCTGTGACCCCCTCTTTGCTGTAGCCTGTGGTAACCCCTCATCTCTGCATCCCATTGCAACCCTCCTTCCTGGATACTCCTTGCAATCCTCATTCCTGGACTCTAACTCTCATCACTGCTACAAACCCGCTTATTGATTGACCTCCCATGTATGTTCTGGACTTTGACCATCCCTATGCCAGCTGCCTGCCAAGATCTATGCTTTGATCTGACCATTCTCCTGGATTTGCCAGTCCAGTACCTGTCCTCTCCACCCTTCTCATGTTATTCTATATTCAGTGTCCTGTCTACCCTTGTGTTATTCCTTATCCAGTGTCCAGTCCAGTACCTGTCCTGTTAGCCCTATTGTGCTATTCAGTCAGGGTTATTCAAAGAGAATCGAAAAGTCACCGTAAATTCGGTTACTTTTCGTTCGCTTCAATTCTGCGCGATTCGGCGATCCTATTTCGGCGATCCTGCGGTGTATTCAGCAAGCACCACAGGGTCCCCGAAGTGCAAGGAAAACCCGCCGCAAAGCCGCTGAAAACACTCACCGCCAACCCGCCGAACACTCACCGCAAAACCAGCCCCAGCCGAACACTCACTAGAACCCGCAAAACAGCTGGATTAACCCCGCCGAACACGCTGGAGGAACCCGAGCAGCCAACGATCAGAGCACAGAGCAACTGCCGGAAAAAGCCGACACCGCAGACGAATGGAGTGAAAAAAAACAAAAAACAGTTCATTTGAATGTTTGAAAAGTGAAACGCTGTTTCCAAAGAAACTACAGAACAAAAATGTCTGAAATTTACATATAAGATCCAATGAATGATAACAAAAAGGGCTGTTACAGAAAAAAGAAAAAACTATTTAAAAAAAACCCCCAAAAAATCCCGGAAAATGCTTAAAAGATCGTAAAAAATCTATAAATGAAGAGACTTTTTACTGCAGAATATTATAATCAACTGTTTATTAGATATGGGATTAAAATGCAAATATTTTTAACATTGAAGCCTATGGGATTCGCCTGAATAAACCTGCCGCATGAAACCACCGAACAGCAGGGAAATTCGGCAACTTTTCACTGCAGGTTTTTGTTCTCTGAATAGATTAAGCATTGCTTTACTATGGGGATTTCACTGCCCTTGAACAGACACCGAACAGGCACTGTATGTGCAGGCAATTTGCCAACATTTGGGGAACTGCCTGCTCTGAAGAGCAGAATGGCCAGGAAAGTTAAGCGCACGCTGAATTTCACTGTTCGGTTACCTTTCAGCCACAATTTAGATCTATTTGAATAACCCTGAGTGTCCTGTCCTGTCCTGTCCACCCCTTCTTATCCTATCTGCTAAGTGTACACTGTCCTCTGTATTTAGTATGTCTCCCAGCCAGCTCCTATACCTTTTATTATTTATCCAGAGTCCCCTTCTTGGTTACTTCGGTTTCTTTACTTAATAAACCTTTATTTATGGTTTAACCTTACCTTCCTGCCTCTCTCCATTTGTCTAACCACACACTGGGCTCGAAACCGCAACCCCGCAAAGTGAGACGTGACACATATGTATATACAGCACAATATCAAGCAAACAAAAAAGGTTAGTTTCCCAATACTATGGCCAACTGCCCTCTATATTTTTTGGATATGGATATATAAAAGATAATGAATAAAACATGCAACGCAACTACAGTATGAAAAAAAATAGGAAAAATAACAATTAACAAAGAAGACAACTGTATTAGAAATATTCTTGACCATTCTGTCCGATAGTTTAAGAACCCAAATAAAACAGAGCTGCAAATTCTGCACATGTACTTACATTCTGTTTAGTCCCCTAGGTCCAGTTTACTTTCCATGGCTTGCACAGTGAGTGCAGTGCTCACAATGCAAATATTGTTGGCGGAGACTTCCCAGTTTCTTGTCCATCAGTGAATTAATGGGGCAATCAAATGGTGGTTGAATTTATGGAGTGATTACTCCTCCTTGTACTTGTAGTATGTATAATGGTCAATGAACCATAATAGGACGGACAATATAGATGCAGACACTCACATTCCCATGTGCACAAAACAGGCAGTCATGGAATATTATCACTAATTGATACTGACTTATTTTGTAGGGTCCTACAATGGGATATTGAGTTTCTCGCCTTATTCCAAATGGCACATCACTATGAGTAACACAATCCCAATGAACATATGGCACAACATCTCCAAATCTCCCTAATAGGATTATAATCTATTTAAATAGTCAATATTGCATCAACCACTTATCTGGATCACTGCAGATGGCCTCATTTCAAATGCTTGGCTACCTTGGGCAAGCTGTGATCCGTTTTCCTTTGTTGGTGTTACTATATTTTTATAGCTAAAAGTGCAGCTCTTTTAAATGTAAATAGTAGCTAAGCACATATGAACATAAAAGCTCATTTCTATCATCACATAGAAAAGAGTAACGTAGAACAAACATCGTACTATTCACTTAATTACATGCAGTTTCTCATACAATCATATCAAAGAACAAAACATCAATGGCACAGAATTACTGCTCCAATTCTGCTATTACATGGCATGCAATTAAAAATCTATTTTCTAATTCAATTGTTTTAATTACATATAATGCATGGGCAACATTGCATACACTGTTAAAGGAGAAAATAGCTTTCTATCAGGGTTATTCAAAGAGATCCGAAGTGTGGCCGAAAGGTAACCGAACAGTGAAATTCAGTGTATGGTTACCTTTCCTGGCCATTCGGCTATTCGGAGAGCAGGCAGTTCGCCAAATGTTGGCGAATTGCCTGCACGTATGGTGCCTATGGACTCAGCATCCCGCTCCCGCGCTGCGCTCAGCATCCCGGATTTTACCGCGCGGTAACACTGCAGGCAGCATTTTTTGCGTCTGCATTGTAATCCAGCGTTAAAACGCGGGCACAAGGGGGAAAACTGCGGGCGCATTTTTTCCTCCCTTGCGCCGGCGTTTTAACGTTAGGATTGTAGTTTGTAAAATGGCTATTACTTGGGCTGTAAATGATAAAGTGAGGTTACCATCACATCGAGAAAAGAAAAGGGAAAAGAGAGAAAAAAATGGAAACATGGGAGAATATGCCACCAGCCTAGCACAGGGAAGAACGAGATTTCCAAGTCAGACCAAACTTTGGTGTAAGTGTGTGGGGTGTCATTCAGTTGGGCCATAAGTTCTTCCATAGATTGCACGTCCATCACAAGGTGGTGCAGTTCTTGAATGGGAGAATCTGTTTATTCTAAGATCGAGCAGCTAGGGACTAGAGGGTTTATCTTGTATTTGCACTAACAATACGTGCACCTTTATTGTAGTAGAGTGTTATCTGGTTCACGGCAGATGGCCTTATTTCAATGCATGGCTACCCTGGACAAGCTCTTATATTATTTTTATGCTGTAGCGCTCACTCCCGGAGGAGCCGCTGAAATTGAACCTCGGGTCAGTCTCCCCGCACTAGGGAATAAATATACTCCAGCACCGTTGTGGATTTTATAAATTATATAGTTTACTTGAATAAATGGCATATAATGAATGACACGGTTTTCGTATATATATCTACAGTACTTCGTAATGCGGTAAACGCGCAGCGGAAAGGAAATACGAGGTTTCGTAATTCGAGAAACGTGCAGCGGAAAATAAATGCGATTCTTCGTATTTCGGGAAAACGCGCAGCGGAAAAGAATACAATGCTTCGTAATTCGGGAAAACGCGCAGCGGAAAAGAATACTGAGAAACGTATCTTTAACCCCTTCTTGTGATTGGGGAGTGAGTCCTGCACAGGTTAAGTCCCGGAATGTAAGTGTGTGTGTGTGTGTTTTGCGGTACCCGGGTACTATTCAACTGGCCAGTGAATTACTTAAGAGATGTCTTCGACTAGTCAAGTTGGGGCCCTGTGGGTTTTGGAAACAAACAGCAGCGTGCTTTACTTGAGTTTTACAACGGCCTGGAAGGCCTCTCACCCATCCGCCAGATATTTGAGGCTCCGCTGACCCAGGACGTCTCTCCGCTCGATATTGACTGGGGTTACTTGCTTCTGGATCCGCTGTCTGGCTTTCTGCACCCGCCTCGACTTGTCCAGCTTACCGCCTGCTCTCCCGGTCCAATCGATCTGCGGTACTCCTCACTCGGGGTCCTCCGCTTCCTCTCTAGCCGCTTGGGTAATCTGGTGGATCACTGGGTCTTCTTCGGGAATAACTGATAACCCGATCTGTTTCTCTGTTAGGCCGCACTTGCGCTCCGGCCTGGTCACTGTTACTCTCTGCAGCACTGTGTCTTGTCTCTCTCACTCCCTGGCGCGCTCTGCCAGCTCTCTCCACGAGGCTCAGGATGTAAGCCTCGCTGCTCCACCCACTTCCTGTGTCCGTTCACAAAGCATGCCGGGAAATGTAGTCTCAATGTAATATTCAGTGTCTCGCATTTCGCTTGTCTCCCTCCGGTGGCCAAAAACAGGTACTGCCACAACAAGGATTTAAACACAGCGCTACAATGCCAAAACAGAATGTGTAATCTCCTGCCCATCTTGGTTGGTGTTAGCACATTTTTATAGCTGAAAAAGCAACTATTTTTTATACAAATAGAAGCTAAGGACATATGAATATAAAAGATCATTTCTACCGCTGAAAGAGAAAAGAATAGAATAAGCTGGTGCTATGTGGTGTGTTATGCAACACACTGTGCATTTATCATTTGAATGGGCAGTCACTTCCACATGAACATATAGCTTAATCAAAATTACATTCTCATCCCTTATGGACTGTAAAATGCATTTAAAGCATAGCATATTTACCATAGGGAAAGACTAGGCTAGAATGACTTGCTATAGATAAGGCGTGTTCCAAGTGTGTTACATGGCGCTCTTGCTAGAGCTTGACATCATATTCTATAGCATAAAATGCTAGCATAGTCAATACAAGGTGAAGACATAGATGTATGGATAATAAATTAATTATTTAATGCATTTATGTTTAGAATTACTGGGGGCCCTATTCTGTCCTTTTCAGGAACAGGGAGCGACTAAGGAAAATATTGGCGTCAGCTGATATCCTTAGCGGCTCCCTGATACCAACTCTATTCCGACCATGCACTGTGCTGCTCGTATCAGCTCTTGGTGTCCATAAAACTCCATGGTGCAAAGTGCGGCCCTGTCTAAGCTCTGTGCGGGTGGGGTCCCATAGGAGTTGCAGAGCGACACCGATAACTATTTTGTTCCCAGTGCTCCTCTGCTCTGAGTCAGAGCAAGAGGTGGATTGCCCAGCCATCTGCGCTGTGAGATTATAGGAAGGTTTGGTGGCTTACTTATATGAGTTAAGTGATTAATCAAAATCTGTTAACACCAAGCTCTAAATGACCGTTTTCTTACAGGAATACTGTCTTGAAATGAGAACAGAGAGCCCCATCAAAGCTCAGTGGTGCCCAACCATGGTCCTCAGGTTCCCCTAATAGGTCAGATTTGCAGGATATGTGAAGCACAGCACAGGTGATATGATTTGCTGCTCAGTGATTGCAGGATTCAGTCTGCTTTTCCCCAAGGTGATCCTTAAAATCTGGCCTGTTAGTGGGTCCTGAGGACCAGGTTGGGAACCACTGAAAAAACCTCACCTTTCTCAAGCTGAGCCGCTATTAGTGGCTCCTACAAAAAGTATAGGAGCTGTTAATATACTGTAACCTGAAGGAAATTGCAAGCCCCATGCAAAGCTTGTGTTAAAGCCAGAATAGTGACTGAACCCGTTATGTATAGAGGCTGAAGTCGTTACATATATCATGACTGATTAGACCTGTAACCTTCCTCCAACCCATGCCGCCCCCATTCCAAATAAACATGAATTATCTTTTATGCAACATAACCATATAACTTGCAGTGTTCCTTGCATCAATGCTGACCCTACTGCACCACCTTTTTGTGGGTGGGACTATTGCCTAGTCATGACATGGAGGCTGAACGCCACTCCTGATGCTGACGCTGGACGCAGCCAGCCAGACGCGTGATCTTTTGAGCTACAATTGCTAGCTACACTAAAAGAGAAGGAGACCAGCGTGGGATCCTAGATTGCTTCCCATGCAGGCCATCTTGAAAATCTGCCACTCCACCATCTTATTCGTCCCCTCCTGATGCACCACAACCACTCTCTGCCACAGAAAAATGGAGCTTGAGCAAGACGGCAGTGTACCAGAAATCAAGAACTCCCCAGACAAAGATGAGCCAGGCACATGGTCAGAGTTACCAGCCATACTATTTTCATCCCAAACTCTGTACCCACAAACCCTCGGGGACTAAGGCTCAAGCGCACCTCGACTGCCTCTTCTTTCTCCACTGCCTGCATTCTTCAAGTGCCTTCACCAGGGTATCTGGAATAGGATCCAGTGCACCAGCTAGCAGCTCCAACAATGAAGACTCCTGGGCCTTAGCATGAGCTATACCTACAAGTCGTAAATAACTCACTAACTCTTTTTCTGTCTTTTCTTTCTTCCTTTTTTTTTTTTTAAGCAAGAAGCGGTCAAAAATTCCAGGATTATACTTTGATGTAACTTAACCTGGCAGGAATCAAAGAGGTAAGATCCTCCCACCACATCACGTATATACCCCAGGTAAGTGTTGCATCCCCAATAATGACTCCCCCATTACACATCCTGCCTGTTCAGCAGTCATGTCCCCCTTTCCTATAGGTCCAGAGGATTTCTGCTTAGCTGTTTTTTTTCTTTTTTCTTTATAACATATTGCATCTTATTACATAGTGTGGCAATGTATAGAGTCACGGTTACTGCATCACCAGTGAAAAAAACAAACTGTGGCCCATACTACAGTCCAGACGATGTTAGGGAGCAGCAAAGGTATACAGGTGAAACATTAGAATATCGTGCAAAAGTTAATTTATTTCAGTAATGCAACTTAAAAGGTGAAACTAATATATGAGATAGTTCAAGCCGTGATTGGTCATAATTGTGATGATTATGGCTTACGGTTACAGCTCATGAAAACCCCAAATCCACAATCTCAGAAAATTTGAATATTGTGAAAAGGTGCAATATTCTATGCTCAAAGTGTCCCACTCTAATCAGCTAATTCAGCCGTAACACCTGCAAAGGGTTCCTGAGCCTTTAAATGGTCTATCAGTCTGATTCAGTAGGAATCACAATCATGGGAAAGACTGCTGACCTGACAGTTGTGCAGAAAACCATCATTGACACATCCATAAGGAGGGAAAGCCTCAAAAGGTAATGGCAAAAGAAGTTGGATGTTTCCAAAGTGTTGTATCAAAGCACATTAATAGAAAGTTATGTGGAAGGGAAAAGTGTGGAAGAAAAAGGTGCACAAGCAGCAGGGATGACCGCAGCCTGGAGAGGATTGTCAGGAAAAGGCCATTCAAAAGTGTTGGGGACTTTAACAAGGAGTGGACTGAGGCTGGAGTCAGTGCATCAAGAGCCACCACACACAGACGGATCCTGGACAAGGGCTTGAAATGTCGTATTCCTCTTGTCAAGCTGCTCCTGAACAACAAACAACGTCAGAAACGTCTTACCCGGGCTAAAGAAAAACAGGCCTGGTCTGTTGCTCAGTGGTCCAAAGTCCTTATTTCTGATGAGAGCAACTTCTGTATCTCATTTGGAAACCAAGGACCCAGAGTATGGAGGAAGAATGGAGAGGCACACACTGCAAGATGCTTGAAGTCCAGTGTGACGTTTCACAGTCTGTGTTGATTTGGGGAACCATGTCATCTGCTGGTGTTGGTCCACTGTGCTTCATTAAGTCCAGGGTCAATGCAGCAGTCTACCAGGAGATTTTGGAGCACTTCATACTTCCTTCCACAGACGAGCTTTATGGGGATGCTGACTTCATTTTCCAGCAGGATTTGGCACCTGCCCACACTGCCAAAAGCACCAAAACCTGGTTCACTGACCATGGGATTACTGTGCTTGATTGGCCAGCAAATTCGCCTGACCTGAACCCCATAGAGAATCTATGGGGCATTGCCAAGAGAAAGATGAAAGACATGAGACCGAACAATGCAGAAGAGCTGAAGGCCGCTATTGAGGCATCCTGGTCTTCCATAACACCTCAGCAGTGCCACAGACTGATAGCTTCCATGCCACGACGCATTGAGGCAGTAATTGCTGAAAAAGGAGCCCAAACCAAGTACTGAGTACATATGCATGCTATATTTACTGAAATAAATGAACTTTTGCACGATATTCTAATTTTTCGAGTTTCACCTGTATATTTGGATTGAGTCAGTATGTTTGTCCCTAAACACCAGCTCAATTCAGCAGCTTCTGATCTTCCAGGTTTGCATGATTTAAGGGGAGAAGAGGGACCAGAGATAGGTTTTACATTTATTTATTTACAGTGTCAACTGATATTGCGGTAGCAAAGTGGCTACATATTACATTTTAGCCCCATGTAATCACTTTACGGGGTGCGCAAAATATGATTTTTCAGGAAAACATGGATATAGAGTCCTTGTCCACGTGCATTTCTAAAGAGGAAAACAAGATGCAAGAGAGCTTTGTGCCCTCTAGAAGCCACTCTAAAACCACAGAGATGTAAGGGGTCCCTATTACATTCCTATTGCTAAAAGGGGGACGCTAGGGAGAAAAACCTGCGCCTGCAGGTTTCTCCTTTGCGTCCCTGTTTTAGCGTGATATTACGATGCAGGCGCTAGAAAAGCGCAGGATGTCCGAGGTGGCACTAAGTGCAGCCGCGAGCATCCACTTGATGGAGTCCATAGGACTCCATTGAGTTTCTGTTTCGGCAGGTCGGCGTAGTGATCCGCAGAGGGAGACTGGGGGACTTTTTCCCCCATTATCTCCCTGCTCCCGGCAGCCAGAAGAGACGGATGGAAGGTGAGTATCTGATTAATTTGGGGGGGATTTTCAGCTAGTGCTGATGAATTCTGCAGCAGCGGGATCTGTTAGCACCAGGTCCAGGCTGTGGTTAACTTTTGGGTTAACCACAGCAGGATGGTAATTAGCGTTAGTACATTGTAATACTAACGCTAATTAACTCTTTGCGCTCCCCATTTTAAGCATAGGGAGCGCAAAGTATAGTAACCGCGCGCTGAAAAGCGCAAGATCCAAATCACTAACAGGTTTTATAACCCGTTAGCGTTTGGATTGTAATATGGTGCGCCCTTGCTAGGGCAAACAGAGCTTACGTTAAAGCTCACTCAGGTGAGCGCTAACATTAGCGTGAATAATGTAATAGTGCCCAGGGAGTTCACACACACCCATTCTACACAGTCAATCTCACAACCACCCACCCTATTCAGTCACACACACTCCAATCCCATACAGCCAACGCCACACATAAATCTCACCTACTACCCAGACATCCACACAAATCATCATGCACATACAAATATATTGATTAATGTTTACAACAGAGTATCTAAAATGTTTAGTACCTCATAAATACATGTATAGATGAAAGAAAAATAAAACATTGTCTATAAGCTCATAGAGAAGAAGTCCTGTAGAAACAATGCACTGGGTATTTCAACATCATTTTAGCAAAAAAGCAATAGAAGCATTTTAGAAACACTTTTCTGCTACTTGAGCAGTAGCTAATGCATTGTGGTAGTCCAAATGAACAAAGAAACATTAAAAATGCATATTGTAATGTAGTGTCATTCATCTTTCTCATCTGAGTATTAGTGTAGGAGAGTGTTGTTGCAGATGATGTTTACAAGAAAGAAAAAGGGGGTGGGGTGTATAGATTTTATTGTTGATTCTGTTTCAGGTACCTTAATTGCTATTTTTTTCAAGATTTTGTGTGAATATATCCTTAAGCCATTGGAAGCTAGACTCGGGAGCCTCTTTAGGCTTGGTGCTGCAGAAGGCATTGCAAATTCTGCTGCCCCACCCAACCTCACCGTGTCATTTAAATATGAACATGTACATAAAAATGAATTGACAAATATTTATGCCCATCTGGGCTATTTATGCCAGATAAAATGTAACTTAGGAGAGCAGAGTATCTTATGGACACCAAGTGATTTCTTACATCACTTGTTACAGTTTAGCGACTCGTTGCTGGGAGATTTATTGTGTATATAAAAAAATAACAAAAAAAGAAGCATAGAATACAGTGGGGCAATAGCATATCCTCCAGACAAGGGCTTGACCCAAACGTTTACACAATACTAAACAACAGCACTAAAAGTGCATATGGAGGAACCCAAATGACAAAATCTACAGGGTTATTCAAAGAGATCCGAATTGTGGCCGAAAGGTAACCGAACAGTGAAATTCAGCATACGGTTACCTTTCCTGGCCATTCGGCTATCCAGAGAGCAGGCAGTTCACCAAATGTTGGCGAATTTCCTGCACATACAGTGTCTGTTCGGTGCCTGTTTGAGGGCAGTGAAATCCCCATAGAGAAGCAATGCTTCGTCTATTCAGAGAACAAAAACCAGCAGTGAAAAGTTGCCGAATTGCCCTGCTGTTAGGTGGTTTCATACGGCAGATTTATTCAGGCAAATCCCATAGGCTTCAATGTTAAAAATATTCCCGTTTTAATTCAATATCTAATAAACCGTTGATTATAATATTCTGCATTAAAAGTCTCTTTATGTATAGATTTTTTAGAATCTTCTAAGCATTTTTTGGGATTTCTTTGCAAAAAAAATTTCCGTTTTTTTTAAATCGTTTTTTCACTTTTCTGTAACAGGCCATTTTATTATCATTCATTGGACCTCATATGTAAATTTCAGACATTTTCGTTCTGTATTTTCTTTGCAAACAGTGTTTCACTTTTCAAACATTCAAGCGTACTGTATTTTTTTTGTTCACTCCATTCGTCTGCGTTGTCAGCTTTTTCCAGCGGCTGCTCTGCGCTGTGATTGGCGGCTGTTCGGGTTTCTCAGGCGTGTTCAACGGGGTTAATCCAGATGTTTTTGTGGGTTTCGGTGAGCGTTCGCTGGGTTTTGCGGTGAGTGTTCGGCGGGTTTTTCCCTGCACTACGATGGCCCTGTGGTGCTTGCTGAATACACTGCAGGGTCGCCGAAATGGGATCGCCGAATCGCACCGAATTGAAGAGAACGAAATGTCACCGAACGTGCAATGACTTTTAGATTCTCTTTGAATAACCCTGATATTTATTGAGCAACATAGCAAAACATACCAAAAATAAATAAAAGAATAATAGTGAAAGAACTCGTTTAAGACAGTCGTGTATGCAGCTACCCCGCAAATGCACCTTCATAAACTTACTACATTGTATAACTCATTCTGCCGCTTTGTGGTACAATGTAACTACATGACCTACCATTGTGACATGTTAAAAGAGCTAAACTGGCCGTCGCTGGAATCTAGACGCACCCTTCAGCTTTCCAACCTGGTGTTTAAGAGCTTTTCTGGGAAGCTACCACCCTACCTGAATAGGCTGCTTCCCCCAGCAGTTCCTTCATCCTATAACCTCCGATCCAGGACCAGCACCTTACTTGCAATACCACAATACAAAAAGAAAGTGGCTCAATCCTCATTTTCCTACAGAGCACCGCAATTATGGAATAACCTCCCAGACGCCATCAAATCTTCCCCGTCTAAAGTCACTCAAGAGCTCCTTACTAACATACCTCAATACAGAATGCACCTGTAAACATGTAACATAGTGACTATATTTCCTACATATTTATGTTCTGTAATTCTGTACTTTGCATTTCTGTACCTACTGTAACAATTCAATGTTCTTGGAACTACATTTCCCCAGATGCTCATTCAACCTAATGAGTGGCTGAGCATAATGGGAGATTTAGTTCCAAAGTATCTGGACCAAGGTTTCATCTCCTGGAGATGATGGCCTTTGTACTGTAATTTGTTTATATAATACCAAGTATTTTTTTAAAAATGAATGTCATTTGGAGCCTTATTCAGTAGGTTTTTTCCTATTCTTAGAAGAAAAAAATGCTATTCATGTTTGATCTTCGATTAATAATTGTTACAGATTTGAATAATTGGAATTGAAATGTCATATTTGATAACTGAAATTTGTTGGGTAATTCTGCAAGGACGTAATATCTAGTGCTCAAAATAATACTGATGTGTTGTTTGTTCTTTACAGAAAGCTTTTTGAATAACATTTCAACATGATAATATCCTTTCTTTTATATATGTAATATTCAAGGAATATGTCTGTAGAACAGATTACCACAGAGATCAATGAGACATCCATTGCCTCTCGCAAAGTCTGGGACCCCTTGATTTTTGCTACACTGGACCCTTGAGAGTCTTTTAGGTACACATAACATTGGCCAGGAAAAACTAAACCTCAGAAATTCAAAAGAGTGTTACACGTTCCTCCAGAAATATCACTACTTGAAAAAAAACCAGAAAATCACCTGCAAACTTCTCTCCATAAGAGGCTGCAAGATGGTCTACACACTGCCCAAAAGAGAGTTGCAGTCAAAATCCAAAAATGAAACTTAAAAGCATACAAAGCAAAGAAGAAAACCTTAAATATCAACAACGAAGTGCTGAACATTGACTGTGAGATTGTCTTCTCCACAAGGAAATGGCAAACGTTAGCGGATATTGGGGACAGGTCCAATAAAACTTTATGAAAACACAATGGGCCATATGACAATGTTGGTGTTAACTTAACCAGAACTGTTGCAAACTTACCAGAGCCATTATAGTTTATGGGGTTGTTACATTTATAACAGCTCTGGTTAAGTTAGCACCAACTTTGTAACATGGCCCAATGAATGCCAATAAATTGCCTACATTCTGCTCATAGGAAGGTCAACATGGACAGGCATCCTGCATTCACAATTTGAAATGCACACCCAGAGCAAGAAGAATGGATGCGAGAATAACTGACAGTGAAAGTGAAATAAATATACAGCTAAAATAAATAATAATGGTTTCCCAGCCATACGATAATGTATTTATTCATCTGTACATCCACTACAAATGTATGGCTATACTGTCTACCATGGCCAGCTTTTTCCAAGCTTATTTGACCATTAGCAAATAGCTCATATTTTATGGCAAAGTGATATAAAGTGACTACAGATACCCCTTGCAATATGGACGACACTCATAATGTGCATAATGACCATTAGAGAATCTAAGCCATTGAGACTACGTTCCCCTGTGACCTGGCATATTTGCCTTCACACCCTCCCCTCCCTTTTTTTAATCTCAATTTGAAATGTAAAAGGTCATTGAAGGCAAAAGGCTTGACTAACAAACTCTACAAACATGATTTGCACTGAAGTATCTCCAAAATCTGCTACTCATATAATTTGTTAAAAGGCCATCATGAGTATTTTTTCACATACATATCTCTCATTGAGCTGGAATTTCATTTCGGACTCCAAATGAGCATATCTTTTCCATAAATAAATATTCTATCACTATTAAAAACCTACAAAAGTAACCTTTAACCCCTTGGATGTGTGGGGAATGTCATGGGGATTCCACACTATATGGGGAGGATGTTCCCCACAAGTCATCCACTAAGGGGGCTCTCCCTCCCGATACTTACCTCTCTCTCTGAGGTCCGACCCTGCTTTTAAACTCCCTCCAAGCGCACTGACGGCATTGCGACTGGCGCGATGATGTCATTTTCAGGCGCCCCTCCGGCATTGCCTCCCGACCGGCCAACCAACTGGCCGGGAATTTTAAAAAAGCAAACACACCTGGAAAGGACACAGTCTGCCCTTTCCAGTGATGCCTGTCTTTAACTACTTAGCTCCAGGAGGAGGCAGGCATCTTGGATGTCAGCCAAGCCTCCGAGGTCTCCCTTGCCCACTGACGCTGTCTCCATATGCGTGATGACGTCACTTGGGCATTTAACCCCTAGCCGCCAAGTGGAGATAGGGGGGCCATTTGGACCCCCATATCTCCCAATCGGTGACAGCTAGAGGGCCATATTTGGTATCATTGCATGACCATGTTACAAATAAATAAAAAATAATATTAACTAATAAATTAAATAAAAGTGTTTTTTTATTATTATTGATGCAGCACTATTGTTCACATTTCAATTATAATGTGAACAATGATGCTGCACTAACAATTGTTTTTTGGATTTAGCTAAAATCAGGTAATTTCTCAGAAAAATAAAGTAACGGTGTGACGGAACCTACCGTCACTGGGGCATCTGGAGGGGCTGTGGGCTAGCCTCCTGCCCAGCGACTATGGCCCGTGAAAGAGACTATTGGGGAACTGGTGGACCTTTTAACCCTTTCGCTGCTGAGCCTTTTCCCACCTCTGTGCTGAGCTTATTTTTACCGGTTTCGCTCATCATGTTTAAACGCGTTTTGAAGCCTTATTTTAATATATGACCCAGACATTATATATCGTTCTTTCCGGCAGACTGTGCAGATTCATAATATGTCATTATTATATGTATACGTTATGTCCTGTCTGTATATTATAACAAAAAATGCAATAAAATTTGAATTTTCAATAATTTACAATGTGTAAAGTGTTTTTTTTCACATTTTAAAATGCGATCGTTTGTGGTTATATTTTCTATGGGGTGCGCTTGTTAAAAAAATTAGAAATGAGGAATCGTTACTTTTTTGGGGAAAATTCGTGTTTTTTAGCAAACGCCCCCCCCATAGAAAAAATCGTTAGTGCAGCATCATTGTTCACATTATAATTGAAATGGGAACAATATTGTTGCACTAATAAATCTAAAAAAAAAAAAAAAAAAAAAATTTTTTTTTACATTTTTTTTAAATTCTTTTCATTTTATTTTTATTTTTAATTTTTTTTAACTTGTTACATGGTCATGTTTGGTATCATTGGAAAGGCCACACTCTGGCCGTTCCAATGATAGTAAACATTAACCCCTAGCTGTCACGGATCGGGAGATAGGGGGTTCATTGGAACCCCCTATCTCCACTATAGGTGGCAGCAAGGGGTTAATTTAAAAACTGGCGCCATCGCGCTCTGCGCGATGATGCCAGTCATTAGGGGGATATCCCGGAAGCTTGGCTGACATCCAAGATGTCGGCCAGCTCCGGGAGGGGACCGCGATACGGCGCATGTTGGCGCCATATCGCGATCCAGCCCCCTAGGGGTTAAAGACAGCTGCCGCTTGGAAGGGCAGGCTGTGCCCTTCCAGTCGGTGCCTGCCTTTAATCGCTGGCCCACACGGATGGGGAGGGGGAGAGGTCCGAAGGACCTCCCCCCCTCCCCTTCAGGCACCTTCCCTGCAATGGCGGGGGGTGCCTGAAATAGACGTCATCGCACATGCGCGATGATGCCTATCGTGCCCGCCGGGGTCCCGGAGGTTGGGCTGACATCGATGATGTCAGCCCGCACCGGGGGGCCGAGCGATCAGCCGGAATACCGGCTGATCGCGGGCTGCAAAGGGAGGACGCGCTCAGTGCGTCCTCCGCAGCCAAGTACCAATGCGGTTGGATGCGCTGAGCGCGTCCACCGCATTGAAGTGGTTAAATATATTAGGTTTTGCACTGTTTTAAACATTCCCTCAATTATCTAACCCCTCTCTGTATAGTGTAGAACTCTGTATTACTACCTGCTCTCTCTATTGTGTACATTCTCTCTATAAGATATTCCTTTTGTTTTACCTGCTTCCCTCCCCCTTCTCCTCCCAGGAGGTCCCATTGTCCTTTGTTTGAAGGTCCTGTTCAGTTATTTGACCTGTGATGTTATCTGTTTGGTTGTTTTCATGAAGGGGGTTGTTGTTTGACTGCATAGCTGTGTCTGTGTGAATAAACAGTCATTCTGCTTTTTGAATCTCAACGAATTGCATCATTCTTTCAAGTGCAGTTAAAGTCTGGGTGAGCTGTTAGGGAAGATTTCTCTGGCGACTGTTACATTGAAGAGAGCCCACAGATGGACGTACTCAAGGTACAGTCGCTCCATCACAAACGGGTTCCCATTCCTATTTTTTTTAATAAGTGTACCCCATAGAATATATAACCGCAAAGGCTCGGATGATAAAATGTGGGGAAAAAAATTGTTTTACACGCTGTAGATGATTGGAAACTCACAATTTTTTTTTTAAAAAGTTAGAGCATTCTGGCAGGTCATGACGTAGACATGTAATAATTATATATTATGAATCTGCCGAGTGTGCTGAAAATAAGCATATATAATTTGTCTGAGCCGTATAATAAAACGTGACTTCAAATCACATTTAAACATGATGAGCAAAAACGATCAAAATGAGCTCAGCACACAGAGGTGAAATGGTCCAGCAGTGAAGGGGTTAAAGTACACCCTTCATGTTCACTTTAAGGGAACTGCCATTGCCTGACTCCTATGGTCTAGCCTTTCAGATCTCCTCTTGAAGGAACACCTTGACAGCTCCCATTGGATCTCAGATTGCTGTGCCAATGCTATTAACTTGATGGTGTCACCATGTAGGTAGATACAACAGGTTTGCTTTATTTAGTGTCTGCTAGATACAGGTTTATATTAATTATAGCATTTTAATAACATAAAAATACTACATCAAAATTATTAAAATGATATAGCATGAAACAATTTTTATTTAAAATATATAGAGAGTTTTTAAGTTTCTTAATCCAAGTTACATATAGCATAATACCTGCATCTATTCAGTTTTCGGACTCTCAACATTAGTAAAATAGGCATTATATGTCTTTTTTTATCTATCAAAATACTGTATGTTCTCCACTACATCTCAATGCATTTTATAATGTTCTATACCACATCTTTACACATTCTCTGAGGTTCTATAAAACAACTTTATACATTCTATAAGGATTTATACCACATCTTTATACATTTGCCAAGTTTCCAAACCACATCATTATACATTCTCTTATAAAAGCATCTAGGGGACATGATAAAACTATACAAATAAATACATGGCTATTATAAGGTAGATCTCAGATGACTTGTTCAATAACAGGTATGTTATACACTGAAACTTGAAGAAATTATTATTCATCTTCAGCAGAGGAAAGGGTTCAAAAGTTATGTATTTTTGGGAAACAGAACATCCATGTACGTGATTGACAAAATCAAAATAAGCAACTTGTTTAACAAATAAGCTGCAGCTACATTATATCTGAAAAAGAAAGTAACTCCATTATGTGGGAAGCCTTCTGAAACGTTTAAAGAGAATCATGAAGTAGTTTGGTGGTTGGTTAAGTATATTTCCATGTCAAGTGAACACTGCAAGTGTATTTACTTATCATTTAATATATCTAGAAAGATCTGTCACAATTTAAGTGAAAGTTTATTTTTATTAAATAAATCATGACACGGTGTAATAGGTCATCTATTGTTGTTACAGTTAGCGCTTAAAAAAACCCTTTTAACTGTAACTAACAAGTTCCGTAGCGCTGTAGAATGGGAGGCAGGATAACAAATATACATACAAATTAAACACAGAGAAGAGTAGTAGAGAGGACCCTGCTCAAGAGCTTACAATCTAAGAGGAGAGGGGTGACACACTAGGTGAGGGTAAATAGAGACCATGAAGTAGCGGGGGTGCATTTGGGCTGGGTGGGAAGATGGTGTAAGAGATGAACAGAGGGGGATTACGGAGTGAGCTTGTGATATGCTTCTCTAAAGTAATGTGTCTTCAGAGACTTCTTATTAGACTTCTAATTAAAAAATGAACCCTGCTATTCTTCTAATAGGTGTTTAAACCAATAAAAATGCATGAAAATGTGTGTAAATAATAAAAAAAGGTCCTAAAAAAATAATAAAAAGATCTGTTACAGAATAAATAAAAACACCTTTTAAAAAACTGGGAATCAAAAATTTAGTCTACAAAATACAAAAAGGTATTCCAAAAAATAAATAAAAAGGGGCCCTATTACATTCTTCGCGCACAATTGTGCGAATGCGCAAAAACGCATTAACGCGAGGGGCAAAACCCTTTGCGCTGAACGTCATATTACGACGATATTACAAAATGCGTGTTAACGTCTAACGCGAGTGACCCTGCGCTAACCCTTTGCGAGCGCAATTTAGTACGTGCATCCTATGCTTAACATTGTGAGCGCAAATGCGTTTGTGCGCTGGTGCGCGCATGGTATTACAATCTCAGCACAAAATTTAACGGACAATGTTTGCGCGCATAATTTTAATGTCTTTGAAAAGCTGGTGGTAACGGCAAATTGTAACAACTTGACCGTACCAGACTGCGGATTCACAACGGAGAACGTCGATGTGCACGTTTTTTTTTACTAGATTCGTCAAGAATGACGGCCACTACCTTGTCTTAGGTCAGAACGTATGTCTGTTGTGCGCAGTCCGCACAAAATGCGTTCGTCTGACGGACCCGTGTTAAAAATTACATTGCGCTCACTGATTTCTGCACGCAACGGTACTTTGCGCGCATTTTTGCGCGTTGGTTTCTACGAGCGCAATTTCCCGACGGATGAAAAAATGCGTGAGGAATGTAATTGCAGCGGTGATTTTCGTGCGTTAATGTTTAACGCTTCGCGCAAAAAAAACACGCATTTAGCGTGCGTTTTTGCGTTAAGAATGTAATAGGGCCCAAGATGTTTTTCTGAAAACGATACGTGCAAACGGTTTAATAAAAAATTTAAAAATGATATTTTTTTTGTTGGATCCTATGGGATTCACATGTTTAAACCTGTCGTTCTGAATCACTGAAAATCAGAGCATTTGATTGTCACTTCGGTGCCGTTCGCCATTCTCTGAATAGAGTAACCATTACTTCTCTATTGGACAATTTCGCTGTCGCTGAAGGTCGGATAGCTGCACAATATTTTGCTGTCAATTCGCCAGTATTTGGCGAATTGACAGCCTAGTGACTTGATAAACTGCCATGAAATTGCACCGTAGAGTGAAATTCACTATTCGGTGGCAAGTGCGCCCCTTACATAATAACCCCTAAAATTTATGGGAAATATTTTCAACATTCTGGCTATTTTGACTACATTTTGTGGACCCCCCCACACCAGAACGTATTGGTTCTGATTATTAAAATAAGGAAGCATCTTAGGGATATTACTGTAGCACAGCATGACTACAGCAACATTTTCATACTCCCATGGTTGCCAACAGCTACGGTGGTTAAACGGAGAAATGATTATATAACTGGAGGCAATTTGCAGCAATAAATGAATTACCATGAAAATATGTCTTCCTATTATCTGATGTTAAAATACAGAATACTGTAAAGGCAAATTACGTTTGAACTGTAAACTACTTGGCATTCGTTTGTATAACTCATTAGAAACACATCAACACTTTCATAACGTTTGATTTGGCCATTGTAATCACAGCAGAAACAGATTATGCTACAGACAATATTTTTGTAGTTACAGAGTCCAACTCGTAGCCTGGCTATTTAATCCAAGGACAGTCTTGGTATTATGTACAACAGCTGTATTGAAACGTTACTCTGAACTGCTGAAAATAAGATTACCTCTGGTTGATAGACTGTAATTCTGAAGCTCTGCCAGACAATTCATCTCAGGAGATACAATTATAATGCTTTTACATAACAAAAGGTGTTTGAATTATAGAAGTATGTTGTTCATGTGATTCGAAAAATTAAAGACTTTGTTCCCTAAACCGTAACTTGACGGCGGAAAAAAAAACCTAGCAAATCTGGGGCCAGATCACTGACTGGATGCTAAGCACGGTGCTCAAGCCATATATCATAAGAGCTGGAGCTTAATTTTACAACTGTCATGCTTCCAGCCAGGGAGTCCATATGAAAGCAAGGATATCTTTCTCATGAGCCAATCCAGTCCAGCTCTTAGTCTTGCCTAGCCCTTCCTTCATTCAATCCAGGAGATTCTTGCAGCCTTCAGCCCAGAATCCACCTGTCTGTCAGAGCACTTGACCAACTCCCTATTTAAGGGCATGACTCCCTATAGGCAGTGCTCGGTCATTGAGTCTCCTTTCTCTGTTATTTTGCCTAATTCTGCTGCCTGCAAGCTCCTCTGATATTCTTCTTGAGTATTTGTTATGTTTATTTGGTACTCTGCTGCCCTTGCTTTGTCTTCCTTCTCTTTACCTTGTCCTTGCCATTTGTTCTGTTAATTTTGTTCCTTGTTGCCTTTACCTTGTATTTATTTTGTTTATTCTGGTCCTTGCTTTAACCTTTCCTGCTCCTGTGTGGATTCTCTGTGTACCGACCTTGGATATCCCTATAGACTATTTTGTGTTTTGACCCTTGTGCTTCTTACTCGCCGTGTACTGAACCTGGCACTTGATAACCGACCTTGCCTCTGTATTTACCCTCATTGTACCACGCACTGTTCTGCATATTTACCCTTCTTCAGTGTGGCATAGCATTGATTGGGTCCTGTGTAATAACAGACCCAGGCATAGGCGTGCGCAGCCTATTGCATTAGGGTGTGCACCCAAAAGTTCAAAACACACACATTATATATATATATATATATATATATATATATATATATATATATATATAAAATTATACTCACGCACCCTTATGCGAACATACACACACACACACATTCAGCCAAAATATATCATTACTATAGGGGTCATTCACAGAGCATTGAAATGCCGCTGACTTGTTCCCTGCACTTCGGGGAATCAAATTGCCCCACCCTGCGGTGAATTCACCATTCACCGCAGGGCCCCCAAAGTGCAAGGAATCAGCCACTCGCAACAGGAACCAGGACGCCGTGATCGGCCGGAGGTGACTGCGAGAGGACAGCGAGGGAATGCAGGGACAGGTATATAACAGCCCAGGTGTGGCTCGGGGTTACTGCTTTCAGCATTGAAATTTAACCGCGAGCCACATGCGGGAAAACAGCCAGGGGGCTGAATAAATGCACTGATTTTGACGTATAAAAATGTCAAAATCGGACTGCCAGGGAGGTTAAGGTCTTGTTGCCAAGCACCAATATTTAGTCTCCTACCTGTATCTCACGATGCTTTATTCACTATTCTTACTTTGTGCAGTGTAGGCAGAAGATATAGCAGCGATTCTAGCAGCAATACCAGCCTTTTGGATGCAGGGCAAGGGGGCAACGCCGGGCTGAGACAAGGACACGGGTGCCGAATTTTGCACACAGCAGCCTGTTTAAAGACAAATACCTGCATTTACACACACAGCCATACGTTCACATAACTATATATCCCCTACACCCCGGGGGGTATGTAGCAATAAAACTCCCAGTAGTGTGTGGTATGTGTGTGAGCGTAGCAGAGAATCCACAGCAATAAAAACGCACAGTAATGTGCGGTATCTATGAGCGTGTCACAGAGCTCCACAACAAAACTCACAGTAATGTTTGCTGTGTATGGGCGTATCAGAATCCACAGCAATAAAACTCACAGTAATGTGCAACGTGTATGAGCATATCATAGAATCCACAGCAATTAAACTCAGCAAAGTGCTCTGTGTATGAGCGTATCACACATTCCACAGCAATAAAACCCCCAGCAAAGTGCTGTGTGTATGAGCGTATCACAAAATCCACAGCAATAAAACCCCCCAGGAATGTGCTGTGCGTATCAGCGTATCACAAAATCCACAGCAATGAAACCCCCCAGTAATGTGCTCTGTGTATGATCGTATCAAAATCCACAGCAATAAAACCCCCAGGAATGTGCTGTGTGTGTGAGCGTATCACAAAATCCACAGCAATAAAACCCCCCAGTAATGTGCTGTGCGTGAGCGTATCACAAAATCCACAGAAATAAACCCCCTGTAATGTGCTGTGTGTGCGAGCGTATCACAAAATCCACAGAAATAAACCCCCAGTAATGTGCTGTGTGTATGAGCGTATCACAAAATCCACAGAAATAAACCCCCAGTAATGTGCTGTGTGTGCGAGCGTATCACAAAATCCACAGAAATAAACCCCCAGTAATGTGCTGTGTGTGTGAGCGTATCACAAAATCCACAGAAATAAACCCCCAGTAATGTGCTGTGTGTGTGAGCGTATCACAAAATCCACAGAAATAAACCCCCAGTAATGTGCTGTGTGTGTGAGCATATCACAAAATCCACAGAGATAAACCCCCAGTATTGTGCTGTGTGTGCGAGCGTATCACAAAATCCACAGAAATAAAGCCCCAGTATTGTGCTGTGTGTGCGAGCGTATTACAAAATCCACAGAAATAAACCCCCAGTAATGTGCTGTGTGTGTGAGCGTATCACAAAATCCACAGAAATAAACCCCCAGTAATGTGCTGTGTGTGCGAGCGTATCACAAAATCCACAGAAATAAACCCCCAGTAATGTGCTGTGTGTGCGAGCGTATCACAAAATCCACAGAAATAAGCCCCCCTGTAATGTGCGGCGCCTATAATATATAAAAGTTGCCCCCTCTCCTGCTTACTTTTTTTTTTTTTTTCATTTGCAGGGAGGGGGTTGAATTTTGGTCCAGAGGGGGGGGGGGGTCAAGGAGGGGGAACCCGGCTGGCCGCATCCAATGGATAGCCGCCGGGACCTCTCACCCCCGCAGGCCTGGCGGCAGCCTCCGCTTCCCTGGTGGTCCAGTGGATGTGGGTGCTGCACCACGATCTTTGCTTACAGACCGCAGTGCACGTCCCACAGGGAGTGACTGGACTCGAGCTCAGCGCCCGATCGCAGGTGCCCTGTCACCTGACCGCCGGAGCTCTGACACAGTCAGTAAGCGCCGGCGGTCAGATGACAGGTCATCAGCAATCGCCGGCGCTCAGCTCGTGGCCAGTCACTCGCTGTGGGACGTGCACTGCGGTCTGTAAGCACAGATCGCGGTGCAGCACCCACATCCACCGGACCACCAGGGAAGCGGAGGCTGCCGCCAGGCCTGCGGAATTGTAGGGTCCCGGCGGCTATCCGTTGGATGCGGCCAGCCGGGACCCAGAGTGTTCCGCGGGTCTGCGGGGTGTGCCGGGGGCCGGCATTAGGGTGTGCCCAGGCACACCCGGCACACCCCGTGCACACGCCTATGGACCCAGGATGCATAAAAGTGAGACAGATGTCATTTGCATATCCTACCAAGAATTCCTTGCTGCATATGGGGAAGGTGGCACAGGAGCTCTGGGATGCAATTCTTTAAATTGCTGTGATGAACCAGTCTGCCCTTTCTCCTCTGACCTCTGGCACCCATCAACAAGGCAGTTTTGCCCACACAACTGCCACTTACTGAATATCTTCTCTTTTTCGGACCATTCTCTGTAAACCCTAGAGATGGTTGTGCGTGAAAATCCCGGTAGATCAGCAGTTTGTGAAATACTCAGACCAGTCTGTCTGGCACTAACAGCCATGCCACGTTCAAACTCCCTTAAATCCCCTTTCTTCCCCATTCTGATGCTCAGTTTGAAATTCAGAAATTCAGCAACTCGTCTTCACCACGTCTAGATGCCTGAATGCATTAAGTTGCTGCCATGTGATTGGCTGATTAGCAATTTGTGTCAACAGGCATTTGAACAGGTGTACCTAATAAAGTGGCCAGTGAGTGTGTGTATATATATATAGGGTATATTGCTATACCCGTGATATATATATATATATATATATATATATATGTTTACAAATAAACAAAGTGAGACGCACACAGGGACAGCTACAAAAATAACAGACTTTATTAAGGATATAAAACTTAGATAGATCCGATGTTTCAGCTCTGTCCGAGCCTTTATCAAGATATATATATCTACTGTTGTGCTCCATCCAGCAGAGTTATTTCCTATCCTTAGAAGAGATCCGACAATTCTAAGAACTGGCCTATCAGAATAGGTTTTTTTCTGTGTGCTGCTGGGTGTCTGTGTGAGTTTGGCACACCCCTTAACCCTTGACATTACTACAGGGCTGTGCAGATTCATTTCTTCAAGTTATTTTTATTGTATTCCCTGTCCAGTTGAATGGTGTCTTCACGTCCTGTCTGTCTGTATTTCAGCCAGTAGCTGTCTCCTGCCCTTTGGGTTTTTAACTCCGTAATATGGGTCCGACCTCGACTCATGCCAGATGCCACCGTGACAACAATGTCCTATTAAATACGAGACGCTGTCATGCCATCATTCTTGGTATGTTGTGCACCTTCCACCCTGGTCTGGGCCGCTGCTTCTCTCATGCCATTCCCTTGTCCACCTCCACTCCGGGGTTTCCTTAAGCTGCCTGCTTCCCAGTACACCTGTGCAGCCAGCTATTTAACAGAGTCACGCCCTTTCCTCCTTGCTCTGGCATTAGTCTCATCTTGCTCATGCTAGTGAGAGGGTTTCCCCTAGAGCTCCTGTTTCCTTATAGTAATTCTGCCTTGTTTGATTCCTTTAGCCATGTCCTTAGTCTTAGTCTATTCTTGTCCCTTATTGCCCATTTGGTTTAGCCATCCTTGTTCCTGTGCCCTCTCCTCTGTTTGTTCCTACTGTTCCTGATTCCTGTCCATAGCCATGAACTACGTTTGCCAGCTTCCAGTGACCAAGGCCTCCACAGTAGCTACAGGTACCTAGCCTACTAAGATCTGGAATCTGTGTGACTCACCAGCCAGAGAGGTGCCTGTCCTTAATTATTCCTGTCTGCAACCATGCACTATGTTTACCAGCATCCAGATAAAGTCAAAGACCTGCACTGTGGCATCAGGTACCCAGCCTGCTGTATCAGAGACTGTGTTACTCATCAGCCACAGCCACCCTGTGATTTGACCTCTTGTTTGCAACTGTGCACTGCATAAACCCACATCTGGGGACAGTGATCAAGATCCTCCTTGTGAGTAAAGGTATCCAGCCTGCTTGGTTCCTAGAGACAGCGTTACTCTCCAGCCACAGCCGTACCTGTGATTTAACCTCATGTTTGCAACTGTACACTACACTTTGTTTTAAACACAATATAGTCTTGCCTTTGATTACTTCTTCCAGTGTTCCGTTGTCTCCGTCTCATATGCTCAACCCCAGCGCTTGGGATAAACCAATATAAATAACCTTGGGTCCCACCATGGCTCCTGCTGGGTGCCACCCTGACAGACACAAGCTCGGCTTGTGTGTCAGATGTAGCAGCTGCTTACTGTACATTAACGTCTCCTATGCTTTGTATGGGAGACGTTAAAGTGCCACTAGCCAAGCAGATGAAGTACGAGCTATACCAATCAGTTTGATCTTTAAATGCCTGATGTTATTCTGAAAAGAATAATATCTTTCACAGGGTGGTGTTAAGTGATTGCACTGAAGCGCAATCACTCAACAAATTGATGTAACCCCACCAAAAAATCCCATACTCACTTGATATCCCTCAGTGTAGAGAATGGCACAAGCTGCTGTGAAAGAGGCTTTGTCGTAATACAGATGTTAAAGGAGAGCTGCAAATGGGAAATGACAAACGTTTTCCATCTGAGTCTTTCCTCTAATATCTAAGTTGGGATCTGGCTCCTAGTTAGCAACAGAATTTTTTGGGAAATGAATCCCAGGTACAGAACTTTCTCAGAAAAGGTCAGAAAAATTCAATTTTGAGCAAAGCTTTGACTGATATACAGTCAAGCTTGAAAAGGAGTGCACCTCAAGCCAGACATTGCTTTGCTAAGAATAATTTTGTGTTTATTTTTTTTCTAGTGGAATCCTCAACCATTTTTTTTTAAAAAAAATCTGACAAGTTACAATTGTTGCTACCCCTGGTCACGTACACCCCTATTTCACAGTGAGTGTGAAAGACTTTCATTCTGAAGCTAAACCAGAGGTTATCATTTAATATTGGTCTGTGGACAAATACAGCTAAAGCAATTGTCCGTCTTTTTACTTTTAGTGAAAACTTTGTATCACCTGATAGATAGCAACCTTTTAAACCACTGTGAAATCCACAGTGAAGAATGCTGTGCAAATCAAAAATGCTCACAGACGAAAACAAATGTACTTCATCAATGACTGACATGTATCCCTTAACTGCTGATTATGCTACATACTGCGGATACAGTGAATAAATAAATCAATCATAAGGAAATAGTAGATAACAGTAAAAAGCAGCACACATAAATGTGGAAACACAAATATATTAAGCAAATATAAAAGTGATTGTTCTGTTTACCAGCAGCAAGAAAGAGGATGCTGGGAGCCTGTCTGGGCAGTCTTAGGACTGAGCATCTTTCTGATCAGTCAATACACATCAACTTAAAGGAACACTCCAACAAAAAAATCACCCCCCGTTTTTTTTTCCTAACCTATCCCTATTCCCTTAATAAAACCTTCTTTTTTTTTTCTTTTCTTGTAACTGCAATACTTACCTTAAAATCCTCTGGTTTCCAGCGGCGTTTTTTTTTTTTTTATACTCACCTCCCTCCTCTTCGCTCCCGTCCTTCTTCTTGCTGCGTCTTGGCTTCTGGTTTACGTGAGAAGCGCGCATGCGCGCCTCTCACGTAAGCCAGCCAATCGGCAGGCTTCCTCCCGGCTCCCTCTGAGGATTAGTGTTGCGCGCAAGAGGATGCGCGCAACACTAACCCGAAGAGGGAGCCGCCAGCTTCTGCGGGGAGTAGGAGACGTCATCGCGCTGAAAGCGCGATGACGTCTCCTACTCGGCAAAAGTCGGCAGAAGCGGGAAATATGATTCCGCTCTGCTGACTGACAGCTGGGAGGGCGGAGTAAAGTTCTCCGCCTCTCTCAGCTGTTTTCAGCATTTTCAGCTGATCGGCTGAGCGGAGGGAGGGGGACAAAGGGCGGCATACTCCGGCATCATGACCACCTAAAATAGCTTAGGTGGTCATGTTGCTTAGAGTATCCCTTTAAAGAAGATATTAATGTTGCTTTTAAGACTACTTTTTGTCATATTATTAAGAGTTTGTGTTCTTTCCCACTTGATGCTATCTAAGAGTAAAGGAACAGATATTCAAACGGGATCCTCTGTCTCTTGAAATAAAAAATTATTGGAAACGAGTACGCCATCACTCGGCTTTATAGACTTTACAGCCTGTTTCTGGAGATGGAAATAAAGAGATTCTTTGACCATAAATTAAGCAAGGAGCAAATGCTTGTATTTTGGCCTCTTCCACTGTCTGACCAAATGCTTTACCTACAAGTAGAGGAGCCTCTTTAACGCATGATGAACTGTAATTAATACTTGCACAGTCATTAATTAATGGAATGTTGTAGTGGCGCGTTTTGCATGTTGCTCTTCATACTGAATTTTGATATATAAAGTACCCAAGGCATACAGTGGGGCAAAAAAGTATTTAGTCAGCCACCAATTGTGCAGGTTCTCCCACTTAAAAAGATGAGAGAGGCCTGTAATTGTCATCATAGGTAACTTCAACTATGAGAGACAAAATGTGAAAAAAAATCCAGAAAATCACATTGTCTGATTTTTAAAGAATTTATTTATTAAGAATTTATGTCTGGCACTGCAGGATTTGAGTCCCTGGCGGCGTAGTGTGTTACTGATGGTAGCCTTTGTTACTTTGGTTCCAGCTCTCTGCAGGTCATTCACTAGGTCCCCCCGTGTGGTTCTGGGATTTTTGCTCACCGTTCTTGTGATCATTTTGACCCCCACGGGGTGAGATCTTGCGTGGAGCCCCAGATCGATGGAGATTATCAGTGGTCTTGTATGTCTTCCATTTTCTAATGATTGCTCCCACAGTTGATTTCTTCAAACCAAGCTGCTTGCCTACTGCAGATTCAGTCTTCCCAGCCTGGTGCAGGTCTACAATTTTGTTTCTGGTGTCCTTCGACAGCTCTTTGGTCTTGACCATAGTGGAGTTTGGAGTGTGTCTGTTTGAGGTTGTGGACAGGTGTCTTTTATACTGATAACAAGCTCAAACAGGTGCCATTCATACAGGTAACGAGTGGAGGACAGAGGAGCCTCTTAAAGAAGACGTTACAGGTCTGTGAGAGCCAGAAATCTTGCTTGTTTGTACTGTAGGTGACCAAATACCTATTTTCCACCATAATTTGCAAATAAATTCTTTAAAAAATCAGACAATGTGATTTTCTGGATTTTTTGTCTCATTTTGTCTCTCATAGTTGAAGTGTACCTATGATGACAATTACAGGCCTCTCTCATCTTTTTAAGTGGGAGAACCTGCACAATTGGTGGCTGACTAAATACTTTTTTGCCCCACTGTACATATACTGTACACCTTTGAAACTATTAGCACCTAAAACCTTCTCATACTGAGATGGAATCTAAGTTGCTCTGCCCGTGTAAATATTGTGATATCGCCATTTGTCACTTTTTCTTGGAGTATTTATTATTTCTAGCAACATAAATATCTCCAGGTTTCCAGCTTCCAACCATAAAAAAAACAAAATTTAAAATAAATCCTACTCCTCTCCAGGAAGCTAAACATAAGAATTTGTCTCAGTCTCTATCAATACCAGCCAGCTAAGGTCATTACTGGACCAATAATAAATAAAAATCGCAAGGGGTTATTAAGAGAGCACTAAAATGTCGCAGACATTTCAGTGCTCTTTCGTTCCCTGCACTTCGGGGAATCAAAGTTCCCCACCCCTGCGGTATATTCCGTATGGATGTGCGTTTCGTTTCGTACCGATTCGTTTTTCTCACGAAACAGGCCAATTTTGGCGAACTGCCTGGTCTCTGAGTAGCTGAATGGCCCCAAAATGTCCCCATTTGCTGAAATTCAGTGTCCAGTTACATAACGGGGACATTTCAGACCTCTCTGAATAACCCCTACAGTTTTTCTTACTTTTTGTTTCCTCCAGCTCTTAGATACACACTGTCAGTGTTGCCTCACAGGGAGAACCTTAGCACATTACATAGGACTATTCAGTCTAAATTAGGAGACAGCTGGAAATTGTTAACCCTGTAAGGAGGGGAAAACTGTCTGCTTATAAACTGATAATCATCACCCTGCCCTTGCACACCCTGTCACAATATAAATAAATAAAGCCTTTTATTGAGCTATGCCCCCAAATCTGCCTTCAATTCTAACTGGAATTTAGGGCTCTGCAAAACATTTGCTTCTAACAGGAAACATCTTCTTAGCGCAGTGAAGTCTGATAACTCCGGAACACCATCATCATTAGAACATTGCATCCTTATGTTCTTCTAACCACGTACGTACAGAAAGTTTGATAATCATTTGGGAGCCTTCACTGACTGAGGATGCCATTTAAGGCTGGCGTCAGTCGAGCGCGCTATGTGTGCACAGACTGACATGCTTACCGGCGTCCGTTGCAGCATTGTGACTCTGCAAACGAGCTGGTCACACGCTTCTGCACGCTTGTGTGTGCGCACGAAATGTGCGCACAACAAGCGTCCGTTATCCAAGCCTCTCCGTCAAAGCACTAGGACGCACGTCGACGGAGCTGCAAAGCACGATTCTACATAGGAGGATCGCACTTTGCAGCGCTGAGTGCGCTCAGCGAGGTGACTAGACGGGCGTCGAGTGCTCTCTAAAGACGCTCATCTGACACTGGCCTTAAACGGCAAAATGCATTTCAGAACATCTCCCTAATTCAGACTTAATTATTTTTTTATTTTTTTAACTTTTAAGCTTATTTTATCTTATATTGTGGGGTTTTTTTATAAGCCCAGAAAAAATTGCAAGGGTAATAATAGATAACCACAAAGAGTAGAGATAGAGTAATAGATAACCACAAAGAGTAGAGATAGAGTAATAGATAACCACAAAGCTTCAAATAATTGAAATCTGAATGGAAATTTATAAAACATTTTTACGTTCTTTGTTTTACACATAAAAATGCTATATTTTGAATCTCTAGAGTTTGCTGTAAAAAGGATATATAATTTGTCTAGGTCATATAATAAAACATTATGTCAAAACACATTTAAACATGATGAGCACAAAACGGTCAATATGTTCTCAGCACATGGAGGTGAAATGGCTCAGCAGCGAAGGGATTAAAGGAGCTAAAGGCGAATATCTCTGTACCAAGGTCACAGGTTCAGAACCAGGTGAGTGGGCTATTTCTGCAGTGTTTACATGAATATCTGGCATATCCATAAAGCCCTACGAAGTTCTCGCAATCATTTTCTCTGAGGACCTGGCCATTCCTGTCACAGATTGGACTGTGTTTCCCCGAAAGCAAACACGTTGTCACAATTATAGAACCAGCAACAGCAGGCTCTTAACCCCTTCACTACCAAGTGATTAACAAAAATATTGTCAGAAACCATTGTTTTTTTTTGTAAAATCCTTTTTAATTAATAAAATAATGGGTAGAGTCCTCGCGCTTACGCCAAGTGTCCAGTGAGTAATACTTCAAGATAATCTAGAAAACATAATAGGAGACCTACATTGCGTAGTACATCCTTATGACACCTGGTTTCCAGAGAGAAAGTATTCAACTCACTTTTTTCTGAGCCCCATAAAGTCCATCAACCATCAACACATTATCTGCGCCATTTTTTCCACCTTATTGTTTTTTCATTACCTTTTTAATTAATGTTACAGTTATATCTATTACTGTAAATAACTAGACTTGTGCACCGATTTTTTTTTCGGTTCGGTTCGGTTCGTTCGGATTTTGTAAATTTTCGTTTCGGCTCGTTTCGGCCGATTTCCGTTTCGGTTCGTTTAGTTTTTCGTATCGACTTTTTTTCGTAATTTCTGAAATTTTTGTGTTTTTCGGAACGTCTGTTCTCCTCGTTTCGAAGTGTCTATTCGTTTTGACGTAAACTAATGGTTTTTCGGATCCGATATTTCTGTCGATACGATAATTCTGTCGATACGATAATTCTGCCATTGAGATTTCTCATGTTTTACAAGAAGGATACATTGAGATTTCTCTGGTTTCCCGGGAAGGATATATTGAGATTTCTCTGGTTTCCCGGGAAGGATACTTTGAGATTTCTCTGGTTTTCCAGGAAGGATACATTGAGATTTCTCTTGTTTTACAAGAAGGATACATTGAGATTTCTCTGGTTTTCCAGGAAGAATACATTGAGATTTCTCTGGTTTCACAAGAAGGATACATTGAGATTTCTCTGGTTTTCCAGGAAGGATACATTGAGATTTCTCTGGTTTTACAAGAAGGATACATTGAGATTTCTCATTTTTTACAAGAAGGATACATTGAGATGGGAATGATACAAAATTAGAGAATCAGCGATATAACCAAAAAATACGTTGTCCGAAATTACTGAAATGGAACCGAAATCAGGAATGGAGCCGAAAATACGAATGGAACGAAAATGATTTTCGATTTTACACATTTCTAGTCCATTCAAAAATTCAAAAATTAGTTTTCGGATCTGAAAATTTTCGGAAAATCGGCCGAATCCGAATGCACGAATCGGGAAATTTCGTGAAAATTCTGAAATTCCGGAACCCGAAACGCACATCCGTATAAATAACCTATTTGGCTAGTAGATACTGAGGTTTGAGCTGCAGGACTAACCCCCCCCCCCACTTCGGCTGCTGAAAGCCTGATATTCCACAACATTCAGCAGCTGATTTTACACTTTTAGTTCATTGGGCATTATGCCCACAGGGCTAAAACTTTGGGGGCACCTTCTGCAGCCCAAAACCAAACGAAATTCATTTGCAGCAAATGGATTTCATTTGCTTTTGTGCTGTAGATCAGCAGATCGAGATATCTCGATATCGGGGCTCCAAATGGTGCCGTTGAAGCCCGAGATATCTCAATCTCGGTAATGAAGGGGTTAGTCATGTGAGTGGAATACTTTCTCATACTTAAAAATAACACAAATTATTGATATTCACATCACGTCCACATTTTTACCATGGATGAAAAAATTCACAGAACACGATAATTTTTTTATAATTACATTCGCTAATTTTTCTTTCTGTTTTCCTGTTTCATTTTGCAATGATTGGGAAGATTTATTTCCCCTTATGCCCACTATCATCAGCAATCTTAACCAGAAATTTTATTATTTCATAAATCCAATAGTTGCAGTTAAAAATCACAAATTTTTCCGGTCAATAAATCAAAGAAACATATAAACTAGCAAAACAAAAACCCCAAAACAATACATCTGCACAATAGAAATACGTAATAGAAAATTTTAAATTAATAATAACAATTTTGGGTAAAAGACTAAAGGATCTATTCACTAAGCACCAAACTTGACACCGTTAGCGATCGTAATGTGATATAGCGGTAATGGAATAGAGGTAACATCTCTGCTTTATAACCATGGAGACACAGGTTTGAATCCTGGCCACAGCACCTCTCCAGTAAGTGTCCTTGGGCAAGACACCTAACGGTACATACTCGCCACCCAGGACATACTTGAAAATGAGAGAAATCTCAATGTATCCTTCCTGGTAAAATATTGTAACAGATCTCTGTGCCCGGACAGGGTCACATCTGCCAAATGCCGCTTCCTCGCTGGACACCCAGTTTCTCCTCGTGACTCTCACACCTTTCTCTAGTACCTTAGTCGCAGCTTAAGGCCCGGTGTACGTAGAGAGCCTGACTAAAACCCCAGAAATAAGTCGTAGCTCTAGACCTGGAGCCTTTCGTTGGCACAGCAAGCAGGCGATGGCTGCTACCCCAAACCATGACCTGTGACTTCAAGCTTGGTCAGAGATACACTCAATCATCAACCTCATTTGCATACAATCAAGCAGATAGCTGCACATATCAGATAACTACCCAGGACCTTCAAACAATGGAGAATGGGGGAAGGAGAAAGCAGGGTAGACAAAAAGGAATTTGTTACTGCGAGAACTTACACAATAGAGAAAGCAGGCACTAATACAGAGATCACACTATACAGAGAAAAGGTTAGATAATTGATGGAATGTACACAAAATACACAACAAGAGACTATACAATAACTACACAAGGTAATAACACACAGACATCAGAAATATTTAGTTACCTGGCAGATATATAACATAGTGAAAACCAAATATATTTAAAAGGTCCACCAGTTCCCCCAATAGTCTCTTTCATGGGCCATAGTCTCTGGGCAGGAGGCTAGCGCACAGCCCCCCTCCAAGTCGCACAGTGACAGTGTGTTCTGTCACAAATACTTCTAAAAAAAAAATACTTATTCAGGTTATTCAGAGTCAATCTGGCCCTGAAATGTAACCGGACACTGAAATGTGTACATTTCGGGGTCATTCGTCTATTCAGAGAGCAGGCAGTGCACCAAATTTTGGCGAATTGCCTGCACGTACAGTGCCTGTTCGAGGACAGTGAAATCCCCTTAGAGAAGCAATGGTTCATCTATTCAGAGACACCGAACAGCTAAGGAATGTCAGTGAAATGCCCTGCTGTTCGGTGGTTTCATTCGTCAGATTTATTCAGGAGAATCCCATAGGCTTCAATGTTAAAAATATTCCAGTTTTAATCCAATATCTGATAAACCGTTTATTATTTTATACTGCAGTAAAAAGTCTCTTTATTTATTGATTTATTAGGATCTTTTAGGCATTTTTAGGATTTTTTTTACCCCATTTGTCTGCTAGTCGGCTTTTTCCAATGGCTGCTCTGCGCTGTGATTGGTGGCTCCACGGATTTTTCCGGCATGTTCAGCGTGGTTTTTACGGCGGTTGCGGCAGGTTTTCGGCGGGTTTTCAACGGGATTACGGCGGGTCTTCCCTGCAGTCCGGAGGCCCTGTGGTGCTTGCTGAATGCAGGGTGGGGATCTTTTATTCCCCAAAGTGCAGGGAATAATGGGGAACAAGAGGGCACCGAACTGGGGGCACTCTAAATAACCCCTTATGACCTCTTTTAACCTAGTACTAACGCTCACGTATGTGAGTGCTAGCATTAAGGAGGTGATAGGGTCCTTAGAGTTTCTATTTTACAGATGCATAGATGAGGACTTTGTCAACTGCTAACATCCAACAAGTCCTTAAGTTTCCTTTACAAATATATGTGAACATCCTATACAGGTGGTGATTTCTACTCGATATGAGCTATTAGTGGCGATTCTGCAACACAAAAAATAGCCGTATCGATTGAAGTGGGGAAAATTCCATTTATTTTCCCCACATCAATTGATACGGCCATTATTTCTGTTAGCTCATACTCTTGTTATTCAACGGATAAATGGAAAGCCTCCTTTTTGTGATGTTGTCGATGTTATTTTCCAAAGAGATTGTATCAGATATTTAAGGGGTTAATATTCAAAGAGAGACAAATCTGCCACCGAATTGCAACGAACGGTGAATGTCACCGCCCGGTGCCATTTCATGGCAATACGGCTATTCAGAAAGCTGGTGATTCGCCAAATGTTGGGGAATTGCCAGCGAAATATGATGCAATTCGGCGGCAGTAATATTCCCTATAGAGAAGTAATGGTTAATCTATTCAGAGAACGCCGTACAGCAGGGGAAGTTGGCGAAATGCCCAGATTATCAGTATTTTCGTTCGACAGGTTTAAACAGGTGAATCCCTTAGCTTTCAATGTAACAAAAAATCCCTGTTTTTATTAAATTTTTATTTAACCACTTGTTCTTTTCATTTGCAGCAAAAAGTCTCTTTATTAATTTATTTAGACATTTTTAGGGATTTTCTTAGTAAATCTTTTGATTCAGATTTTATCAAATGGCGTTTTTTTAGCAAATGGCGTTTGTGTTCGGAGGTTCGTCAGCTGCTTTCGGCAGTTTGGTTGGTGGTTACGTTGGTGGTTTCGGGTTGATCTGCAGCGTTCGGTGGCTCCCTTCTGCGCACATCGGGGACCCTGCAGTGCATGCTGAATTCAGTGAATCGCCGAAGGGTGCTGAAGGAGAGAGCCCCTGAATAACCTCTATAGTGGTATTGTCAAATTCAGACGTCTTTTTGGCACAGCCTAGCAGCTGATATGATCTCTACAGCTTTCGATATAGAGATTGTACCTAACCCAGATTGCTTTTAGTTGTTTTTGTTTCCCCTCAACAATATTTATATCACAAACTGTTGTGGTATTTCATATGATAATGCCATCTATTATTGTTATCGCTAGTTCCTAGAAAAGACTGTATCAACCTTGAATATGATAAAACAATGTCTGTCCATAAAATGTTCTTAGTAAAATGCTGTCAGTCCACCCACACCTACACAGAATGTCACAATGGATCTTTGTTCCAATTGGGATGACTTCATCAATTCTTCTAACAGTCAATTGTGTGCCAATTAATCTTTTAGTGTCAGGCGCAGACTCAAGGTGCGCCTGGGTCCCGCATCTCTCAGTCAAGGGAACTGCATCTGAGTCCCTGCTCGCCATGTGTCTGAGTTCAGATCCAGCATGGGCATCAGAGGTTTTCTCCAAGACTTATGAGTCAACTCAGGGTCCCGGGCTAGCCATGTTCATGCAACATGCTGGGGGTGGGGTTTCAGCTTCCACAACCCAGAAAGCTGTTGCCAGGAATGCTAGGTCACCTTCCTCTCTCTTCGATTGGAGGATATGGGCAGGGAGAAGAAAGTACACTTGGTGCACACAGGAGGTGTTACCTGAGCACTTGAGGGTGCTCAATTGTGCTGTGCTTTCTTATGTTTTCTGCCTCCCAGAGCGATCTCCTGATACGTTCTTGGCTTTTTGATCTCATGGGCCTGGAGCGGAAGAGTTAGGTGTGCGTCTGCTCCCTTCTTCTCACCTCCCAAGTCCCAATGTGCCATTACCAGGGGCTGACTGACAACATTTGGCAATGGGGACAAGTACAACCCAGCGGCACATAGTGCAGCAACTCAGCCCCCAATTAAAGTACATTGGCCGCTCATCTCTGCTCTTACTCGTGGCCTCCGGACTGCTTTTCTATTACCAATTCTAGTGGCAACTCTCCGAAATAGTACGCTTTGGCCGCGAGTAAGCAACAGAGAGGAGCGTAACCCTCTCCTGCTGAACCATTTCACCCCTGTATGCTCAGCTCATTTTGTTTGTTTTCCACTTATAACGTTTAAAAAGCAAAAAGTGAACAATGATGCTACACTAACTCACCATCTCATTTCTCATGTCACCGGCAAGTGTGGACGCGATGGCACAATGTATTATGCATTGTTCCATCACAAACCTAAACCGCCGCACTGCAGTGCGAAGCACTGAGGGTGCTTTGAAACCTTGCATCTCTGATCTTTAGACTGCCCAAGGTGAAGTGACGGGTCATTGGATAGGATGTATTTTTTGATTTTTACATATAATTTGATCATGTTTTTTATCCATTGGAAAGGTCATGCTCTACCCATTCCAGTGATACCTCTCATGACCCTGTAGCTGCTAGGGTTCCGGAGAAAAAGGGGTCAAAATCCTCTTCAATTCAGACATACAGTTGCAAGAAAAAGTATGTGAACCTTTTGGGATTACGTGGAGTTTTGCATGAATTGGTCATAAAATGTGCTCTGATCTTCATCTAAGTCACAACAATTTGAAAAACACAGTCTGCTTAAAATAATACAACACAAACATTATATGTTTTCATGTTTTTATTGAACAGAACATGTAAACATTCACAGTGCAGGGTGGAAAAAGTATGTGAACCTTTGGATTTAATAACTGGTTGACCCTCCTTTGGCAGCAATAACCTCAACCAAATGTTTCCTGTAGTTGCAGATCAGACATGCACAACGATCTGGAGTAATTTTGGACCACTCCTCTTCACAAAACTGTTTCAGTGTAGCAATATTCTTGGGATGTCTGGTGTGAATCGCTCTATTAAGGTCATGCCACAGCATTTCAATCGGGTTGAGGTCAGGACTCTGACTGGGCCACTCCAGAAGGCGTATTTTGTTTTGTTGAAGCCATTCTTTTGTTGAATTACTTGTATGCTTTGGGTCATTGTCCTGTTGCATCACCCATCCTCTGCGGAGCTCCAGTTGGCGGACAGATGGTCTTACGTTTTCCTGCAAAATGTCTTGATAAACTCTGGAATTCATTTTTCCATCAATGACAACTTCACGTTCCTAGTGGACAACCAAACTCTATCCCCCACGTTATAGGAGGGAGCTTGTAACCTATGCCTGTCAGCCTTGCGTTTCTGGACAGCAACATTGCGCTCCATATTTACGCGAATCTGTCTCCAAATCTCTTGTAGTTGAGTGAGATGGTCATCGAGAGCCGGGATGGCCTGTTCATTAAACTGAAGCGGTAGAGCCGGAGGGAAAAAAACATAGATAGCAGAAAAAGGAGAGTGGCCAGTGGTCTCATTAACGGCGTTATTACGTGCATACTCAGCCCAGGGCAACAACTCCGACCAATTGTCTTGTTGTTGTGTGGTAAAGCAACGTATGTACTGCTCGAGACCCTGATTTGCCCTCTCTGCTGCCCCATTGGTTTGTGGATGGTATGCTGAAGAGAAGGCCAATCGCACCCCCATCTCCGCACAGAAAACCCTCCAGAAACGAGAGACGAACTGAGCTCCTCTGTCAGAGACTATTTCAGACGGAACCCCATGTATTCGTACAATCTCTCTAGCAAAGACAACCGCCAGTTCTTTGGCTGTAGGAAGCTTAGGTAAAGGGACAAAATGAGCCATTTTGGAGAAGCGGTCTACAACTGTCAGAACCACAGTATGACCTTTGGACTTCGGCAAGTCCACAATAAAATCCATAGATAGATGAGACCAAGGCCTCTTAGGCGGGTAAGGCTGCAATAGACCGACAGGCAAGGTTTTACTGGTTTTGCTTCTGGCACAGATTTGACAAGCCAAAACAAACAGGCGTACGTCCTGTCGCATGGTGGGCCACCAGAACTGTCTGGAAATACTGGTAAGAGTCTTAGTAATACCAGGATGACCTGCTGGTTTAGAATCATGAAACATTATGAGTAATTTTGTCTTTCCTTTTCAGGTACAAACAACATATCTGGAGGCTTGTCAGGTGGAGCCCCCACTTGAGCTGCCTGGAGACGTTCCAGGAAAAGCGAGGAGACAGACAAGACTGTGGAAGCCACAATACGTTCAGGAGGAACTATAGGATTGTGGTCTTGTGTATTAGATTCATATGGGTCATATTGACGAGATAAGGCATCAGCCTTTACATTGCGGTCACCTGGTCTGTAAGTCAATACAAAATTAAACCGGGACAGTAGCAATGACCACCTGGCCTGTCTCGAGTTCAACCGTTTAGCATCCCCGATGTACGTAAGGTTCTTATGATCAGTGATTATCAACAAAGGATCAAGAGTACCTTCCAACAAATGTCTCCACTCTGACAGGGCAGACACAATAGCAAGCAATTCTCTGTTGCCAATATCATAATTGCGTTCTGCTGGTGATAATTTTCTTGAAAAGAACCCACAAGGATGTAGTGGTTTCCCTGGAGATTCTCTTTGAGACAGGACAGCCCCAATGCCTATCTCAGAAGCATCAACCTCAAGAATAAACGGAATCCTGGGATCAGGATGCCGTAACACGGGAGCAGAAGTAAAAGCCTGTTTGAGGGCTTCGAATGCTTGTTTAGATTGAGAAGACCAGATCTGGTTCTTCAGACCTTTACGTGTCATATTAATGATAGGAGAGGCTATAGCGGAATAATTCTTGATAAATCTCCTATAATAGTTAGAAAACCCCAGAAACCTCTGTATGGCTTTGAGACCTTGAGGAAGAGGCCATTCTGAGATGGCCGTGAGTTTAGAAGGATCCATCTCAAAACCCTCTGGAGTGATAATATACCCAAGGAATTTCACAGTAGTAATGTCGAATAAACACTTCTCTAGTTTGCAATAAAGACCATTGTCCAGTAATTTAGCTAATACCTGTCTGACATGTGCATGGTGGGTTTTCAGATCGGGAGAGTAAATCAATATATCGTCTAGGTATACTATAACAAAGGTTTGCAAGAAATCTCTGAGCACATCATTAATAAAATCCTGGAATACCGCTGGAGCATTACAAAGACCGAAAGGCATGACCAAGTATTCATAATGCCCACTCCTGGTGTTAAATGCTGTTCTCCACTCATGCCCCTCTTTTATGCGTATCAAATTGTAAGCTCCTCTTAAATCAAGTTTAGTGTATACTGCTGAACCCCTTAACCTGTAGAACAGTTCCGATATGAGAGGGATAGGGTACACGTTCTTAATGGTGATCTTGTTAAGCCCCCTATAATCAATACACGGGCGTAGATCTCCCTCTTTTTTCGACACAAAAAAGAATCCAGCCCCTGCTGGAGAAGAGGAACGTCGGATAAAACCTCTCTTCAAGTTCTCCTTGATGTACTCCTCCATAATTTGGTTCTCCTTTATGGAAAGAGGGTATACTTTGCCTCGGGGAGGCATGGTACCTGGATGAATATCAATAGCACAATCATATGGTCTATGTGGAGGTAGTTTGTCTGCCTCTCTTTTATCAAATACAGCCCTGAGGTCTGCATATTGTTCAGGAACTTCAGTAGACAATGGAGGGGCTGTGGGTGTGTTCAGGGCACCGACATGCTGAATGGGTATTAAACAAGTCCCAAAACATGCAGAACTCCAAGACAGTATCTCTCCTTTAACCCAATCAATAACGGGATTGTGTTCCACCAACCAGGGGAAACCAAGTACAACAGGATTGGAAGGTGAGTGGATAACTTGGAATATGATCTTTTCTTTATGCAAGAGACCAGTAGTAAGAACCACTGTAACCGTATCGTGAGTAATCCTAGGGCAGGATAACGGCCTGCCATCTATGGCTTCAACGGCTAAGGGTGTCTCTCTTACAACCAGAGGTAGAGAAATGGAAGAAGCGTAGTTAACATCAATAAAGTTACCAGCAGCCCCAGAATCCACAAAAGCGGTATTATGTGTGGTCTTGGTCTCCCAAGCCAAGGATACTGGTAACATAAATTTAGTGTCTTTGACAGGAGACATGCACGTCACACCCAAGGCCTGTCTCCTCAGCTGCCTTAGGTGCGGTAGTTTTCCGGCTTATCATGCATCTTAGGGCGAGTAGGACATTGAAATCGTACATGTCCCTCCAAACCACAATACAGGCACAATCCCTCACGAAAACGCCTTGTTCTCTCCTCCTCTGTAAGCCTAGTACGGCCTAGTTGCATAGGCTCTGAGGGAGGAGATAACTCTCTGGGTGGTGCTTGAAAGACAGGGGCCAACCTAGGTAACGGTCTCTTGGGTCTCTCTCTTGGAGTCCTTCTATCCCTTATCTGATTATCCAGATCTATACAGTAATCAATGAGTTCACACAATACCTCAGGTAGTTTACGTGGAGCTAATTCATGCATCAACGACTCTGATAACCCCTCCATAAATGCCAGAACCAGTGTCTCATTTGTCCAGTTCACATCAGAAACTAAGGTTTTAAATTCTATGGCATAATCAGACACAGTCCTGTTCCCTTGACGTATGCGGAACAAGGATTTGCCGGCTATCGTGGCCTTTCTGGTAGGATTAAATGTACGTTGTAACTCGGCTATGAATTCTTTATAATCCCGTACAATAGGTCTTTCTGCCTCCCATAAAGGAGTCGCCCATGTCAACGCTCTGCCAGACAGATGGTTAATAATAAACCCCACTTTGGCAATGTCAGAGAAAAACATTTGTGGATTTAATTTAAAATGAATATCCACATGGACCAAAAATCCCCGGCACTCAGAGGGAGTACCGTCAAACCTCATAGGAGCGGTCATGTGTACCTGGGATGTCTGAACGACAGGGGGCACAGGTATAGCAGGCGGGGGTGCAACCCCAACTGGTTCCAGGTGTGCAGTACGATTCAGGATAGTTTGTAAGGCAATGGCAAACTGATCCATCCTATGATCCTGCTCATCCTGTCTGGATACAAAGGTAGCCAAGTGCTGTGTTAAATCTGCGGGATCCATATTGGCCAGATCGTAATGTCACGGTTCCCGGATCCCACCACGCAGTACTTAACCCCCAACACTCCACAAAACTCAGAAGCTACCAACAGTGTAGCTGTGAATGATCCCTATCTGTCTGGTCCTTAGAATTGGCCAGGTAAACTAGCTAGACAGAAAAGGGTTAACAATACGGAGAGGAGTCAGCCGAGCCAGAATCAGGAATACAGAGTTCAGAATGGTCAAATGGAATAGCCGGGTCAGTATCAGAGCAGTAGCGTAGTACAAGAAAATAGTCTAGGGCAACAGAAGGCAGAATGGTCAGAACACAAGCAGAGGTCAATAACAGGTTAAATCAATTTAGCAGTCAGGTACAAGGAGCTCAGGTATGGATAACCACGATCTGGCAACTTCTGAAACTATACTGAGGGTTTTTAAAGACCTTCACCAGACCACGCCCCCCACTCAAGCCACACCTCATGCAATCACCTCCCTGCCTGTCTCCGTTTAAACCGGGCAGTGGTCAGCGAGCAGCATCAGACTTGCTGTCCTCAAGCACACAGGTAGGGCTGGAAGCCCCCAACGTTACACTTGAAAACCAGAGAAATCTCAATGTATCCTTACATAATTTATAAATAAATAAAGCATGCATTATTTTCTCTCCCTTCCCCTTTTTGTGTTTCTGTACACTTCACCTTGAAAATCTTTCAATAAATGCGACTTCATAAAATATGATGATCCAAGAGATAATGGAGAAGGGGAAAAAGAAGCTTCTATTGATGCTATATCTGATTCCTATTTTGTTATGATGATGAGATGATAATCTTGCCAAATAAGCAAGTATTTACAGATGGATTAACGCAGCTCTGAAATGGTATATTTCTAATATATTTGTACGAATTCTGTCTATGGCAAGAGGTTAATCCTTGGTACATTACAAATTGACGAATAGGCTAAAGACATTTGACAATCATCATTTAAGCATAAGTCCCTGGTGAATTCCGGCCTTGGCGCTAACAGAATCTTAGATCTTTATCAAATCCAAAATGTTTCTGTTTGCTTGTCTGTGTTGCAGGCACTGTGAGGCATCCAGCCATCCACAAAGGAGATTAACACAACAATAGGACAATGAATCAATATTTGAAAAGAACAAAGAGTAAAATATTGTTGTGGTCTATGACATTGTGATGCTACAGAGAAGGTGATGTAGAAACATTAATATAGCAACACCCGGCTGGGTGGAGTAGAGGTAACATCACTGCTCTGCATGGAGAGAGCCTGTGGAGACATGGGTTCAATCCCAGCGAGCACCTCTCCAGTAAGTGTCCTTGGGCAAGACATCCAACGGTACATACTCGCCACCCAGGACATACCTGAAAACAAGAGAAATCTCAATGTATCCTTACTGGTAAAATGCTTTCTACAAAAAAAACATTATCCCAAAGACTGTAGATGTGCTCCTAGTATGTATATTTATTACTTTTTCCCTCAGGGACAATATTTCATTGTAAATTTAAATGAAATGATTGAAATGATAGTCATCAAAGACAATAATAAAGGTCAAATATCATAATAACCCTTTCACTACCAAAATTCTTCAACAAAACAAAAAGGAACACCATATTAGAAGGGGATGATAAGTATTTGTTCAATTATATGGGTTTATATTTTGTATGTTTTTTTCTCTCCTTTTATCAAGTCGTCGTTTGATGACTAGCATGGTGCTACTCAATGCTTGCAAGTTTATTCTTTTATGTTTCTTTAATACATTATATTACAATTTTGCACTATGAGCTTTTTTATTTCAGAACATTTCAGGTTATTTCGCACTACCAAAATGGTGTATACAAAATATTGCATTGAGATACAGAGGATTTTGAAAATTAGCATTTAAAACCAGATTTGCACACATTTTTAATGCATGATTAGTGTTCTCCAGTGGAAAAGTCACTAAATGATTACTGAGATCTCGGTCTGACCTCCTGTATTACTGTAAAGAAGTTACAAGGATCAAAAAGTTCAACAAACTTTGCTGCTGCATTACAACAGCCAGGGAGAGCCCTGGGATCACTCACTTATGTATTCAGGTGGTTATAATTGTCTTATGGGTATTATGCCCTCGTATAGATATTTTTTTATATTCTATTGATATTTTTTGGTAGCAGCATTTCTAATATCATTATGTTCACTACAAATCCCCATAAACAAGATATATGGCCATTTTTATTGCTCTTTATTACATTTACTGTATCTGACACAATGACCATTTCTGCCTTTATAGACATAATGTGTATCCTATTTAAAATTGGGCAAGGTAAGGGACACCATAGTGTTTAGAAACTTTCATACCAGCAATTTTTCTGTAAAGAATAAACCAGCACATGAAACATTAAAATTTTGCAAATTTACATTATTTTAGTCTTTTAATTATCTCAGAATAAAATTCTTTATACAAATTACTATTTTACTGTACATTTAAATGATAACTACATACCCATATTTCATAATATTTTTTTAAACAAAACATTCTTGTTATTGAAAGGGTTCACCACTAATATTCAAATACAATTCAAACCACTTCAATGTGGCAATAAATTAAACTAGTGCAGAAAATATCATAATTCCAAATAATAAATTGTAGCAAACATTGATTCCACCTAAATTCTGAACTTTGGGCACACACTCAGATTCTCAAGGCCCGTTCGCTGCTTTTCGGTGACATTCTCTAATTTTTTTCATGGGGTTTCAGTGACTCCATCTTCACCGCACTACATTGACCCTACAGTGAATAATGAATTCACCGTAGTTTCGGTGAAATGGAATCACAGAAGTGCAAAGCACTGAAATTTGTTAAATGTCGTTGCTTTGTGATTACCCCTTATAGGGTGTTACTGTACATTCTGTGTGCAGGTATTTTGACCACATAATAATATTATTTTTACAGTCTATTGGTAATTGTTGGAAGATATACTGCTAATAATATCATGATAACTACTTATACAAAGTAGGCTACATGACCATTTTTATTCCTCTATCTTATATTTGCTATGCACACAATTCAACTTCTGCTTGTATGTCAATAGTGCAGCCCCGGTGTGAAAGATCACAAGATATGGGACATCATCATGACCTTTTTATCCCAAAAATATTCCTCTAAAGGATGAACGATTAAATGACAAATTAAAAATGCACAAATTATTCTTATTTTAACCTTTTAATCATCTCAGAATAACAATCTATACTCCAAATTGCTTTTGTTATCTCACATTTAAGTGTTAACTAGTCATTGGGTGTTTCAAATAAATGTATTTTTGGCTAAAAAGAAGCTCTTCGTAGTGAAAAAATTATGTAAAAATAGTTATACTACTATAAGCTTGTACTTTTGAGCTAAGGCAAGATGAATCTAAGGATTCTTGAGATTACAATTTACCATCCTTTTATCTGCAGCCTCTCAATTTACGATTTTTCTGCCTAGACGTTTCTTCACTAATACTGGTTGGGCCAACTCCTACATGCCAATTCTTATAATCCTGCTGTTAGCAAGTAAACTGGGAACACCTCATAATAATACCTCTGCTCCACCTTTTTAAGCATGCATCAATAGAGTTTGGGGTTATCCAGTAAGTGCCAGTGTTGTGACAGTTATGCAATGTCGACAAAAGCTGGCATTTCACAAAGGTTAAACCCAAAGAGCAACAGCAGAAGCTTAACTTTAAAGTTTATCCTCTCGCTCTATGTGTCACAGTCCGCGTCGCAGGAAAAAGGGCAAATCTGGCACTGCTCTGCTATAATCTGACAGCATCATTCATGTCCTGCCCTTCGTAGTTCAGGTCTACCCTGCTGAACTGACCAGGTTCTGACCAGGTGCTCCTCATTAGCATCTGGACTTTCCATTTAAGCAAGGCACCCCCCCTTCCTCCAATGCTTCTGCATTGTGTTTGTTCATTTGTTTGAGACCTGTCCAGACGCTAAGAGCTTATGCCATTGACTTCCGTGTACCAGACCCTTTGCTTTCCTCAGACCTGTTTGCTCTCCTCCAGTCCTTGACCCCACAGCATGCTATAGACCTCGTGGATACCCCACTGGATACTTCTGCTTTGCCACAGACTCCATTGGCTTTACCATAAACTCATGCTGTGCCAAGACTCCTGTTGCCATAGAATTTCTTCCTGTCTGATGTCTTGTGTAAGTGTTCCTCTTGTATCTGTATTTAGTATTCCTCCAGCATTTCCCCAGTGTTTTTGTCCTGTGTTCTGCCCCTGTCAGTTATCCAGACCACAGTATCTCAAGTCAGCCCTGCTCCTGAATTGCCCCTCCTTAAGTCATTCCTGTGTATATGTATACAATAAACACTGCATGACACTGCATCTCCCACTACCGAGAGGAAAACAAGCCACACTGGTCAGCGCCTACGCACCCACAATGACGAATCCGGATGAAGTAAAAGACAAGTTTTATGAAGATCTCGATGCCCTACTTTCATCCGTGAAGCGCACTGACAGGCTGATTGTACTTGGCGATTTCAACGCAAGAGTAGGATCTGATCACTCTGCCTGGGATGGCGTCATTGGAAAAAACGGAATCGGCAAATGTAATAGCAATGGTCTATTACTACTGAAGACATTTGCAGTCCATGATCTAACCATCACCAATACCATCTTTCGCCTGCCCAATCGCAAAAAGAGGTCCTGGATGCATCCACGTTCGAAGCACTGGCATCTTATTGACTATGTCATCATGCGGAGGAAAGACAGACAGGATGTAAGGGTGACCAAGGCCATGCCGAGTGCCGACTGTTGGACTGACCATAGACTTATTATCTCCAAATTAAACTTTTACATCAAGCCAAAAAGACGTCCACCGGGAAACAAAGCTGTGATGAAACGGATTAACATCAGTAAACTGAGGAACCCCAATACAGCAACCTCACTAGCAGAAGATCTTGACAACCAACTCTCAGAGCTGCGATTAGAAGGAAATGCTGAGAAGGATTGGGAAAGTTTCCGGGCTATTGTGCACTCTTCTGCACTGAAGGTTCTTGGACCCTCACACAGGAAACAGCAGGACTGGTTTGACGAAAATGATGATGAGATCAAGGCCCTACTTGCTGAGAAGCACTGCCTTCATCGTGCTTATCAGAATGACCCGTCATCAATAGCCAAGAAAAATGCCTTCAACAACACTCGCAGGACCGTACAGAGCAAGCTTCGTTAGATGCAGGAATCTTGGCTGAGTGCCAAAGCAGATGAAATTCAGAAATTTGCTGATAGAAACGGTTCTACGAAGCCCTTAGATCCTTGTACGGACCTCAACCATCAGGGAGCTTCCCTCTGTTAGACTTAGATGACGTAACTCTCATTACTGAGAAGACTCGGATCCTACAGCGGTGGGCTGAACACTTCCAATTTGTACTGAACCGGTCATCTTCCATTAACAACGAGGCAATCGACAGAATGCCTCAGGTGGATATCAACCACAGCCTGGACGCCCCACCAACAAATACTGAAACCCAACAGGCCATCAGCCAGCTGTCCAGTGGCAAGGCCCCAGGATCTGATGCGATTCCAGCGGAAGTCTACAAGGTTGGTGGCACAATGCTTGTCGACAAACTCACTCTGCTGTTCCAGTCTTTCTGGAATCAAGGATCTCTTCCTCAGGAATTTAAAGATGCGTCCATCGTACATCTCTATAAGAGGAAAGGGAATCGACAAGTCTGCGATAATCACAGAGGAATATCACTGCTTTCCATCGCAGGCAAGATCCTTGCACGAGTATTGCTGAACCGCCTGACTGACCACCTGGAACAGGGTTTATTACCAGAGACACAGTGCGGTTTCCGCAAAGAGCGCGGCACTGTGGACATGGGCGTCCGCAGAAATCTTTCCAGGGGGGGGGGAATTTTAATGGCATCCATATTCTGCCCTGTTGACAATGTCATGAAGGCGACAGTCATAAAATAAAGCGTAGTAATACAGAGGCTGCGAAACATGATGCAAGACTAATAGAAGTATAAAGGTGTAAGTGTCTGATCTGAGTGTTGCATTTTCTAGGCCATCTCTGTATACACAAACCATGACCTGCCCACACATACTGGCGCACACACACCAGGCCCCCTACTCCAAACATATACATATATACACGCACACACACCAGCCCCCTTCCTACACACATACATATATATATATATACACCCCCTCCCTCTGTCTCTGTATACACAGAGCCGGCTCTGTATACAGATATACAATCTGTATCCCCCTCTCCTTAGACTGTAAATTCTGGAGCAGGGTCCCCTCTCCTCTTAGATTGTAAACTCTGGAGCAGGGTCCCCTCTCTGCTTAGATTGTAAGCTCTGGAGCAGGGTCCCCTCTCCTCTTAGATTGTAAACTCTGGAGCAGGGTCCCCTCTCTGCTTAGATTGTAAGCTCTGGAGCAGGGTCCCCTCTCCTCTTAGATTGTAAACTCTGGAGCAGGGTCCCCTCTCTGCTTAGATTGTAAGCTCTGGAGCAGGGTCCCCTCTCCTCTTAGATTGTAAGCTCTGGAGCAGGGTCCCCTCTCCTCTTAGATTGTAAGCTCTGGAGCAGGGTCCCCTCTCTGCTTACATTGTAAACTCTGGAGCAGGGTCCCCTCTCTGCTTAGATTGTAAGCTCTGGAGCAGGGTCCCCTCTCCTCTTAGATTGTAAACTCTGGGGCAGGGTCCTCTCTCCTCTTAGATTGTAAACTCTGGAGCAGGGTCCCCTCTCCTCTTAGATTGTAAGCTCTAGAGCAGGGTCCCCTCTCCTCTTAGATTGTAAGCTCTGGAGAACGGTCCCCTCTCCTCTTAGATTGTAAACTCTGGAGCAGGGTCCCCTCTCTGCTTAGATTGTAAGCTCTTGGACAGGGTCCCCTCTCCTCTTAGATTGTAAGCTCTGGAGACGGGTCCCCTCTCCTCTTAGATTGTAAGCTCTGGAGCAGGGTCCCCTCTTAGATTGTAAGCTCTCGAGCAAGATCCCCTCTCTGCTTAGATTGTAAGCTCTGGAGCAGGGGCCCCTCTCTGCTTAGATTGTAAGCTCTGGAGCAGGGTCCCCTCTCCTCTTAGATTGTAAGCTCTGGAGCAGGGTCCCCTCTCCTCTTAGATTGTAAACTCTGGAGCAGGGTCCCCTCTCCTCTTAGATTGTAAACTCTGGAGCAGGGTCCCCTCTCTGCTTAGATTGTAAGCTCTTGGACAGGGTCCCCTCTCCTCCTAGATTGTAAACTCTGGAGCAGGGTCCCCTCTCCTCTTAGATTGTAAGCTCTGGAGCAGGGTCCCCTCTCCTCTTAGATTGTAAGCTCTGGAGCAGGGTCCCCTCTCCTCTTAGATTGTAAACTCTGGAGCAGGGTCCCCTCTCTGCTTAGATTGTAAACTCTTGGACAGGGTCCCCCTCCTCTTAGATTGTAAACTCATCCCCACCAGATTACTATTAGTCATGGTGTTCCTCCTCCCCAGGCAGACAAACCAGACCTCAGACCAGGGGGCATCAAGCTTAATAAAGATTTGACAATCATCACCTTTTTTTGCTTTGTCCAGCATTCCAATGGCCATAGCAGCAGCAGCCTCTGCATCTCAGCCCAGGCAGCCTCTCCCAGTGTCTAAAGTGAGTAGGAGCATGTGGTGGATTGGAGGCGGAGTGAGGAGGTGACATCACAAGAGCCACACAGACCACCCCCACACTGACCGGAACTCCTGTGCAGCCTGCTATGAGTAACAAACACTCGAGCAGGCTGCACACACAGCTGACTGGGCAGAGCAGACAGGCAGCCCTGGTTCCAGGGGGGGGCAAGTGCCCCCCCTTGCCCCATGCTGCGGACGCCCATGACTGTGGACATGATCTTCGCAGCCCGACAGCTCCAAGAGAAGTGTCAAGAGCAGAATCGTGAATTGTATACCACCTTTGTAGATCTCACCAAGGCTTATGACACCGTCAGTTGCGAAGGTCTGTGGCGCATCATGTCGAAGTTTGGGTGCCCTGATAGATTCATCTTAATGGTACGTCAGTTCCACGACGGCATGACAGCTTGTGTACTGGACGATGGAGAAGCTTCAGAGGCCTTTCCCGTTACAAACGGCGTCAAGCAAGGCTGTGTGTTGGCACCGACCCTGTTTCGCATAATTTTTTCAGCTATGCTGTCAGAAGCCTTCCAGAACACTTCCTTGGGAGTTAGCCTGAGATACAGGACCGATGGGAAGCTGTTCAACCTGCGTAGACTCCAGACTGTCACCAAGGTAAAGGAGACTGTGCTACGAGACTTCCTTTTTGCTGAGGACTGTGCCCTGAATGCTGGATCAGAGCAGGAAATGCAAGCCAGTGTGGACAAATTCTCAGCAGCATGTGACAACTTTGGCCTCCTTATTAACACAAAGAAAACCGAGGTGATGCATCAGCCAGCTCCGAAAGCCAAACATCAAGAGCCCACTATCACAGTGAAGGGACAAAAGCTGCAAGCAATGGACCAATTTACTTACCTAGGCAGCACCCTTTCCCACGCAGTGACAATTGACATTGAGGTCAACTGCAGAGTAGCCAAGCCAAGCTTTGCATTTGGCAGACTATTGACTAACGTATGGGACCGCCGTGGAATAAGCCTTGACACAAAGCTCAAAGTCTACCGACGAGTAGTGTTAACTACCATGATGTATGCCAGTGAGACTTGGACTGTATACAGAAGGCATGCTAGGCAACTGAATCGCTTCCACATGACATGCCTCCGCAGACTTCTCAGGATCCGGTGGCAGGATAAGGTGCCAGACATAGAAGTCCTTTCCAGAGTAGGCCTGCCATCAGTTTACACCCTGCTGATGAAAGCCCAGACACGCTGGGCAGGTCATGTTGCAAGGATGCCCGATCATCGCATCCCTAAACAGCTCCTCTACGGTGAGCTGTCTCAAGGAAAGCGGTCGCACGGGGACAAAGGAAGCGATACAAAGATACACTGAAAGCCTCCTTCAAGTCCATGGATATCGATATCACCTCCTGGGAAATCTTGGCACAAGATCGATCGACATGGCGCATGTTGACACTCCAAGGCTGCCAGATATTTGAGGACAGAAGAGCAACCATAGCACAAGAGAAGCGAGCACTTCGCAAAGCCAGAACTGCAAATGTTGCAACAGGGGTACCCACACATGTCTGCTCGATGTGTGGCAGGACATTTCGTGCTCGAATAGGCCTCATCAGCCATCTGCAGACACACCGTGGACAACCCACAACCTGCTAGATGTCAAGGTCCTCATCGAATACGATGGACGAACATCATCATCATACAATAAACCCCCTACAATGTATCTTGGCTTCTTCATGTGTATCACTGCATCCTGGGCTCGTATCCATGGCACCCGGTGACACTTTGGATTTTACTTTTGTGAAATACCAGCATTTGTAGTCATTGCAATATCGGCACTGACTGATTAACCTCCTTTAGATTGTTATTTATTCCTTGAGCTTCCATCCTTATATTGAAACTTTTGAATCCCTACATTTAAGATTCAAGATATGGCCATCATTATCAGTTACCATGACAATTAAAATTGGTAGGCTAAATGTTCACATAATCTTCAAGATGTATTTATCTTTTAAATCTGTACATACAGTATATTGCAATGCTGTTTAATCTAAAGTCACTTGTTATTGCAGCTTTATATATAGACTCTTAATGCAAAGGGAATTCGCTTTTGATATTGAATATTTACTGTATATTGTAGATATTCTACCAAATCTGCTTCATTTTACAGACAGGAAAATAATTGCATGATTAAAACTGTACAGATATGTGTACATTATTCTATGATTACACATATCAGGGTACCTTATACAAGTTATAGTTGTTCAACGTGGATCTCTGCTCTGTTCTAGAAACAGTCAATTATTAGACCCATGCCTGTTCCAAACAACATAATAAGTGCATTTTATTGTGATTTATATGCATTTATATAATAGTGTGTGTGTCTTCATTCTCCATACAGCTTTGCTTTTCATAAAAGTATGTTTATGTGCCGGTTTACAAAGAATGTACATTTATATACAAAAAATGTTCCTTTCACTGTTGTAATTTTAAAAGACAGTTAGCAACAGCAATTCACCAAGTTAAATAATGTTCCAGTCATTCATTACTGAAAAAATATGTTTCAATAAACACATAAATATACACTTTGTATACACTTCATGACATTAATGTCTGACTCTTCATCTTCCTGGAATCAGTGGAGCAATCATAAGTTGATTGACTGTTCGTGGACATATTGTTCTTTCATCAAAACCCTGGCAGAGCACTTATGATTGCTTCCAGTGATGCGTTTACATACATAAGTGCATGTGTGTACACATATAGCAAGCGGAATGTATATCCATTGTAATCAAAGCTCATGAGTATGCAACAATACAAAATTCTCACACATGCTCTCTTGAAGTTCAAGTCCTCAAGATAAAATGATGTATAGAATTGACCCTATAAATTAAGTTGAACGTCTGTGTCTCGTGTTAGGGTCAACAACATGGACATAGTGCTATGATAAGTGGTATGGATTAACTGGAATGGAACCATGACACCTCTCTACTGCTTTGAAGCTAGTAGAACAATGAGGGATTGCAATGACCTCAAGATTGCATGTGTATGCATAAAACAGAATATGTATATACATAGAGACAGAGAACTATACAACCACTCAGACAGTTAAAGGGAAACTTTAGTCATCATGATCGAAGCAATTTACTTAGCTGAGCTAAGAGTCACCCCCTTTCCATCCTTAGATGTCCATGCAGGCTGAAACACGTTTTCAAAGTTTAGGGCTTCCTACCTCCCAGAAGGCTGTCAATCAGTTCATGTTGAATAGACTACCAAGGTTTCAATCAGGTTTGCAAAGGCTGCGCAGAGCTGGAAGACTCTCAATGCACTTGTATTGACAGGAATCTGGTTGGCCGACTGATTGGCAGAGTCAGAGGGACTCTTCCTACAGCACAACCAGTCATAAAAGGAGAGAGAAGACTGGATTAGGCACTGTAGTAATAGTACATATTTTACCAAGTGACTGGGGGTGGCGCTCAGGAGGGGTTAATCCCTCTGGATTTTGTCGCACACCCATTATCTGTTTTTAATTGAAGTGTCTCTTAAGGACACTTTTTTTTACTACTTTAAAATTTTCTGGGGACTTCGAATTTGCATAATCAAACAATGCTTACCTCATTTAGAACTAAGCTTTTAAAATAGTCTTTCCTTTGTCTTCAGAACCAGCAGACATTTGACCCACGAAAGCATTTTTATCTAACCTTTTACCTTTCAAGGTTCTGTTTTGCTTTTTTACTCCGTGATGACCGACATTAGCTTGCCTCAAATGCAAAGTTTCAAACCAAAAACAGATATCCAGTTCATGAGAGCTGGGAGATAATGACGAGTTTCAAGAAATATCTTGAGAACTGGTATAAACTCTAAGCAGATGGTATCTTCATCCTTACAAAATTTACCATATGGTTTCTAAAAGCTATACAAGTGCACTTTTGTGTTTGGGGAGAATGTGGAACATATGGACACTTGTGCTCGGAGTAAACTCAAGGTTGGAAATTTGTTTTCTGACCTGAGTTGGAACATATATTTTGTGATAAATCCATAGTCAGTTTGTTTTGAATAATATCACTACACCATCTATTCATTGCTAAAGTTGTGCAAAATCTAGACAAGTGTATAACTAAAAATTGGTTTAATTTCAGATCAATTCATTCTGTTTTTCAATTCGATTTGGTGTATTCGTTTTGTTACAGTGATTCATATTTCAGATCGATTCGCTAGTTAGGACGATCAGAAATTCGTATTTCGGATTGATTCGTTAATTCATTTTTATTGTTAATTCGCATTTTGGATCAGTTCGTATTTTGCTTTAATTTATTATTCCATATTTCATTTTTTATTAGTTAATTCGGAATGTGAAACGGATGAATTAATTACTTAGATTAGGGTAAAAAAAGATATCTACTCTCCCTGTCTTTGGTGCTGAAACCTATTCAGCACCATGGATAGCAGCTCCGCAGGGCTGCTATCCTTGGTACTAAATAGGTTTCAGCACCGTAGCCAGCCCCTGCCGAACACAGCCAGACTGAAGGAAAGAGAAAAAAACTGCTGCGTTGTTTTAAAATAAATTAGGAATCCAAAAATTTCACCAAAAATATAATAGACTTTTTGCTGCAAGTGAAAAGAATAAATGGTTGAATTAAATATTTAATAAAAATGGGGATTTTTTTTTTTTACATTGAAACCTATTGGATTCGCCTGTTTAAAGCTGTCTAACAAACCACCGAAAATCAAGACAGTTTCACTGACATTTCGGTGCTGTTCGGTGTTCTCTGAATAGATTAACCATTACTTCTCTTTGGCGATTTCACTGCTGCCAAAGATCACCGAAAGGTACCATGATGCTGTCCATGGCTTTTGGTGCTGAATACAACAGATTCAGCACCATGGACACTGACGCGGCGCCGAGTCTAAGTGAAACGGTATAACAAATTGATCCGTAAAAATGAAACCATTTGTTTTATACATTTTCGTTCCATTATTGGACCGACTCGGACCAAAACACACATCTCTAGTAAAATCCTAATTCTTACATCCTCAAAATTCTTAAGAATAATTGTTCTTTAAGTCAGGAAAGCTTACAGTTCATCATCTTAAAGCTACACAGAATTAATTAGTGGCCACATTACAGCCAAATCCATACACTATCAGACTTTTTAGGTTTAAATCATACTGGCATATTATTCATTTTAAACATAATGGGCCATATTACAATGTTGGTGCTAACGTAACCAGAGCTGTTGGTAACTTAACAACTCCATAGGCTATAATGGCTCTGGGAAATTTACAACAGCTCTGGTTAAGTTAGCACCAACTATGTAATATGGCCCAACATCTGTAGAAGACAAGATTTAAAAAAAGCAATTCTGTGTACAGATTTCTACATTAGGACAAATAAAAGTTTAAAATTATTTAAATGACAGTTAACAGGGGAGTTCAACCAGTGATTAATGACATAGATGTTGAACCCAAGCACCATAACCCAAAACAACAGGCCGGAGCGGCGAGAAAGTACACAAAGCAGGCAGAAAAGACTCACTCCCATAATGAGCACACGAAGGACCAATGGTTATAAACCTAATCCATGTGGCTAATTACAGTAACGACTGATTGCTGGATGAACCTACCCAATAACAGCAGCTAAAATACTACTAATCCCTATAACTAAATTACCTCCAAATAAAAGAATCTTAACAGCCATAATTTGGAGTTGTTCCTCATGCCCCCTCTGGAGCCCCAAAGATCTTTACGGGTTGAAGCAGGGACAAAGTGCAGTCAGTAGGCCGCTGTCACATCCCACGATGGCAGTATGTGGCAGCCGGCAACGTCCTGCTTGCTGCTTGCTGCTCGCTGGCCGGGCGCCGAGTGAAGAGCAGGACCGCAGTGGTCACGTAAGATGCCAGGGGGCTGGGCGTGGAATGATGAAGCGGCGCCCCCAAGGTTTAAAACCCAGCGTCTCATTCACTCCAGTGCCCTGACGATTGCCGACAATCCGCCGAACACAGCGCCTACCAGCCGATGGAAAAAATAAACGATTGAAGGTTTCAAAATTTGAAACGCTGTTTGCAAAAAAACTACTGGAAGAAAATGTCTGGAATTAACATATAAGTGCCTATGAATAATAATAAAAAGTTCTGTTACAGAAAAAAGACTTGCTGCAAATTAAAATAATAAACGGTTTAATATTGCATAAAAACGTGAATATTTTTAACATTGACACCTATGAGATTCGCCTGATCAAACCTGCCGAATGAAACCACCGAACATCAGGGCATTTCACTGACATTTCACTGCTGTTCAGTGTTTTCTAAATAGATTAACCATTGCTTTTCTATGGGGATTTCACTGCCGTCGAAAAAGCACTATATTTTGCAGGCAATTTGCCAAAATTTGGTGAACTGCCTGCTTTTTGAATAGCCGAATGGCCCCGAAAAGTCCCTTTATGGGGAAATTCACCGTTCAATGCAATTTCGGGGCCAGTTCAGCTGTCTCTGAATAACTGTGTAAGTGTTTTTATTCAAAGTAAAGAAATGAATAGCAAAATATATCTATATACAGAAGGTACAGTTATTGTTAATAAAGTGGTTATTTTGGTCTAACAAATTGTTCCTTGATACATTAAAAAACATCATGGTGAAATATAATCTAAAAGTATTTACTGGCTACTATGTTTATTTCTGCTATTTTAATTGCAGTGTACAATGTACACAATCATTTGTGATGGGCAATATAATGACACCGTTCTCTCATTGTATTATGAAATGCACTTCTGGCAAGCATTTTGCATCCCATGAGACCCCAAGACAAAGAACGTAAAAGGTTTTCTGCTGCCTTTTCCATGTGGTAATGATTTTAGACACTCGTCTTTTAGCACCCATCTGCTGCCACTCATGAAATCATTATATATTATTGTGAGATAGCAGCAGGGCCAGCTTTTGGGGTGTGTGAGCTGTGCAGCCTTCCAGGACACCATGTCAACAGTGGTGCCCTTCAAGTTGCAGCAGTGCAGAGTGATGTGACCACTCTGCCCACAACATTTAGGTCCTTTTCTCTACCCCCATAACACACCATGCACCAGCACGTGAAGCACAGTGGAGGTTCCAGGAGACAAGCCCACACATAAATGCCAAGCACTGGGCACTGCACAAGGAGCTCTCCCTGCACCAAGCTATACCCTTCTTTCCTGGGTACCAGTAAGCTCTGACATTTTTCAGGGATCTGTGTGTGTAGTGGCGGGAATTCAGGGTCTCCGAATGATTCTTTGTACACGGGACAGGGGCAGTATATGTGTCTGTATGCATTAGTGTGATTGTGTTGTGTTTCAGGGGCCACGTCAGTGTGAGTATGGTGGGTTCCAGATTCGTGTCAGTGTATATGTGTATGCATGGGTATATATCAGTTCATTTGTATTGAGGCTTCAGGGTCTCTGTGTGTATGGGGGTTGTCACGGTTCACGCCACCGGTGCAAGAGGAGGGGCAGAACTGGCACTGCTCTGCCATAATCAGCAGCATTCCAATGGCTCAGGCCTCTGCTGCTGGCAGTGACCAGGTGCTCCTAATTTACTCCAGAACCTTTCTCCATATAAGCAGGGCACACCCCTTCCTCCAGTGCTGGTTCATTGTATCATTTGCCTCTGACCTGCCTGAAGCTACCAGTTTTGTCTCCTGTGTACCAGACCATCAGCATACCATTGACCTGCTTGATCTCTCCTGCTCCGTTGACCACGGCTTGACACAGACCATGCTTCTGGATCCTCCCCTGGCTTCTCTTGCCTTACTGCGGTGTCAGATCCCCTGCGGTGCCAGAGCCCCTGCGGTGCCAGGACTCCTGTGGTGCCAGATTTCCTGCGATGCCAGATCTCCTGTGGTGCCAAGACCTCTGCGGTGTCAGATCTCCTGCGGTGCCAGGACTCCTTTGGTGCCAAGACCCCTGCGGTGCCAGACCCCCTGTGGTGCCAAGACCCCTGCGGTGCCAGATCCCCTGCGGTGCCAGGACTCCTGCGGTGCCAGATCTCCTGCGGTGCCAGATCCCCTGCGGTGCCAGATCCCCTGCGGTGCCAAGACCCCTGCGATGCCAGATCCCCTGCAGTGCCAAACCCCCTACGATGCCAGATCTCCCACGGTGCCAAGATCCCCAGCCGTGCCAAGACCTCAGCCGTGCCAAGACCTCAGCCGTGCCTAAAGACCTACCTTCCTGTCCCATCTGTCTCGTGTCTTGTGTAAGTGTTTCCCTCTTGTATCAGTGTCCAGTATTTCCCCTGTCCTCTGTACTAAGTATTCAGGCACAGTATTCAGCGAGTCCTGTTTTCCTGCATTGTCTCTCATTATTCCTGCTGTGCTTGTGTGTGTGTATATATATCAGCAATAAACAGAACTGTTTATGCACCATATCCTGGCTTCCTCCAATATATCCGCGCAGCCTGGGCTCACACCCTCGCCTCCCCGTGACAGGGGTACAGTGTCTGTGTTGGTGTATATTGGGGGTATCAGTTAGAGTTATTGCCTTTGGCCATGTATCTCTCTGCCAGTGTCCAATGTTTTAGTGTATTAGTGAGACATTTATTGTCTACCATATTAGTTGGATTATTGCTGTTCTATTTAATAATTATTGTGCTTATTTGCCCATAAAAGTTTAATACCTTTTTTTGAGGTTTTTTTTAATCAAGATTTATAATCTCTTTCTCTTTATAATCTTTCTTCTTGAGGTTAATCAAAGTGTAAGATATTGGATGAGAAGGTATCAAAACAGAAGGGCTCTGGGAACATTCTTAGCATTGGGAGATTAATGACCTAAAATTGGCCCTGAGAGTTGTTTACAGCCAAAGGAATCTATTACAGATCATGTGAAATAACTTTGCAGCCATTGTGTTCACCATACTAAAAGTCGCCACCTTGTGGCCAACGTTATTAGTGGCAAATAAGTAAAGTCACAGGAATAAAACAGATACAATAAAATAGTTGAGAATTGCTTTCAACACTGCTATTGTTTTAACAAACTTCAGTGGTTGATGCTTGAAACAATGTTAACTTCTACCAGTTTTATAACTGAAAAATATAAGGGACTAGAACTCACATTCCTGACGTTGCAACCAGGGGGTTAACCCTAAAGTAACAATTTGCACACCTGAAGGTTAAACACCTATAACAAGGTGGACAAACTTAATTTTCAAGCAGTTTAATAATGCTTAAATGTAACCTTTTATTCTAAGATTAAAATCCAATAGCGACTTTGTAAGATTACAAAAATAATAATGTGGCGGACCCCGGATACCCCAACTGAGTATCTCCCCCAAACCAGTGTCTCCTGTCCTCCAAATTCACTCTCAGCAGGCAGATTCACCACAACCAGCCCTTAACCCCAATCACTGGACAGCACAGATGTTGAGGATTTAAAACACGAGGATCAACTGTTTATTAAAACAGAAGACATACACTTTACAGGCACTGGCAGGGACAATCCCCCTTTGCCAATCACATTCAGGGAAATACTCCTTAGCCTTGTCCTAGAGGGGATAGGGGACAAGGAAGACACAACGGAAACTCGATACATTCAAACAGTAACTACAGTTGAAACACATAAAGGGATAATGACATGCAGGCAGCCCCTCCTTACACATCCCCCGCCGTGATGCATCTCCACACCTTTTTGCCTAGGTGCCCTGTCATAACCTGATTAACACACAATACCAAGCGGGGAGGATGGCGAGAAGGAATGAAACTTATATAGGGACATAATTACTTTCCAAATGCTGTTTTTAGAGCATGTAGGTTCCTGAGGAAAAGAGTCTTCTTTTTAAAAGTACTAAGTCCAGGTAGTCGAAAAGGGCTACAAGTACCGTGCTTGCTCGTGTCATGCCCCCATCTGCATCTGTCCTCTGAAACTCCTGGCAGCATACTTTCGGTGCTGCCCCTGTTCCTGCAACCTGTATTGTGTATACCTGCAATCAACAAACCAACATTTAACACCAAGCATGTCACACCACACACTCAAAATAAAGGCACCACGCCCCCTCCTATCCTCGCTTCATCATTGTAGCTGTTTACCTGCATGGGTAAAGACCTATATGCTTTTGCTCTGCAAGATCCCCACTACCTGTTCCTGATTACACCAGCTTCCTCTACCATAACTTCAGATCCAGCAACCACTCCCACCATCCTCATCTGTATTGGCAATCTAGTCAGTCTAATTATCCATCCACCTCCACCCATATCTGTGTGCAGCATACTGCACGCTGGGCTCAAACCCCCCTTATACTCTGGTGCCACCCCAGTACCAGAGCCCTGACAACTTGGTTCCAATGAAGGATTGCTAGGCGGGTCAGTCCATGGATCCGCAAACATTGGGCGCTCAGCCCATGTTCCTGGCGCTTCCAGTACTTGTTGCAGTCCGTTCCTCGTCTTCCTTTCTCTGCGTGCACCGCACCTGGACCTGGCTTTCCAGCTGATCAATCCCAGGGAGTCTAGATGCGGCCGTTTATAGGTGGGTAACCTTCATGTGTGCAATGTTAATCTAAGGTGTAAAGAAATGAAGTTTGTTCAAACAGCAATGTGTTGATCATGAATATCGCTGAAGTCTATTCAAATAATTAAAACAGATAGTGGGCTAGATAACAACCTAGCCATTAATTGGGTTGTCACAAACGGGAAAAAGCTGCTCCAGACTTTTATCGCATTTGCAGCTTACCTTTAATGGCTGTATTCCAGCTGAGTCGCTGTATCAGCAGCACAAACCAGAATATACACGCACCTCCGTGGGTATCGGCTACTGGAGTCCATAGTCTATAGGACTCCACTGGGCCCAGCTCAAGCTCACTTGAGCATGGATGTGCAGGAGCCGCAGAAGAACACTGGAAACTATTTGTTCAGTCTTTCATTGTTTGTGACTAGAGGAAGCGGTAAAAGAAGCGGAAAAGATCACATTTCCTTCTGTACAGTGGGATCTCCGATTTAAGTAAGGGATTTTTTGATCACTTTAGACTGAAGTGTTAAGTGACTTTGCAAAAGGAAAATCATTAACACCATCTTCTGAATGACAGTATTTATTTTTTCCAATACTAGCTTCAAACGAGAAGAATGAGATACGTTGGACTAGCTTGTTCTTTTCCATATAACCTATCCTATACAAAGGTTAGGAGTTGTTAATTTACAGTAACCTGCTGCCAAATGTGAGCTGGTTGTAATATCAACAGGAACCCTTAAGGTAACGACTGATGCTGTTTTGACTAAGGGCTCCGGCTGTTGGGCTTGATTACAATTAAGCTGTTAATTTAGCATGATGGCCGGATGGATTACAAGTTGGCACTAAAGTGGCACACTAATTTATAGCAACATTTTGGGGACATGTCAGAAATAGTAAGATTCATTTCTGGCCACTTTAAAAAGTGGTCAGGGTGTCTAGAGCAGGGCTGTCAAATTCTGCCCCCAAGACTTTTCTGAATTATGACTCCCATGTTTACCTGGCCATCTATTACATTGGAAGAATTCATGGGAATTACAGGCTTCAACATCTGGGGGCCATAGGTTTGACAGCACTGGTCTAGAGTGTCCCTTTTAAGGTTTATCAAATTCATGTACATAGGATCCAGTATGCCTATCATATCGATATAAGTACTGGTAGTTCTTGAAGGAAGTGTAAGGTTACATGAGAATAGAAAAGCTGATTTGTGGTATTTGCTGTGTTGGCTTTACACCTCCTGTATTAATCACAGGTTCAAACTGGCTGCTGAAGCATTATTTTAGTTAACCTGCATGTTTCACCAAGGCTAATCACAGACAACATGGTAAGGTAAAAGCACAAAACGGGATGTGAGAGTACAGTAACTCTATCCTCAAGGAAAGGTAAGCAACTGAATTCTTAGTTGTTTACCGTCAGATTTGTATATTTACATCTCATTGTTGCAGGCACAGTTTGAGACTCAATTCATATTTCATCCAGGATAGAGAGCGTTTGATATTCTATGTTAGTCATTAATATTATTTTTTTTATATTCTATTATAATGACTGTATCCATTTATCAACAGTAAAGGATATGCTAGAAATCAATATATTAAAATAAATTTTTAGATATCAGACACGTCTGTTCATACCGTATAGACAAATAGGGATAGTTCCATGGTTAGAATTCCAGTTGTGGTATATCACAGTTGCCGGTCTGATTCATATAAAAAAACTATATATATATATTTATATCATAACAAATTCAAAGCACCTCATTATAATTTCATTTTAAAAACACATAATTTAATTAGTAATAAATGATGGCCTAATAATGGATTATATATATATCACACATACACACACACCAAACAATATACAATACACCCCACTTACATATGCTATAAGAGATGTAAAATCACCTAGCTGAGGATATATCTATAATAATGCAGGTGGTGCCCGGCGGGAGTGGGGATTAACACCGACGTGGTGTACTAGGACGCCCGCCGCCAGGTGCTGCCTCTCCTTCAGCCAACTTTGAGTTCAGGCTGTCTCACAGCAGCCAACGGCTCCCGGCAAGTGCCAACTGCTGGGCGGGGCTCAGGCGGTCCATAGAAGTCAACAGGGCGTACTATTACGTCCCACGGCTTCAAGGCCCACCCGTCGCGGTGACGGCATAGTACGCACTGCAGCAGGAAAGGGTAAATGGAGATTTAGTACAAATTGTGATCATAACATATTTAAGCCCGCCACACTATTAATGTACTCCGCCACAGTGGGTTCTTATTCTAAACATCCAAATGCCTGCCCTTATGAGATTAAGCCACTTACTGGTACAAACTGCCTCCTGCAGCTCCCGGCAACACCCGATTAGATAGGGTCTGCCATGGGAACCTGGAAACCATGTGATTAGGGACTGTTGGTGCTAGCCCAATAGGGAGGTTAGTCCTGAACATGTAATACACAGAACCATAAGAACTATAGTTTAGGTGCTTTTTCTTCCTTATCCAACGCATAGTTTGACCTTGGCCATCTAATAGTTATCTATGAGCTATCTGCCAGTCATTTCATGACTGTCCTCTAATGAGTGGCCCAATACCCTCTGGGTGCTTCGCTTATCCCTTCTGTTACATAGATAACAGATAAAGTGTATTACCCGTTCTCATGCCAAAAGAAGAATTACAGTAACACTTTAATCCAGTGCACTTTGCAGGTCTCCTAACTGATGGGACGGATGTAGGTTATATACTGTAGTAGTATTTAGTGAGATCAGCTATATAGTTTTAACAGCTCCTTCATACTGGAGGCATCACATGTATTTTTAATACGATAGAAAGCCTTGTACTCTGCCATTCTAGGAGCTCAGTGCAAGGAAACATTTTAGAGTACAACAGCTAATTTCCCTTATTCCTTTTTTAATTCTTCTTTTGCCAGAAGGCAATGACATGCATCCCACAGGCACACAGTGAAAAAAGTTTGAGACCCAGGAAAACAAAGCACAAAATTTACTTGTGAATGCGATCAGAACCAGGTTATATCAATGATGAAAGGTTTTTAAGGTGAAAATATTAGTTGAATGTTCAAACATCCTTTAGGCTCTCTGCGCAACAAGGGAAATTTAGGTCATCTATGAATTATGGGAAATGTAGTGATAAAACATCTGGGGTTCTGGGACCATAGATCATAATTGTTTTATCCTGTGTATATAGCTACTCACTTCTTTAAAATAGAATAGTAGAATAATCAACCTATTAAATTTTTCATTTTCTATGCCAATATGCAATTTAAAAAAAGTTTAATTGGAATTATTTTGATTCACTTCCTAATGTTTGAAACTTCTGATACATAGTACTGTATATGAAACTGAATATAAATATGTTTTGCACTTCTAAGATATGCTTAACAAAGATTGAGTTTTCTCAAAGGACGTCATTCTATGGTCGAGTAGTGTTGGTGGAGATGTATTTCTCAGTACTAAAAATTTCATTGCACAAGCGACCTCGCATTAATATATCCACCATGTGTAAACCCATCTCACTGGGTGGCCTGGCGTCGCCAGATATCAGATCGTACCTTTATATTATTATTATTATCATCATTTATATAGCGCCAACAGTTTCCGCAGCGCTTATATACCAGTCATTTCACCAGATGGTTGGACTGGATGGAATATGGGTCCTCCCGCCTGTGACTCGATCAGAAATGGGTGCTTGCTGGTTGCCCTCTTTGGGCGCTACCATGGCCTCTAAGCAGATTCCCACAGTGGGATATACGCTTCGACTATGGTTTAGGGCATTACCGCAGTTTGCTTTATCTTCATCACCGTTGCTGCCTTTGCCAAATAATCTGGGGCTTCCGGGTGATGTTCTCTCTTCAGTTCGTCTTCATTTTACTGAGTCTCTATGTCTTCAGTCACATCACCTTCTGGCAAATGGACAGTGGATTCCTCTGCTGGCAGCAGACGGGACCCCTGCTCCGACATTTGCTGAGTCATTTTAATTACGCGCAGATACATTCTTTTCTGTGTTCCCTTCCTGGTAATTCGGTGCTTTTGAGACCTTTGACACTATTTGAGAAATATTATGCATTGGAGTACCTCTGGCTCGTAGTCTCTCTACAGAGTATGCCCCTTTTCAGGACTATTCGGCAGACCTGACGAGTTTTGTGGAGAGGTGGGATGATATGCTGGGAGAGGTTATTCCTGAGACTCATTTGGTCAAGACATTTTATTTTGTTGCTTATGGTTCCTCGTTTGTAAACTTCTTTATAAATTGATCTTACTTTGGTACACCACGCCTTCAAAGAGTGTACGTTTCTGTCTTTCGTCTACGGATCTATGTTGGTGGTGCAATGCCGTGAGAGGCACATACCTCCATCTTTGGACTTGATCGCTCATCCGCCCCTTCTGGGAAGCTGTTTGACGTTTGGCCTGCCGTTTGACGGGTCTTTATCGGTCTGGACCCAAAGATGTTTTTGCTCTGCCAGACAACCCTGTCCTATAAATCTTTTAAAAGGTAAATTTTGATAAATCTCATACTGGCTGTGGGGTCTTTGATCCCATTGTACTGAAAAACACAGTCCATTCCTTCGCTTCGTGAAATTCTTAACCCCTTCACTGCTGAGGCATTTCACGCCTGTGTGCTGAGCTCATTTTTTACCGCTTTCGCTCATCATGTTTAAACGCGATTTGAAGCCACATTTTAATAAATGACCCAGACATATTATATATCGTTCTTTCCAGCAGACTCCGCAGATTCATAATATATCATTTTTATATGTATACGTCATGACCTGCCTGTATATTATAACAAAAAATACAATAAAAATTGAATTTTTAATCATCTGCAGTGTGTAAAGTGTTTTTTTTTCACATTTTCTCACATGAGCGTTTGCGGTTATGTTTTCTATGGGGTGCGCTTGTACAAAAAATTTGAAATGGGGACTTGTTACTTTTTTTGGGGGGAATTACGTGATTTTTAGCAAACGCACCCCATAGAAAAAAATCATTAGTGCAGCATCATTGTTCACATTATAATTGAAATGTGAACAATATTGCTGCATTAATAAAAACAACACACAAAAAAAAAACATGTTTTTTTTATTTATTTTTTTTAATTTTTTTTTTTTTATTATTTTTGTTTTACTTTTTACCTAGTCATGTTGGGTATCATTCGAAAGGCCATGCTCAGGCCTTTCAAATGACACCCTCCATGACCCCCTAGCTGCCACGGTTCTGGAGATATCGGGGTTCACAAGAACCCCCTATCTCCACCAGGGGATTTCCTTGGGAAATCCCCGGCAGCTAGGGGTTCCCCGGCTATCTGACGTCATCACGCTATGCGTGATGACGTCAGACAGTGAGGGGAGTCCCGGGGGCGGAGCCGCCATCCAAGATGGCGGCCCCCACCGGAGATAGGCTGCACTTCGGCGCCGCAAGGCGCTGAAGTGCAACCCAGCACTTGAGGGGTTAAAGCCAGGCATCGCTTAAAAGGGGAGACTCTCCCCTTTTAAGCGGTGCCTGGCTTTTACCGCTGCTCCTTCCCGATCGGGAGGGAGAGGGATCCGAACGGATCCCCCCCCTCCCTTCCAGGCTATCTCCCGGCATTGCCGGGGGGTCGCCTGGAAATGTCGTCATCACGCATGGCGCAATGACGTCATTTACGCCGGGAGGCGCTTGACTTCAGCGTCTGAGGACGCTGAAGTCAGAACGCCGTGGGACCCCGGACAGAGAGGTGAGTATCTCCGCCGGGGGTCCCGCACAGCTGATGACGTGTGGGACACGTCCTCAGCATGCAACGTGCATCAATGAGGACGTGTCCCACACGTCTTCAGCAGTGAAAGGGTTAATAGAGTGGAGACTATAAGATCGGTTGAGCAGTTGCTGTTTTCTGGAGAAAGATGGGAGGTAGTGTTTCGCAAAACTTGATACTACTGATCCGAGTTTCTTTCCTCTGCTTTCTGTGTGGAATGACTTGGTGATGTTCCTGCTTCAGACTTGTTGTCTCCTGGGTGAACCCAGTGTCAGGCTCCTGATCCATGCAAGGCAGCACCCTTCCAATCCTGCACTTCATGTCAGTCCTGTTTCCAGCTGTGTTCCAGCAGCTGAAAAGATAAAAGCACCAAAACACACACTCACACACTCCAGGTCATCTGACCTATCTGATAATAAAAGTGCCACACTCCTTCTGGTCCCTGCTTCGGCATTAGTTGTATCTGCTCTCAGCAAGAGAGAACTAAGTTGTGGTTTCCTAAAAACCAAACCCTGCCGTGCTACCAACCCTTCCATGTGTGTGTTTCCAGACCCGCCGGTATCCAGTGTATTCAAGACCCTGCTGTCCCCGTGTGTTTCCTGATTTCCCCCTGCTTCAAGTTTGTTTTTGCAGCCTCCAGCAACCTCGCCCCTCGGCTGCCTCAGCAGCAACCTCGGCATCACCGCATCCCGGGCTCAGAATCCTGCAATTCCTGTACCACCCTGGTACAGTACCTGACACCCAGATGTACTGTAACATGGAGCCTCTCCCCTCTTTCATTTTGGAGGTTGAGGCACGCTATGATTCTCTACTAGAATGACTTACGTTTCTGCGGAGCCCTCACCGGCCCGCTCTTCTTCTGTGCTCTACTTCTCCCTTTTCTCCTCTCTTCTGTACTTTTTTCTCTTTTCTGTTCTATTATTCACTCTGCATCTCCTCCTCCCCTTTTTTTTAAATTTTTTTATTGGTTTATTTTGTTTTTGTTATTTATCTGTTCTGTTTCCTTACTTGTTTGGTCTAGTTACACGCTCACTCTTAATTCTCCCTTACACCTCCTTGTTTCAGGTGCGTTATGCCATACTTTTTGTTGCAGTAGTGGATTGATTCTGTGAAGGTGTGTGGGGGACTAGTACAAAGTGGTCTCCTTACTCTTTCATTTTACTGGAATTTGCATTCATTTTAGAGTGACTTGTCGTTTTCTTATACTTTGTGACCATTTGTGTAATGTTTGTGATTGATCCTATGTTCATTATGTCTTTGTCTTTTTTTACAAGTCTGCTTTATATTAAATAAAAAAATTTGAATGCAAAAAAAAAACATTTCTTTGCATTATTCTTCTCTCCTCAGCCTAGATGTCAAGAAAGCTTTTGATTGAATATCCTGGACATAAGAGTTCTTAAACATAGTTATTTAGGCACTCACTTGTAACCCTTACAAAACTCACCAACTGCAATGCCAGAGATTCTGTGTCTATCGAGCAAGTGTGAATTCCTGTTGAATCCCTATCACTTTCTACTTTTCGACGTAGCCCTAGATCCACTTTCCCATTTACTAGACTGCCCCTCAGGTTTTTCATGCCTCTATGTGCACCCGGACTGACGTGCCTTCCGACACCTGTCGCAGCGTTGTGACATTTAGACGGGGCGGCCACACACCATAGCTCGCGTGAATTTCATGCTACAGTGGACTTGCTGAAAGCCTCGCCATTGAAACGCTATGACACGCGTTCGACGGGGCTGCAAAACGCAATCCTACATAGGAGGATCAAGCCTTGCAGCGCTGAGCACACGGGCGTCAGAGGGGAAAGAACATCCACTCTCAGACATTCCTTCTGCTCTGAAGAACACTCATTTGACACTGACCTAAATGGGAACCACTAAATTAAGCAGATTGCATATTGCTCCTAAGGTTTCTACATATTTGATTCTGTTATGGCCTTCATTATTAATGGTGATTAATCCATTGAGAGACATTTTGGCACCCATCATAAACTCCCAGTAACTGTATACTACCTATACCATTGATGTGGCCACAAATCAAATATTATGGTATCCATACATATTTAGGTATTCGGAAATTAATTGATAACTTTTATACACTAAACATGTCCCCTTTAGTGTTTAAAATAAAGTCGGAATTATAAAAAATGGATCAAACAACTTTTACCATTTATGGGTTGAATTGTCCTTTTAAAAATGGTTTCCTTTCCAAAATTGTTCTATTCATTGCAGATTTTACTTCCTCTTGTCAAGAGGATGTCCTGATGTCAAAGATTTAGAAAAGCACCTGCATTCTTATATATGGTAATTTCGAACTCGTATTTCAGGCTACAAAAGACGTCTGCTCACAAAGATAGAGATGGTCCCACTCTTCCTATAACCCTTCAAAGGTCCTTAGGCGTAACTTTGATTGGATACTTAATACTAACTCATACACTAAAATGACCTTTTGATATGATTTTCTTTTGCTTACCATACCCTTTTCTGGCCTTGTTATGCCTCCCAAACTCATCACAACATACTCAGATAAAACCCCAATTTTAGACCCTACTGTCACTGCCTGGTGTAACACCACAAAAATACTTTACTAAGCACAAACTCTTCCTTCTCTTTGCACACCCTTATTCCACCATGGTTGTCTAGATTATCCATTCACACTATAGTTGAAACAAGGACATTTCGAATTACACAATTTCCTTGACACACACACTCACTAGATACTTTATCCATTAGTAGCTCACCCCTCAATGATATTTTAAAGACCACTACTGATAAGTGGCTAACACATACATCACTCCTAACCCATCAGAATATTTTAAAAGAACATGGTGTCATTCTAAAAGCTCAGAATGCAATCTCATACAAGGAAATGGTCTATAACATCCTCCATTTGGCGTATATCTCCCCACTTTGGCAATTTTCATTGGGAGTTAATACATCAACAGCCTACTGGAAATGTCCCCACACCTCCGTAGACATGTTTCACTGCCTGTGATCTTGCCCTACTGTCCAATCCTTCTGATTACAACTAAAGCAATTTTGTTCCCCTCCCCCATATTTCTTGACATTCCAGACAAACCTGACTTCTTTTTTTTATTATTTTCCCGGCACCACATCAACCATGTAATTTATGTAGCATAACAGCATTGCTGACTCAAAACTTTACAATACTACATGTCTGGAAATACCTAATCTCCACTTTCATTATTCTGTGAGAAACGTTTTAGAGCTTTTCATGTGGACCGGCTTTACACTCTCACATAAAGAATTGTTTCTCAACCTTTTATCAACACGTGGCAACAATGCATTCTGATCTTAGGCCCTAATTTACGGCAATAAATAAAATCCTCACAAGTCCCGCATTATCACCGGTAAGCCCATTTACAGCACTTCTTTTTCCTTCAACTTCGATACATTTCAGCTATTTCATGGTACATCATCGTCTGCCTGATACTTAAAGTCCATCCCATCATGACCACCAATACCAGATGTGAAAAGACGACTTGTATTTATTCTCCATGGAGTAGTGAAGTTCCTCCAATTCACTGATCTCTTTCATCCTGTCCACTCATTTGAAAATTGAGGCAGAGGAGGTTTGTTTCCAATAGCATGGAATTAGGGTCTTGGCAGCATTGAACAAGCTGATAGCTAGCAATTTTTTTTATAGTTATTGATTGCTATGGGAACTTTGTGCAATAGGGTAACTGCAGACACGAAGAACAAATCAAGGCCAGTTATCTTGGAATTGTTTACTAATCTAAAATGTACTAATCCTAAGAGAGATGAGAGAGCCCTGAGAGATGAAGATGATCATTGTAAATACCATAAAGCTTTTGAAAGCATTTACTGTAGAACCTGAACGAGCATACGCATTATAATCAATGACTGTAATTGGGTGGTCTGTAAAATTGCTATCACTTAGCAACAAAAATTGCAGTAACTGTTGTTATGCTGGTATAATACTCTTATAAACCTTTAAATGTATTTTTTTTAATAATTCAAGTTTATTCAAGGATTTTGACATGTAAGTACAATACAGGACCTAATCAAGATAAATATACAGAAAGACATTTAGAGGAAACAGTCCATACTCGCAAAATATCAAGCACTTGTACATAGCCTGTTATATTGGAATGGTGTGGTGAGGACAGGAGGTGACGGGAAAAAGAGGGATGCGTGAAGTGGGAGGTCATTTGGTCCAAATGTGCACACAGGGAGGAATAACTGGATTTCACCCTAAAGTCCCTTATGCATTTGGAAAACAATAGTGCTTTAAATATATTTTAAGGTTTGTAAACAGTTGACTGTTTGCTTACAAAATTTAGTGTATAGTGCTAGACCATATCTATTTCAAATCTAAGGACTACATGTTTGTAGCCAACAAAAAGAACACAATTCCGTACTTATATTTTGATGTTCTGTAGCAAATTGTTTTGACAGGACCTGAATTACATATTTATTAATGCTGGAATAGTCTGTTCCAATTATTCCTTTGAACATATTTTGCTAGAGGTAGGGATGCACTGATACCATTCTTTTAAGACCAACAGGGTTATTCAAAGAGAGCCGGTCTGGCCCCAAAATGTAACCGAACACTGAAATTCAGCGTACGGCTACATTTCCTGGCCATTCGGCTATTCAGACAGCAAGCAGTTCACCAAATGTTGGCGAATTGCCTGCACATAGGGTGCCTGTTCGGTGCCTGTTCGAGGGCAGTGGAATCCCCATAGAGAAGCAATGCTTCGTCTATTCAAAGAATACAAAACAGCAGTGAAAAGTTGCTGAAATGCCCTGCTGTTCAGTGGTCACATTCGGCAGGTTTATTCAGGAGAATCCCATAGGCTTCAATGTTAAAATTATTCCAGTTTTAATTCAATATCTAATAAACCGTCTATTATTATATTCTGCAGTAAAAAGTCTCTTTATTCGTAGATTTTTTTAAGTTCTTTTAGGCCTTTTTTGGGATTTCTTTTGGTAAACCTTTTTTTTTCTGTAACAGACCTTTTTATTATCATTCATTGGATCTTATGTGTAAATTCAGACATTTTCATTCAGTATTTTTTTGCAAACAGCGTTTCAATTTTCAAACTTTCAAGCGTACTGTTTTGGTTTTTTTTGTTTGTTTTTTCACCTCGTTCGTCTGCGTTTCAGCTTTTTCCGGTGGCTGCTCTGCACTGTGATTGACGGCTAGTCGGGTTTCTCCGGCCTGTTCGGCATGGTTAATCCAGGTGTTTCTGCGGGTTTCGGGGAGTGTTCGGCAGGTTTGCAGTGAGTGTTCGGTGTGCTTGCGGCGAGTTTTCCCTACACTACGGGGGGCTCTGCGGTGCTTGCTGAATATACCGCAGGGTCGGCGAACTAGGATTGCCGAATCGCCCCAAAGTGCAGGGAACGAAAATGTGACTTTTCGAATCTCTTTGAATAACCCTGCAGGTATAAGTACCGATACTTTTTTCAGGTACTTGCTGATACCGATTTCCAATACTTTTAATGTCATGTGACAGTTTCCCAATAAATAATTTAAGATTTTGCTGAAACCCTGCCCAATTTATGGAAGTATTGAAAAGTATGGACAAACCTCATTCACCAAATGCTAGGCCTGTACTCGCCCAGACCACACACACACACACACACACACACACCCAGAACTCACACTCAGACCTATGTAATGTGTCAAAACATAACATCACTATGCAATGTGTAAAAACATAAACAAAAAAATAATAAAATTAGTTATTTTTTATATATATTTTAATAAAGTACTGCATTGTGATGTAACATTAGATTAATAAATAATAAGTTTAAATATAATTGTTTGAATTTTATTGCTGTGGAACTCTGTGATACGCTCATACACACTGCACATTACTGGGCATTTTATTGCTGTGGAGCTCTGTAATGTGCAGTGTGTACAAGTTCATCAGTAATATACAGTATCTTATAAACCTGAAAAGTGATCAGCAGTTTTCCATGTGTGCCACAAGGCCCTTCTGTGCCGCGGTGCAGCCTTAGCTGCAATGAATGGGTGATGGTTGCTGCAGCAGGGTGGTGGCCATCTGTCAATCTGGAGGAAGCACAATGGATTCTCCAAGCCGCTGGTGGGCCCGAGTGGATTTGACCTTCTATAGGTATGGCACAAGGGTCGGTACGATCTCCTATTGCCAGGGGGCTCTATTAGTTGTCAAGATATGTAGGGCCACATTACACTCGTAATGCTAACGTTAACGCTCACCTGCATGAGCATTAACATTAGCAGTGGTATCTACTGCAAACTACAATCCAAACGCAAACTGGTTAAGTAACCGTTTGCGTTTGGTACCTTGTGCTTCTCAGCACAAGGTTACTGTACTTTGCGCTCCCTATGCTTAACATGGGGAGCGCAAAGTCTTAACGCTGATTAACGTCTGGCTCCGGTTAGCGGAAAGTTAACCAGAGCCAGGACATGGTGTTAACGGATTCTGCCTCTGCAGAATCCGTTAACACCAGCCAAAAACATAATTTAGAAAAAATCATATACTCACCTCCTGTCCCGCGGCCAGGACCATGGCTCCGACCACCACCTCCGGCCGGTGGGAGCAGGGAAAGACTGGGGGGAAAAAGTCCCCCCCAGTCTCTCCCTGCGTATCACTATGCTGACCGGCCGGACCTTGTGAGGCGAGATCCGGCAGGTCATGTGACCGCTGGCGTCTGGCTCAAACGCCCCCGAGTTAGCGTGGAGATTGTAATTTAGTCTGTAGAGTCTCCATCCTTCTCTCCCCCGTTCGTGCTGCCCCAATCTGGCAGAATCACTGGGTGAAGTAATTTTCGGAAAGAATAATGGTGTTACCATTTTTCAGTGTTTGACGCAACTTTGCCTGCAGTTGACAGATTTTGCTTCTGTGGATAGCTGAAGTAAATTTTTGAGCTTTGGAATAATAATATATAATTTGTCCCGCCCAGCCCTATATATATAGCCAGCAGTACCTAAGATCCTTGGTCCAGGATAAGTCTAACTTACTGAGTGCCTGCTTTTGTGATCTGTCTTTGTCTAAGCTATTTCTGTGTATGACCATTGGTGTGATTTCTAGACCATTCTCTTGCCTGCTCCCTGTAACCTGTATTGTGAGATTCCCGTGCACCGACTTTGACTTGTATGACTTACACTTCTGGCTCCTGATCCCTGGTTTATGCTGACAATCCTCTCTGGCGTCTAGACCTGGCTTTTCCCTGACCATTCTTGTATATTCCAGTTTATGTTCTGTAAGTCTTGTTTCCTTGTCTTTGTGTATTTAGTCCAGCAGCATATTTCAGAATATAGTAGAGCCCAGCTAAATGTCCTCTTTCTAGTTTAAGGCCTGTGTTGCTGCTGGATATCTCTTATTGTGATTTCTTGCAAACCCCTGTTGTTTATGTGGTGTTTATCCCTAGCCCTGTAATCTGTATAGATCCAGAAGGACAAATAAGGACCTTACTCCCAGTGCAGGGCCCCCTCTTGTGTCTGTATTCTGTCCTGTCATCTCTTGTTCAGTTTCTGTGTACTGGGTTCTGTATCATGAAAGCAAAAAACCTGCCTAAAGGGCTTCTTTATTATTATTCTTCTTTATTTATAAAGCGCCAGCATATTCTGCAGTGCTGTACAATGTGCGCAATATAGACAGGGTTACAATACATTGAACATTTGACAAACCAGTACAGGAGGAAACGAGGGCCCTATTCCCGTGGGAACTCTGTACAAAGGAGCCTCCATGGCATCTGCCTGGGGCGCTCGTGACAGTGTTTTATTCCTCTGCACTATTCCACTACACTCACCATCAGAAGGCACTGAGCGGCCACCTGAAAGACTGATATAATATCAAGTCTACAAGTCGGGAGATCGAATCAGCAGAAATATCGAAAGTCTGCAGATCCCTAGAAGCTGCTGTAACTTCGGCCCAGCACTGGCACAGATCCCTACTAGCCAGCCCAGGTCTCCCAGCAGGCAAAAACAAGCGGGTCAAGCTCCTCGAGGCACTGAGGACCACGTTCCTAGTAGCCGGGCTGACCGCAGCAAGGGGGTGTCTGGAGAGCAGGACAGACGGACAAGAGCGTTTCCGTCACAAACACGACTTACATTAGCATTTAAGTATAATGAGCACCAAAATTGGTCACAATTAACCCAGCACACAGCTGTGAAATTGCTCAGCGATGAACGAAATTGCACATGATGCTAGGAGCGTCCTGACAGAGCCAGGGTAGCTTACCCTACAGAAGTGATAAGGTCTTGTTACAGAACCTAATCACCCAATCTATCTAGGGAATAGAAAAATCAGGCATGCACCTATATCCATCCTGAAAGCTTCAATCAGCTTACAAAATTCGATCCACATGGAGCTGAATGATGTCTTCCAGTTAAGGAATGGGTTGAAGGGTTCAAAAGATAAGCGTATTCCAGGAGGATGCTCAAGTCTCATCTACAGTATATTGAAGGCTATGCACAATCTAATGCAAAATAACATAACCACCATTAATACAGTGCTGAGGAGAGGCCCATCAACCCCTGTTGACAGGTCTTTGAATATATAGACCATATACTAAAATCACGGGAAGAATGATGACATCAACATGGCAAAAGGCTGGTTGGCTCCATGTGTAAAATGCAGACACATACAAAGCAACACAGATGATCCAGCGATCCATTATTACAATTTACACAGCATCTTAATGCTTTTATAATTGTAAATATATATCAATAGCCCATTGTTATCTCTCCTTTTTAGATGATAATTATTTTTAAGTTCTGAAAGGGCGCTGATAAATCCACATACTTTGGATTCAAGGCTTTAGTGCATTTTAAAAGGAAGGTCAATGCAGCAGGTCGAGTCATTTTCAGTAATGTGTGTACAATTGACAGGTTCTGTAGTTGGTATTCAGCCAGGCGTATACAGCATAGGTACTAATTGCCACAGCATATCCTGTTGGGCAATGACAGAGGCACCAAGGAAAGCCACAACAGAACCTTAGGTGCGGTGACTAATTTTATAGTCTTTTCAGCAATGTCACTCTAATGTGTTATTTAAACTTACAGTATTATTAGAAAGGGCCTTATATGCCAGTTACATAATAAAAAGAAGGAATGGACTGTCAGTGCTGCTCATTTGCCCCAAGCACCACTCAGTAGAATAAATGATATCAACTATAGCTACCACTACGGATAATAATCCTCTTATTAGCATCATCCAACTCAACCATCTTAGATTACTAAAGACTAGTCCTTGCATCTGAGAGTGCCTTAGATAATGTAGGTATTGTTTAGCTATAACCATAGTCCATTAGTAGATTTTCTTCCGGTCAATCTCATCCACATGGCCTTAGTGATACATATAAAGAATGGTTCTGAAGTGGAATCAGGCTGGAAGATGGTCGCTATTATGAGCCAAGCGGCCATCTTGTTCAGAATATTGGTTCACTTGCAAATAACTAGGTAGATTTCAATAGACACTAGAATGAAGCTTACATAGAATTTTAGGAATGTGGTAGATTAACAGAGAAGCAATTAAACGAGGGGAAGATCCGGCCAGCTCTTGGCACGGAGAGATAGGATGACAAATGGATACTGCAAGGTCACTGAGGCCTGGAGAGAGACAAAGAGAGTGTAGAAACCAGACCATGCTTTATCTGTAACAAATAAACATAGCCTTTAGGGAGGTGGGCACGGCCCGGATTGAGTGCGGCAGCAAATCACAAACTGTCAGACTAACATGAAGTTTGCCAATTTACGGTCAATGTATGGAATGCCTTTGTACTAACAATGGGAGGTATTAACCCACGTGGGGTGGAATAAAGTGTCACCAGGAGGTGGGCTAATTGGGATGTACCTAATTATGTATTCAGGGTATAAGACCCCTCGTCGGGGTGAGAACGGGGCTCACTCTTTGCGATTCAATCCTGTGTGAGCATTTGTGTGACGACACAATAAAGTTTGCCTTTCCTGAAGAGACTCGTGTTCAGACAATCGTTGCTTGTGTCCGGTCCGGCGCCGTCCTGAAGTGAACCTAGTGTTTCCGGTTACAGTTCCAACCATCAGCACCTTTCATCTAATCCACTTTTTTAACATATCCATTTAGTATTGGTTACCCTTGGTCGTATGACATCAATTCACCTCACACAGAAGTACAGAACAAATATAATTATCATATATATATATATTTATTAAAGGCTTACCAAATCTACTAATATATATATATATATATATATATATATTTGATTAGTGTGGACTCATGTAAGATTCTTCATGATAGGAGCATGGGTGTCTGCAGAATTTTTTTCCAGGGAGGGGCAAAATTTTAATGGCATCCATATTCTGTCCTTTTGAGAATGTCATGAAGGGACAGTCATAAAATAAAGTGTAGTAATACAGAGGCTGCGAAACATGATGCAAGTCTAATAGAAGAATAAAGGTGTAAGTGTCTGATCTGAGTGTTGCATTTTCTAGGCCATCTCTGTATGGAGATATACAGAGCCAGCTCTGTATACACAAACCATGACCCCCCCCCACATAATGGCACACACCAGGCCCCCCTCCAAACATATACACACACACACCAGGCCCCCTTCCTACACATATATATACACACACACACCCTCCATCTCTGTATACAACACAGAGCCAGCTCTGTATACAGATATACAATATGCATCCCCTCTCTGCTTATATTGTAAACTCTGGTACAGGGTCCCCTCTCCTCTTAGATTGTAAGCTCTGGAGCAGAGTCCCCTCTCTGCTTAGATTGTAAGCTCTTGAGAAGGGTCCCCTCTCTGCTTAGATTGTAAGCTCTGGAGCAGGGTCCCCTCTCCTCTTAGATTGTAAGCTCTGGAGCAGGGTCCCCTCTCCTCTTAGATTGTAAGCGCTGGAGCAGGGTCCTCCCTCCTCTTAGATTGTAAGCGCTGGAGCAGGGTCCTCATCCCCACCAGATTACTAATAATCATTCTGTGTCCCCAGACAAACTAGACCTCAGACCAGGGGCCTATCATGAAGAATGATAATGGCATCAAGCTTAATTAAAAATAATTTATTTGACAACCATCACCTTTTTTCCTGTGTCCTGCCAGTGGCCACAGCAGCAGCTGCTCCTGCATCTCAACCCTGACTCTCCCAGCGTGCAAAGTGGGTGGGAGCACGTGGTGGATTGGAGGCAGAGTGGGGAGGTGACATTACAAGATCAACAGAGAGACCACCCCCACACTGACCGGAACATTTTATGCAGCCTGCTTTGTGTAACAAACACTCGAGCAGGCTGCACACACAGCTTTCAGGGCAGAGCAAACAGGCTGCGCTGGTTCCAGAAGGAAGGCAAGTGCCCCCCCTTGTCCCCTCCTGCGGATGCCCATGGATAGGCGATGCTGAATATTTTAGGCATAATTTGTGCAGAAGGTGCCAACGCACCCGGGCCCTTGAGTCTGGGGGGGCCCACACTCACCTGCCTGGGGGCTTGCCTATATATATATATATATATATATATATATTATTTTTTAAATTTATCTTATACTTCTTTGTGAGTTTTACTTTGGAGCTATGTGATACACTCATGCACACCACGTATTACTGTGAGTTTTGTTGCTGTGGAACTCCGTGATTTAAACTGATACACACTGCCTATTAATGTGAGTATTATTGCTGTGGAGCTCTGTGATACGCTCATACACACCACACATTACTGAGGTTTATTGCTGTGGAGCTCTGTGATACACTCATACACACTGCACATTGCTGTGAGATTTATTGCTGTGGAACTCTGATATATTCATACGCAGCACACGTTACTGTGAGGTTTATTGCTGTGGAGTTCTGTGAGATACAAATAGTGCTCATTACATTAAAAATGGGATGGACTGAAGCGGTCATGGTGGACTTGGAAAATATGTGACACTGATTGTCTGGAGTCGACATTGTAGACCTGGAGAGGACCAATGCATGTTGATGAAATATGTTTTTGCCTAGGCGGGGCCCTCATGGTTCCTGCACCTGAGCCCTGAGGTTTCTAGTTACGCCTCTGGACATAGGAGTTAATCGAATTTATGAGTTCGGTCCACATATGGCTCTGCTGCCTCTACCCCTATTTAATTAATATGGCTGTCATAAATAAACTAGCATGTGATATTACCATGATGATGGAATCTGCTTGTGGCTTCCTCTACTACTCATAGACATTTGCTAATATAGCAGTTCAAAATGTACTGCCCAGAATATATTTGGGTTTAAGAAAAGTTATTTGTTTTAAGTGTGTAGGCAAGAACAATGTTTGGGAGGGTCCTGAGAGCATGCAATAGTACTAGTGGCCTTCCGTTTGGTGGATCCCCACTAAATCTCACAAGGTTTTAGCTTGATTGTGCCACTACAGAGACTACTACTCAATATGCAAATCAGACTTCTATCACCCAGAAAGGGTGGTCAGTACTGAAACGCCAAGGACGTCATCTCTGCACGAGATGTGCAGCAACCCCCGATGATCATTATGGCCTCGTTAGACCTCATCAGGAAGGTATAACTGACACCCCTCTAGGCACCTCAAGTTTGGGGTCCACGTCTGGTTTACCCTGTATGCTTATAGTGAGCAAAAATAAGGTTTGTGAGGATCTGGAGACCAAGCAACAGCACTAATGGCCTGCTCTAAGGCTAGGGTCAGACAAAAGCATTTTTCCCCGCGAACGTGAAAAAGTGCGTCCGAACGCATTGACGTATTTTTTGACGGATTGCGCAAAAACGGTCAGACGACACGCATTGTCGGTCGTGATTTTGTACGGATCGTCAATAAAACTCTTTTTGCGTCTGGACGTTATGTAGGCTGGACATTAGCAGTGTCTGACATCTCCTAATCACGCAAACACGCCGCTATGCCGCAGCTGCGCACTCAGTACGTCAGTACTAGCGGTTCAGCGTTCTCAAAAAAATGCGTTCAAATTCCACTTGCGTTGCACGGCCGGACTTTTGTGCGGCCGTACATCGTATATTGGCCGTCATTGCCCGTCATCTGCTGCTAGTGCGGCCGAAATTATGTGCGCCAGAACGCACGTTAAAAGTGCGCTGGTCTGACCCCAGCCTAAGCTGGGACCCACTCAGAGTGGCATTTTTTACTTTTTCTTATTTACCAAGGGCGTTATTCCATTGTTGCCAGTAACAGGGAGATGATAAGGGAAAAAAATTTGGTGTGAGCTGATATCCCTTACCAGTTTCCCATTACTGTATGTATTATGACTCAGTTGCTGTATTAGTGGCTCTGTCAAGAATAAGAGCGAGCCACAGATAAAAGCTGCTGGTATCATCTTTTGGACTCCATAGAGCCAAGCACAACCCTACCACGAGCTTGTAGCAGCAGGATCACACAGGAGCCACAGTAAAGGAAAGAATGGACACTATTCCTTCCCAATTGTCTGCTGTGATTTTTGACATCACAGTGAATACGTGACAGTTCTAAGCCATTTACAAAACAAAATTGCTGTTGTTGACATACTAAAGCAGGCACCTCCCAGACATTTTTGTCTAGATGATTTTTTTAAAGAAATTAATTAATGACAGTATCATCTGGTCCCATGACTTCCAAGGAAAATGTGCAAGATGAGCTTATCTACACAGATAACAACATTTAATTCATCTGTGTCCGGTATTTGACAGCAATTTTAAATTATTCTACAGCAGATAAAGACTCAGTGAGTTCTGAGACCTCAGTTTTATTACTGATGTAATCTGAGGATCCATTCTTCTATTTTTCAAATCATTTTGACATGCCAAGCCCATTGACTGCTATCGCTTGTATTCCTTTGATGTCACAGAGGAAGATCACATGAACTGAAAATAAATGACCTTCCTTAGGAAAACTGATGGTTTCTGACCTTTCACCTTGCAGATTACTTTAATTCTAGACAGAAAATGCACTTTTTTTTTTGTTTTCTATCAATATAATTAAATCTGAATATTTTTCAGGAAAATCTGTTCCAATAATTGAAACAATTTTTTCATTCTTTTACTGTCTTAATGTCAGTATCTTCAATAGGGATGAGCCGAACACCCCCGTGTTCGGTTCGCATTCGAACTCGAACAATTTCGAGAGTTCGAGTTCGAACGGAACTCAATGCAAGTCAATGGGACTCAAAAGTTCGGTTTTTAGAGTGCCCTGCAAGAGGGCATATATGCAAGATATTTGCCATAAAAGGTGTATGGGGGTCCTGGTAGTGCCCTGGGGACAGGAAACAAGGACAAAAAGTTTAAAAAAAGATGTTTTTAAAAGAACAGTGAGTTTTCCATAAAATAAGAGTTAAAAATAAAAACCAAAAATTCCTTCAAATATCGTGCCTAGGAGGTCCCCATAACCTGCCCATGAAGTGGCGGATTTGTAGGATGTATAGAAACATTGCCATCAATGACCCACACACGACACCTAGCCACCCTTAAGGGGTTAAAATGCACAGGGACTGGCTACTATCCTGTTAGATGAGGGAATGTATTATATGTATAAAGCAAGGTATATATGACAATGGATAGTCAGAGACTCTAGGGACTCGGCTTGTACGCTTTATGATAGACATTTCTAACACAATAATAATTGTATGCTCACATAGGCCCTTCGGGAGAGGTACATGACATACAAATACTGGAATATTATGTTTAAATCTAAGGAGTGTGATAAAGATTTTATTAAGCCCTTGATGACAAATGACGTAACATCTACATCATTAATGATTGGCTTTACAGAGCCCTGGTCCTTCAGGGGTTAAACAGCATATCAGAGAGGATCATATAGTAGAAATGAACACGTCTTAGAATTCAAAAGAAACACAGTGTTTGTTCATACATGTGCAGGAGCCCCCTACCCAGTCTGCAGGCAATGTATCAAATTCTAATTGCTAATTAGAAGCACATGCTATTTCCAAACACTAATTAAACACCTGTTGTTTACGCCGTTTGAGAGCACAGGTCATTTAGAGGTGAGAATCTTTGCACCTAGACATTAGGTAGTTTTTAATTCAATATCTAATAAACCGTTGCTTATAATATTCTGCTGTAAATAGTCTCTTTTTTTTTCTAGATTTTTTTGTATTTTTTTAAGCATTTTTTATACTTTTTTAAAAAAAAATCGAACTCGAACCGAACACACCAAAAAGTTCGAAGTTCGCGAACTTTCATAGAAACATAGAAACATAGAAAAAATGTCGGCAGATAAGAACCTTTCGGCCCATCTAGTCTGCCCAATTACATGGATACTTTACCTGGATTTATCTTTTGTTTAGGATAGCCTTATGCCTATCCCATGCTTGCTTAAATTCAATTACTGTTTTGGCCTCTACCACTTCTACTGGAAGACTGTTCCATGTATCCACCACCCTCTCAGTAAAATAATGCTTCCTGATGTTACTTTTAAACCTTTGCCCCTCTAATCTAAGACTATGTCCTCTTGTTTTGCTATTTTGTTTCCTTTTAAATATACTCCCTTCCTCTACCTTGTGGATTCCCTTTACGTATTTAAATGTTTCTATCATATCTCCTCTGTCTCGTCTTTTTTCCAAGCTGTACATGTTAAGATCATTAAGCCTTTCCTGGTAACTTTTCTCCTTCAAGCCGTACACCATTTTAGTAGCCCTTCTCTGAACTCTCTCTAAGATGTCTATATCCTTCCGGAGATACGGTCTCCAGTACTGCACACAGTACTCCAAGTGAGGTCTCACCAGTGCTCTGTACAGTGGCATGAGCACTTCCCTTTTCCTACTGCTAATACCTCTCCCTACACAACCAAGCATTCTGCTAGCATTTACTGCTGCTCTATTACATTGACTACTTACCCTTAGATCCTCTGAAATAATGACCCCTAAATCCCTTTCCTCAGATGTTGAGGTTAGGACTGTATCAAATATTCTATATTCAGCCCTTGGGTTTTTACGTCCCAGGTGCATTATCTTGCACTTATCCACATTAAAACTCAATTGCCACAACTCCGACCATTTTTTTAGTTTACCTAAATCATTTGTCATTTGGCTGATCCCTCCAGGAACGTCAACCCTGTTGCAAATCTTTGTGTCATCAGCAAAAAGACATACTTTTCCATTAATACCTTCTGCAATATCACTAATAAAAATATTAAAGAGAATGGGTCCAAGTACTGACCCCTGAGGTACCCCACTGGTAACAAGACCTTGTGCCGAATAAACTCCATTTACCACAACCCTCTGTTGTCTGTCACTCAGCCACTGCCTAATCCAGTCAACAATATTGGAATCTAAACTCAAAGATTGCAATTTATTGATAAGCCTTCTATGCGGAACAGTATCAAAAGCCTTACTGAAATCTAAATAAGCAATGTCTACTGCACCACCTGTGTCTATTATTTTTGTTACCCAATCAAAAAAATCAATAAGATTAGTTTGGCATGATCTCCCTGAGGTAAACCCATGTTGTTTCTGATCCTGTAATCTATGTGTTTTTAGATGTTCAACAATCCTTTCCTTTAACATGGTTTCCATTAATTTCCCCACTACTGACGTAAGACTAACTGGCCTATAGTTCCCCGATTCCTCCCTACTACCCTTCTTGTAAATGGGCACAACATTTGCTAATTTCCAGTCTTCTGGGACGACTCCCGTTAACAAGGATTGGTTAAATAAATCTGTTAATGGTTTTGCCATTACATCACTGAGCTCTTTTAATAATTTAGGGTGGATCCCATCAGGCCCCATTGACTTATTTGTCTTTACTTTAGACAGCTGCTGTAGAACCTCCTCCTCTGTAAACTGATATGTAAATGTCTCTTTAGTGTTCTCTCCTAACTGAGGTCCCTTTCCTTCCTTTTCTTCTGCAAAGACTGAACAAAAATATTCATTGAGGCAGTCAGCGAGACCTTTATCCTCTTCTACATACCTTCCTTCCTTTGTTTTTAATCTAACTAATCCTTGTTTTACTTTTCTTTTCTCGTTTATGTATCTAAAAAATGTTTTGTCCCCCTTTTTTACTGACTGAGCTATTTTCTCTTCTGCGTGTGCTTTGGAAGCTCTTATAAATTGCTTTGCCGCTTTCTGCCTATTCTTATAGGTTTGCCTATCTTCTTCACTCTGAGTTGTTTTATAATTATTGAATGCTGTCTTTTTGTTCTTCACTATTTTGGCCACTTCTGCAGAGTACCACAGTGGTTTCTTCCCTTTTTTGTTTTTGCTAACAAGCCGAATGCAATTTCCTGTGGCCTTCAATAATGCTTCCTTTAAATAATCCCATTTCTCCTGGACTCCCTTTAAACTCCTCCAGTCTGATAATGACTCCTTCACACAAAATCTCATTTTAGAAAAATCTGTTTTTTTAAAGTCTAAAACTTTCGTTCTTGTGTGGTGCGGCTCCATCCCTGTTGTTATATTAAACCATACTGACTGGTGATCACTAGATCCCAAATTTTCACCTACAACAACGTCTGATACCAAACCTCCATTTGTGAGTATTAAATCCAATATGGCCTCTTTACGGGTTGGCTCCTCAACTACTTGTGTTAGAGATAATCCCAGTAGGGAGTTTAGAATATTTGTACTCCTGGTGCACCCAGCTGTTTTGGTTTTCCAGTTCACATCAGGAAGATTAAAGTCCCCCATGATAATAACTTCCCCCTTCATTGCCATTTTGGCTATTTCCTCAACCAGCAGATTATCTAGTTCTTCTGCTTGTCCAGGGGGTCTATAGATCACACCTACACGAGCTACTGTATGATTGCCAAATGTTAGCGTAACCCAAAATGACTCTATGTTCACCTCGCTCACTTTTATTTGGTTCGTTTTTATGTTGTTTTTCACATACAGGGCCACTCCTCCTCCTTTCCTACCTTCTCTGTCTTTTCTATATAAAGAGTACCCCGGTATTGTTATGTCCCAGTTATTTTTCTCACTGAACCATGTCTCAGTAACCGCCACTAAATCTACTTTTTCAGCTGCCATCATTGCCTCTAGTTCATTGATTTTATTGACTAAACTGCGAGCATTTGTAGACACGACTCTGAGCTTGTCATTTTTTACCTCGCATGTTGCTTGCACCCTCCGATTTAGTTTTGGGGGACAATCGGGCAGATTGTTTTTTACCCTTTTGTCCCCCCTCCTAGTTTAAATATTTCTTTGCGAAACCTTTGAACTTCTCACTGAGAACATATGTTCCCCTATGAGTAAGATGCAAACCATCTTTTTTATACAGTTCCTTTCTGATCCAATTAGAGCTATCATGGGACACAAAGCCAAATCCTTGCTCCCGACACCATTTCCGAAGCCACAAATTGAATTCCCTATTGCACATCTGCCTATCTTGAATGTTATGCACAGGCAAAACTTCAGAGAATGACACAGTGGACGCAATCTGCTGTATTTCACCTCCAAGAACACAAAAATCTTCCTTAATCTCAGAAACCTCATTGCTAGCCAAGTCATTTGTCCCTAGATGGACTAGAACGTCCACTTCCCCTTGTTGCTTTGCTTGTTTGACAATATTGAGAATACGTCTCTTGTCTCTACGAGCAGTAGCCCCAGGAAGACATCTCACCAAACCACTACTCTCCAGCTCAACACCTCTTATGATAGAATCACCCAGCAACAATTGCCTTCTATCAAGTCCCACCTTTTCATTTTTGTCCTTGGTTGCAGTGCTGCATACCTTAGGCATAGTGGATGGTGGTTCCTCCACTATGGTGTCTGAGCCTACATCCGTCTTATCACTACACTCTGAAAGTGCCTCAAAAGAATTAAGAAGAGCCACAGATTGTGGGACATGCCTTCTATCCACAACTCTAAGTCTACCAGATCCTACAGTAGTCCATCTGCCGCTCCTAGGAGGCCTCTGTGGCAGTGGCTTAGTAACAGTCATAGCCTGAGTTTCTCTAACAGATAATTTACAAATCTCAGACTTCAAACAGGCAATTTCCTGCTGCAATAAAGAGAGCTGCCTACATATCAGGCACACTCCAAACCTCCAAAAATTGGATCTAAAAACAAAAGCATGACAGCTCTTACACTGGAACTGCCAATGTTCGAGTCGAACTCCGAACTGATCGAACCGAACAGCTCATCCCTAATCTTCATCAGAGATAAACGTCCTCATCTGCTATATATATTCAAGGGATAAAACTAGACTATTAAGAATGTCAAGAGGGGTGTCAAACTCGTTTGTTAGGAAGGAGGGCTCAGATTGTCCACTGAAATCGGAATAGAGAGCCATATGTATAAAAGTTATGTATACGCATACATGCAAAAAAAGCTTATTATTCTGTCTTCGAACACAAGAGACAAAAAATGTATGCACAAACACAGGACACTGGGTAACAGTGGAGCAACCAGAATTCTGGGCGCCCGGGGCAGAAATTTCTCTTTCGCCCCCCCTCATTAGGCCCGGGCATTTTGGACTGAGCAGCCCACTTTTTTTTCTACACAGCGCACATTACTGGGAGTTTTATTTTTGTGGAGCTCTGTGATACGGTCATACACACCGCAAATTACTGTGGAGGTCTGTAAAAACCCATACAACACTGCACATTATGGGTGTTTCACAGAGCTCCACAGTAATGTGCAGTGTTTATGAGGGCGTCACAGAGCTCCACAGTAATGTGCAGTGTGTATGAGGGCGTCAAAGCTCCACAGTAATAAAACTCAATGTAAAGCACCGATATCAATTTATTCAAAGCTCCAGCATATACATTCATTTCTCTCATTCCTGACTCCTCCGAGTCCTGCGGCCTATCCAAAACCATAGCTGTCGCAGAGTGTTCGATTAGGCAGCCTCAAGGCCTCCCAACGTGAGGCCTTAGAGAGACGCCACTGCAGTGGCATAATAACCATAATAAGAAAAATATTTCATTTATGTAAAAGGCGAGGAACAAGTGGACAGGTGACCCCCAACCCTGGCATCATTTACAATTCACACCTGAGGACGGTCCCAGGAAAGAGCGGTACCATGAGAGGTCGGGTACTCACCCACTAAAGGAGTACCATATGTCTGAAAGCCGAGCTTGAAACAAATGAGGCTCCAACATCGGTGAGTGAAACCGGTTTTATTACGTTTCAGGGTAATAACTGTAGCTCCCTATACTTAACATGGGGAGCACAAAGTGTTAATCAGTGTTAGTATTACAATCTACTAGCGCTGATTAACGTCCGGCTCTGGTTAGCGGAAAGTTAACCAGAGCCAGGACTTGGTGTTAACGGATTTGGCTTCTGCAGAATCCGTTAACACCAGCCAAAAAAATAAAAAAAGAATCATATACTCACCTGCTGTTCCACGGCGAGGACCGCGGCTCCAACCGCCTCCTCCTTCCGGCGGGAGCTTCAACAAGGTTTCCACCCTTGGCAAATATCACAGGTTTATTTACTTTATGGGAGTATGATTTAATCCTTAATTGAAGAATTAATCAATTAGATTTAAATGAACACTATTTCAAACATGGTTGTCCATTTCCCATCAATTCCACACCAACTCACAATATATAGAATAAACATAAGTGATATTATCTGGGGAAATACATATACATTTTCTTTGCTATGTCATACAGACTTTTCATCAGATCCCCAGGAAAATACATTAAATATGTATAGGAATTACATCTGCACATTATAGACATAGCCTAGTAAGTACAGCAATTAAAGGTATATCACTCCATATAAACAGCATATTTCACAAAGTTTGAATTAATGGTTTTAAGTGGTTTGGATGCTAACCAGATAAGTAAGGTTATGCAATCCATTGTGAAGTAAAACATATTAAATGCAATTATATACTACGGCTTTTCATGCAATACAGCCAATTCTTAAAAGCCATAGATACGTGAGAGCCAATCTGCAAAATATTAGATCAGGGCTGTCAAACTCATGGCCCCCAGATGTTTGAGGCCTACAATTCCCCAAGAATTCTTTCAATGACATAGAAGGCCAGGGAATCATGAAAGTTGTAGTTCAGAAACATCTGGGGGCCTAAAGTTTGACAGCCCTGGATTCGATAAGGGGTTATTCGAAGACAGCCAATCTGGCCCCGAAATGGCACCAAACAGGGACTTTCCCCGTAAGGGAACATTTCGGGGCCGTTCGGCTATTCAGAGAGCAGGCAGTTCGCCAAATTTTGGCAAACTGCCCGCAAGTACGTTGCCTGTTCGAGGGCAGTGAAATCCTCTGTATAGAAGCAATGGTTCATCTATTCAGAAAACACTGAACAGCAGTGAAAAGTTGCCGAAATGCCCTGCTGTTCGGTGGTTTCATTCGACAGCTTTATTCAGGCGAATCCCATTGGCTTCAATGTTAACAATATTCCAGTTTTTAACCAATATCTAATAAATCGTTTATTATTTTAATCTGCAGTAAAAAGTCTCTTTATTTTTAGATTATTTTTGGGGATTTTTTCGGCAAACTTTTTTTCCTTTTTTTTTTAATAGAGTTTTTCTTTTTTCTGTTACATACCTTTTTATCATTCATACATGTTAATTTCAGACAGTTTTGTTCAGTAGTTTTTTGCAAACAGCGTTTCAATTTTGACACTTTCAGTCGTATTGTTTTTTTTTTTTTTATCCGTCCGGCGACTTGTCGGCTTTCTTCTGCGGCTGGTCGGTACTGTGCTAGGCGGCTCATCGGCTGTGTTTGGTGGTTTTCCGGCGTATTTGCGGCTGGTGATTTTGCCGCGGGTTTGCAGTGCGTTGGAGACAGCATTCGGCGGCCGATTCCCTGCACTTCGGGGACCCTGCGGTGAATGCCGAATTCACCGCAGGGTCGGGAGATTTGATTCCCCGAAGTGCAGGGAACGAGAGAGCACGGAAATGTCGGCGACATTTTGGTGCTCTCTGAATAACCCCCATAGTAAAAAGCTTCAGAAGTAAAAAATCCACTTCATGAGGCTAGTGATCAATTAAACATCTAAGATTCATACATTTCTGAAGAGCAATTAAGTATTTGCTGATTAAGAGAGGACTCATAAAACTAAACATCTCTCCAGTTTCTATTGCAAAGACATTGTACAAATCAACACTACCCATTTCTCTGAATGGTAAACAAAACTACAGTCCTTGGGGATTGCAACTTCTTTCATGCAGAGGAGGTTGCCTTGGCATTACAGCTCTGGCAGCCCTTTCTGGGTTATAGCAGTCTGATTTGCATACATATGGTATAGCATCTTCTGTAATGGCACCATTGAGCTAAAACCCTACGAGCACTGACCTAGGACTCAAAGGGCAATATTACAATATTATCGCTAATGATTGCGCTCAGCTATGTGAGCGTTAATGCTAGGTTAAGTGGCCCTAGTGCAGGCCACCCATATTCCATTTGGAACGCTTCAAAAACCCGTTTGCGCATCGGGATTGAGTATCCGTGAGTTTACTGTACTTTGCGCTCCCTATGCTTAACATGGGAGCGCGAAGAGTAATTAGCGTTAGGATTACAAAGTCCTAATGCTAATTACACCCCGCCGCAGCTAACTGAAAAGGTAACCACAGCTAGAAGCTGGTGCTAACTGATTCCGCTTCTGCAGAATCAGTCAGCACCAGCTGAAAATCCCACCCAAAAAATCAGATACTCGCCACCTATCACGCAGTGAGAACGATGCCCCGATCCTCTGCTTCTGGCCACTGGGAACAGAGTGAGACTGGGGAAAATATAGTTCCCAGTCTTCCTCCATGAATCACTCCACAGACCTACTGGATCTTGCAAGAGCAAGATCCTGCAAGTCACATGACCTGCCAGCACAAGCCTCCATGGAGTCCTATAGACTCCAGTATGTGATACTGCTGCTGAATCAGCGCCCGCCCCGTAATATGGCGCTAAAACGAGGACGCTAAGGGGAAATCTGCAGGCAATATAGCCCTATGTTTAGTTAGATAAAAATTTGATCTTGGGGAATACAAAATATAGGAGCCATTAAAGTACAGTAAGTAGCCACTAATGCTGAGCCAAAAGCAAGGCTTGCATGTGAAAATTTTTTTTTTTTCTTGTGCAAACAAAGCTTGTGGCTTAGTTGCAACAGCAGTTTGAGTCATTATGGTAATGGCTAGAGGTGTTATGTATAAGGACTTGGTTATAAATAAAGATCAGAGAGAAAGACAATATGAGAACAAAGATTAACAGGGTTATTCAGAGAGTGTAAAAAGCAGGAGAATGACTGGAGAATGAAAAATTCTAGGTCAAAATAGCCGATTTGGAAAGTGAGATGAAAGGGAGAATTTTTCTGGTTTGGCTATTTTGACCTAGAATTTTTCATTCTCCAGTCATTCTCCTGCTTTTCACGCTCTCTGAATAACCCTGTAAGTAGAGCCACTGAGACTGGGTTTGCTGCACATACCTCTTGCAACAGTTTATACACTCCCCACCTCTCACTCAGGTCAACTGTTATGCCATTGGGGAACAAAGTCCCCAGACAGATGGGTTAAAGGGCTCCAAAACCACCCTTTGCGCCGAATCCAGAAATTATAGTAACGATCTGGGACATAGATCCCTGCTATCCAGGGTCTTAAAGTAGACATGTAGCTGTAACCTGGAGCAACCTCATTCCTCTGAGCTGTGAGCTATTTTCACTCTCCAACAAGCAGCTGACACACTTAACTGAGTCGACATGAGTGGTAGATAAGATATAACGTCTCATATGAACTCTGCGTTTAATCACTGGAAACATAATGTTATGGGACTCACAATAAAGTCCTGTAAATAGTGCTCTTTTCACTAACACAAGAACTAATATATGTTATTGCAATATTAAGTCAAAGAAGCTATCAGGATGAATAACTGTTGACATTTCCTAGTTTGGCCGAAAATGTGCTAACTTCTCCATAGTCCCCAATACAGTGAGTAAACTCGAAAGATTTTAATCAAAGCACTTTTAGGTTCCAAGTGATCAAGTGACACGAGATGTTGCCGAAGGCGATAATGCATTGTATGCGTCACATCAGCCCTATTATGTGGTTAATAAGTACAACACACTTTGACATTTGCAAGCTAATCATAATACGTTGCTCCAGAAACATTTCATAACTTATTTATTACAAACTAAAATAGTTCAGTGTATTTCAAAGGAAAACAACTCACTATTAAGGCTAATGTGCACACACGTAAAGTAGGTCAAAGGGATTGAATGTCATTGTATCACGGTAGCCTGGTCTTCCAAACAGGTTAGTGGATTATACTAGGATTTTTGAAAGAGACATTTACAGTTACTATGCGCATACTAACAGAAACTTGTATTTTACAGACAATCACTTGAAATGACTTACTGTAAATTCTAAATCCACGAACATCACCTGAGATTTTTTCCAATCCAATGATCCAATTTTCCTCTAGCATTTTGAAACCTCTTGAACAATCAAGGCATATATGTAAGGGTGATGGATGTCATTTCCTCCTGACTTTTAAGTTTTGTCTCTCTCCCTTTGCAAAGTAACATATATGTGGATGTGATATGGTATTTTATTTATTTATTTATAAAGGATTTTACCAGGAAGGATACATTGAGATTTCTCTCGTTTTCAAGTATGTCCTGGGTTCATATGTATGTTCATTAGTTCTTTAGCAATGTATTTTGTTTTTTCCATCTAGAGAATCTTGAAAATTATCAGGGTTATTCAGAGAAAGGTGAAACTCTGGAGAACTTTTGGAGAAGTGAAAATTCTAGGTCAAAATAGCTGATTTGGAAAGTGAGATGAAAGGGAGAATTTTTCTGGTTTGGCTATTTTGACCTAGAATTTTTCATTCTCCAGTCATTCTCCTGCTTTTCACGCTCTCTGAATAACCCTGCTAGAGTTTTCACTTCTCCAAGTTCTCCAGAGTTTCACCTTTCTCTGGATAACCCTGTATATTTCCTGAGTGGAGGGGATTAGAAAGAATCTAAAGTCTTATTATTGCCATTTGATGGGGATTGGGTGAGTATTGCAGATCCTGAGAATTTTTTAACGTTAATGTTATTAATTATTATAATTTTTATTTTTAAAAGTAAAATTCCAAGTCAAGGCAGATTGCATTAAATAAATCCAAAACATTGAGAGATGAGTTCACAAACATCTTAGGCAATTTGTACCTATGGCCAAATTTAACCCGTTTGGTGTTTATTTGGAAGTCCAGTGTGTTTTCACAACTCAACAATTTAGTGTTAAGTGTGATAGTGACTTCTAGATAACATTGGATTTTAGCACACAGATTCATCATTTTCCTTAAACGTATGAAAAGTTATTCTATTGGTTTCTCCTGAAGGTCGATACCTTCAAAGAAATCTCACAGGCATGTACAGATAATATTATGTAATTCATTCTATAAAATATAAGGTGTTATATAAGAGAGGCATTAATAAAATCCACAAACTCTGAGATCTATTTATGAACAAAGAAGAACAGTTCGGTTTACGTATTGTTTTTGTTCAACAAGATTTTGCAATTTTAAGAGGTCAGCTTTAAATTTATGTAATGCAAATATCTATACACAACTACTGTCATACATGGGCAGTGCTTTGACGGGGACATTAGTCTGCTTATCTTATTTATTTGATTGCTGGTTACTGTAATAAATGCTAGGATTTCACAAATTGTATCCCTAGGTAAAGCCGTAATGTGTTTTACAGAGGGTTATCCAGATTTACTTTAAGTCTACATGACAGCGTTCACTTGACAGGGTCTTTCATGCTTGATTACATCAGCTATTGTCAAGACAGTGAATCTAATTAACACTGCTTTAATAGGTTAACCCTTCCAATTGCAATAAGACTCATTTACAGTCAAGGCGTTTCATGAATATTCAAAGAAGAATAATCATCGAGCAAATACAAGGTGAAATAAATGTGTTTTGCAAGTAATAGGATAAAAATATATTTTTAATAAAATCAAGAAAAATTCCCTTAAAAGTATTTGACCGCTAACCGTTATCTTGGTGTACTATAGTCCAGAGTGAATAAGAACCCACTTATGAAATTGAACACAGACATTCGCATGAGTTAAATCTGTTTAGAACAGATAAAATAATCCTCCAGACTAATCGGTTATAACAAGCATGCCATGCAATGCAGTTTAACGCTACAGTCGCGTTCCGCTCTTACAATACAGTGGAATTCTCTGACAAACATTGCATTACAGAACACCGATAAGGATATCAAGGCTGAATGAAAGGGAAAGATTCTCATACTGCTGGCTCTGTAATATAAACCGTCGAAAGGCATGCTATACTCTAGCTGATCAATACTGCTCCGGATCCTGAAATTCACTGCTAACATTCATTTCTAGAAAAGAAACTCTACCAGGAAAATCAACCGCCGTATATATGTGTAATTGATAGAGTGGGAATTATTCTTCGCCGTTAATTGCGATTTGCCAGTAGAACAATTGTATTATTATTTTACCTTTCTTGGCAAGCTGTGAATAATCCTCAAGATCATCCAAACCATGCTCCGTCTAGCCTTGGCAAACAACTCTGTCCTAACGAAAGCTGCAATTTGCCATCTCTCTGTTCAGTTTTCCTTAAGCAGTCAATTCAGGATGCAGGTGATCAGACAAAGGATGAGGGCAAGCAGAGGTCTCCAGGGCAAGTTTTAGCTGTGCTCATCCCTTGCAGATTCCCTACTGGGGAGGAGTCAGGGTCAGCCACCAGACACAGAGAGCCGGGAGGGTACCAGGACAGCTGATGCTAAAGTAGCTTCTCTTCTGAGCTCTCAGGACTGATTAGGAGCCAAGATGCTTGAGACAATCCCTCTAACTCCACCCAGGAAGACAATATCCCTCTGAGCGTGTTCTGGCTGCAAACATCCTTCTATGTGAGAGGAGAGACAGGCAGCTTCCAAAAACATGTGGTGCGGGCTTATCTCATGGGATGCTATGTGTTCTACTGTGCTGATATCTATCTATATCCAATTTTATCTATTTCTATTCAAATTTATATATCCATTTGTACCTATCGCCTATTTGTCTGTGTCTATCATCTTAGGCTATATATCTTTATATCAAAATGGCATTAACTGTTTATATCTACAGTGGCAAGAAAAGGTATGTGAACCCTTTTAATTTAGTCTTAAAATCGTAGTTACAGTAACCAACAAACACAATCTGTATTAAAAAATAAAACAGAAATTATGTCATTCACAAACTCACAGCATAGTAGGGATGCAACTAACAATTATTTTCATAATCAATTAGTTGGCCGATTTATATTTTCGAATAATCGATTCATTAGATAATAAGAAAAATAAAAAAAAAATAGTTTTGCAGTTTGCGTATTGTATTTAACTTTTGTACGTACGTACATACACAAATTACGTAACTTGCGTACTTTTCACACACTTGTCAGATGACAGATTGATGCTGCATGCACAACTCAAGCTCATGTCTGCTTTCTACCTGAACAAGTGCTGCTATGAGCGCTCAGATATGTCAGCGCGCAAAACGGGGTGAGAAGGTGGGATCACTCCACACAGCCTGACCATATAAATAAGCTAAAGTGGTCAGGGTGCGTAGTCTGTCCCTTTTAAAATGGTCTCATGAACAAACTGAGTGGGGGGGTGGGACTGGAGATGAGAGGGAGTGAGTTTGGGCAAGAGACTGAACCTAAGTTTGGGAGGGAGTTTGCGGGGAAGGGACCAGGACCAAAGGGAGTGATGGCAGCTTTGGACTGGAGAGAGGGTGGGTTGGTGACACAGGACTACAGCTCCAAGTAAGGATAAAACACTGGTGATACAGCCCCTCCACACAGTGGCAGTACCCCACGGTCTGCATGATAGTTCTGCTACTGCTGTAAACTAAATAAAAACAAACTGGTGATGTTCAACTTAAACCTAGAACTTAATCATAGAGTTAAGCAGCAGCACATCTTCTCCAATCAGCTCCGAAATAGTGTCTGTGGTTAATAACATTTAACTCAGTCTGACGCTAAACAGTGTGAATTCACAGACCGATTAATCGACTAGCTGATAAATCAATAATAAGAATAGTTGACAACTACTTAAAGTATGTGAAACCCTATGCTAATTCCGTATGCAAATAACTCAGATGCTTATGCAAAACAATGTTAAAGTGCCTTTACTGGGACAGAGACACAATGTTTCAGATCCTAATTTTTCAAGTGACTGCTGAGCAATTAATCGGGAGAGTGAGTGAGCAGCCAAGTGCCCATCTGATCCTGAACTCTATAACCTGCAAAGATGGTCTTTTTGTACCCCCTATATAGCCCCACACCTGTGTCCAGTGGTTGGAGTTTTAATCCAAAATCCCTTCAAACTCTTGTCCCCTGGCCTGTGGGATGAGAGCAAAATAAATAGAGGAAACTCCCACGCACTTCATATCCTCTACCCATGAACAACAAGGGACAGGTTAAAACTGGCAATGGCAAACTGTGCTCACAAGTTGTAATGTTTATGTATGGAGTTAAAGCCCAGAATGGGTTTAAACAGCATGTCAGGCAGATGAACAACTGCAGACAAGGGGTTTATTATACTCAAGGCACAGCAGGGTAGATAAGCAGACAACAAGCACACAACGCGGGAGCGACTGAGATTACAGGAACATGGCAGAGTCATTGACTTTTGAATATAGTAGATCTGAGACACTAGGATTTGGATACAGCAGGAACACAGCAGGCTGGTGATATGGAAGGCTGGAAACACGGTGGGTTTGGATACACAAGGGGCCCTATTACAATCTTCACGTTAAAACGCTCACGCAACACGTGAATTTGTGTTCCCAGCGTTAAACGTTTACACGTGTAAATCAACGTTGGAATTACAATCGAGCAATAACGCGCGTTAAACAGACGCGCAAAATGCGCGCGCAGCAACGTTGCATGCAGACATTAGTGTGCGGACTGTTTTTTTCACGCGATTCAGCCAATCAGAATTAAGAACCACAATTACCTCACGTTAAGTTTTTGCGCCTGTCAAAGTCAATCTGCGCATATATGCTGCATCAAAAAAAAAATGCTCACACAACTTCTCAAATTTATTGGTTTGTTATGTGTAACTATACTTTGCTGCATTTTTTTTTCTGGGCTGGTGTTTCTGGTTTTGGCCAGGTTGAAAGAATTTGCCATTAACACCAGCTTTTGAAATTGCTAAAATTATGCGTGCAAAGGCTATGCGTTAATTCCTGCGCATAGATTGTAATACTATCTGTGTACCAGCGCACAAACGCATTTGCGCTCACAATGTTAAGTATAGGACGCTCTGCAGTAAAGTACTGTAGCGCTCACTCCCGGAGGAGCCGCTGAAATTAAACCTCGGGTCAGTCTCCCAGCACTAGGGAATAAATACACTCCAGCACAGTTGTGGATTTTTATAAATTATATAGTTTACTTGAATAAATGCCATATAATGAATGACACGGTTTTCGTATATATATCTACAGTACTTCGTAATGCGGTAAACTCGCAGCGGAAAAGAAATACGAGGCTTCGTAATTCGAGAAACGCGCAGCGGAAAATAAATACGATTCTTCGTATTTCGGGGAAGCGCGCAGCGGAAAAGAATAATGAAAACGTATCTTTAACCCCTTCTTGTGATTGGGGAGTGAGTCCTGCACAGGTTAAGTCCCGGAATGTAAGTGTGTGTGTGTGTTGCGGTCAGGGCCGGATTAACATAGGGGCAGATGGAGCAGCAGCTCCAGGCCCATGCCCCAAAATAGGCCCAGAGAAAAAATAACAATGTCTGCATTGATGGACATTTGGACCCCATTATCTCCAACACCGTAGCAGCTACAGGGTCATGTGAGGTTTCAATGGAAAGGCCAGAGCACGACCTTTCCAAAGATACCAAATATGACCAGGTTTTATGTAACAATAAAAATAAACTAATAAATAATTCTTTAATTTTTCTTTCTAACACAGCAATACTTTCCACTTTTCAATTATAAAGTGAACAATGATGCTGCACTAACTCATCATCTCAAATGTGGAGGTGATGGCACGATCCCTTATTACGAATTGTGACACCAAAAACCTAAACCGCCCTACTGCAGCAAAGTGCACTGAGGGGACTTTGAAACCCTGCGTCACTAATCTTTACACCTCACAAGGTCAAGGGAGGTGTCATTGGACAGGTCAGCGTCTGGCCTTTGCATTAATACCAAACATGATCATGTAAAATCTAAAAGAAAGAAAACCAAAAAAAACTTTTTATCTACATATTTTTAGTTCCAAAGAGATGGCATTGTCCTTTTGTCACATATAAAAAGAGTAATACCACTGCCATTACTCACCTTCTCATTTCCCACGCTTAAGCAAGATCAGTGTTTTATACATAGTCATATTATTCATAAAACACCTTCCTCCAAAACACAAGTGAAATATTTCATTTTCTTGGTTTAAAATTGTTTATTTTCTCAGAAAAATGCAATAACAGGTTCCCATTTCAATTTTTTTTAACAAGAATGCCCTATAGAATATATAACCACAAAGGTTTGGATGATAAAATGTGAAAAAATTATTTTACACTCTGTAAATGATTGAAATCTGAATGAATAATTAATCACACAGTAAATGCCTGGTTAGATATACCCGTATCTGCACTATTAAATAACCTAAAATATGCTTTAATTTCACTAAATTCTAAGAAAAGCCCACCAAAATCTTCAGCTCCAGGCCCATAGAGATCTTAATCCGGCCCTGGTTGCGGTACCCGGGTACTATATTCAACTGGCCAGTGAATTGCTTAAGAGATGTCTTCTACTAGTCAAGTTGGGGCCCTGTGGGTTTTGGAAACAAACAGCAGCGTGCTTTACTTGAGTTTTACAACGGCCTGGAAGGCCTCTCACCCATCCGCCAGATACTTGAGGCTCCGCTGACCCAGGACGTCTCTCCGCTCGATATTGACTGGGGTTACTTGCTTCTGGATCCGCTGTCTGGCTTTCTGCACCGGCCTCGACTTGTCCAGCTTACCGCCTGCTCTCCCGGTCCGATCGATCTGCGGTACTCCTCACTCGGGGTCCTCCGCTTCCTCTCTAGCCGCTTGGGTAAACTGGTGGATCACTGGGTCTTCTTCGGGAATAACTGATAACCCGATCTGTTCCTTTGTTAGGCCGCACTTGCGCTCCGGCCTGGTCACTGTTACTCTCTGCAGCACTGTGTCTTGTCTCTCTCACTCCCTGGCGCGCTCTGCCCGCTCTCTCCACGAGGCTCAGGATGTAACTCTCCCTGCTCCACCCACTTCCTGTGTCCGTTCCCAAAGCATGCCGGGAAATGTAGTCCCAATGTAATATTCAGTGTCTCACATTTCCCTTGTCTCCCTCCGGTGGCCAAAAATAGGTACTGCCACAACAAGGATTTAAACACAGCGCTACAGTACGCTCGCGCAGCGTTCGCGCAGGTTCACCTGTGGTAGACGTATACGCGCTTTTGTTGCACTGACATTGTAATACGATGTTCAGCGCACAGGGTTTTACCCATTGTGTTAATGCGTTTTTTCACCGGTGCAAACCTTTGCGCGAAGAATGTAATAGGGCCCAACATGTTTGAAAACATGGACAGCTAGGATACACCATGAATGGAGGTTTGGGGTTGTAGCAAAACTGGAAACCGATGTCTTAATACAGCTCTAATCACATCAGAAGGGTACGTCATAAGCAGGAGAAGGGTTTTATTGTGAAATGCTAAATTTTGCTTCTGTACAGGGACCTTGATAAACATTCTGTTTTTACAATAAACCTCTGCTCCTGCTCATGACATGCCTGACTGATATGGCGTGTTCTTTTTTTTGATTGTGTGGATATGCCTGACTGCCTCTGGAAACGGGTGCTTTCAATCTGGGTGAAGTATAGTTGCGAGTACCTCTCTTCTCTGTCTTGAATCATTTTCAGTTTTGGCATACCGTATGTTGACATACTTGCTGCTTTATAGAGATTAATCAAATTAATGAAATACTGTAAATTCTATACTTTCTATACTCTCCCTCCCTCAAATCTGCAGGTGCGCATTTATCCTATTAACGTTCCCATTTTAGCGAGAATTAAGGAATAGGGTATTCCTTAATTCTCGCTAAAATGGGAACGTTAATAGGATAAATGCGCACCTGCAGATTTTCCTGAAGTGTCCCCATGTTAGAGCGATATTCCGGAGGAGGCGTTACCTTATTACCTCACCCCGGAAGGCAGTGCTAACCACTGGAATACTCGCAGTAGCGCTTCCGCGTCGTCACGAGTATCACTTTCTGAAGTCCATAGGACTCCATGGATGGTTGTGCTTCTGGGCCACGAGACCTGTGTGATCTCGCTCTTACGAGATTGTGCAGCACTACAGAGTGATCGCGGAGGGAGACTGGAAACTATTTCTTCCAAGTCTCACTCTGCTCCAGGAGACAAAGTGCCGGATCGGGCCACTGTTCTCGCCATGGGATGAGAGATGAGTATGAGTAGGTTTATTGGGGTGATTTAGAGGGTGCTACATGAGTCTGCAAATGCCGAATCCTGTAGTGCCAGCTTTTAGAAGGTGCTAACTTTTGGCTGTCCACATCCCTGCGGTAATTTGTGCTAGCACTTTGTAATACCTTACTTATCTAAATGCTAATGTACGTTTGCGCTCCCCATGTTAAGTGTAGCATGCGCAAGTTTGCGCAAAAATCGATGCGCTAACAGATTACTAAAGGGGGTAGCGTCATGAATGTAATATGGGTGGCATGCATTAAACACACCTATCTTGGCGATAATGCTTACATATCGAGGTGCTAACGTTAGCATCAACTATGGAATAAAGCCCCAGATTTGATAAATGAATGAAAATAGCATTTCAATGAAATCTGTGGCCAACACAAAAAGCCATTTCCTCATCTATTTCCTACCAGAAACAACACAATCAGAGGTGTTTTTGTGGCTTTAGGACAAGAGGAATTGTGTTGTAAAACCTAATCACCTGCAGATTTCATTAAATTTTAATTAGCAGTGTATTGTAGTAAGCTGGAATTTATTGGTTACAAATAGATATTCCAGCAACCAGGAAATTGTCCAGCACTTTAAATGTAATTCTTTCAAAATGTTTTCACATTTGTAATGGTAATGTAGCTGACATGTGCTCAACACACCAAACTCACACATCCAATGTATGTTCACCCTATTTGTTTCTAAAGGGGTTATCCAGAGAGAGACGATCTGGCCCCGAAATTGCACTGAACAGTGAATTTCCCCATACGTTGCAATTTCATGGCTATTCAAAAAGCAGGCAAAAGGGAATATTTATAACATTGAAGCCTATGGGATTTGCCTGAATAAACCTGCAGAATGAAACCTGCAGAAATGGGGATTTCACTGTCGTCGAACAGCACCGTACGTGCAGGGAATCGGCAAAATTTGGCAAATTGCCTGCTCTCTGAATAGCCGAACGGCCACGAAATGGCACCGTGCGCTGAATTTCGGCATCCGGTTACATTTCAGGGCCAGATAAGCTCCTTGAATAACACCTTAGGTAGGACTCACCTTTACTAGAGGTGCCTTGGCATGGCAGGTGAGCTTACACTTCAATGTAAACTAAAACCTCTAATTGTGTTTTGTTTCACACAGTGTTATAGGAATAAGTGTAGATGACACTTTTTTTCCTTGTTATGTCTTATGCATGTTACTGGGCTGAATACATCTGGTAGTTGCAGCTGCCCCGGTGGAGATAAGGCGCGACAAAGTTTTTTCTGTATTATGGAATATCGATGCCAGACGTTAAAATTACTAATGCACGTGCCTACGCTTACATATCGAGATGCTACAATAACAAGAACTATGGAAAGGAAGCCCTTTGTCTGCAAACCCAGGTAGCATTCCACACCTTCCCTTAATTTACACAGTTTATTTCCGTTCTTCATTTTCAGGTGTTGTCACATCTTAGAGGTGGATGCCTAAGGCTGGGGTCAGACGAACGCAGTGCGAACGTGCGTTTAGCTGCATTTTATTACAGCCGTGGTAGCAGCAAATGACGTCCAACGCAGGCTCACACACGAAGTACGGCAGCACGAAAGTTCGGCCGCGCAACGCAAGCGGCAAACTAACACATTTTCGCAAGAACGTCGAATGTGCAGAGTGCGCTGTGTCCACTACGTCTGCATAGCGGCGTATGTGCGTGATTAGGAGACGTCAGACGCTGCTCATGTCTGGCCAACATCACGTCCTGACACCCAAAGTTTCCTGGTTTGGATCCGTAAAAAAAAATCACGGCCGAAATTGCGCATCGTATGACCGCTATCGCGTCTTTCGTGAAAAAATGCATTTGGACGCATCAACACACTTTTTGACGGTAGACGTGAAAAATGCGTTCGTCTGACCCTAGCCTTAGCTAGACCCTGAAAGCAAATGGAGACTTGTTGAGATCTTTGGACAGGACCACTACATGGTTCAACCTATGATTTGATTGCTGTGGTGTATGTACAGTGGAAAATAAAGCTCTAATAGCTCTAAATATGCTGGTTAGAGGAGTTCTGTGTATGCCAGTCATTGTCATGGTTTTTCCTGTCATACTAGTGTGCGTGCATAACAAAGTGACATGCCACTTACATGTCATTAGTCACACAGTTTGTATCACTGTTATTCACTATACAGTTCTTCTATTGTATCCTCTCCCTACCACTCCAATTATATTTAAAAAAAATAAAAGGCGACAGAGTTTTGAGCCTGGTTGCCTTAAATGGATATTCTAGTCATGTTCAATTTTACACTTAAGGGGTTATTCAGAGAGAGCCAATCTGGCCCCGAAATATCACCAAAAAGGGAATCTCCCCGTACAGTGACATTTCATGGTCATTAGTCTATTCAGGGAGCACGCAGTTCGCCAAATTTTGGCGAACAGCCTGCACATATGGTGCCTGTTCAAGGGCAGTGAAATCACCATAGAGAAGCAATGGGTAATCTATTCAGAGAACACCGAACAGCAGTGAAAAGTTGCCGAAATGCCCTGCTGTTCGGTGGTTTTATTTGGCAGGTTTATTCAGGAGAATCCCATAGGCTTCAATGTTAAAAATATTCCCGTTTTAACCCAATATCTAATAAACCGTTTATTATTTTAATCTGCAGTAAAAAATAAAATCCTTTTTTTTTAAAAAGCGGTTTTTCTTTTTTTCTGTAACGGACCTTTTTATTATTCATAGGATTTAAAAGGTAAATTTCAGTCATTTTGGTTCAGTAGTTTTTTTGCAAACAGCGTTTCAATTTCTAAACTTTTAAGCGTACTGTTTGTGGGTTTTTTTTACCTCGTTCGTCAGCTTGTTGGCTTTTTCCGGCAGCTGCTCTGCGCTGTGATCGGCGGCTTTTTCCAGCGTGTTCTGCGTGGTTTTTCTGGTGGGTTTTTGGTAGGATTGCGGCGGGTTTTCCCTGCACTCCGTCGACCCTACAGAGAATGCTGAATTCACCACAGGGTGGGGAACTTTAATTCCAGGAGTGCAGGGAACTGCAGGGAACGGGAGAGCACCGAAATGTCACCGACAATTTGGTGCTCTCTGAATAACCCCTTAAATCTATTTTATCTACTGCCACCTGCATCATTATTCTTTTTAAATATCTGGAAAATCTTGCTAAATAATTTTGTTTTTATGCTATAAAGGTAAAAAGAATATGATTCCAATTCCAATTATGTGTTTTACAACTCAACTTTCTGCCTTCCTGTCACTATATTCTGTAGTCTGAAATTGCTTCCATACCGACAGGACAGCTGAAACTCCTACCCAAGGTCCTACTTAAGGAGCAGAAAGCTGAGTCTGCAGTATCCTGAAGGCTGCTGAATAAATGGGATTAACTAATTGTAGTTAAAAAAGAGCAAAACAGTCTTGGTTGCTAAATTGCTTCTTTTACAAAACTGGGGACCTGTTTTCAACCGATCCTGGTGTTAAGTGATTTTCTAAAAGCAAAATCACTTAACACATATGAAAGAACATAACAAATTAAAAACTTACCTATGAACCCATAGTGAAGAGGATGGCACGATCTACTGCTTCCTCTTGCCGCAAATAATAAATTACCAGTGTCTTTCCACAGTCCCATTCGCACAGGGCTTGCACAGGTTTTGCTTGGCTCAACGGAATCCTATGGACTCTAGGAGAAGACACCAGCATCACTGCCACTGCTGGGATCCACAAATAACTAGACATGTGCATTCGTTTTAGTACTAAAACGATTTTAGTCAGAATTTTGGGATAATTTAGTTTTCGTATGACTCAAGAGATACGAAACTGCTCAGTACAAAAAACGAAAGAAACTAAAATAAAATGCACTACATTTTAGTTTCAGTCCTTTTTGTGATATTACATTGAGGAGTGAAGGAGACCAGCAATGAAGAGCGCAACATCCGAAGTTCTGCACCCTCCACATGCCAATGCAGTAGGATGTTCTATACAGAGAGGGGCATTAATTAATGCAGGAGGATGTTCTATACATTATACAGAGAGGGGTATTAATGCAGGAGGATGCTATATACATTATACAGAGAAAGGTATAAATTGAGGAGGATGTTCTACACAGAGAGGGACATTAATTAATTCAGGAGGATGTTCTATACATTATACAGAGAGGGGTATTAATTAATGCAGGTGGATGTTGTATACATTATACAGAGAGGGGTATTAATTAATGCAGGAGGATGTTATAAACATTATACAGAGAGGAGCGTTTTTTTTTAGCCCTTTAAATCCAGTGGCTGTGAACGCTGAGATCGGCTGCTTGTTATATTATCTCAGTACAATGTATCAGGCTCAGATGTTACAGTAACTGACTGTAACAGCGCTCAGTTTCAGTAAAACAAGGAAATAATATTGTTCTAACCTCTTATATATAAAAATATTATTTACTCGTTTTACTGAAACTCTGAGCGCTGTGATGAGCAGCAGTCAGTTACTGTAACAGCTTTGCCTGACATGGGGCAGTATTACAATGTTGGTGCTAACGTAACCAGAGCTGTTGTAAACTAAAAACCTCCATAGGCTATAATGGCTCTGGGAAGTTTACAACAGCTCTGGTTAAGTTAGCACCAGCTATGTAATATGGCCCACATTGTGCTGAGAGTGAGAGATACTGTAACAAGCAGCGATCTCAGCCCTCTGAGGAGCCACTACAATAGTAATTGTATCCACTGGTTTTCGGATGAATGAAATTAGTTTTCATACTAAAGAACTGAAAACGAATTTCTTTAGCAACTAAATAAATTGCATTTTAGGGCTAATCCTTTAGTTCAAAACGAAATTCTGTGCTGTGCACATGTCTACAAATAACTCACAAATATTCCATCTCGAGTCACTAATACAGAGCTTGTTTGGAATAGAGCCATTAATAGTGAGTCGCAAATGAATAACAGCTCGGACAGGATTTATCCATTTACGAGTCGCTATAAATGTCTCAGTTGGAATATAGCCCTGGGTTTATAAAGATTTTTTTGAAAACCTCCAAATATGTTGTGATTAACTATCAATCTCTGCTCACCCCTTCCCAATTTTCTTGATCGTACAGCAACTACTGACCTGATATATTGTATATCTTCAGTCCAAGAGAAGTCATCAGTCAGAACTCTAAGGGGCCACTATACTGGTAAAGTAATCATGGGTCAAATATGAGAACGCTCACCACCTCTTACTCATTGCTAGAGCAGAGGCACTCACTCCCAGACTGTTCCACTGGAACAAAAATAAAGAATTCTGCAGCACGCAGATTATTAAATGTAAGATTATTTTTTTATTGTCAAACTAGGTGGAAAGCCTGCCCAGAGGGCAGTCTATTGTCGCCAGCTCAGAATTCACGTCCACATAGTTTTTTTTCAATGTCCTATCCAAGAGTATCTCTCTATATAAATGCGTTTGTAACGCGTCCATCGCCATCCCATCCGCAACAGGAGGGCCAACTGAGCAGCTGTGATGGGCGCGCGCATCTGACAGCGCATTACAAAGGCATTTATATATTAGAGCAGGTTCCTCTTCCCTCTTAGATTGTAAGCTCATGGGAACCGGACCCTCAGATTGTAAACTCGTGGGACCCCTTAGATTGTAAACTCATGGGGCCCCTTAGATTGTAGGCTCATGGGACCCCTTAGATTGTAAGCTCATGGGGCCCCTTAGATTGTGTTGGGCTTGGGCGGGCATTTTTTTTGTAGCATATACATTATGCGGATATTTAATGGCACGTGGTATGCATGGCATGGCAGGCTGGTATTTAGGCACACTGGTATTATGAGACACTGGTATTATGCATGGCAGACTGGTAATATGGCTGGCAGACTGGTATTGTGCATGGCAGACTGGTAATATGACTGGCAAACTGGTAATATGTTTGGCAGACTGGTATTGTGCATGGCAGACTGGTAATATAGCTGGCAGACTGGTATTGTGCATGGCAGACTGGTAATGTGCATGGCAGACTGGTAATATGGCTGGCGAACTGGTAATATGTTTGGCAGACTGGTATTGTGCATGGCAGACTGGTATTGTGCATGGCAGACTGGTAATATGGCTGGCAGACTGGTATTGTGCATGGCAGACTGGTAATGTGCATGGCAGACTGGTAATATGGCTGGCAGACTGGTATTGTGCATGGCAGACTGGTAATATGGCTGGCGAACTGGTAATATGGCTGGCAGACTGGTATTGTATTTGGCAGGCAGACTGGTAATATGGCTGGCAGACTGGTAATATGGCTGGCAAACTGGTAATATGGCTGGCAGACTGGTAATATGGCTGGCAGACTGGTATTGTGCATGGCAGACTGGTATTGTGCATGGTAGAATGGTATTATGCATGGCAGACTGGTATTGTGCATGGCAGACTGGTATTATGCATGGTAGAATGGTATTGTGCATGGCAGACTGGTAATGTGCATGGCAGACTGGTATTGTGCATGGCAGACTGGTACTGTGCATGGCAATGTGCATGGCAGACTGGTATTGTGCATGGCAGACTGGTACTGTGGATGGCAATGTGAATGGCAGACTGGTATTGTGCATGGCAGACTGGTACTGTGCATGGCAATGTGCATGGCAGACTGGTATTGTGCATGGCAATGTGCATGGCAGACTGGTATTGTGCATGGCAGACTGGTATTGTGCATGGCAATGTGCATGGCAGACTGGTACTGTGCATGGCAATGTGCATGGCAGATTGGTATTGTGCATGGCAGACTGGTTATGTGCATGGCAGACTGGTATTGTGCATGGCAATGTGCATGGCAGACTGGTATTGTGCATGGGAGACTGGTACTGTGCATGGCAGACTGGTATTGTGCATGGCAGACTGGTACTGTGCATGGCAGACTGGTATTGTGCATGGCAATGTGCATGGCAGACTGGTACTGTGCATGGCAGACTGGTATTGTGCATGGCAGACTGGTATTGTGCATGGCAGACTGGTACTGTGCATGGCAATGTGCATGGCAGACTGGTACTGTGCATGGCAGACTGGTAATGTGCATGGCAGACTGGTATTGTGCATGGCAGACTGGTACTGTGCATGGCAATGTGCATGGCAGACTGGTATTGTGCATGGCAGACTGGCACTGTGCATGGCAGACTGGTATTGTGCATGGCAGACTTGTATTGTGCATGGCAGACTGGTACTGTGCATGGCAGACTGGTAACATGGCTGGCAGACCGGGCACTGAGGAGATGGAGGCCGGGCACTGAGGAGATGGAGGCCGGGCTTGAGGAGATCGAGGCCGGGCTTGAGGAGATCGAGGCCGGGCACTGAGGAGATAAACAAATCCGGTCCATTGGAGAGGCCCTGTGCTGTGCGCCTCTCCAATGGATCGGATTTGTTTTGTCCCTCGCGCACGCCGGCTGTGCGCGTGCCGCGGCCGTTGGATGCGCGCGCAGCCAACCGCCGCTGGTTGCGCCCACATGCGCAGTCCGTTTTTTGGGCGACGGACACGCAGGAGCTTATTGCTTTATGTTATAGATGACAATGTTTTGACCTGGCAGATGTTTTTGGCACGTTTGCTATTCAGGGTGATGACAGTGTATATATAGTGAATAATTGTATAATTTAATGCTAGTACTATTTATACCTTTTCATGACACTAACAGGGTTATTCAAAGAGCTCCGAATTGGGGCCGAAAGGTAACCGAACGCTGAAATTCAGCGTACGTTTACCTTTCCTGGCCATTCGGCTGTTCAGAGAGCAAGCAGTTCGCCAAATCTTGGCGAATTGCCTGCACATATGGTGCCTGTTCGGTGCCTTTTCGAGGGTAGTGAAATCCCCATAGAGAAGCAATGCTTCGGCGATTAAGAGAACACAAAACAGCTGATAAAAGTTGCCAAAATGCCCTGCTGTTTGGTGGTTTCATTCGACAGGTTTATTCAGGAGAATCCCATAGGCTTCAATGTTAAAAATATTCCCGTTTTAATTCAATATCTAATAAACCGTTTATTATTTTATTCTGCAGTAAAAAGTTTATTTATTGTTAGATTTTTTAGGATCTTTCAGGCATTTTTTAGCGAAACTTTTTTTTTAATCGTTTTTTACTGTAACAGCCCTTTTTATTATCTTTCATTAGATCTTATATGTAAATTACAGACATTTTTGTTCAGTAGTTTCTTTGCAAACAGCGTTTCACTTTTTAAAAATTCAAGTGTACTGGGTTTTATTTTCACTCCATTCGTCTGCGGTGTCGGGTTTTTCCGGCGGCTGCTCTGTGCTGTGATCGGCTCCTGCTCGGGTTTCTCCGGCGTGTTCGGCGGGGTTAAATCCAGATGTTTTTGCGGGTTTCGGTGAGCGTTCGCCGGGTTTTGTGGTGAGTGTTCGTCTGGTATGCGGCGGCTTTTCCCTGCACTACAACGGCCCTGTGGTGCTTGCTGAATACACCACAGGGCAGCCGAAATAGGATCGCCAAATCGTACCGAATTGAAGAGAACGAAAAGTCACCGAACGTGCGGTGACTTTTCGATTCTGTTTGAATAACCCTGTAAATTGTAGACTTGGCAAAGATCTCAAAACTTTGTCATTTGGTGATGGAGGAATAAACCCATGTTTAATGTCTTGTGTGCTGGAGATGTTTTTGTTTCTGAAAAGTGCAACAGACTAGCAGTGAGGCCTTCTCTTTCAAGATAGGGGGTGGATTGGGGACAGACTGCTGCTACGACGACCACTTAAATTAGTCTTAAAAGAGATCATGAAAAGAAAATCCCTTTAAAAAATAAAGCCTTACTGCATTTCAGGCTTCAGGCACTTTCTCAAAGGGTATGTGAGTCCTTGAAGACAAGATCTACTTTTTTATTATGCATTGATTTACTGAAACAGATGAAACTCAGAAGATACTAAAACACATTTGTTTTAGCGCTTTGCTTTCTATTAACTGTACAATAGCAAGAAGAGGTCAGTTATGTCTTTTTATTTGTCAGAGAATACAGAAATAACGAGTTTTTAGTGTTTAGGATTAAAATCAATTTAATAAAATGACATAGCAAATAAAAGTTGGAACACACTCCTGGAGTGTGTTCCAACTTTTATTTGCTATGTCATTTTATTAAATAGATTTTTTTTTTGATTTTTTTTTTTGAGAAAGTATTTTACCAGGAAGGATACATTGAGATTTCTCTTGTTTTCAAGTATGTCCTGGGTGGCGAGTATGTTTTTATTTTCAATCTAAGAGCCCCGGCTTGAATTTTTCTTAAAGCTTTTCCAATTTTGGAATTACTGGTTGGTGATTAATCCAGAAGGAGGTTCCTTGGATTCCAGGAGGTGATCTATCCTTATTCCATCCAGGAGGGGTAAAGAATCCACTATGTGCCTTATTTTATCATATATCCTGTGAGTGATATTCTAGCTGGGCTTGATTGTTAAATCTTTTATTTGCGGTCTGCACTATGTGTTTGTGAATTTTTTTGCAGATACTACTCCATTTATTTCCAGTTATTTTCTATTAATATTTGCCTTCCTCATTAGAGAAAAGGCTTGGAGCAATTTAAATGGAGAGATTTGTTAGTTTCACTTGATCTTCTGTGAAAGGATGCAGAGTCATTCTCATCTATTTAAAGAAATTAAATGAAATGGAAGTCAACATCTGGTTGACATTTTGGCCAATGTGACATACGGTGAAGAGCTTAAATGATGAACAAAACTGAAATGGTAAGCAGAGCGCGTAATGGATTTGTAAGTATGCTGATGTATGTATTTATTCAGGTTGTGTGATTAGATGAATTATATTCTACGCTGGATATTTCAGAGTTTGCAATTCACAAAGCATTACCTGTCTTTAAAAATGCATTATTTTAATTATATTTTACTATAGCATAGGATATGCTACTGAGAAGTGTACTTCACTGCAAAATATTATAAAGGGTGATAAACTTTTTAGAAAACGTGTTCTAGAAATGGGTTCTCTGCTTAGCAAGGAGAAGATAAGCTAGGATATCATGTGTATACTGTATATAATGAAAAAGATATCTTACTGATAATTAATCTGAAGAGTATCAAAACATTTCATCTGGTGACTATGCATCTATCAGGGTTATTCAAAGAAAATCGAAAAGTCACCGTACGTTTGACTTTTCGTTCTCTTCAATTTGGTACGATTTGGAGATCCCATTTTGGCGACCCTGCGGTGTATTCAGCAAGCACCACAGGGCCGTCGTCCCGTAGTGCAGGGAAAAGCCGCCGAAAACCTGCCGAACACTCACCGCATAACCCAGGCGAATGCACACCGAAACCCACAAAAACATCTGGATTAACCCCACCGAAGATGCCGAAACCCGAGCAGGAGTCGATCAGAGCGCAGAGCAGCCGCCGGAAAAACCTGACACCGCAGATGAATGGAGTGAAAAAACAGTACACTTGAATGTTTGAAAAGTGAAACTCTGTTTGCAAACAAGCTACTGAGTGAAAATGTCTGACATTTACATATGAGGTCCAATGAATGATAATGAAAAGGACTGTTACAGAAAAAAGAAAAAACGTTTAAAAAAGAAAGGAAAATTTTTTTGCAAAAAAATCTCGAAAAATGCTTAAGATCCTAAAAAAATCTAAAAATAAAGAATCTTTTTACTGCAGAATATTTTAATCAACGGTTTATTAGATATTGAATTAAATCGGGAATATTTTTAACATTGAAGCCTATGGGAGTCGCCTGAATAAACCTGTCGAATGAAGCAACCGAATGGCAGGGCATTTCGGCAACTTTTCCCTGCTGGGTTTTTGTTCTCTGAATAGACAAGCTATGGGAATTTCACTGCCCTCGAACAGGCACCGAACAGGCACCGTATGTGCAACATTTGGCAAATTTCCTGCTCTCTAAATAGCCGAATGGCCAGGAAAGGTGACCGTACACTGATTTTCAGCGTTCGGTTACCTTACGGCAGCCATTCGGATCTCTTTGAATAACACTGTATATCTAAAGTATTCAGTCAGATAAACACCAAGATTATTTTTAAACATTTTTAAAGCATTTAAACAGAAAGACATGGTTCCAACATCACCCTCAGTGGTAACTACCATATAAAGATTCCAAGAGGAAATACTATGGCAGGGGTGTCAGTATTGTGCAAGCAGCCTCCTTGTGTGGTTATACCAAAATACACAGAACAATTCAGAAACTCATAGTATTACTTAGGAAGACTGCTGCAAATCAAATATAAATAATCACCAGCTTTGTCTCAGATAACCCCCTTGTAACACTTCCTGAATACCTATCAAGGATTACTGATACAGTGATGCTTCATGGCTCACCAAAATAAGCACAATTGCAATACACATGCACAGACACCTCTATCCTAGACAACTGTTGAAAACATGAACGTCTCTACACGTTTTGCCTGTCTAGCAGGTTTCATCAAGAGTCACTCTTTTTTTTTGTGTGTTTGACAATAATAAAATTTACTGTATAGGGACCTAGATCCCGGTAGGCATCTGGTTGCCCGGGTGCTTTTTTTGTTTTATGAATTTTGAGGTGGGTTACCCCCTTTTGGCATCTGGTTTTCAACACCACCCTGTGATCCTGCGTTGGAACCTGCATTTTTTGTGTATCATACTGGCCTTAGCCCTGTGTAACTCGGTGGCTAGAAATAGAGTCCACCACATGAAGAAGCAATTAAACTCATGAGGTAGACTAGTGTGTGCAGCAACTTATTTTTATTTTTTGAGAAAGGATTTTACCTGGAAGGATACATTGAGATTTCTCTCGTTTTCAAGTATGTCCTGGGTGGCGAGTATGTACCGTTAGGTCAGGGCCGGCCCAAGCCACTGTGCTGCCTGGAGCGAAGGATGAAATTCTGCCCCCCATAAAAAACACGTGACATGTATGAGCGTATCAGATCTCAACAACCATAAAAGTCACAGTAATGTGTGGTGTGGATGAGCGTATCACAGAGCTTCACAGCAATAAAACTCACAGTAACGTGCCGTGTGTACCAGTATCACAGAACGCCATATATCCCGGGCTCACTGTCACACACACATCCACATCCAGTCGCATACAAACACATCCACATACACAGTCACACACATCCACATACAGGCACAGTCACACAAACTTACCTACACATCCACACACACACAAACCTACCCACACATCCACACACAGACATACACTCATAAAATTACCCGCACATACACACAAACAAACCTATCCACACACACACAAACCTACCCACACATCCACACAGAGACACAAACCTACCCACAGATCCACACACAGACACACAAAACCGACCCACACATCCACATACAGACGCACACACAAACTTGCCCACACATCCACATACACACACAAACCTACCCACACATCCACATACAGACACACACACACAAACTTACCCACACATCCACATACAGACACACACACACAAACTTACCCACACATCTACATACAGACACACACACAAACTTACCCACACATCCACACACACAAACTTACCCACACATCCACATACAGACACACACAAACTTACCCACACATCCACATACAGACACACACACATACACAATCTTACCCACACATCCACATACAGACACACACACACAAACTTACCCACACATCCACATACAGACACACACAAACTTACCCACACATCCACATACAGACACACACATACACAATCTTACCCACACATCCACATACAGACACACACACACAAACTTACCCATACATCCACCTACAGACACACACACAAACGTACTCACACGTCCACATAGACACACACACACAAACTTACCCACACATCCACATACAGACACACACACAGACACACACACACACACAAACTTACCCACACAGTGGTATGGTCACTGGTCCAAAGTGGACTGGAGTACTTTTTGGATGCTTGAGGGCCTGGTCGAGGTCTGTAAAGCTTCTTAGAGGCCCGGCTTCAGGCCTGGCCAAGGCCTGCATTAGGCCTAGCCCAGGGCCTGGCTGAGGCCGGCAGGCTGGGGGCTTCAAAACGATCTGGCCTGGCCGTCTGCTGAACCGGCTTCGGCCTGGTCGTCCACTAAACCAGCTTTCGGCCTGGCTGTCCGCTGAACCGGCTTCGGGCCAGGGCCTGGCTGAGGCCTAGCTCCGGGGCCTGGCCGAGGCCAGCAGGCATGAAAAGGATCAGGCCTTGTCCTCTGAAAGTGGCGGGCTCCGCCTTCCGCCTCGCTCAAGTCAAGCACGTGGGCGTCAGCCCCCTCGCGTGAATGGGCGGGCGCCACTTTGTTTGCTTGAAGGGGGCGGGCAAAGGGGGGCCGGCGCCGCTGAGAAGGGCAGTGCCAGGTCGCTGAGAAGGGCGGGTGACAGGCTGCTGAGAAGGGCGGGTGCCAGGCCGCTGAGAAGGGTGGGTGCCAGGCCACTGAGAGGGGTAACCTGGCTTCAGAACCTGATGGAGGAGGGCAGGCCGTGCCTTGTCCAGGGTGGGAGCTCCACACCGCGGCCCTTGACAGGGTGGCAAAATGGCACCCCTGACAAAGTGCCACCTAGCACCGTTGGTCCACCCTGCTCCATGGACGGGCCAGCCCTGCGTTAGGTGTCTTGCCCAAGGACACTTACTGGAGAGGTGCTCTTCCCAGGATCGAACCTGTGTCTCCACAGTCTCTCTCCAAGCAGAACAGTGATATTACCTCTACTCCACCCAGACTTATGAAAGATATCTACCACCAACATCTTGTATAAACACAGTTATTTGTCTATCCAGTCTTCATTTAATTTTGAATAAATAAAAAAACATTTGTTTTGAAAGGACACTCCAGGCCAGGGGTCAGCAATCTTTGCCCTCCAGATGTTTTGGAACCACATTTCCCATGATGCTCAGTCAACATAATGGGTAGTTGAGAATCAAAGAAGGTGTAGCTCCAAAACATCCGCAAGGCTAAGGCTGCTGACCCCTGGTCTAGGCAAAGACCAGCAAATCCCCCCCCCCAAAATATAGATGGGTCAACTAGTAATCCCTGCTGATCCCCACTCCCTTTCTGTTTTTCTTTCGGCCGCACTTAAGTTTGTCCTACCAACTCTACTAGCTGCCTGCATCTAGCAGCAGGAAGCATTACCAGGAGTTGGCTGGCTGAATTAGTACGCAGCCATCCGACTCCTCCTCGTCTTGGAATCCTAGAGCCCCATTCCCAAATCCTCTTTGTTGCACAGCAGAAGTTTCTGTCTTCCTCTGGATCTCTGCAAGCTGATCTCATTGTTCCACCCCTCCTCCTCAGCATAAATGATTGGGGTGGACCCTATCAGGTGTGGTGCATGGAGTAGAACTAAGGCGATGATCCCAGTCACCGGAGACACCAATATGGGGCAATAAAGTCAGCAAATCGGGTCTGTAAATGAAAAAATTAGGCTTGGGAAAGTCCAAGTCCGAGCCAGAGTACACACAAACTGTGACAGCTGCGGCAGTCAATAGTATCCACAAGGAAAAAACTAAAGGAAGCAGTGTTATTGTGTAAGGCATCAAATCCGTCCGTGGAAGTAACGAACCTTGCGGAGACCTCATAACAGAGTTCAGGAGGATGGGAGCGTTGAGTGAAATGTCGAAGGCAAAGCTGCCGGAGGACGTTCCAGCTCTCCCTTAAAGATTGCGAAGGCGTCTAACGGCGAACTGAAGAAGCTGACTTGACCATTGAAATGGACCCGCAGGCAAGTTGGGTATTGGAAGCAAATGAGCGAAGGCTCTACGACGGGCAGCCAGGGACGCAGAGAAATCTTAGAAGATGCGTAAAGTAATGCCTTGGTAGTCGAGTGTTCCAATTTTCTTGTAAGCCTGTAAGATTCGAAGCTTGTCAGCGAAGTTGAGCAACTTGAAAAGGACTGTGCGTGGATGGTTTAAAGTGGGGGAGAGGACCCCAATCTGTGTACTCTCTCCACTGTCAGCCGCAAGTCAGTAGGAGTGAGGCCCAGGACTGTAGGGAGCCATGAAGTAGCAATTTGCTGGAGTTGTGGGCCCTTCAAAGATTCAGGTAGACCCACAATGTGCAGGTTGTTTCTGCGGCTTCTATTCTCCAAGTCTCCAAGACTATAACAGCGGGCAGCTGAAAATATTGTACCCAGGGTACTGAGAGATATGAAACATTTTACAAAGGAGAGCAGTGGGCCTATCCGCCACCACCCGTACAAATTATGAACACTGGGATGCGATGAGGTTAAAACTGCAACAGGCGGACAGTCTCCGGGGAACAGTCATAATAAAAAAAAATTGACACCCAGGGCAAGGAAGGCTCACCAGGATGGCAATCGAGGATTGGGTGTCACCAGTCACTCCTGTCTATAAGTTTGGAACGATGTCAGTCGATGGAGCAGCGGCTCAGATAGGAAGGCCTCCAAGGGTAAGACAGACGGGGGCTCCTGCCACTTCCATGGACAATCCGGAGAAGGGGAGCGCCCATGGGACCTAGTCACCGTTCTGTCCGAATGAAGGATCCAGGGCCGTTGTGAATGCCGGGCCACGTGATTCTGGCCGCATGCAGGCCTCTGCTCGCGACTGCAGGAAGATGGGCAGGCCAGAAGTAGCAGAGGATCCTGAGTGGTGAGCGAAGCGAAGGAGCCACTCACCCAGACCAGCGGCGAAAGCACGACAGCGTCCAGGGTTGGAAGGCTTCTGTCCGGGTCCAGGTGGGGGTTGCACCCCCCCCGGGTCATCGCGGGTATGGAGTGGCCAGGTATCGGCCCCATGACCTCCGGAGATAGAGGGGGAAATAAAGTGTGGTCCTAAGGGGTGGAGGAGCCGGAATCACCCCAAAAGTCGCCATGGCAAGCTAGTAGCAACAGAAAAAAAAACAATTAAATGGCCCTTGGTAACAGAGTGAAGTTAAGATGCAGCCATCTTGGTAGGCCCGCCTCCCGGAAGTCCCTATTTATTTATTTTTCAAAGATTTTTTAGGCATTTTTCTGGATTTTTTTGCAAAGATTTTTTCTGGTTTAATTTTTTTTTATAGCGTTTTTTCTTTTTTCTGTAACAGATCTTTTTATTATTATTCATAGGACCTTATATGTTAATTTGATATTTTCATCCAGTAGTTTTTTTGCAAACCGCATCAAATTTGGCACTTTCAATCCTATTTTTTTTTTTTAACTACCCGTCTAACGGCTCATCGGCTTTATTCTGCGGGTCTTCAGCAGCTCATCAGCTGCGTTTAGCGGCTATCCGGTAGGTTTGCAGTGGCTGTTCGGCGGGTTGGCAGCGGATTGTCAGGTGCGTTCGTGAATTTATCAGCGGTTTTGGATCGTTCTGATATTTCGGATCATATAGGCGGCTGTTTCTGCCGATTTTTCGGCGGATTGTCAGCGATTTTGCGGCAGTTTGGCATCAGATTTTCTGGTCAGTTCCCTGCACTCCGGGGACCCTGTTGTGAATGCAGAATTCACCGCAGTGTCAGAGAATCTGATTCCACGAAGTGCGGGGAACAGGAGAGCAGCTCTGCTCAATGAATAGCCCTTAGGTAGAAACATAGAAACATAGAAAAATGTCGGCAGATAAGAACCTTTCGGCCCATCTAGTCTGCCCAATTACATGGATACTTTACCTGGATTTATCTTTTGTTTAGGATAGCCTTATGCCTATCCCATGCTTGCTTAAATTCAATTACTGTTTTGGCCTCTACCACTTCTACTGGAAGACTGTTCCATGTATCCACCACCCTCTCAGTAAAATAATGCTTCCTGATGTTACTTTTAAACCTTTGCCCCTCTAATCTACTAAGAGAAAAGTATAAAACTTTTTTTTTATTTTACATATCACTAAATCTCGAAGACACGATGCATCTATAAGACGTGCAGTTGTCATATTTAATTCTTCCGACATAAGAGGGTGGAGGAAAAGGAAAGGGGGTTCTTGAAAGGATGTCAACTAGAACATTGGTATTGCGTATCACTAATATAAAACATACAAAAGAAATATATATAAACAGATAAATGGTCTGAAGGTGAAACCTTCCTTTAAACCATATGGGTACAGTGTCTTGTGATTGTGTATCCAAAATGCCTCAATGCATTTCAGTCTAACATCCAGGTTGCACTTACGGGCCCAGCTTGACTTGTTCAATGCCAAGGAATTTTAAATTGGTTACAGAGTCGCAATGTCATAACTTAAGGTGCTGGGGTATTTTTTAGGTATCTAACTGACCGGAGATGTTCCAAGATACCTGTTTTCATAGGGCATCTTGAAACCTCTCCAGTCGGTTAGATACCTAAAAGATACCCGAGTAGCCAGGCACCTTAAGTTGTGTCATGGCAGCTCTGTAACCAATTTAAAATTCCTTGGCATTGAGCAAGTCTAGCTGGACTCCCGTAATGGCAACCTGGATGTAAGACTGAAACGCCGTGAAGCATTTTGGATACACAATCTCAAGACACTGTACCCATATGGTTTAAATGAAGGTTTCACCTTCAGCCCATTTATCTGATTATATATATTTCAATTGGTGATACGGAATACCAATGTTCTAGTTGACATCCTTTTGAGAAACCCCTTTCTCTCCTTTTCCTCTACCTTCTCCTGTCAGAAAAATAAAATATGACAACTATTATAGATGCATTGTATCTTTGAGATTGAGTGATATTTAAAAAGAAAGTAAAAGTTTTATACTTTTCTCTTACTATCTAGTGTAATGAGGAGTTGTGACATGCTATTAGATTGCAGCCATCTGGCGCTATATGTGGATCTGTACTATACATCATCCTTATATGTAGCACTGGTTTAATAATATTTAGTGAGATTATTATTTTTCGAACTATTAGGATGCATTAAAATTATAACAAAACGAAATAGAAAGTTCAATATGAACTATATGAACATCCATTTGTGATCTCAGATATCAATTGTACCATATATGCATATTCCTTGACTTCTAAATGGCACTTCAACATCCCGATAGTAAGTATTCCCATTAGGATTGGTCATATGAGCTACCCACTATTATTCGATATCTCACCAACGGATCGGCGATAGATCGTGGCCATCTTGCTCTATATGTGGATCTGTAATATATACAGTCAGGTCCAGAAATATTGGGACGTCGACACAATTCTAACATTGTTGGCTCTATACACCACCACAATGGAGTTGGAATGAAACAAACACAATGTGCTTTAACTGCACACTGTCAGCTTTAATTTGAGGGTATATACATCCAACTCAGGTGAACGGTGTAAGACTTACAGCAGTTTGCAGATGTGCCTCCCACTTGTTAAGGGACCAAAAGTAATGGGACAGAATAATAATCATAAATCAAACTTTCCCTTCTTAATACTTGGTTGCAAATCCTTTGCAGTCAATCACAGCCTGAAGTCTGGAACGCATGGACATCACCAGATGCTGGGTTTCATCCCTGGTCATGCTCTGCCAGGCCTCTACTGCAACTGTCTTCAGTTCCTGCTTGTTCTTGGGGCATTTTCCCTTCAGTTTTGTCTTCAGCAAGTGAAATGCATGCTCAATGGGATTCAGGTCAGGTGATTGACTTGGCCATTGTATAACATTCCACTTCTGTCCCTTCAAAAACTCTTTGGTTGCTTTTGCAGTATGCTTTGGGTCATTGTCCATCTGCACTGTGAAGCACCGTCCAATGAGTTCTGCAGCATTTGACTAAATGTGAGCAGATAATATTGCCCGAAACACTTCAGAATTCATCCTGCTGCTTTTGTCAGCAGTCACATCATCAATAAATACAAGAGAACCAGTTCCAATGGCAGCCATACATGCACACGCATGACACTACCACCACCATGCTTCACTGATGAGGTGGTATGCTTAGGATCATGAGCAGTTCCTTTCCTTCTCCATACTCTTCTCTTCCCATCACTCTGGTACAAGTTGATCTTGGTCTCATCTGTCCATAGGATCTTGTTCCAGAGCTTTGAAGGCTTTGTTAGGTGTTGTTTGGCAAACTCTAATCTGGCCTTCCTGTTTTTGAGGCTCACCAATGGTTTACATCTTGTGGTGAACCCTCTGTATTCACTCTGGTGAAGTCTTCTCTTGATTGTTGACTTTGACACGCATACACCTACCTCCTGGAGAGTGTTCTTGATCTGGCCAACTGTTGTGAAGGGTGTTTTCTTCACCAGGGAAAGAATTCTTCGGTCATCCACCACAGTTGTTTTCCGTGCTCTCCCGGGTCTTTTGGTGTTGTTGAGCTCACCGGTGCGTTCCTTCTTTTTGAGAATGTTCCAAACAGTTGTTTTGGCCACGCCTAATGTTCTTGCTATCTCTCTGATGGGTTTGTTTTGTTTCTTCAGTCTAATGATGGCTTGCTTCACTGATAGTGACAGTTCTTTGGATCTCATCTTGAGAGTTGACAGCAACAGATTCCAAATGCAAATAGCACACTTGAAATGAACTCTGGGCCTTTTATCTGCACATTGTAATTGGGGTAATGAGGGAATATCACACACCTGGCCATGGAACAGCTGAGAAGCCAATTGTCCCATTACTTTTGGTCCCTTAACAAGAGGGAGGCACACCTGCAAACTGCTGTAAGTCCTACACCGTTCACCTGAGTTGGATGTACATACCCTCAAATTCAAGCTGACAGTCTGCAGTTAAAGCACATTGTGTTTGTTCCATTCCAACTCCATTGTGGTGGTGTATAGAGCCAAAGATGTTAGAATTGTGTTGATGTCCCAATATTTATGGACCTGACTGTACATCGGGTCATATTACATATTTGGTGCTAACTTAACCAGAGCTGTTGTAAACTTACCAGAACCATTATAACCTATGGAGGTTTTAAGTTTACAACAGCTATGGTTAAGTTAGCACCAACTTTGTAATATGGCCCATCATCTTTATATGTAGCACCAGGTTTAATAATATTTAGTGAGAATTATTATTTCTCGAACTACTAGGATGCATTTAAATTATACCAAAATTAAATAGTAAGTCCATCATGAATTATATGAATGTTTGTGATTTTGTATATAAATTGTGCCATATATGCATATTCCTTGACTTCTATATGGGACTTCGAGATCCCGATATTAAGTATTCCTATTACGTTTGGTTATATGAGCTATCTGCTGTTATTCGATATCTCACCATTGGATCAGAGCTATTTCCACACATGAAAATTGTTCCAGGTTGTCTAGAAACAGAATGCACTGGAGTAATCTCTCCGCGGCGCATCGCATTCAGATGACATCAATGGCTCCGCGAGCAGACACAGAAGCCCAGTGCACAGCGGCACGCAATGGATTAATTATCTGACCCATAAATACAGGTACTAATTTTGGGTGGTCCCCACTCTTGACAAAGCAGCTTGATAGCGGCAAAAATGCATTGAATCTCAATGTCCTTCTCTTTTTAACTGCTGTATGTTTTTTTGACCCAGGACCACTGACTGATTTTATGACCTGCTAATAATGCTCTGCTCCAGAAGTGGCTCTGATGGCTTAAGATTTCTGAATTTCCCTACTTTTTTTTTACCTCCCTTCTACTTATAGCTATCATACCAGTTATAGTGGGTATAGTAAGCAGCTCGACTAGCTGGGCTAGTCGCAACTGCTGGAGTAGCATTCGTAGTTGACCGCGTAAGGCTCTCAGACGGGTTGACACCTCCGGAACTGGAGTGTTGAATGGTATCTCTGGAAGAGTGCTAGGACGGTAACCATAGTTGGCAAATAAAGGTGAAAAGCGAGTTGATGAGTGTACCTTATTGTTATACGCAAATTCGGCAGTCGGTAAGACATCCAGCCAGTCGTCTTGGTGGTGCGTGGTGAAACAACGAAGGTACTGTTCCAGTGTCTGATTTGTCCGCTCGGTCTGGCCGTTGCTCTGTGGATGGAAAGCTGAAGAGAGACACCTGGTAATCCGTGGGCTACGGCACATTTGGGACCAGAAGCGGGACGTAAACTGAGACCCTCTATCTGTAACAATGGAATGAGGAGTGCCATGGAGTCGGAATATCTCCTTGATGAACAGGGTGGCTGTTTCAGCTGCTGTGGGTAGGCCTACTGCTGGTATGAAATGGGCCATCTTGGTACAGCGGTCTACCACCACCAGGATGGTGGTGTAGCGATGCGAAGGGGGAAGATCCACTATAAAGTCCATCGAAAATGTCTCTCCACAGATGCAGCGGCGGAGCCAAGGGTTGGAGAAGACCAGCAGGACGGGTGCGAGGTTGTTTGTTGCGCACACACACAGGACTAGAGAGTACAAAGGTGATGATGTCCTTCTTAACGGATGGCCACCAGAAGTATCGCTGTACGGCATCTATGGTTTTCTTGATGCCACCATGTCCAGCAGCCGGAATGTCGTGGGAGTGTTGTAGTACCTGTAGACGAACCTCATGAGGCACATATATTTGTTCGCCATGATAGAGGAGTCCATCGTTGGATACGAGCCCCTGGACGTCAGTCGGTGGTTGAAGACTGTGTTTCTTTATATTCTCCATCAGGGCTCCTTGTGAGGCACAGAAGAAGTCGCTAGGCAAAATGGAGTCGGTTTGAGTGGTGGATGGAGAGGCGTCTGAGTCATACCGACGGGAAAGAGCATCCGCCTTACCATTTCTTGCTCCAGGTCTGTAGGTGATGTGTAACAGAAAGCGGGCGAAGAATAACGCCCATCTGGCCTGTCGAGGTCGCAGCCTTTTGGCGGTGCGGAGATGTTCCAGATTCCGGTGGTCTGTGTATACGACTACAGGATGTTTTGCCCCTTCGAGAAGGTGTCTCCATTCCTCGAGAGCGCTCTTGATTGCCAGGAGTTCTTTCTCACCTATACTGTAATTCTTTTCGACTGGGGTAAGGCGTCTGGAATAAAAAGGCCACAGGATGCATAAGATTCTTTATTCTGGATTTTTGGGAGAGAATCGCTCCTAAGGCGATATCCGAGGCGTCTGTTTCCAGATAGTATGGCAGATTGATGTCTGGTTGTTTCAGGATTGGAGCTTGGGTGAAGCTTTCTTTCAGCTTGTCGAAGGCCTGCTGAGCTTCTTCAGTCCAACGGAATCTCACATCTTTTTTGGTCAAGGATGCGATGGGTGCTCTGAGATGAGAAAAGGACCAAATGAAGCGACGATAAAAGTTGGCGAATCCCATGAACTGTTGAACCATTTTTTTGTCTTTGGGTGTCAGCCAGTCTAGAATCACCTTAACCTTGGCTTTATCCATTTCCACATGTCCTGGTGATAGGATGTATCCCAGGAATTCTATGGAGGATTTCTCAAAGGTGCTTTTTCAATTTTTCCATACAACTCCATACAACTTGTGCTGACGAAGATGGGACAGTACGAGACGAACATGTTGTTCGTGTTCTGGGATGGTTCGGGAGTACACCAAGAGATCGTCGAGGTAGATCACCAGGAAGGTATCCAGGATGTCACGGAAGATGTCGTTGAGGAAATGCTAGGAGGCGGCTGGGGCGTTGCATAATCCAAATGGCATGATGAGATACTCAAAGTGGCCAAATCGGGATCGCAAGGCTGTCTTCCACTCATCTCCTTCTTTCATGCGGACCAAGTTATAAGCTCCTCGGAGATCGATCTTGGTAAAGATACAGGCATCTTTTACTCTATCGAGCAGTTCGGGGATCAGTGGGAGCGGGTAGCGATTTCGTACTGTGATTGCTCTGGGCTCTGGAGCGGTCAGGTCTACCTGCTGTGTCATAGAGCCGGAAAGGTGATGGAGGCAATGCGGTATTCTCAGCATGGCTTCTTTCCTTGTGGAGTAAGGCTTCTTGGCCGGTCTGTAGGTTCTGTACCACCTTGGTTAGCGCTGCCATCTGTTCCGTAAGTACAGCAAGGATTTGGTTCGGGCTTGCGGGTTCAATGTTTTTGGAACCAGGTTATTCTGTAAGGGCAGGGGCTGTGACCCCTGTATAGTGTTGTGCGTATGGAACCCAATGGCAAGCCGTCGAAAAGGAAACCAGAAGATATATCAGTAAGCAATTGAGTTTTACTGAAATGAAACAAGTAAAGTCCAGGACAAAAGATTATAACTCAAAAAAGATATCCTTGGTTTGGTGGAAAGTCCAGAACGAAGGGTTGGAGAAGAGGCAACGTAGGCTGTGGCCTATTGAGACAAGCCTGGTAGAGGATCTGGAACTGGTACCGTGGAAGCAAGCCTGGAGATGGATCTGGTACCGTGGAAGCAAGCCTGGAGATGGACCTGGTGCTAGTACCGTGGAAGCAAGACTGGACACAGGGTCTAGAGCTGGTACCGTGGAGGCAGGGCTGGATGCAGGGTCTGGAGCGGGTACCGTGGAGGCAGGACTGGATGCAGGGTCTGCAGCGGGTACCGTGGAGGCAGCGCTGGATGCAGGGTCTGGAGTGGGTACCGTGGAGGCAGGACTGGATGCAGGGCCTGGAGCGGGTACCGTGGAGGCAGGGCTGGATGCAGGGTCTGGAGCAGGTACCGTGGAGGCAGGACTGGATGCAGGGCCTGGAGCGGGTACCGTGGAAGCAAGACTGGATGCAGGGTCTGGAGTTCAGGATTCACTTGGAACAGGACGAAGAGGGAACACTGGATAACTGAAGCGGTGAACCACAGTATAACCTGGTTAATGAACTGAGAAAGGCGGCAGGTTTAAATAGGGTTCAGAGGATCATAAGAACACCGTTCACCTGGGAATCGTAGGTGGAGCTGGGATACCTGAGTACTTGATAGGTTAATTGGTGGCATTCGAGGATCTACAGTGCAGGTATCATGTAGTACCCGTAAGCTACCAGCAGAGTACCAAGTTCGTTTTCTAGGAAGGCATGCGATCGTGCGTGCGCGCTTCCGGCATTCGGATCCTGGCGGCGGCGTGGGGTGGACCTCGAGCTCTCTCCTGCTTGCGGGCAGAGAGCGTGGAGCGACCAGCATCGCTGGAAGGGTCACAGCCTGACCTTTCTAGCGATGTAGGGGGTTAACCCCTTAGTTGCCAGGTTGCGGCCAGGTTGTGGCTGCAAAGGCCAGAGCATGGCCTTTCCAATGATATCAAATATGACCATGTTAAAATTAAAGAAAAAGTGTAAAAAAATGTAAAAATAAAAAAATAATTAAAGAAAAATATAAAAACTTTTTTTTAATGCAGCACTATTGTTCACATTTCAATTATAATGTGAAAATGATGCTTCACTAATGATTTTTTTGGGGGGGGGTTTAGCTAAAATCACGCAATTTCTCCCCAAAAAAAAAAAAATGGGTTCCCCATTCTAATTTTTTTAACAAGTCTACCCCATAGCATATGACCACAAAGGCTCGGATAATAAAATTAAAAAGAAAACAAAAACACTTTACACACTGTGGATGATTTGAAATTTTATCGAAAATTCTCTTTTTTTTTTTTCTACATTTTTTGTCATAGCATTTTGGCAGGGCATGACCTATACATGTAATAATGATATATTATTAATTTTCTGAGTCTGCCGCAAAGAACAATATATAATTTGTCTGGGTGGTATAATAATACGTGACTTAAAACCACTTTTAAAAATGGTCAAAATGAGCTCAGCAAACGTTTACTTCGAAACAGCGCCGAAGCTGTAAAATTACTCCCATTCTTAAGGGGTTAAAAAAAACATGCCTGTCCTGATCAGTTTCTATTTTTAAAATGGTCAGGGTGTGAGGAATGCCCCCCCTCCCAGCCCCCTGATTTTGGTAAAAATCTGGGTGAAGTGGAGGAGTATACTCCACCCCATCCAGTGTCACCAACAGCCGGGGGAATTTGAATTTCTTAGCTGCCGGTTACTATAGTGACGTTGGCACACAGGGAGCATGTAGAACTTCCGGGTTCAGGAGTCCCTGTCACAGGTTGCTCTGTGCAGGTTGGAACCTAGGGTAGTAGGAGGAATATCATGGAGTCAAAGGAGTATCTGAGGGTTTGCCCAGAAATCGAACCGAGGTAAGGGCAGGAGGCAGGAGAGGAGAAACCGTAGGGCAAGCCAAATACCAGTACAGTAAGCATAGACAGGGAAAACACACTGTGCTGCCAGATCATGGGGACACTGAAAGCTGCCAGATCCTGGTAAGCCCTGCGAGCAGCCACAGCTAACACAGAACCCCAAGCCCAAAGCATCCTAATCCAGAACCAGCTGCCTAAACCATCCTAATACAGAACCACCTGCCCAAAGCATCCTAATACAGAACCACCAGCCCAAAGCATCCTAATACAGAACCACCAGCCAAAGCATTCTAATACAGAACCACCTGCCCAAAGCATCCTAATACAGAACCACCTGCCCAAAGCATCCTAATACAGAACCACCAGCCAAAGCATCTGTAGCGCTGTGTTAAAAATCTTGCTGTGGCAGTACCTATTTTTGGCCACAAGATGGAGACTATCGCGATCAGAGATACTGGACATTGGGACTACAATGCCCGGCATGCTTTGCAAGAGACAGGAAGTGGGTGGGGACTGGACACTTACATCCTCTGCCTCGTGGAGAAAGTTCCAGAGCGCGCCAGGGAAGCAGAGAAAGCAGACGCACCGAGGAGATCGCGGGAGAATCTAGGCCCAAAGCCCGAGGGAGACCTGTTGTTCCGGTTGGGTCACCTAGCCTGAGGAGAAGGAGACTCGCCCAGAGCCCAGACACTGCTGCAGACCGGCGGAATCGAGCGGAGAGCAGGCGGTGAGCTGGACAAGCGGCATAAGGTTAGACAACGGATCCGGCCGCTAGTATTCCCAGTCAAAATCCGGAGGAGAGACGTCCTGGGTCAGCGGAGCCTAAAGCCTGCGTCGGATGGGTGAGAGGCCTCCAAGGCTGTTTGTGATTAAAGGTCAAGCTGCTGTTTCTCTTTAAAGTCCACAGGGCCCCAACTGACTAGTCGAAGATTTTCCTTAAATAAACTCACTGGCCAGTTGAAACAGTACCCGGGTACCACACACATACATATACACCTTCTTACATTCTGGGACTTAACTTGTGCAGGACTCATTTTCTTTTATGAATCGGAACAGGGGTTAAAAATAAAGATATGTTCCGAATATATATTTTTCCTCTTTTTCCGTTGCGCGTTTACCGTAATACGAAGGGGTTGTATGTTTGGGGTTTTGCTACGTGTCCCCTTTTCTGAACTATCGGGAAATTGCATTGCTTTTATGTTCGGTCGCGAATATTTTATTTTCCGAAATACGAAGCCTCGTGTTTCGTTTCTTTTTCCGCTGCGCGTTTGCCGTAATACGAAAATACTGTAATAATACTTGTGAATACCGTACTTTAACATCTGCTCAAATATTTTAGTAAAATATTTAAATGATAAAAACTCACAACTGTGTTGGAGTATATTTATTCCCTAGTGCGGGGAGACTGACCCGTGGTTCATTTTCAGCGGCTCCTCCGGGAGTGAGCGCTACACGTGGGGGCTCGTCCGGGATCCAGTCTCTGGAAAAACCGCATCTAAAGGGTTAAATATGGATCCAGACACTGTTGCCGAGTGGTGTGGGGAGCACAGTAGCCAGTCAGAATGTTGTATAGTTATGGATATTCCAGCAGACACTTGGGCTGAAGATCAGATTCGCCAGGCCGTGGCCACGCTAGCACCAGATCATCGGGGGTTAATACTGGACATTGAAAAAAACCCAGATACTTCTCACATGTATGTTCTTCTCGAATGGAGAAAGGGTGTTCCGCCATGTTTTCAGGGCACGAGCGTGAAACTGGCCGAAGAGGTGGAAGTCCAACTAATTAAGCCAAGTACGCCACGTGGCGAATCCGCAAGTGTTTCCGCGCCTAGTCCGTTGGCCATGATAGGGCCTGAATTTATCGTGGCTATTGGAGATCTACTGGCTAAATGTCAGAAAACAAGCCCTCCTCACACTAACTTGGTTATCGACGGTTAAAATTTTACAGGAAACGTACCAACTCCGCCGGGAGAAGAAACCTTGAAGAATGGGTGGAACAGGCGATGCAGGCTCTGGATGAGTGGGATGTCCCTGAGGCCCAGAAAAAGCAAAGGATCACCGAGAGCTTAAAGGGACCTGCGTCAGAAGCGGTGAGAAACCTAAAACTGAGTAGAAAAGATTGTACTGCTTTAGATTACTTAAACGTTCTTGAAGAAGTTTGGGCGAACTGAAAAGGCGGCCGAACTGGTATATCTCAGTACGAACACACCTATCAGAGAAGAGGTGAAAGGATGACCGAGTACATGAGGCCCCTGGATAAGATTCTACACCAGATACTCCTGAAGAAAGGGGCCGAACCGGCCGAAGTAGATAAGATCCGAATAAAACAGATCCTGAGGGGCTCTCAACCTCTAGATCCAGTGATGATGCAGCTGAGGAGCAGAGCAGGTAACCAAGAGTTAAAGTACCTGGAACTGATCCGAGTTGTACGAGAGGAAGAGGCTTTACTAGAAGAGAAATCTTTCAGGCGGGGGGAAAGGGCTTATGCACAACCTGTGAGACATAACGACGGCCTGCATCCTGAAAGCGACTCTCTAGATACCTATGGATCTGATGAGGACGAACAAGAACATCTAGTTGTTTTTAAATCTACAGAGAAGGCTGCCAAAGAGTCGAACCTCCCTGAACGGGGTGAATTGTCCAAGACCGTCATGAAGGTTCAGGAAGCTCAAGTTGAATTGCAACAAGCGCATGCGGAACTGTGTCGGGTATTGATGAAGGTGACAGAGATGCAGGCAGAAATGCAGAAATTCCTCACAGGTATGCAGACGACGGGAGTTGCTGTGGCATCTGTTCCAAATCCTTTAACCAAATCTCAACAAGCAACTACGTCTCCGCTCTCTAAAAAGAGATGTTTTGGGTGTGGAGAAATGGGCCATTTCCGCGCACAGTGCAAAGGCCGAAAGCCTGAGAAGGATAGAGTCAAGGGACTGTTGGAAGCCCTGGAAGGACTGTTGTCTACCTCACCGGCGGGAAACGCCAGAGGGCACCAGTAAAGGAGCAACCTGAGTGCCCGAGGGTTGAACCCCGCTCCAGAAATCAAGCAAAGACTAAGAGGGCGAGAAGGCCCAAAGTCAAGCCGACTGTAGAGCCTGCCAGGACTGAAAGAGTCACTCCCTTAGCATCCGGGTCTACGTCATGGGGAGGCAATGCACGCCAGAAACCTGCACGGGCCAAGAAAAAGGCCAGGGTACAGCAAACTGGGTCTAAGCGTCCGGATACCGCCACAAAATTTCCCGACCAACTGATAGGTCCTTCTCCTGTTGTGCCAATCCAAGTGGAAGGAGTCTACACCAAAGCCCTGTTGGATTCAGGGGCTCAAGTGACATTGATCTACAGAGACTTCTATGAGAAACACTTAAAGCACATTCCTTTGCAAGAATTGAAGGATTTGGAAATATGGGGTATTGGCACTGAGAAACTCCCTTATGACGGGTACCTGCAGTGAAGTTGGAGATCGGATCTGAAGTCATCGGGCAGTCTGGGGGTTGTGATGCATTGGCTATTGTGTGTCCTCGACCCTCGGTGCGAACAGAAGCTCCCTGATAGTGGGGACGAATACTGACCTAGTGCGGCGTCTCCTGACGCCTATTGTGTTGGAAGAAGGTTCAACTCAAGGAGTACACCCAATGTTACGTCCGGTCTATCAGAGGATGGTCGAAGAACGAAAGGCACCTGCCGAGGTGGGAAGACTGTGGAGACTGGGTGGAACAGAGAAGGTTCTGCAATCAGGAGAAGTAGCGAGTTTCTGTGCTTCAGTCAAGTTGAATGGATCGCAACCAGGCCCCTATGTGGTGCTGGGAACCGATTTTGACCATGGGAGTGAAACCGGAGTCGAAGTAATTCCTGAGATAATCTCCACCAAAGCTTTGAAGAGAACACGAGGAAGAGTCTCGGTTAGCGTGTGCAATGTGACGGATTCTCCAGTAGTCCTTAAAGCACGAATGCCTATCGGGCAAGTAGAGTCTGCTACACCCCTCTCTACCGATTCAGGAGGGGGAGTGGGTAAAGAGATTCCAGATGAAAGATTCTACCCCAAGGACGCTCCCATTTCACCTGAGTGGAAGAAACGTCTTCAATCTCAAGTCCTAAAGTGGAAGGAATTGTTCTCAAAAGATGAGTTCGATGTGGGCCTAGCTAAGAGTACTGAGCACGGCATTCGGTTACAAGAAGACAAGCCGTTTCGAGAAAGATCAAGGCGAGTTCCGCTAGGAGACTTAGATGATCTGCGAGAGCAGCTGAACGAATTACAAAGAACCAAGGTGATTCAAGAGTCCAGGAGTCCATACGCCTCTCCCATAGTGTTGGTCCGGAAGAAAAATGGTTCTGTCCGCTTATGCATAGACTACCGCACATTGAACCGGAGAACCATCCCCGATCAATATGCCACTCCTCGGATAGAAGATGCCCTACAGTGTTTGTCTGGAGCAAAGTGGTTTAGTGTACTAGACCTGCGAAGCGGATATCACCAGATACCCATGCATCCGGAAGACAAGGAGAAAACTGCGTTCATCTGTCCACTGGGGTTCTTTGAATTCAACAGGATGCCTCAAGGCCTTACGGGGGCTCCAGCTACGTTCCAACGGTTGATGGAGAAGACAGTCGGGGATATGAATCTAATCGAAGTATTAGTGTACCTGGATGACATAATTGTGTTTGGGAAGACTCTGGAAGAACATGAGCAACGTTTGGAGAAGGTCTTGAAGAGGCTCCATGAAGAGGGGCTGAAACTGTCTCTAGAGAAATGCCAATTCTGTCTACCATCTGTTACGTATTTGGGACATGTGGTCTCAGCAGAAGGTGTTTCGACAGACCCTCGGAAGTTGGAGGCCGTAGCTTCTTGGCCTAGACCCCGAAACGTCACTGAGCTTAGATCTTTCTTGGGATTCTGTTCATACTATCGAAGATTTGTGGGAGGATTCGCGAAAATAGCTCAACCACTGAACAAACTCCTGCAGAAGGAAACCACAGAAGAAGGCTGCAAGGTCTCTGACAGAAATCCGTCAGCTCCGGGGCCAAGGAAAGCTCGAGAGTCTATACAAGGTGAATGGACCAGTCAATGTGAAGGAGCTTTCGTAAAGTTGAAGGAGAGTCTAACCCGAGCTCCTGTATTGGCCTATGCGGACCCTCACAAGCCGTATGAACTACATGTGGACGCCAGCCGAGAAGGTCTGGGAGGAGTCCTATATCAGGAGTATGATGGATTGCTGAGGCCTGTGGCGTACGTGAGCCGGAGCCTTACGCCTTCAGAGAAGAACTATCCTACTCACAAGCTGGAGTTCCTAGCCTTGAAGTGGGCAGTGGTGGACAAGTTGAAAGACTATCTGTATGGAGCTGAGTTCGTGATCAAGACGGATAATAATCCTCTTACCTATATCCTTACTACTACAAAACTGGACGCAACGGGACATCGGTGGTTGGCCGCTCTGTCAGGGTTTCGGTTCAGCCTGAAGTATCGCCGGGGTGAATAATCGAGATGCTGATGCGTTATCGGAGAAGACCCTACACTACAGAATGGACTCAGTTGACTCCAGACGGGGTGCAAGCTTTGTGTCAAGGAACAGAGCGCCGGGTCAAAGGAGGGATTGAAGCAGAGGCCATAGGAGTTATGGCTGCGGCTGTTCCTGAGTTCTACTGTAACCCTACGCAGTTAAGGGATGAAAGTTTACCTACCTTTTCGAGACAGGACCTGAAAGCGGATCAGGCCAGAGACCCTTTAATTGCCTTGACCATAAAGGCCCTGTCTGCAAACCAGAGAGAGATTTTGTTAACCAACTCCCCGAGTGGAGCCAGATTGGTCTACAAAGAGTGGGAGCGGTTAAAGATGTTGGATGGGGTGGTCTACCGAAGGGGCCCCTCAACCAACTCTGAAGAGATTCAACAGTTATTCCTCCCTACTAAACATAGGGAGAGTGTGCTGCGATCACTACATGATGAGCATGGACATTTGGGTGCTGAGAGAACTTTTAAGCTGGTGCGAGATAGGTTCTATTGGCCTTGCATGAGAGCTGAAGTGGAAAGTTATTGCCATTCCTGTCTGAGGTGTATTCACAGAAAGACTCTACCGACTCGAACTGCTCCAATGAGCCATCTGCAGAGCCAGGGACCCATGGATTTGGTGTGCATTGACTTCTTGTGCTTAGAGCCGGATGCTAGTGGGCAAGGGAACATTCTAATAGTGACTGATCATTTCACTCGTTACGCCCAAGCTTTTTCCACGAAAGATCAACGCGCTCCGACTGTAGCCAAGGTGTTGATGGAAAAGTTCTTTGTTCACTACGGACTGCCAAGGAGAATACACTCTGATCAGGGTAGAGACTTTGAAAGCAGACTGGTGGGGCAGTTGTTAGAGCTGTTGGGGATCCAAAAGACCCGGACCACACCATATCACCCTCAAGGTGATGCTCAGCCTGAAAGGTTTAATCGCACACTGCTAAACATGCTGGGGACCTTGTCGAATGTGGAGAAGCAGAGTTGGAGTCGTCACATAGCTACTCTGGTGCATGCATATAACAGTATGGAGAGCGATGCAACTGGATATTCACCGTACCGTCTTATGTTTGGAAGGGAGGCTCGACTGCCGGTTGATTTGGCATTTGGGTTATCCCTAGAACAGACATCAGTAGCTTCCCATAGATGATAGAAACTACGTGGATAGACTTCGGAAAAATCTGGCTTCTGCGTTTGAACAGGCCCGTTTGACCTCGGGAAACAGGGAGCAAAGAAACAAAAGGAACTATGACCTGAAAGTTCGAATACAAGACCTACAACCCGGTGATAGGGTCTTATTGAAGAACTTGGGTGCGGCTGCGAGACACAAGTTGGCGGATAGGTGGAGTTCCCAGGTTTACATTGATTGCAAACAACTGCCGGGTTTACCAGTGTATCAGATTCGCCCGGATGGGAAGGCTGGGCCTCTTAAGAACTGGCACCGAAATCATTTGTTGCCTTTGAGAGAGGCTGTAAGGATGCCGGTTGGGGACGAATTGCCTCGGCCAAATCCGCCTGTTCCATGTTTGCCTCCTGTTACTCGATCTCAACAGACCCGGGTTGCCGAAGAGAGCGAAAGAGACAGTGAAGAAGAGAGTTATTGTCTAGGTTGGATGCGCTCGCCGGAGCCTGAAGAGGTTGTCGTTGTCCCTGAGCGGTGGGAGAGTAACTTGAGGCCTGAAGCTCCTGAATTCTTGTTGGAAGTCCCTGAGACTGTTGATATCCCTGGGCCTCTTGAATTTCAGTTGGAAGTTCCTGAGGCTGTGGGGATCCCGGTAGCTCCGGAAGCTTATTCAGGTGATTACAGTTCTATGCCTTCACTGGAGGGATCATACTCTGAAGAACATCTGCTCCAGTGATAGAGAGAAGAATTGAGCCGACGCCTATAGTACTTACCTGAAGAGGAACTGATTGAGCCAGAACCAAAACGCTCTGTTCGACCGCCCCACGACTCACCTACGACTCACCAGGACATAGCACTGAAGAGGCCATCACCACGGTGCGGAGGTTGCCCGAAGTGTCTGCTATGCTAGCTGAGGTAGCCCAAAATATGAGTCAACTTGAGGAAGTGTTATTAACTCACTATATGTATGCTGCTGAACCTGTACATGTTATATAACTGTATTCAAATATTGGAAATGTAATGTAACTGTTGTACCTCCTTGGAGAGACCCAAGAGTTCTAGAGGGGGAGAGTGTAGCGCTGTGTTAAAAATCTTGCTGTGGCAGTACCTATTTTTGGCCACAAGATGGAGACTATCGCGATCAGAGATACTGGACATTGGGACTACAATGCCCGGCATGCTTTGCAAGAGACAGGAAGTGGGTGGGGACTGGACACTTACATCCTCTGCCTCGTGGAGAAAGTTCCAGAGCGCGCCAGGGAAGCAGAGAAAGCAGACACACCGAGGAGATCGCGGGAGAATCTAGGCCCAAAGCCCGAGGGAGACCTGTTGTTCCGGTTTGGGTCACCTAGCCTGAGGAGAAGGAGACTCGCCCAGAGCCCAGACACTGCTGCAGACCGGCGGAATCGAGCGGAGAGCAGGCGGTGAGCTGGACAAGCGGCATAAGGTTAGACAACGGATCCGGCCGCTAGTATTCCCAGTCAAAATCCGGAGGAGAGACGTCCTGGGTCAGCGGAGCCTAAAGCCTGCGTCGGATGGGTGAGAGGCCTCCAAGGCTGTTTGTGATTAAAGGTCAAGCTGCTGTTTCTCTTTAAAGTCCACAGGGCCCCAACTGACTAGTCGAAGATTTTCCTTAAATAAACTCACTGGCCAGTTGAACAGTACCCGGGTACCACACACATACATATACACCTTCTTTACATTCTGGGACTTAACTTGTGCAGGACTCATTTTTCTTTTATGAATCGGAACAGGGGTTAAAAATAAAGATATGTTCCGAATATATATTTTTCCTCTTTTTCCGTTGCGCGTTTACCGTAATACGAAGGGGTTGTATGTTTGGGGTTTTGCTACGTGTCCCCTTTTCTGAACTATCGGGAAATTGCATTGCTTTTATGTTCGGTCGCGAATATTTTATTTGTGAATACCGTACTTTAACATCTGCTCAAATATTTTAGTAAACTATTTAAATGATAAAAACTCACAACTGTGTTGGAGTATATTTATTCCCTAGTGCGGGGAGACTGACCCGTGGTTCATTTTCAGCGGCTCCTCCGGGAGTGAGCGCTACACATCCTAATACAGAACCACCTCCCCAAAGCATTCTAATACATAACCACCTGCCCAAAGCATCCTAATACATAACCACCTGCCCAAAGCATCCTAATACAGAACCACCTGCCCAAAGCATTCTAATACATAACCACCTGCCCAAAGCATCCTAATACAGAACCACCTGCCCAAAGCATCCTAATACAGAATCAGCAGCCAAATTGCATCCGAATACAGAACCACCAGCCAAAGCATCATAATACAGAACCACCTGCCCAAAGCATTCTAATACATAACCACCTGCCCAATGCATCCTAATACAGAACCACCTGCCCAAAGCATCCTAATACAGAACCACCTTCCCAAAGCATCCTAATACAGAATCAGCAGCCAAATTGCATCCTAATACAGAACCACCTGCCCAAAGTATTCTAATACATAACCACCTGCCCAAAGCATCTTAATAAAGAATCCCAAGCAAGCTCAAAGCATCTTAATACAGAACCACTGACCTAGCATTCTAATACAGAACCCCCAGCCCAAAGCGTCCTAATACAGAACTCCCAGCCCAAAGTGTCCTAATACAGAACCACTAGCCCAAAGCGTCCTAATACAGAATCCCAAGCCCAAAGCATCTTAATACAGGAGCAGCGCCCAGACCTCTGATACAATGCTAATGGGGGAGCACTGGCGGCAGCCAGATCCTGGGTAGCACTGAACCTGAACCTATGTAACCTGTGTATATCTGGCTCTGATACTAGCTAGTGCCTCACCAGCCACTGACCTCACCGCACGTCACTGCTTTCCCACCGCAGGGTGTACCATGCCGCCCCTGCAGCGGGTGGGCTTTGAAGACTCGGGGTGAACTAGTATGCCCCCGCTGACTTCTATGGGCTACCTTGGCCCCGCCTCAGGCCGTTCCCTGTAGCCAATGGCACGCTTCGCACTTCAGCATTGTGGGTGAGCCAAAGGAGATGCCCACCGCAGCACCGGCAGTGGGGAGTATTAGTACACCCTGCCTGCGTTAATCCCCTTGCACCAGGCACCACTCTTCTGGTTTATGGGGTTAAGCTCAATGCAAATGCTGTTTAAAGCCACAGCAATATTTCCTTTTTTTTGCACCAAATGTTATTTTAGCAACATTTTTGTAACAGATCTCCATAACCCGACTGGGTCACATGTGTTAGACCCCCATGCTCTCCCCAGCAAGCTTTCGTGCCTTTCTCTAGTCCTTAGATGAAGTTTAAGTACAGGTACATGTAAAGAGCCTTGCTAGCATCCCCCAGAAATAAGACAAAGCATAGATCTGGGAGTTATAGAACCTGAACACCTTTCTTGGGTTAAATATATACAGTCCCAAGCGGAGCGTTGCAGTCAATAGAAAACAACACCCTGGCCTCTTACAGTACTTCATCATTAATCGCTCCTCTAGAAAATTCCCATTTTCTGATGATGTGAAGTTTCTACAGTATGCTTCTCAGAATGTGAGACATAATAAGACCTGGTACAGAGAAGGGGATAAACATTGCTCAACATTTCTAGACAAGACAGAACAATGACAGTTGTGGAAAGTGAACAGGATTACAGCCTAAGGCATCAGATATTGAGGCAGTGTTTGCCCGACAAGGCACATCAACAAAAGACCACTCAAACATACAACAGATACTACATTACTGAGAGGGGAAGCTGGAAAGGGCCAAGATAATCCACCCAGTAAAACTATCAGCAGACAGTAACAGATACACTTAGACAATACCAGCATTCATACATAACACAGATTCCACAAACACCCTGCACCCTACAGAAACAGGACAACTTCAACATAGGAGGAGAAGGCAGGGAAACAATATAAAGCATGAGGCCTGCACCTCCCAGATACATTTCTAGGCCAATGGAGCTCAAGTTCAAAGTGACGCACGTCACGATTTCTTATAGTTTAGAGTCTCAATACTGGTAGTGCTATTGCTTAGCAGCTCTGTTACACACCTAAAATATATCAAACCTCTAAAACAATGACCAATAGGACATAAAAAATGTGAATGAGATCTAAAAGTCAAAACAGTATTCTCTGTCCAAAAAAATGGCATTTATCTGGTTACTTCCTGGGATGTACACTACATGTCTCATGCCTAAATATTAGGAATAGGATGCATGTTTGATGCACTATATTTCTTATTACATAAAGCCTCAATAACAACTCAACTCTAAAACAAATAGGCTTTCACAGGCCTCAAAATTTCAAGTCCTGAGCTACTAGCCAGGCCTTAAGAGTTACTCGCCACTAGTTGCCCCACCTAACCCCTATCCAGCATTGCCTCTGCATTCCCACTCGCCCTCATGTAATTTCCACTCGCCAAATGCGAGCAGGCGAGTGGAAATTTTGAGGCCTGGGCTCTCATATCCTTTAAACTCTGTAAGCATAAGAACATTTAGCTCAGGGATCTTAAATACAATCCAAGGAAACAATAGTACCCAAGAAAGGGACAGACAAAAAGTCATCAATATTCTTCTGTTATCGCAATCCTAGAGATTACTGTAGAAAATGTATAGAGAAATAAAGGAGCTGGAGACTCTAATAGGAAATGCTTTCCTGCGCAGCACGAATAAAGTAAATTGCTGTTAGCATCAATAAATATTGATTACAGTTACTGTATGAAAGAGACTGCATTATGGCTGGAAAAAAGGAAGTTAGCACATCAAAGAATAAACATGTGAATCCTACACAAAAAGCTTTTGTTGTCAATTGTTTTATGTGATCCTATGCATTTTAATTTCACAAGAAAATAACAGCTGTTATTACTGGAAAATTACTATTTATGTCAATCCACTTACCCTTGGAATCAATACATCATATGATGATATCACTTCTCTAATTGTTTAAAGTTTCCAAAATTATATATATATATATTTTTTATTGTTTTGGGCATCATGGTATGAAATAACTGTAATATTTTGGATTTTCCTTTTTGCAACCAGGGCTGGAACAAGGAGTTTTGGCACTCTGGGCAAAAACAAATTTTGCCACCACCCCCCCCCCTTCCCTGTCCCCATGCACTGGGCCCCTCCAGGTCCACAATGTCGACTCCAGACCATCAGTGCCACATTTTTTCCAGGTCCACCAAGATCACTTCAATCCATTCCATGTTTAATGTAATGTGTGCTGTGTATGTCTCACAAAGGTCCACAGCAATACAACTCAATGTAATATGCGATGTGTATGAGCGTATCACAGAGCCAGTGGCAGCTGATGACATTTCAAGTTGGTGGGGCACCAGACTGGAAACATGAATGTTTTTAATCATTAGTTTAATTAATTCAATAGAAATATGTCTATATGGTTCTACTACTCCAAAATATGTGGATTATCCCATAGATAGGAAATAAACTTTATAGACGTATGAGGCAAATAAAATTGCCATTTTGAGGCTAAATTCAATAATTAGAAGTTTAAACCAGAATTTGGCCACTAGATGCATACATAAATCCTTAACCAGTATAAAATATCCAAAAGTGAAAAGGTGTTTTTTTATTATTATTATTATTTGCTAAAAATAACTGAAGACTGAACTCTGAGCCTCTTCATTTTATTCTACATAACTCAGAGTATACAATACTTTAGTGTATGAAAGAAAAAATCATGGTTACTATTGTAATTAAGCACATTAAAGCAAATGTGGCTGTGCATGCTTTGTCATTAAGGGGTTAAGGCAGGCATCTGCTGTGTGAAACAGATAAGATTTACATTAAATAATAGCTTTGGCTGGGATTGTTTTATGCCAATCAGGGTTTAAATAGCAGTGGGAACCAGAGCTCCACAACAATAAAACTAACAGTAATGTGCGCTGTGTACAAGCATATCACAGAGCTCTACAGAAATAAAAATCACAGTAATGTGCAGTGTGTATGAGCATATCGCAAAGCTTGAAAGAAAAAATAAATAAAATAAGTACAAAATAAAATATTATTAAAATGTAAAATATATTAAAATAATTGTATAAATTAAAAATAATATAATAATTTATAATATAATAATTTTAATATTTATCTTAACATAACTTTTATTAAAAAACATAATACTTGTTACCCCCTTTCTTGCTTACTTTTTAGACAAAATTTGAAAAATGCTTTTCTGACAGGGGTAATAAAGTTTTATTTTGGTATATAGGATGTCTTCTGGAAATGTAAAAATGGCAGAGGGACTAGAACAAGACACAATGAGGTATAAAGGGTGATCATTATCAATAGAGCAGAGAGCATTCATTCTGTTTAACATATATTTTTTTATGTTGCATGAAATATACATTATCTATCTACAGTGATTGTATACAAATGATTGCTTGCATGACTGGGATTTCTGAAGGGAATTTATGGCAGACCTGTCCACACGTAAACAGCCATAAAAAGCTTATATAAAATACAGCCTAGATCCTTTGCGATATTGAAGGCTGTATTTTCGTACTAATCAAATTTTGGAGGTGACAGCTGAGTCACATTAAACTGTCCATGGTACAAAATACGTCTCAGGGTCACGCAAAGTGTGAAATGGCTTGTAGGAGACTTGGATTATATAAATGTAAAAGCAAACAATGCCAGAACAGAAAGGGACTGTGATAAGAGAATTTAATATAGTGCTAAAATTTGCGTTTTCAGATTTTTTATTAAGGAATCTTTTTTACAGAGTATGAAGCATTTACTGATATGAAGTGAGCAGCAGTCCTGTCATCCCATATTTCTTTGCATATTTAATGTATTAGACATATGAACTACCAGGGTGAAAAAGCAATAATTTCACTTTATAAACCTTGTGACGATACACAATAAAAAAAAAGGAATGATAGTTGCTAAAAACTAAACATAGAAAGCAACAATGAGTTTAAATTCCATACAGAGATGCATAAAAATGATTGAGGCAGAGGAGTAATTAGTGGGTGGACTACTTTCATTTTAGAATAGCTGATTCTTCTCCATTAAGCCATAAATTTAACAGCTCCGATACAAAAAGTACAGAAGCTACTATTTTACAGTAAGTTAAAGTTACCACAACAAGTGACCTGCAAACATTATAGATTGGTTGGAATAAAAGTTGGCATTGTTAAACATAACGGCACCAGCCAATTTAGGCTAGGGTCAGACAAGCGCATTTTGTACGGACTGTGCGTCCGTGCAGTACGGATGTACTTTCTGACTGACAACAAGGTAGTGGCCACACAGTCCATTTTTTTCACTGACGTATTTTTTGACTGAAGTAGATGGGAAATGAAAAAACATTTTGTTCGTCAAAAATGCTGGACGTATAAAAGCAGTTCGTCTGACTACGTTCCATCACTCACACACAAAGCTACACGGATGTTGCAGACGTGGCGCACTCTGCACGTCCGTTCTAGCAGTATTACGTTCTTGCCTAACCTGCGTCCGTTTGCCGCGTCCGTTGTGCTTCCGCACTTCTGTGCGGACGTACTTTGTGTGTGGGTCTCTATTGATCATAATTGTATGCTACCACAGACGTTAAAATGTGCAGCAACATGGACGTGAACACTGCGCTCGTCTGACCCAAACCTTAGAAGTTAACTATTATGGAGTTGACAGTTTCCAACTCGGATTGGTATAGGATAAAGCAGTGCTTCCCAAACCTCTCCTTGGGACCCTCAACCAGACCAGATTTTGCAGATCATCTTGGGGAAATGCAGACTGAATCTTGCAATCACTGAGCAGCAAATCGAGTCACCTGTGCTGTGCTAAGTAATAACTTAAACATCAATGTGAATGAGTGAATAATCGTTAATTCAGCACAAAATGGAAACGCACAAGACCAGTACAGGGTAAGGTATACGTGATTGTGCACACTAAAGGGGTTACTCACCGTACAGTGCAATTTCGTGACAGTCTATTCGGAAAGCTGGCAATTCGCCAAATATTGGCGAACTGCCAGCGAAATACGGTGCAGTTCGCTTCAGATCCCTACAATTCGGCATAGGCGTCTCTACAGGGGGGCAAGGGGGCAATTGCCCCTCCAAGGTTATTCATTGCCCCCCCATGTGCCCCCCACCAGAAATCAGCCTCCAGCTTCCCACACATATTCTATTTCTCTCGTTTTCAAGTATGTCCTGGGTTCAAGAACATTGAAATTTTACAGTCGTTACAAAAATACAAAGTAATAAATGCAGGATATTAAAAACAAAACAAATATAAAGATTAACATAGAAAATAAATATGTAAGTAATATAGTCACTATGTTACATGTCACAGGTGCATTCTTAATCGAGGTATGTTAATAGGGAGCTCTGTCTTGAGTGACTTAAGACTGGGGGAAGATCTGATGGCGTCTGGGAGGTTATTCCATAATTGCGGTGATCTGAAGTAAAATGAGGATCAAACCACTTTCTTTTTGTATTGTGGTATTGCAAGTAAGGTGCTGGTCCTGGATCGGAGGAGGGAACTGTTAGGGGAAGCAGCCTATTGGAGTCACTGAAGCAGTTATCGGTAATTGGCAAACACCACGAACTGCGCCAAATAAAATATTGAATTAAAGTATCAGGTTACTACAGTAAAAGGTATCATTGCGTCACATTACACTGGGGTTTTGGAATTTTATTTATATATACTTATTTAGGGCCCTATCAGCTGGTGTGAGCTAACCGTAGCGTCAGCATGTTTTTGCGTTATCGCCAGGTAAATTCAGTATAGCGCGGACCAACAGATTGTTTGACTCCTGCTACAAACGGAAAAAAATCACTTAGCGCGTCGTTATTAGCAATTTGTAGCGCGAGCTTACTGTACTTACCGCGTCCTATACATTATATGGGGAGCGCTAGAGATCTCTAGTGCTTTTGCAACCAACAGATCACTTTTTGCTTGCGCTAATTTTTTGAGGGGAGCTAATCGCAAAATTTTACCTACTGCTCAACCCTGGTGCTAACTCCAAAAAACTGAAAAAACAGATCCTCACCCAAAATGAACAGGCAATTAACAGGCAATTTAAAGGAATGCCGCACATGTGCTACCTTGGCCCCATACACCATAGTAATCGATCTGGTCAGTAATGTCGCTGCTGTTGTAGTTGGCTCTATTCTGATATATACAGGTGAAACTCTAAAAATTTTGAATATCGTGCAAAAGTTAATTTATTTCAGTAATGCAACGTAAAAGGTGCCGGCTGGGTGGAGTAGAGGCAACATCACTGCTCTGCATGGAGAGAGCCTGTGGAGTCATGGGTTTGATCCCAGTGAGCAACCTCTCCAGTACGTGTCCTTGGGCAAGACACCTAACGGTACATACTCGCCACCCAGGACATACTTGAAAACAAGAGAAATCTCAATGTATCCTTCCTGGTAACATCCTTTCACAAAAACAAAATGTAACTAATATATGAGATAGTTCAAGCCGTGATTTGTCATACAGTTGTGTTCAAAATTATTCAACCCCCACTGAAATTGAGTGTTTTGGCCAGTTTGACATTGATTTTGATCATTCCGTCATCTTGCTTACAATTAAATCAAAGAGGCACGTGTAGGTCAGACCAATATAACATAACATTTATAATGAAATAACCACAAATGTCTTTTCTGTGCTCACATCATTATCAGTTTTATTCAACCCCCAAGTGACATTCAATCTTAGTACTTAGTACAACATCCTTTTACAGTTATAACAGCTTTTAAACGTGAAGCATAGCTTGACACAAGTGTCTTGCAGCGATCTACGGGTATCTTCGCCCATTCGTCATGGGCAAAAGCCTCCAGTTCAGTCACATTCTTAGGCTTGCGCACTGCAACTGCTTTCTTTAAGTCCCACCAGAGGTTCTCAATCGGATTTAAGTCAGGCGACTGCGATGGCCACTCCAAAATGTTCCAGCCTTTAATCTGCAACCATGCTCTAGTGGACTTGGAGGTATGCTTGGGATCATTGTCCTGTTGAAAGGTCCAACGTCTCCCAAGCCTCAGGTTTGTGACGGACTGCATCACATTGTCATCCAATATCTCCTGGTACTGAAGATAATTCATGGTACCTTGCACACGCTGAAGCTTCCCTGTACCTGCAGAAGCAAAACAGCCCCAAAGTATGATTGACCCCCCACCATGCTTCACAGTAGGCAAGGTGTTCTTTTCTTCATAGGCCTTGTTCTTCCTCCTCCAAACATAGCGTTGATCCATGGGCCCAAACAGTTCTAATTTTGTTTCATCAGTCCACAGAACACTATCCCAAAACTTCTGTGGTTTGTCCACATGACTTTTGGCATACTGCAGTCGACTCTTCTTATTCTTTGGAGACAGCAAGGGGGTGCGCCTGGGAGTTCTGGCATGGAGGCCTTCATTACGCAGTGTGCGCCGTATTGTCTGAGCTGAAACTTCAGTACCCACATCTGACAAATCTTTTCTCAGTTCCTCAGCAGTCACACAGGGACTTTTCTCCACTCTACGCTTCAGGTAGCGCACAGCAGTCGAAATCAGCATCTTCTTTCTGCCACGACCAGGTAGCGTTTCAACAGTGCCCTTTGCCTTGAATTTGCGAATGATGCTTCCTATAGTCTCTCTTGGTATGTTTAACATCTTTGCAATCTTCTTATAGCCATTGCCCTTCCTGTGAAGAGTAATCACCTCTTCTCTTGTCTTCCTGGACCATTCTCTTGACTTCACCATGTTTGTAACCACACCAGTAAATGCCTAGAAGGAGCTGAGTATCACAGTCATTTTAAAGCTGCCTAATTGGTGCTTATTATGCTTTATTGCTGCTCCGTGACATCCACAGGTGTTTTCAATACCTGATTGAAAACACTTGAATGAACCTCTGTTCTTCAGAGTGGTAGTCTTTCAGGGGTTGAATAATTGTGTCAATGAAGAATTCACAAAAGAAACATTTACTACTGTATTACAAAACCAATTGATGTAATTTTAGTTGCATATGGTTCTTTAAAAAGTCCTTGTAGGATTTCATTCTGAATACAATTACAAATGTACACTAAATTCCCTAAAACCCTTTACAGCATTGGGGGTTGAATAATTTTGAACACAACTGTAATTGTGATGATTATGGCTTACAGCTCATGAAAACCCCAAATCCACAATCTCAGAAAATTAGAATATTACATGCAATCAATAAAACAAGGATTGTACATAGAACAATATGGGACCTCTGAAAAGTATAAGCATGTACTCAGTACTCAGTACTTGGTTTGGGCCCCTTTTGCAGCAATTACTGCCTCAATGCGGCAATGTGGCATGGAAGCTATCAGCCTGTGGCACTGCTGAGGCTAGAGTCAGACGAACACATTTTTCGCGTCGTCCTTGAAAAAGTGCGTTCGAACGAATGGACGTGTTTTTTCACGGAATACGCGATAGCGGTTATACGATGCGCATTTTCATCCGTGATTTTGTACGGATCATCAATAAAACACTTTTTGCGTCTGGACGTTATGTTGGCCAGACATGAGCAGCGTCTGACGTCTCCTAATCACGCACACGCGCCGCTAGCGGACGCAGCACACTCTGTACGTCAGTACTAGCGGTTTCACGGTCTCGAAAAAATGCATTTGTTTGCTGCTTGCGTTGCCCGGCCGAACTTTCGTGTGGCAGTACTTTGTATATTGCCCGTCATTTGCTGCTACTACGGCCGTGATAAAGTGTGACTGCACGCGCGTTCACACTGCATTCGTCTGACCCCAGCCTGAGGTGTTATGGAAGACCAGGATGCTTCAATAGCGGCCTTCAGCTCTTCTGCATTGTTCAGTCTCATGTCTCTCATCTTTCTCTTGGCAATGCCCCATAGATTCTCTATGGGGTTCAGGTCAGGCGAGATTGCTGGCCAATCAAGCACAGTAATCCCATGGTCAGTGAACCAGGTTTTTGTGCTTTTGGCAGTGTGGGCAGGTAACAAGTCCTGCTGGAAAATGAAGTCAGCATCCCCATAAAGCTCGTCTGCGGAAGGAAGCATGATGTCCTGGTAGACGGCTACGTTGACCCTGGACTTAATGAAGCACAGTGGGACCAACACCAGCAGATGACATGGCTCCCCAAATCAACACAGACTGTGGAAACTTCACACTGGACTTCAAGCATCTTGCAATGTGTGCCTCTCCATTCTTCCTCCATACTCTGGGTCCTTGGTTTCCAAATGAGATGCAAAAGTTGCTCTCATCAGAAAAGAGGACTTTGGACCACTGAGCAACAGACCAGGTCTGTTTTTCTTTAGCCCAGGTAAGACACTTCTGATGTTGTTTGTTGTTCAAGAGCGACTTAACAAGAGGAATACGACATTTGAAGCCCATGTCCAGGATCCGTCTGTGTGTGGTGGCTCTTGATGCACTGACTCAAGCCTCAGTCCACTCCTTGTGAAAGTCCCCAACACTTTTCAATGGCCTTTTCCTGACAATCCTCTCCAGGCTGCGGTCATCCCTGCTGCTTGTGCACCTTTTTCTTCCACACTTTTCCGTTCCACATAACTTTCTATTAATGTGCTTTTATTCAGCACTTTGGGAACATCCAACTTCTTTTGCAATTACCTTTTGAGGCTTTCCCTCCTTATGGAGGGTGTCAATGATGGTTTTCTGCACAACTGTCAGGTCAGCAGTCTTTCCCATGATTGTGATTCCTACTGAACCAGACTGAGAGACCGTTTAAAGGCTCAGGAACCCTTTGCAGGTTTTATGGCTGAATTAGCTGATTGGAGTGGGACACTTTGAGCCTAGAATATTGCACCTTTTCACAATATTCAAATTTTCTGAGATTGTGGATTTGGGGTTTTCATGAGCTGTAAGCCATAATCATCACAATTATAACAAATCACGGTTTGAACTATCTCATATATTAGTTTCACCTTTTAAGTTGCATTACTGAAATAAATGAACTTTTGCACGATATTCTAATTTTTCGAGTTTCACCTGTATGTATCCTTTATCCACATATATCCTAATTCTAATATATTGCCTATTTTTAAACATTTTATGCTGGGGGTTATTCATAGTATGTAAGCGGTTGATTATTAGGGTGACCGTGTGGACCATGTTTAAAGGGACACATGGGTAAGTCTTGCCCTGAAACATGTATTATTTATATGCTGCAGCAGGGGAATTATTGTCGCTTACCTGGCCTTCCTTTTGGATTTATTAAATGCATTGTGTTGATTCTACATGCTGTTGGGTGGCATTTATCATGCAATGTCCATCAGACTTAATTAATATGTGTGTGCATATAAACATGGATGATACGGCCACCTTGGAGGATTTTAATAATGCAGGGGGTGTGAGGACTCTGCGCTGGATGTGTTCATACTTATACACGCTTGTGAGGGCAGGGGATAGGTATGACCCGGCACTCTGCACTGGAAAAAACAGGTCCATCCTGTCCACAAACGCAATAATGCTGGGTCTCAGTCCAGGTCTTAGCGATTCCCTAGCGTATGTTAAACAACCTTGTACACGGACTCCCGCGGACACGGTGATCTGTTAGTAGGTCGTCGGGCGCACGTTTTAGCGACTTATGCCAAATTTTTCCTATAGCGTTGGCGTTTTAGCTCACACCAGGTGATAGGGACCATATTTTTTTCAGTGGTATGATTTAGTGGCAAAAGTTATTAGTGCCCCCCCAGTTTTGACTGTGGTATCTTATGTGACCCCCCTAAATATTGTTCCTAGAGTCCCCACTGCAATTTGGTGACCTTTGGCAGCAATGTGTCAGGTCCCTAGCAGCCGGCGCCATAGGAGAACTAAAGGCAAAGTGTCTCAGTGAATAACTAACAGTGATTCTCCTACTGAACCAAGTTGTTCCAGTAAACAGGTGCTAGCCAAAGCATCGTGAGTCCTCCACTATAAAAAAGAGCCACTCCCAAGGCACAATGCTTCTGCATTGTTCTAGTGAACCTCTCACTAGGAAGGAGCTGCCGTCAATCTCTGCTTGCTCTAACCTGTTTTGTCTTGGTTCCCACCATACTGTTTATAGTTCCTGCTACAAGGATCCTGCTGCCCTGCATCTTGCAAGAATCCTCAGAGCCTGTTGCCTTACTTCCTGCAAGGATCCTCTAATCCTGTTGCCCTGCATCCTGCAGAATCCTCAGCCTGCTGCCCTACGTCCTGCAAGTATCCTCTGATCCTGCTGCCCTGCATCCTGCAGAATCCTCAGCCTGCTGCCCTGCATCCTGCAGAATCTTCAGCCTGCTGCCCTACATCCTGCAAGTATCCTCAGCCTGCTGCCCTGCATCCTGCAGAATCCTCAGCCTGCTGCCCTGCATCCTGCAGAATCCTCAGCCTGCTGCCCTTCATCCTGCAGAATCCTCAGCCTGCTGCCCTGCATCCTGCAGAATCCTCAGCCTGCTGCCCTGCATCCTGCAGAATCCTCAGCCTGCTGCCCTGCATCCTGCAGAATCCTCAGCCTGCATCCTGCAGAATCCTCAGCCTGCATCTGCAGAATCCTCAGCCTGCATCCTGCAGAATCCTCAGCCTGCTGCCCTGCATCCTGCAGAATCCTCAGCCTGCTGCCCTGCATCCTGCAAGTATCCTCTGATCCTGCTGCCCTGCATCCTGCAAGTATCCTCTGATCCTGCTGCCCTGCATACTGCAAGTATCCTCTGATCCTGCTGCCCTGCATCCTGCAAGTATCCTCTGATCCTGCTACCCTGCATCCTGCAAGTATCCTCTGATCCTGCTGCCCTGCATCCTGCAAGTATCCTCTGATCCTGCTGCCCTGCATCCTGCAAGTATCCTCTGATCCTGCTGCCTGCATCCAAAGATCCTCTGATCCTGCTGCCCTGCATCCTGCAAGTATCCTCTGATCCTGCATCCTGCAAGTATCCTCTGATCCTGCATCCTGCAAGTATCCTCTGATCCTGCATCCTGCAAGTATCCTCTGATCCTGCATCCTGCAAGTATCCTCTGATCCTGCATCCTGCAAGTATCCTCTGATCCTGCATCCTGCAATATCCTCTGATCCTGCATCCTGCAATATCCTCTGATCCTGCATCCTGCAAGTATCCTCTGATCCTGCAAGTATCCTCTGATCCTGCATCCTGCAAGTATCCTCTGATCCTGCAAGTATCCTCTGATCCTGCATCCTGCAAGTATCCTCTGATCCTGCAAGTATCCTCTGATCCTGCAAGTATCCTCTGATCCTGCATCCTGCAAGTATCCTCTGATCCTGCATCCTGCAAGTATCCTCTGATCCTGCAAGTATCCTCTGATCCTGCATCCTGCAAGTATCTCTGATCCTGCATCCTGCAAGTATCCTCTGATCCTGCAAAGTTCCTCTGATCCTGACATCCTGCAAGTATCCTCTGATCCTGCAAGTATCCTCTGATCCTGCAAGTATTCCTCTGATCCTGCATCCTGCAAGTATCCTCTGATCCTGCAAGTATCCTCTGATCCTGCATCCTGCAAGTATTCTCTGATCCTGCATCCTGCAAGTATCCTCTGATCCTGCAAGTATCCTCTGATCCTGCATCCTGCAAGTATCCTCTGATCCTGCATCCTGCAAGTATCGTCTGATCCTGCATCCTGCAAGTATCCTCTGATCCTGCATCTGCAAGTAATCCTCTGATCCTGCAAGTATCCTCTGATCCTGCATCCTGCAAGTATCCTCTGATCCTGCAAGTATCCTCTGATCCTGCATCCTGCAAGATTCCTCTGATCCTGCAAGTATCCTCATCCTGCAAGTATCCTCTGATCCTGCATCCTGCAAGTATCCTCTGATCCTGCATCCTGCAAGTATCCTCTGATCCTGCAAGTATCCTCTGATCCTGCAAGAATCCTCTGATCCTGCATCCTGCAAGTATCCTCTGATCCTGCATCCTGCAAGTATCCTCTGATCCTGCAAGTATCCTCTGATCCTGCATCCTGCAAGTATCCTCTGATCCTGCAAGTATCCTCTGATCCTGCAAGTATCCTCTGATCCTGCAAGTATCCTCTGATCCTGCATCCTGCAAGTATCCTCTGATCCTGCAAGTATCCTCTGATCCTGCATCCTGCAAGTATTCTCTGATCCTGCATCCTGCAAGTATCCTCTGATCCTGCAAGTATCCGCTGATCCTGCATCCTGCAAGTATCCTCTGATCCTGCATCCTGCAAGTATCCTCTGATCCTCATCCTGCATCCCTGATCCTGCATCCTCTCATCCTGCATCCTGCAAGTATCCTCTGATCCTGCAAGTATCCTCTGATCCTGCATCCTGCAAGTATCCTCTGATCCTGCAAGTATCCTCTGATCCTGCAAGTATCCTCTGATCCTGCATCCTGCAAGTATCCTCTGATCCTGCATCCTGCAAGTATCCTCTGATCCTGCAAGTATCCTCTGATCCTGCAAGAATCCTCTGATCCTGCATCCTGCAAGTATCCTCTGATCCTGCATCCTGCAAGTATCCTCTGATCCTGCAAGTATCCTCTGATCCTGCATCCTGCAAGTATCCTCTGATCCTGCAAGTATCCTCTGATCCTGCAAGTATCCTCTGATCCTGCAAGTATCCTCTGATCCTGCATCCTGCAAGTATCCTCTGATCCTGCAAGTATCCTCTGATCCTGCATCCTGCAAGTATTCTCTGATCCTGCATCCTGCAAGTATCCTCTGATCCTGCAAGTATCCGCTGATCCTGCATCCTGCAAGTATCCTCTGATCCTGCATCCTGCAAGTATCCTCTGATCCTGCATCCTGCAAGTATCCTCTGATCCTGCATCCTGCAAGTATCCTCTGATCCTGCATCCTGCAAGTATCCTCTGATCCTGCAAGTATCCTCTGATCCTGCATCCTGCAAGTATCCTCTGATCTTGCAAGTATCCTCTGATCCTGCAAGTATCCTCTGATCCTGCATCCTGCAAGTATCCTCTGATCCTGCAAGTATCCTCTGATCCTGCAAGTATCCTCTGATCCTGCATCCTGCAAGTATATCCTCTCCCTGCAAGTATCCTCTGATCCTGCATCCTGCAAGTATCCTCTGATCCTGCAAGTATCCTCTGATCCTGCATCCTGCAAGTATCTCTCTGATCCTGCAAATATCCTCTGATCCTGCATCCTGCAAGTATCCTCTGATCCTGCAAGTATCCTCTGATCCTGCATCCTGCAAGTATCCTCTGATCCTGCAAGTATCCTCTGATCCTGCAAGTATCCTCTGATCCTGCATCCTGCAAGTATCCTCTGATCCTGCAAGTATCCTCTGATCCTGCAAGTATCCTCTGATCCTGCATCCTGCAAGTATCCTCTGATCCTGCAAGTATCCTCTGATCCTGCATCCTGCAAGTATCCTCTGATCCTGCAAGTATCCTCTGATCCTGCATCCTGCAAGTATCCTCTGATCCTGCATCCTGCAAGTATCCTCTGATCCTGCATCCTGCAAGTATCCTCTGATCCTGCAAGTATCCTCTGATCCTGCATCCTGCAAGTATCCTCTGATCCTGCATCCTGCAAGTATCCTCTGATCCTGCATCCTGCAAGTATCCTCTGATCCTGCATCCTGCAAGTATCCTCTGATCCTGCATCCTGCAAGTATCCTCTGATCCTGCATCCTGCAAGTATCCTCTGATCCTGCAAGTATCCTCTGATCCTGCAAGTATCCTCTGATCCTGCATCCTGCAAGTATCCTCTGATCCTGCAAGTATCCTCTGATCCTGCGTCCTGCAAGTATCCTCTGATCCTGCAAGTATCCTCTGATCCTGCATCCTGCAAGTATCCTCTGATCCTGCAAGTATCCTCTGATCCTGCATCCTGCAAGTATCCTCTGATCCTGCATCCTGCAAGTATCCTCTGATCCTGCATCCTGCAAGTATCCTCTGATCCTGCAAGTATCCTCTGATCCTGCATCCTGCAAGTATCCTCTGATCCTGCAAGTATCCTCTGATCCTGCATCCTGCAAGTATCCTCTGATCCTGCAAGTATCCTCTGATCCTGCAAGTATCCTCTGATCCTGCATCCTGCAAGTATCCTCTGATCCTGCATCCTGCAAGTATCCTCTGATCCTGCAAGTATCCTCTGATCCTGCATCCTGCAAGTATCCTCTGATCCTGCATCCTGCAAGTATCCTCTGATCCTGCATCCTGCAAGTATCCTCTGATCCTGCAAGTATCCTCTGATCCTGCATCCTGCAAGTATCCTCTGATCCTGCAAGTATCCTCTGATCCTGCATCCTGCAAGTATCCTCTGATCCTGCAAGTATCCTCTGATCCTGCATCCTGCAAGTATCCTCTGATCCTGCATCCTGCAAGTATCCTCTGATCCTGCATCCTGCAAGTATCCTCTGATCCTGCATCCTGCAAGTATCCTCTGATCCTGCATCCTGCAAGTATCCTCTGATCCTGCATCCTGCAAGTATCCTCTGATCCTGCATCCTGCAAGTATCCTCTGATCCTGCATCCTGCAAGTATCCTCAGCCTGCTGCCCTACATCCAAATCCTCAGAGTCTGCATCCCGCAGAATCTGTTGCTCTACAGGCCCAGGACCCTCTGTAGATCCAGGACTCCCTGCAGATCCAGGACTCCCCCCCCCCCTGCAGACCCAGGACCCCCCCTGCAGACCCAGGACTCCCCCCCTGCAGACCCAGGACCCCCCCTGCAGACCCAGGACCCCCCCTGCAGACCCAGGACCCCCCCCCCTGCAGACCCAGGACCCCTGGATACCCAGGGCTCTCTGCCTCAAAGACTCTTCCGTTTCTATTTTCCTATTTTTCTAAAGATCTCCTTCACTCTTCCTTCTCCTATTTCTCTCCATATCTGGTTTAACACTGCTCTAAATTCAATCTACTCTTTTTCTTTATATGTAGTAGTATAGTTTAGTGTAGTTTAGTTTTTGTTACTTTTGGTCTTATTGCTGATTATTCTTTTATACGGTGTATTTTCCTTTCTTATTACTCCGCTACATATTTGTTTACTGCCTTTTATGCCTTACTCTTAATAAACCCCTTGTTGTTCATATACGTTTTTCTATTTCTCATCATTGCACATTGGGCTCAAACCTGCCACCCCGGAACCAGGATCCTTTTACACAATGAAATTCTCCCATAGAGAAGTAATTGTTAATCTTTTCAGAGAATGCCGAACTAGACCAAAGAGATGCCAAAATGGCCAGATTTTGGGTGCTTCACTTAGATAGGTTAAGGCTAGGGTCAGATAAGAGCATTTTGTATGGACTGTGCGTCCGTACAGTACAGACATACTTACTGACAACAAGGTAGTGGCCACACAGTCCGTTTTTATCACTGACGTATTTTTTGACGGATGTAGCAGGGAAAATAAATTACATTCTGTCCGTCAAAAATGTTGGACGTATAAATGCAGTCCATCTGACCCTCGTTTCATCACTCACACACAAAGCTATACGGACGTGGCGCACGCCGCACCTCCGTTCTAGCAGTATTACGTTCTTGCCTAACCTGCGTCCGTTTGCTGCGTCCGCCATGCATCCGCACTTCCGTGCGGACGTACTTCGTGTGTGGGGCTCCATTGGTCAGAATGCTATGCTGCCACAGACGTACAAATGTGTGGCAACACGGACGTGATAACTGCGCTCGTCTGACCCCAGCCTTAAACAGGCAATTTTTTTTATTACCCCCAGTTTGGTAGATTGTCAGCTGCATTCGGTGGCTGCATTCAGCGATCTGTTCAGTGGATCATCGTTGGCTGCGTTCGTCGGGATGATCGGCATTGTTCGGTGGATCCTGCGCACTTCGGGGACCCTGTAGTGAATTCTACTAGAATCGCCGAAGTGCGCTGAACGAAAAAGCACCATTTCCCTGAAGTTTCAGTGCTTTTTTTAACCCTTATCAATGGCTCTGGTAAATTTACACCAGCTCTGATTTATACCCAACTCAGAATCTGACTGGCCCCAGATGTACATTATACAGTTTATTTTCTTATGTATGCAATGCCAATGTATGCACGATAAGGTGGCCAAGCACATCATATGATGTTATCATTTTTATCATCCATTTTTTTTTTATGATCATAATACACTAAATTAATCTCACACGAATATGTTTTTGGCTTAATTTTTTTCATCCATTCTAATACAATATATATCTCTGTGTATATAAAGTGCTGGTTTTATTTTCCTCTATCCTTACAAAACCACAAGCTGACGCTAATGGTTTGATTTTTGACTTTTGGTTTGATCCTCCTTCGAGTTTGCGCAGTGCTCACTTTTTTTTTTCTATCCATTTTGCCACTCGTTTTCAAGACCCGTATGTACGTCACAGAACGCGAAAAGCAGGTTTGACCCTTGCCGGAGCCCGTATTACGAACATTTCCAGCGACCACGTTGGTTGGCTGCTTTCTCGTGCTTCTTACTTCCTAGCCTAGGTCAGTGCGATACAGTGTGCGTGGGACTCGTCATTCATTGACCGCTGCAGTGCTCCGGAGCCATGTTCCGTTTAGAAGGTCTTGGGCCTAAGGCAGATCCAGAGGAGCTGCGGAAGAAGATGCGGAGTGACGTACTGGTTTCCGTGCGAAACTTCCTGGTTTACGTGGCCGTGCTGAGAATGAGTGAGTAGCGGGACACACGGCTAGGCTGTATCCTGGGCCGGGGCTCTCCCAGGGTCACCATGTGTTCCTGGATATGTAGCATGTAATCATGCATCTTGACACATGGGAATGCTACCTTGTAGACTGTGCAGCTGTTGCTTACTGATGGAGGGAAATGGTTAACACCAAAGCTGGTGCAGCTGCAACCACCTCTGTTACGTGAAAAACTCCATTATGTTTTTAAAGTTCTGCTATTAAAGTCCTGTCTGTAGTGTGGAACTACCATTTAACTAATGGAGAGCAGACTGGGACAGATGGCCTCAAGAGTGTGTATTGGGATACATTGGGAAGGCACAGACTACATGAGGTCATCGTTTAATGTTCAACGTCTCCCAATCCTTTAGCAACTGTGGATGATTAAGTGACGCAAGAGTATTGAGCGGTATAGGTTGATTTGGAGTGTGCAGAGCTGTGAAGTTCTGGAGCCCCTTGAAAGCTGCCCAGCACAGGTGGTCTTCCGGGTGGAGGAATGCTCTCCTCATTAGATGGCTGAATCAGCCTGACCGGACACCATCCTGGCCAGGTGGGAGCTCAATGATCGTTCATAGTACAATAAACTGTCATGGTGGCAAACCTGTCACTTTTAGTTCTGTTATCTGTGCTGGTTGAATTAACATTTGTGTTTTGTACTCAAAGGGTGCTATTCAAAGTGTGTATATTAAAACACATACCCACCAGAGCATACCCACTAAGGCCGGCGTCAGACGACCGCAGTGATCACGTCCGTGTTGCTGTACAGTTTAAAATCTGTCGTAGCATTGAATCATGAGCAATAGAGACCCACACACAAAGTACGTGTGCACCCACGACGCAAGTCAGGCAAGAATGTGCTACCACGGATGCGCAGAGTGCGCCATGTCCGCATAGCGTTCTGTGTGAGTGAGGAGATGTCAGACGCAGCGCATTTGTGATGTCCAGCACCTTGACGCAAAAAATGGTTTTTCATATCCTTTTTAAATGTTTAATTTTCTCATTAATTTTGTTTTTCCCTTTTTTTTTTTTTTTCCTACGTCCGTCACCAAAAACGGACCTTGTGTCTACCGTATCTTCAGTCAGTACGTCTGTCCGTTGTGCACGCACGCAGAGTGCGCTCTAATAGCAGATATGAAGAAACTACGTGTGTCTTTGTGTATGAATGAAGACACCAGACATTCATATCTCCTATGTATTTTATAGCACGCTGCAAAAAAGTCCAGCACTTCGGGGACAATGAGCAAACCAAGCAACAAAAATTTATTCTGTTTTGATAAACTTTATGTATTGGTTTGCTCAATTTAAAAAAAAAAAAAAACATTTTTTTTTGTTCCTGGAGTGCAGCCATTTTTTGGTGCACTGGATAATCGCTGACTGATGTACCGAGAATTAGCAAATTTTAGAAGTTCTCGACTGCAAGACTTATCTACTGTGTGTATATATAATATTGATACCTTTTCTATGATTTTGCATTACTTACGAAGTGTTTATTTACAGCTCCTTTTATCTTGAAGAAACTTGACAGTATATGAGAAGACCGTTTCATGGGGGACTACATCCACTCAAATTACAACATAATGGAGAATTGGATTTCCTTGAAGCAGCTGCCCAAGAAACAACCATACAGAAACCACATCTAAAGACTGTTTTCAAATGTTCTGACGTTCACAAACCTTTTTGTTATACAAAGACTTCTTTTGTTCTTTTTACATTTTTCCTTCCATGTGATCCCCTTGAGACATTTTTTTTTTTTTTTTTTTTGAACAGCTGTATCATTTTTTCCACACAGTGCTGCTGCTGCTCAAGACGATTATGTGGTTGCCGTTTCATTTTTTTTAAATCTTTTTTTTATGTGGATTTTGTACTGTAGCCCCGATCAATTGCAAGCTTTGTTTTCTGTTCTTGCTGAGCTTTAATTGCCGCAGTTCTCTCTTTACCACCTAGGCGCATACAAATCTGGTGTCCAAATCTCCAAACTGCGTCAGAAACAATACAGCATTTGGCATATTGCTAAGAGCATGCTTTACTCAGTTATTGAATAATAAACATCTGTGACACTGTACACCAATGTCTTGCTTTTTTTTATCTGAGCCGCGTTCAATACCTCAGCCGCTGCAAGTGCTAAGTTAGCAACTTGCCATTGAACGCCGTTCAACCGCTCAGCAGTGCTAACCTAGCACTTGCAGCGACCCGAGGAGATGCTTCTTGTTGCTGAGTGTAACGTATTAAAGATGGCCGCCGCCATGAAGCAAGTAACAATGCCGTACAGCAAGATGGCCGCCGCCACGAAGCAAGTAATAATTCCGTACAGCAATGCTAATTTTGAGGTTTTTGTTCACCAAAGCACAAAATATTTATTTATTTCCCCCTGCACATAGACATATATTACAGTTCAATTTATATATTGTTTCAGAAGTAAACATAACATTCATTAAAAACTATCATTTGTGGTGTGTGCATACAAAACGGAATTGTGCTGACTGCTTTTATTTATCATATTTTGTCCGAGTGATAATGAAAAATTCAGATGGTTTTTCTTAAGAAATCGTCGGCCGTTTTGGATTCAAAATTCGCATCCAAACCGTTCAATGACCCTGCTGCAGCAAACTGAATTGCTGCGCTGCAGCAATTCAGCAGCTGCTGAGGTATTGAACGGGCCTCTGGAATGAGATCCTGAATGATGTATTGCTATGTAGATAAATACTACAGTAGTGCTACTGTTGTATTATACTACTATACATGAAAATGGTCTGATACCTCAAAACGCAAAATACTAGGGATGCACCGATACTAGTATCGGTATCGGGGCCGATATTGCCGTTTGCACGAGTACTTGTGCAAACGGCCCGATACATCCCGCCGATACCGGAAGCCGGCGCTGGGCCGGCTTGCCGGTATCCGCGGGGCTGGGGAAGCTGGCCGCGTGCATGTAAAGCATGCGGCCAGCGTTCCCTTCCGGCGCGCCAAATACTCACCCTTCCTGAAGTTCCGGTCGCTGGGCAGTGATGCGTTCCTGCGGCCACTGGGCGCTCCTGTGACGCGGCCTCTCGGCTGGAGGCAGCGTCACAGATGCGCCCGGCGGCCACGTGACCGCATCACTGCCCAGAGACCGGAACTTCAGGAAGGGTGAGTATTTGGCGCGCCGGAGGGGAACGCTGGCCGCGTGCTTTACATGCACACGGCCAGCGTTCGAGCTGGGGGCCAATCCATGAGACCTGGGGGCCAATCCATGAGACCTGGGGGACATATCCATGAGACCTGGGGGACATATCCATGAGACCTGGGGGACATATCCATGAGACCTGGGGGACATATCCATGAGACCTGGGGGACATACCCATGAGAGCTGGGGGCAAATCCATGTGAGCTGCGGTCAATCTCATATAAATTTTTATGAGGTCTGTTTCTATTGGAAAGCGTCACATGACATTAAATAAAAGTATCGGTACTCGGTATCGGTGAGTACTTTTAAAAAGTATCGGTACTCGTACTCGGTCTTAAAAAAGTGGTATCGGTGCATCCCTGTTTCAAGTGTTTATATGGGAATAAAAGCAATTTGTGTGTGTATTGTGACCTCTGAATTAGTGAGGGGCAAAACAATTATTTGGATGTTAACCATAATTGACTAGTGCATAGATACACCAACATAACCAAAAATAAATATATTGGAACATGTAAATAGACAATTGTTACATAATACAAAGTGCCACAGCATGCAGTATACACTAAGGCTGGGTTCACACCTGCGCATTTTTTGACGTGCGTAATACGTGCGTTTTTTGAGGCGCGCAAACGTAAAAAAAAATGCGCGAACACGCATTGCAGCACGTTCACTCTGCAGTCTATGGCTGCGAACGCACTGCAATACGCCCCAAAGAAGCTCCTGTACTTCTTTGGGCATAGGACGTTTTACAGTGCGTTCCTACGCGTTGTAAAACACCCAGGTGTGAACGGGCCTCATAGGAAATCATTTTCTGTGTTTTGCGTTTTACAGCGCACAGGAACGCGCTGTAAAATGCCCAGGTGTGATCGGGGCCTAAGCCTTAGACTCTAAAGAAAGCTATGCATAGCTTGAGGAAGGGCAAAGGAAACTGTTCTGTGTCCATTTGTGTTACAGACTGGAAATGGTTATTGTATCTTCTTTGTTGTAGGGTGACCGGTGAGTTAGATGTGTGCGAATCTTAAGGGGTTATTCAGAAAGTTAAGTTTGTTCGGCTCCATTTCATAGACCACGCGGGGTCACCGAAGTCTGCCGAAAATGGAGCTACCAAAGACCGCCGGACTGCAGAAATAAAAACTGAGCTGTTGTTCTAATAGGTGTTTAAAATTGATTCCTAAATTAAAAAAAAAATACAAAAAGGTGTTCTACAGAATAAATGGCTTGTTGCTGAAAATGAAAAGAAATCGTTGAATAACAAATAGAGAATGATAATCTTGTATGTTACATTGAATTCTATGAGCTTGCCCGTTTTAAACCTGTCGAACTGTATCTCTGAAAAATCTGCATTTTACTGACATTTCAGTGCGGTTCGGCTTTCTCTGACTAGATTAAGCATTACTTGAATGGGACAATTTTGCTGTCGCTGTGGCGAAATGCACTGTATTTTGCAGGCATTTCTCCAGTATTTGGCGGATTGACAGCTTCTTTTACAATCTAAGGGGTCCCATGAGCTTACAATCTATCCCATGAGTTTACAATCTAAGCGGTCCTGGCCCCATGAGTTTACAATCTATCCCATGAGTTTACAATCTAAGCGGTCCTGGCCCCATGAGTTTACAATCTATCCCATGAGTTTACAATCTAAGGGGTCCCTTGAGTTTACAATCTAAGGGGTCTCATGAGCTTACAATTTATCCCATGAGTTTACAATCTAAAGGGTCCCTTGAGTTTACAATCTAAGGGGTCTCATGAGCTTACAATCTATCCCATGAGTTTGCAATCTAAGGGGTCCAATAAGCTTTCAATCTAAGGGGTCCCTTGAGTTTACAATCTATCCCATGAGTTTACAATCTAAGGGGTCCCATGAGTTTACATTCTAAGAGGTCCTGTTCCTGTGAGCTTACAATCTAAGAGGGAAGAGGAACCTGCTCTAATACATAAATGACTTTGTAATGCGCTGTCAGCTGCACACGCACCATCACAGCTGCTCACTTGGCCCTACTGTTGCAGACGGAATGGCGCCGGACGCGTTACATACATTTATATATGGAGATACTCTTGGATAGGACATTGGAAAAACAAATATGTGGACATGAATTCTGAGCTGGCGACAACAACACTAGACTGCCCTCCGGGCAGGCTTAACAACTAGTTGTTAATAGGGTTGCACCGATACCAGTATCGGTACCGAGGCCGATACTGGGTACTGCAGGAGTACTTGGTACTCGTGCAGTACCCCCCTGATATTTTTACCGATACCGGAAGCCGGCATTGAGCCGACTTGCCGGCGTCCGAGGGGCTGCGGCGGCTGTCCGAATGCTCTATCGGCATTCGGACAGCCACCCCTGGAGCTGCTCACACAATACTTACCTTCCTGGGCGCCGCCGAGAATGTCTCCGCGCGTGCGCTCGTTGGAAGGACCCCAGCCGCGACCACGTGGGACCATGTGATCACGGCTGGGGTCCTTCCAATGAGCGCGCGCGCGCGGAAACTTTCCCGGCGGCGCCCAGGAAGGTAAGTATGAACACAGTGAGCAGCTGCAGGGCCTGTCCGAATGCAGATAGAGCATTCGGACGGGCCCTGCAGCTGCTCTCCGCGACGATACTTACCTTCCTGGGCGACGCTGGGAAAGTTTCCCCGTGCGCGCTCGTTGGAAGGACCCCAGCCGTGATCACATGGTCCCACGTGGTCGCGGCTGGGGTCCTTCCAACGAGCGCACGCGCGGAGACATTCCCGGCGGCGCCCAGGAAGGTAACTATCGTCGCGGGGGGGATCCATGAGCTGGAGGGGCATACCCATGTGGGGGCATATCCATAAACTGGGGGGGCAATATCCATGTGTAAGCTGGGGGGCATATCCATGTGTGAGCTGGGGCAAATCCATGAGCTGGGGGGGCATATCCATGAGTGAGCTGGGGCAAATCTATGTGTGATCTGGGGCATATTCATGAGCTGGGGCAAATCCATGTGTGAGCTGGGGCAAATCCATGTGTGAGCTGGGGCAAATCCATGTGTGAACTGGGGCATATCCATGTGTGAGCTGGGGCAAATCCATGTGTGAGCTGGGGCATATCCATGTGTGAGCTGGGGGCATATCCATGAGCTGGGGGATATATACATGTGAGCTGGGGGCATTTTTATATGGTCTGTTCTTATTGGAAAGCGTCACATGACATTAAAGAAAAGTATCGGTACTCGGTATCGGTGAGTACTTTTAAAAAGTATCGGTACTCGTACTCGGTCTTAAAAAAGTGGTATCGGTGCATCCCTAGTTGTTAAATAAACTTATTTTGCATTATGAATTGTGTGTGTATATGTTCTTGTTACTACTGGGGCATGCTGGGCCGAGGAGGAACCTTTTAGGACCGGAAGGAGGGGCTTAAGTTTTAAAAGAAGAATAGACTAGAACGTTGACCTGCCTGTGCACGAGGAGAGAAAAACCCTACAGTGAGACTGACGCCGCACACAGGAAAAAGAGATTTACGGTAATTAAATCAAGTTTTTTTTTCTCATTGCAGGGAAAGTGACTCCTGCTGATTTACTTTAATGACAAAACTCCCCTCCCTCTATTTTAACACCGAATATAATTTACATTTAGGATAATTTGTGGATATGCAATGTCCACCTTAGTTGCAACAATATTGATTTTTGCTACAATTTTTGTTAGCACGGAAAAAGTGAGTTTTAATTATCTGATACCAGAAATATTAGTATCTAACGACAAAATTATGACAAGCAACCTTTAGAAGTGACAAGAGACAATACAGCCTATCCTAATCGAAAGGTGCACAGATAGCAACACCTAGTGGTCAACCATGGTAGTGAAAATCAGAAAATCATATACAGTTTTCCTGAATTTAATATATGTAATGAATTCATATACTGTATTAAACCTATATTTTTGGTTAGGGATATAACGCTTTATATTTTATTTATATGCATGTTTTTGGAGCAAAACAATTTATTTCTGCAACTGTAGTTACTGTTCAATGCTTTCAATGCATTTATGTTGCCGTGAATGGCATCCGTCGTATTGGTTTTCTTGTGTATGCGACCAAGTCTACCATATTATTGTCCCTGTCAAGGGCGAAAGTGACGTCTTGGACCTGACACTAGCATGACAAGCCTGCACAATGCTGGAAATTGCTGTAGTCACTACACAAATGGTATATTTCCAGATGAAGATTTTGGTGGGGGATTCTTATCATATTGTCTGTAAATATTTGGTGAGTTTATTCATCTGTATTAAGGACATACTACATTGATAAAGGTGTTCTTACAATGCAAGATTATGTTCTCTATATCAGTGGTCCCCAACCCTGGTCCTCAGGATCCACTAACAGGTCAGGTTTTAAGGATCACCTTGGGGAAATGTAGACTATATCCTGCAATCACTGAGCAGCAAATCATATCACCTGTGCTGTGTTTCAGATATCTGGCAAACATGGCCTGTTAGGGGGTCATGAAGACCAGGGTCGGGGACCCCTTTTCTATATGCCCTTCTGCACAATAAAAGGGATTGCCAATTGCTGTTTCCTATTTTTTTCTTACTAACAAATAGCTTTGTCTCTGGCCCCACCTCTAATAACATCTAAACTGTAAGTGTTCCTCTTTGGCTATTCCAAATGTTTGTATATTCGTAATTGTTTCACATGCAGAGGGAATCGGGAAACCATACATCTTTATATAATCTAATAGAATATATAATATAGTTATTATAATAGTCACTTTCACCATCAATACAGAAAAAATGGCGTCGCGCTCATACTCACTTATTTTTGGAGCGGCGGCAACTGCCAGGAGTAACAGCCCAGTAAATGTATAAAACATAACAAGGAAGGAGAGTGTCATCTGCGCTCGCTCCTATGTGTTCCATGTACAACAAAAATGAGGTTTTTTGTTTCAATGGCCATTGCAACGTAAGCCCACTCGCCACTTCAAGGCACCTCTTTAGAGTGGTACCTAACAATTGTAACCAAAAGGCCGCTCTACTGAGCAGCTCCAAGCCCCTCCAGCTGCTTCAGCAAGGAGAGACAAAGATGGTGGGTTTTATTTATACACGCACCAAGCACTTCCCATTTGGGATCAAAAACAAAAACATGGAAAAGGAACAGCTGCAAAACGACGGACTGGTGTTACAAGCATGATATACATAAATACAGAAAAAATGGCGTCGCGCTCATACTCACTTATTTTTGGAGCGGCGGCAACTGCCAGGAAGTAACAGCCCAGTAAATGTATAAAACATAACAAGGAAGGAGAGTGTCATCTGCGCTCGCTCCTATGTGTTCCATGTACAACAAAATGAAGGTTTTGTTTGTTTCAATGGCCATTGCAACGTAAGCCCACTCGCCACTTCAAGGCACCTCTTTAGAGTGGGTACCTAACAATTGTAACCAAAAGGCCGCTCTACTGAGCAGCTCCAAGCCCCTCCAGCTGCTTTTCAGCAAGGGAGACAAAGATGGTGGGTTTTATTTATACACGCACCAAGCACTTCCCATTTGGGATCAAAAACAAAAACATGGAAAGAGGAACAGCTGCAAAACGACGGACTGGTGTTACAAGCATGATATACATAAATACAGAAAAAATGGCGTCGCGCTCATACTCACTTATTTTTGGAGCGGCGGCAACTGCCAGGAGTAACAGCCCAGTAAATGTATAAAACATAACAAGGAAGGAGAGTGTCATCTGCGCTCGCTCCTATGTGTTCCATGTACAACAAAAATGAGGTTTTGTTTGTTTCAATGGCCATTGCAACGTAAGCCCACTCGCCACTTCAAGGCACCTCTTTAGAGTGGGTACCTAACAATTGTAACCAAAAGGCCGCTCTACTGAGCAGCTCCAAGCCCCTCCAGCTGCTTTTCAGCAAGGAGAGACAAAGATGGTGGGTTTTATTTATACACGCACCAAGCACTTCCCATTTGGGATCAAAAACAAAAACATGGAAAGAGGAACAGCTGCAAAACGACGGACTGGTGTTACAAGCATGATATACATAAATACAGAAAAAATGGCGTCGCGCTCATACTCACTTATTTTTGGAGCGGCGGCAACTGCCAGGAGTAACAGCCCAGTAAATGTATAAAACATAACAAGGAAGGAGAGTGTCATCTGCGCTCGCTCCTATGTGTTCCATGTACAACAAAAATGAGGTTTTGTTTGTTTCAATGGCCATTGCAACGTAAGCCCACTCGCCACTTCAAGGCACCTCTTTAGAGTGGGGCTTGGAGCTGCTCAGTAGAGCGGCCTTTTGGTTACAATTGTTAGGTACCCACTCTAAAGAGGTGCCTTGAAGTGGCGAGTGGGCTTACGTTGCAATGGCCATTGAAACAAACAAAACCTCATTTTTGTTGTACATGGAACACATAGGAGCGAGCGCAGATGACACTCTCCTTCCTTGTTATACTTTCACCATCAAGCCTGCCTGAAAATAAAACTGGGAAAATAAGCAGGTTATTCAGAAAGCCGCAGTGTTTGCCAGTTATGCAATATTGTCAAACACTGGTGGTTTCTGAATAGCCCCCTAAGTATTTTATTAAATCATTGGATACAATCTGTATATTTGTGTTGTTTTTTTAATATCTTGCATTTTATTACTTTGTATTTCTGTAACAACTGTAACATTTCAATGTTCTTGAACCCAGGACATACTTGAAAAGGAGAGAAATCTCAATGTATCCTTCCTGGTAAAATCCTTTATAAATAAATAAATAATCTCCTTTAAAACCAAAGAAGCACAGTATACACTAAAAGGGACTCCAGCCATCATGCGCATACAGTCATGTGAAAAAGAGAGTACACTCCCTATGAGTTTCGTGGTTTTATGTACCAGGACACAATAAAAAAATCATCTGGTCCTTAAGTAAACACAACCTCAGATGAGCAACACATGGCATATTACACTGTATTGTAACAACCAGTATAATATTTTCCTGTTCTTTATAATCAGCCATTGTGCTTTATTTTATTTAGTTTCTATTTTATTGTTTTATACCATTTCTGTTTATATTTCTATATCTAATATCTCTTTTTACTATTTTTATATACAGCTGGGCTCTCCACTCATTTATTACTTTACCTCTACTGATCCGGACCAGATGACCAAACTCACCTCTGTTAGGTCAGGCATCACCTTTACCATGTGTGTGAGGAGCATGTGATTTTTGTTCAATCACACTAGGGGCCCTATTCCTTACATAACGCTAAAATGTGGCCGCTAACAGAGAAAACCTGTGCCTGCATAGATTCCGGGGTAGGTGCTTACTCTGCATCTTGCCACGGACCACAGCGCCCCCCTCAGTGATACTCGCGGTAGCACTTCCACACCACTGCGAGTATCACCTCCTGGAGTCAAGAAGTGCTTCCGGGCCACGAGTCCTGTGCAATCTCACTCCCGTGAGACCGCACAGCTCCACGGAGTGATCATGGAGGGAGACTGGGAACTATTTGTCCCGAGTCTCACTCTGCTCTCGGAGACAAGTAGTGCAGATCGTTCTCGTTGTGGAATGAGAGGTGAGTATGTGATTTATTGGGGGGTTTTAGTGGGTGCTTAATGAGTCTGTAAAAGCGGAATCAGCACCAGCTTTTAGGAGTAGCTAAATATTTGGTTTGCGGATCGCTGTGGTAATTAGCGTCAGGAATGTAATAAGGGGCATGTGTTGAAGTCACTTATCCTAGCATTAACACTTACTCATCCAAACTATCATTAGCATTCACTAGGGAATAGAGCCCTATATATTTTAAACTATACTGCACTATTATTTGTTTCTGATCCTTTCTTCCCCATCTCTGTCACGGTGCACGCTGCCGGCGCAGGAAGAAGAACAAATCTGTCACTGTCCTGCCATAAACCGGCAGCATCATTCATACCCTGCGCTTTGTGGCTCAGGTCTCCCCTACTGAACTGACCAGGTTCTGACCAAGGGCTCCTCATTAGCACCTGGACTCCATTTAAGCAAGGCACACCCCTTCCTCCAATGCTTATGCATTGTGTTTTGTTCATTTGTTTGTTACCTGTCCAGAAGCTAACAGCTTACTCCATTGAATTTCATGTACCAGAAGCTTTGCTTTCTCAGACCTGCACGCTCTCCTCCAGCCCTTGACCCATGGCATGCCATAGACCTCGCTATTGGTACCCCTCGCCCTCTGGATACTTCGGCTTTGCCACAGACTCCATTGGCTGTGCCAAGACTCCTGCTGCCATAGACTTACCTTCCTGTCCCTTCTGTCTGGTGTCTAGCATTCCTCCTGCATTTTCCCCTGCGTTCTGTGCTGTCTTTGTCAGTAACCCAGCCCACAGTATCCAGTCAGCCCTGTTCCTGCATCGCCCATCGTTAGTTATTCCCGTGTATATGTACCAAATAAACCCCCTGTTTACCCACCATATCCAAGCCTCCTGTGTACAGTATCACTGCATCCTGGGCTCGTATCCTCACCGCCCCGTGACAATCTCTTGAGATTGTTTGAAAGTATCATAAAGTCGCCTGCACAGTAAAAATAAGTATTTCTATTCCTTATGCTATTTCTATGCTTTACCCTATGTAGTCATCACTGGATGATCAGGATCACGGAGACCATGTGATCATTAGGGGATGCAGCATTGCATAAAGACTCTCCAAAGAGGGTCCCTCATTATGGTGAGGTCTTTCCATTCATGACCTTAGGACCAGCTGGCAATGGTCTGTTATTGAAAGCTGAATTACTAATTCTTCAAATTTCCTAATACTGTATACATTTTCACAAGGTAAAGCAGAGCTCAAAGATGTATAATATATCTGTGTGCTTTAAGGCTGGGGTCAGACGAACGCAGTGTTAACGTCCGTGTAGCCGCACTTTAGTATGTCCGTGGTAGCAGATAATCATGACCAATGAAGGTCCACACACGAAGTACGTCCGCACGGAAGTGGAAAACGGCCGCAGGTTAGCAAGAACTTTGAACTGGTAGGACGGACATACGGAGTGCGCCATGTCAGCAACGTCTGCATAGCTTTATGTGTGAGTGATGGAACGTAGTCAGACAGACTGCATTTATACGTCCAGTATTTTTGACGGACAAAATGGTTTTTCATTTTAATTTATTTTCCCTCCTACATCCGTCAAAAATAACGTCAGTCACAGAAACGGACTGTGTGGCCACTACTGCGTCTTCCGTCAAAAATTGCGTCCGTAGTGCACGCGCGCACAGTCTGTAGAAAACGCGCTCGTCTGACCCTAGCCTAAAGGCTTACATTTGCAAATCTCTGTGGTTTAAAGACAACATGCGTAGGGAAACCATTCCAGGGGACCCCCTGGCAATATCACCAATTAGACAAACTGCTAAGATTTGTTAAGTTAAAAAATAAATACATTTTATGGTGCTGTTGTCATATGTCAATTCCAGGCCTAAATCACCCTGCAACAAAATTCTACAATGGATGCTAAACAAAGGTGACATAAGGGCACAAGGCATTGGGTGGCACAGAACATTTCCTACCCACATAATAATGCAGCTTGTGACAATTATAGCAGGATAACCAAGTGAAATGCAATATGAAGACTATTATGCATAAAGATAGATAGAAGGTTCCTACATGCACTGATACTCTATTATCTAAATACAGTCTCGTCACAACATACCTTCAGCTCAGAAGAATTTAGCGACCTCGCTTCTGAGACTTTGTATAGATATTTAAATAAATATAAAATAATTCCCACCTTTGATGTTACAGAGTTTGCTGTAAGTTCCAATTTTTTTCACCATCTGCACTGAACTTTGCGGAAACAAGACTGCAGCTTACAACCATTGTTTACATAAGGAGTTGATCACCTACCATAAAACTCTGCCCAGCAGAGCCCAGGGATACACAACACATGAAAACATGAGTTAATATGTTATATGAAACAAATAACAAATGTAGCGAAAAAATAAAACTTCTCAATTAGGTAAAAAGATTTCAGAAGATATAGTGGACACAAGAGAAAACAAAAAAAATGAAGGTGCAACGATGTAAGCAACTCTTTGTAAGATTGTGATCGTAGATATTAGTAAAAAACTTGCATTCTTATCAATAGTGAGATACTGTATATTGTTTTAAATAGATTTGGAAAGGTGTACAAATGCAAATTTAAACGTGTGAGCAAAACAGATCTTCTTACATCATTAATAACCTTGCTACTGCTGGTCTTACAAAGCTCTCCATAACTGCGCCCCCGACTTCATTTCCTCCCTTATTAGCAGGTACATCCTGTCCCAAACAATTCGCTCAGCCAATGATCTGACATTATCAGTTCCTCGTTCCCCTACCCCCAACTCCCGCCTGCAAGACTTTTCCCGAGCTGCCCCCTTTCTATGGAACTACCCTCCCCCGCAACATCAGACTCTCCCCGTCTCACCAGTCCTTCAAGAAGTGTCTGACAAAACTAGAGGTGTGCAGTGGCGTAGCGTGGGTTGTCAGCGCCCGGGGCCAGCCAAGAATTGTGCGCCCCCCCCAACCTGTGGACACGTTATCGATATTGCCCCAGCCAGCTCACCTGGATATTGCCCCAGCCAGCTCACCTGGATATTGCCCCAGCTCACACATGGATATTGCCACAGCTCACACATGAATATTGCCCCAGCTCCCACATGGATTTGCCCCAGCTCGCACATGGATATTGCCCCACCTCACACATAGATATTGCCCCAGCTCACACATGGATATTGCCCCAGCTCACACATGGATATGCCCCAGCACACACATGGATATGCCCCAGCTCATGGATATGCCCCAGCTCACACATGGATATGCCCCAGCTCACACGTGGATATGCCCCAGCTCATGGATATGCCCCAGCTCACACATGGATTTGCCCCAGCTCACACATGGATTTTCCCCAGCTCACACATGGATATTGCCCCAGCTCACACATGGATATCGCCCCAGCTCACACATGGATATTGCCCCAGCTCACACATGGATTTGCCCCAGCTCGCACATGGATACTGCCCCAGCTCGCACATGGATATTGCCCCAGCTCACACATGGATATTGCCCCAGCTCACACATGGATACTGCCCCAGCTCACACATGGATATGCCCCAGCTCACACATGGATATGCCCCAGCTCACACATGGATACTGCCCCAGCTCACACATGGATATGCCCCAGCTCATGGATATGCCCCAGCTCACACATGGATACTTTATTATTATTATTATTCTTTATTTATAGCATATTCCGCAGCGCTGTACAATAAGCACAGTATAGACAGGGTTACAATACATTGAACAACATTTGACAAACAGTACAGGATGAGATGAGGGCCCTATTCCCGTAGGAACTCACAATCTGGGAGGGTTGGGGTTGGAAACAGGAGGAGAGGACTGTAAGGTGAGAGTGATTGATGGTTGCGTCAGTGAGTTGGGTGGTAGGCTTCCCTAAATAGGAATGTTTTCAGGGAGCGTTTGAAGGAAGAGAAGTTAGGGGAAAGTCTGACAGTACGAGGGAGAGCATTCCAGAGAGTGGGGGCTGCGCGTGAGAAATCCTGCAGTCTATCATGGGAAGAGGTGATGCGGGAGAAGCTAGGCGCAGGTCACTGTTTGACCTTAGGGAGCGGGCTGGGGTGTATTTGGTGATTAGTGAGGACAGGTAGTGGGGAGCTGAGTTAGTGAGGGTTTTGTAGGTAAGGATAAGGATTTTGAACTTAATTCTGCAGTGGATGGGGAGCCAGTGAAGGGACTCACAAGGGGAGCGGCAGAGACAGAGCGGCGGGTGAGGTGAATTAGCCTGGCGGAGGCGTTCAGGATGGATTGTAGGGGGGAGAGGCGGGACAGAGGGAGGCCAGATAAGAGATTATTGCAATAGTCGAGTCGGGAGATTACCAGGGCGTGTATGAGTTGTTTTGTGGTGACAGCGGTAAGAAATGGCCGAATTCTGGAAATATTACGCAGTTGGTATTGGCAGGAGGAGGAAAGAGACTTGATGTGGGGGATGAAGGAAAGAGCAGAGTCAACTGTAACTCCAAGACAGCGAACTTGGTTTGATGGGGAGATGGTGATACCCTCCACCGTGATAGAGAAGTCAGGAGGTGGGGAGGCATTGGAGGGAGGAATAAGTAGGAGTTCAGTCTTTGACATGTTGATCTTTAGGTAGTGGGAGGCCATCCAGGAGGAGATGCCAGATAAACAGTCGCTGACTTTTGAAAGGACAGGGGGAGAGAGATCAGGGGTAGAGAGGTAGATCTGAGTGTCATCAGCGTAGAGGTGGTAATTAAAGCCAAAGCTGTTGATGATTTTGCCCAGGGAGGAGGTGTAGATGGAAAAAAGCAGAGGACCAAGGACAGAGCCTTGAGGTACACAAACAGATAGAGGCAATGAGGAGGAGGAGTTACCAGCAAAGGACACACAGAAGGACCTGTTGGATAAATAGGAGTCAACCCAAGCAAGTGCAGTGTCACCGAGACCCAGAGAGTTGAGGGTCTGTAGAAGGAGGGGGTGGTCAACAGTGTCAAAAGCAGCCGAGAGGTCAAGCAGGATGAGAATAGAATAGTGGCCGTGTTTTTTAGCAGTTAGGAGGTCGTTGGTGACTTTGGTGAGGGCAGTTTCAGTTGAGTGTAGGGGACGGAAGCCAGATTGCAGGGGGTCAAGTAGGGAATTGGAGGACAGGAAAAGGGAGAGGCGGTTGAAGACTAGTTTTTCTAAGAGCTTTGATGTGAAGGGAAGCAGGGATACAGGCGGTAGTTGGATGGAGAGTTGGGATCTAGGGATGGTTTCTTTAGTATAGGGGTAACTAGCGCGTGTTTGAAGGCGGATGGAAAGGAGCCAGTGGAGAGAGATAGGTTGAAGATGTGTGTGAGGGAGGAGGAGAGGGGAGGAATTAGATGTGAGGGAATGGGGGCGAGCGGGCACGTGGTGAGATGTGAGGAGGACAATAAGGAATTGACTTCCTCCTCAGTGGCTGGGAGGAAGTGGCAGAGGGTGGCAGAGGGGACCTCTGGGAGTGGAGGTGGCAGATAACTATCTTGTGTTGGGATGTCGCTTCTGATAGTTAGAGTTTTACTAAGGAAGAAATCTGCCAGGTCTTGAGCATTGAAGGCAGCTGAGGGGGGAGGTGCGGGTGGGTGGAGGAGGGTGTTGAAGGTGGACCAGAGCCGTTTAGGGTTGGAGGACAGCGTAGATATAAGAGATGAGAAGAAGGATTGTTTGGCCAAGTGGAGGGCAGAGGTGTATGACCGGAGAACTTGCAGTGAACAAAATCAGCTTCAGAGCGGGATTTCCTCCAGGCACGCTCTGCAGTGCGGGAGCATCTTTGCAGGTAGCGAGTCTGGAGGGTGTGCCAGGGCTGAAGCTGGCGGCGTGGGGCCTTACAGAGTCAAAGAGGAGCAAGAGTGTCTAGAGCAGAGATAAGCGTAGTGTTGTAGTGATTAGTGGCAGCATCAGGGCAGGTGAAGGATGAGGTGTGAGGGAGGTGGTGAAGTAGGTTGGAGAATTGATGGGGGTCCACAGCATGTAGATTTCTGCGAGTGTGTGTGCGGGGTGGGGGAGCAGGGTGTTTAGGAAGTCCAGATAGGTTTGAAAGAGAGAAGGTGGTGGTCAGAGATGGGGAAAGGGCGACATTTGAACTCAGAAATGGAGCAGAGGTTGGAAAAGACAAGGTCAATAGCGTGACCATCGCGGTGGGTAGGGAGGAGGGAGGATTGTTTGAGTCCAAGGGAGGACGTGAGTGAAAGAAGTTTGGAGGCAGCAGGGGCGGAAGGATCGTCAATGGGAATGTTGAAGTCCCTGAGAATTAGGCATGGAAGATTAGAAGACAGGAAGTGAGAAAGCCAGGTAGCAAAGTGGTCAAAGAACTGGGAGGTTGGTCCCGGTGGGCGGTAGATGACTGCCACCCTGAGAGCCAGAGGAGAGAACAGGCGGATGCAGTGTGTCTCGAAGGAGGAGAAGGAGAGGGATGGGGGTGGATGGGGGGGATACTTGCCCCAGCTCATGGATATTGCCCCAGCTCACACATGGATACTTGCCCCAGCTCTCACCTGGATATTGCCCCAGCTCATACATGGATATTGCCCCAGCTCCGGATCCAGCAGGGGTTGGGGCCCAGATGCCGGCCAGCGGGAGTGCCTGCCTGGTCCTGAACAGCGTGTGAGTCCGTGTTGAAGGGGAGGCGGCTGCGTGTGTGCGCAGGTCACGCGGTCCGGCCAGTCAGGTGGTACAGAGACTCAGTACCACCTGATTAGCTGGCCTGGACCACGTGACCTGCGCCTGCACGCAGCCGCCTCCCCTTCAACACGGACGGACTCACTGTTCAGGACCGGGCAGGCACTCCCGCTGCCCGGCATCTGGGCCCTCTCAACCCGCGTGCCCTTGGGCGGCGCCCGAGGGCCCGGCGGGTCAGTCCGGGCCTCAACTTTTAGGGGCGCAAATTTCTTTTGAAATTATGCGCCCCTAAGAAAACTGCGCCCGGGGCCACGGCCCCCCCAGCCCCCCCAACGCTACGCCACTGGAGGTGTGCAATTCGGTTCGTACCGAATAGATTTTCAGACAAAATTTACCATTTTCATGCTTCCGAGGGCATCCCGAATCCGAAATGTCGACCACACGAAATTTCAGATCGATTCGAAATTTTGAGTCATTCGATTCGATAATTCGGATGATTCGAAATTTCGGATCGATTCGATGATTTGGATCATTTTGGTGATTCGGATAATTTCAGGTCATTCGGTTCAGTTGGTTTTTCGTTTTATGCCCCATTATTATACTGTAGAGGTTCTGCCCGGCAGTGTGCGGAATTATATGCTGCATTATTATACTGTAGAGGTGCTGCCCGGCAGTGTGCGGATTCATATGCTGCATTATTATATTGTAGAGGTGCTGCCCGGCAGTGTGCGAATCCATATGCTGCATTAATTATACTGTAGAGGTTCTGCTCGGCAGTGAGCGGAATAATATGCTGCATTATTATACTGTAGAGGTGCTGCCCGGCAGTGTGCGGATTCATATGCTGCATTAGTATACTGTAGAGGTGCTGCCCGGCAGTGTGTGGATTCATATGCTGCATTATTACACTGTAGAGGTGCTGCCTGGCAGTGTGCGGAATCATATGCTGCAGTAATTACACTGTAGAGGTGCTGCCCGGCAGTGTGCAGATTCATATGCTGCATCATTATACAGTAGAGGTGCTGCCTGGCAGTGTGCGGATTCATATGCTGCATTATTATACTGTAGAGGTGCTGCCCGGCAGTATGTGGATCAGGGGCGGATCCAGGGGGGGCAACGGGGCAATTGCCCCCCCCCCCGCAGATTCTGATTCTGAGAAATTTACTTTTACTGCCTCTTTCATCTCAGCAACAGACTTAGTGCATTGCCGGGCCGGCCAAACTGCAGCAGCGCGCGCCGCGACCCACGGCACGCACTGTCTGCCTGCCCTGCCCATTATCATCTCTCTCTGTCTGTCTATGTGAAAAAAATTTAACTCTGATTGTGAACTCCGTCTCCGCAGCGTCCGCCCCACTCACAGCCCTCACGGCCACGCTGGCTGGGCCAGGCTTGCTGCCGCACTGACTCAAAGCGAGCGAGGCAGCGAGCAGGAAGAACAGGAAGTGAGCGAGGCGAGCGCCAGCCATGCCCCACGTCACTAGCTCAGTCACGTGTCAATCCGGGGCGGGCCCTGGACTGGTGTGGTCACATGGTGAGTGTCACATCGGAGGGAAAGCTAGCAGGAGCAGGAGGCGCCACACTGTCTCTGGCTCTGCTGCACACAGTGCAGCAGCCTGTGCCCTGTGTGCTGTGCAGCAGCCTGCCAGTCAGTGTCAGTCAGTGTGTGAGTGACAATGTGTGCTGTGGCTAAGTCCGCTGGCCTGCTGCGAGTGCGTGCGCACGCCACTCGCACAGCGTCAGCGGCACAGTCACACTGCACTCGAGTGAGAGACACTGAACTGAAGACACTGTCAGTCAGAGACGGTGAGTGATAAATGTGATTGTGCCTGCCTGCCTGCCCTCATCTTCATGCCCTGCAGCCAGTGCCACTGCCTAGTGCCACCAGGCACCAGGCCAGCCACCTGATCATCGCCCACGGCCCACCCCACGGTCCTCAGACCTCAGTCTTTGTTGAGTGTGTCTGTCCTCATCTGTTGATCGGGCCGAGCGGCCGCCCGAGCCGAGTCTCTCGGTCGAGACCGAGTGACCCACTGAGTGTCCAGAGTGACCAGTCCATGATCATGATCCAGCCCAAGCAGGCCCCCCTGGCTGGCGGCCCAGCTTTGCCCCCAAGTTCCTCCCAGTGTCTCTGTCTCAATCAACTCAAGCAGGTTACTACCACTACCTCTCTCCTGGACCTGGGCCCAGGCTGGGCCTGGTCCTGCGGTTATGGTACCTGGGGGGGGGGGGGTGGTGTCACTGAATGAACCAGCAGCCAGGAAGGAACTTGTTTTGTATAGATCTCATGGTTGGCTCCCTGATGTTTGGGAACTACATTTCCCATCCCATGTGGCTCAGTCACCCATTAGGAAGACTGAGCCACATGGGAAATGTAGTTCTCAAAGAAATAATATAACTGTACTGGATGCACAGTTCAAAATAAAAATGCAATGTAATGTATATTTCTTTAAATGTAATGTATATTTCTTTATTAATAGTCACAAACATACCACATGCGAAAAAAACAATATAATAATCATCACATAAGTGCAGTCATAAAACACAAAAGAGATGAATAAATAATATACAAAGTAATGATAAGGAATGTAAGAATCTAATCTGTAATGATAAATGTCTCACAAGGTTAGGACTGTATGATACGTTAAGTAAAATATTTCAGTTCTGTAAGCAACACCTTATTTTCAGTCATTGCCCCTCCCGAGACTAGGCTCTGGATCCGCCCCTGGTGTAGATTCATATGCTGCATTATTATACTGTAGAGGTGCTGCCTGGCAGCGTGCGGAATTATATGCTGCATTATTATACTGTAGAGGTGCTGCCCGGCAGTGTGCGGATTCATATGCTGCATTATTATACTGTAAAGGTGCTGCCTGGCAGTGTGCAGATTCATATGCTGCATTATTATACTGTAGAGGTGCTGCCCGCAGTGGCGTAGCGTGGGGGGGGGGCAGGGGGGCCGTGGCCCCAGGCGCAGTTTTGTTAGGGGCGCATAATTTCTTTTGAAATTATGCGCCCCTAAAACTTGTGGCCCGACTGACCCGCCGGGCCCTCAGGCGCCGCCCAAGGGCCCGCCGGTTGAGGGGACCCAGATGCCGGGCAGCGGGAGTGCCTGCCCGGTCCTAAACAGTGAGTCCGTCCTGTTGATTGAAGGGGAGGCGGCTGCGTGCAGGCGCAGGTCACGTGGTCCGTCTAATCAGGTGGTACTGAGTCTCTGTACCACCTGACTGGCCGGACCGCGTGACCTGCGCACGCACGCAGCCGCCTCCCCTTCAACAGGACGGACTCGCATGCTGTTCAGGACCGGGGCGGCAGGCACTCCCGCTGCCGGGAGCTGGGGCAATATCCAGGTGAGAGCTGGGGCATATCCATGAGCTGGGGCAATATCCAGGTGAGAGCTGGGGCATATCCATGTGCTGGGGCAAATCCATGAGCTGGGGCAAATCCATGTGCTGGGGCAAATCCATGAGCTGGGGCAAATCCATGTGCTGGGGGCAAATCCATGAGCTGGGGCAAATCCATGAGTTGGGGCAAATCCATGAGCTGGGGCAAATCCATGTGCTGGGGCAAATCCATGTGCTGGGGGGCAAATCCATGAGCTGGGGCAAATCCATGTGCTGGGGCATATCCATGTGCTGGGGCAAATCCATGTGCTGGGGGGCAAATCCATGTGCTGGGGCAAATCCATGTGCTGGGGAAAATCCATGTGCTGGGGCAAATCCATGAGCTGGGGCAAATCCATGAGCTGGGGCATATCCATGTGCTGGGGCAAATCCATGTGCTGGGGCAAATCCATGAGGTGCTGGGGCAAATCCGTGTGCTGGGGCAAATGTGTGAGCTGGGGCAAATGTGTGAGCTGGGGCAAATCCGTGAGCTGGGGCAAATCCATGAGCTGGGGCAAATCCATGTGTGAGCTGGGGCAAATCCATGTGTGAGCTGGGGCAAATCCGTGAGCTGGGGCAAATCCATGTGTGAGCTGGGGCAATATTCATGTGTGAGCTGGGGCAATATTCATGTGTGAGCTGGGGCAAATCCATGTGTGAGCTGGGGCAATATCCATGTGAGAGCTGGGGCAATATCGATAACGTGTCCACAGGTTGGGGGGGGCGCACAATTCTTGGCTGGCCCCGGGCGCTGACAACCCACGCTACGCCACTGGCTGCCCTGCAGTGTGCGATACATATGCTGCATTATTATACTGTAGAGGTGCTGCCCGGCAGCGTGCGGAATCATATACTGCATTATTATACTGTAGAGGTGCTGCCCGGCAGTGGGCGGATTCATATGCTGCATTATTATACTGTAGAGGTGCTGCCCGGCAGTGTGCGGATTCATATGCCGCATTATTATACTGTAGAGGTGCTGCCCGGCAGTGTGCGGATTCATATGGTGCATTATTATACTGTAGAGGTGCTGCCCGGCAGCGTGCGGAACCATATGCTGCATTATTATACTGTAGAGGTGCTGCCCGGCAGCGTGCGGAATTATATGCTGCATTATTATACTGTAGAGGTGCTGCCCGGCAGTGTGAGGATTCATATGCTGCATTATTATACTGTAGAGGTGCTGCCCGGCAGTGTGCGGATTCATATGCTGCATTATTCTGTAGAGGTAATTCGTATTGTTCATTTTTTCCTTTCATACCATTTTAATATGATTAAATAAAGTTGTGCAATGCATATTCTAAGTCAAAACGAAATAGACCCTTTGAAACGATGAGCACAGACGATCCGAAAGACCAAAAATTTCCGATATCACGAAATGAAAGTCGATACTTTAACAGATCCGTTAACAGATTTATTTATCCAATCCTTGATAACGGGAGTCGTCCCAGAAGACTGGAAATTAGCAAATGTTGTGCCCATTTACAAGAAGGGTAGTAGGGAGGAATCGGGGAACTATAGGCCAGTTAGTCTTACGTCAGTAGTGGGGAAATTAATGGAAACCATGTTAAAGGAAAGGATTGTTGAACATCTAAAAACACATAGAACAGGATCAGAAACAACATGGGTTTACCTCAGGGAGATCATGCCAAACTAATCTTATTGATTTTTTTGATTGGGTAACAAAAATAATAGACACAGGTGGTGCAGTAGACATTGCTTATTTAGATTTCAGTAAGGCTTTTGATACTGTTCCGCATAGAAGACTTATCAATAAATTGCAATCTTTGAGCTTGGATTCCAATATTGTTGAATGGATTAGGCAGTGGCTGAGTGACAGGCAACAGAGGGTTGTGGTAAATGGAGTTTATTCGGCACAAGGTCTTGTTACCAGTGCACTACCTCAGGGGTCAGTACTTGGACCCATTCTCTTTAATATTTTTATTAGTGATATTGCAGAAGGTATTAATGGAAAAGTATGTCTTTTTGCTGATGACACAAAGATTTGCAACAGGGTTGACGTTCCTGGAGGGATCAGCTGAAGCTTAGCAAACAAAGCATACGTACTTTGACATCGCTTGTATATCAAGACATTGCTTGCATTCTAGTCCAATAAGTCCAAATTTATAAAAAATGTTGCTCTTCTTGCAAAACACTCTCAAACCAAGTTACTCTCAATCCAATGGTTTACTGTACATATATTTTTATTGTTCCATAAAACCTGGTCATGTTTAGTATCATTAGAAAGCTCATGCTTCGACCTTTCCAGTGACACTGTAGCTGCTACATAGTCAGAGATACAGGGGTTCAAATGCCCATTGATGCAGATATAGTTATCTTTTCTCTGGGCCTATTATGGGGCATGGGCCTGCAGCTGCAGCTCCAATAGCCCCTATGTTAATCCAGCCCTGTGTGTGCCTAAACACCTGGCACTTGAGTACTATATGATGGTGCAGGGGTGGACTGACCCGTCAGGCACTCGGGCACTGCCCGCGGGTCGGTAGGGGCCCGGTTTGCGCAGGCACACTGGGCCCTGCCAGATTGGCCCAGTGACGCGCTCTGAAATCCTTATGGCGGTGCTGCAGTGTGCCTGCATCCCACATGCTAAACTAGAGAAGGCATGTTGCATTGGCTCCGCCCCCTCATGTGATTCGCGCAGGTCACATGGAGGCAGAAGAGGGAGAACAGACAAGGTGGATGCCGTCCAGCCAGCCAGGCTGCCTGAGGCTGCTTCCACTGCCCACAGAAGATTTCTTTCAATGAATGCCTGTGAGAAGAGCAACAGGGGAAAGGGATGCAATTGATATGCTGGGGAGAGAGGAGGAATACAATTGATATGCTGGGGAGGGGAGGGGGAATACAATTGATATGCTGGGGAGGGAGGGGAATACAATTGATATGCTGGAGGGGAGGGGGAATACAATTGATATGCAGGGGAGGGGGAATACAATTGATATGCTGGGAAGGGAGGGGGATTTACAATTGATATACTGGGGAGGGGGGAATACAATTGATATACTGGGAAGGGGGAAATACAATTGATATGCTGGGGAGGGGGGAATACAATCGATATACTTGTGGGGTAATAAAATGACAATTGATATACTGGGGATTGAGTAAACTATTGGTTCGTTACAGTGAGTTTTATTGCTGTAGAGCTCTGTGATACGCTCATACACAGCACACATTACTGTGAGTTTTATTACTACATACCCACGGGGTGTAGGGGATATATGGTAATGTATGTGAACATATGGCTGTGTGTGTAAATGCATGTATTTGTCCTTAAACAGGCTGCTGTGTGTAAATTTCTGCGCCTGTGTCCTTGTCGCAGTCCGTCGTTGCCCCCTCATACTGCATCCAAAAGGCTGGTATTGCTCCTAGAATCGCCACATTATTATCTGCTACCTGCACTCCACAAAGTAAGAATGACAGCGGGCGTCTTGGCAGCATCGTGAGGTACAGATAGGAGACATCAGGGTTATTCAAAGAGATCCGAATTGGGGCTGAGAGGTAACCAAACGCTGAAATTCAGCGTACCGTAACATAGGATCTTTAGGCATTTTCTGGGATTTTTTTGTAAACATTTTTTTTCCTAAATTTTTTTTTAAATCGTTTTTCCTTTTTTCTGTTACAGCCCTTTTTATTATCATTCATTGGATCTTATATGTAAATTCCAGACATTTTTGCTCAGTAGTTTCTTTGCAAACAGCGTTTCACTTTTCAAACATTCAAGCAAACTGTTTTTTTTTTTTTAAACTCCATTCGTCTGCGGTGTTGAGTTTTTCCGGTGGCTGCTCTGTGCTTTGATTGGCTCCTGCTCGGGTTTCTCCAGCATGTTCGGCGGGTTAATCCAGATGTTTTTTGCGGATTTCGGCGTGCCTTCGCCGGGTTTTGCAGTGAGTTTTCGGCGGAATGCAGCGACTTTTCCCTGCATTACGGTGGCCCTGTGGTGTTTGTTGAATACACCGCAGGGTCTGCGAAATGGGATCGCCAAATCGCGCCAAATTGAAGAGAACGAAAAGTCACCGAACGTGTGGTGACTTTTCAATTCTCTTTGAATAACCCTGTAAATATTGGTGCGGGGCAGCAAGAGGTTAAATGGGCACTCTACTCAAATTTTACCCCCTTTTTTTCCTTTTAACCTCTTTGCTGCTAGCAACGTGCTGAGCCTATGCTGCACATTACTGTGAGTTTTATTGCTGAGGAGCTCTGTGATACGCTTATACACACTGCACATTACTGGGAGTTTTATTGCTGTGGAGCTCTGTAATGTGCAGTGTGTCAGCAATATACAGTGTCTTTTAAAGCGATCAATGGTTTCCCACATTTGCAACAAGGACATTCTGTGCCGTGGTGCAGTCTTAGCTGTAGTGAGTGGGTGATGGTTGCTGCAGCAATGCGGTGGCAATCTCTAAGTCTGGAGGGGCACAATGGATTCCCCAATTCGCTGCTGGGTCCAATTGGATTTTCTTCACACAATTTTCAAAAAGGTTATTTTAAGGAGTTCAGAAATAAATTCTTTAGCACAATAATGTACATGGGGGTGGGGTTTTGTATGGGTGTGGCCTCATGTGGGTGTGGCACAAGAGGGCCCATTACTTGTCAGTCCGCCCCTGTGATGGTGTATTCGGACACAGGCGACGTTTTAACTGCTTCCACAACCTTTGTCATGCTCTCAGAAGCAATCACACGCTGCTCATGTCCTAAAAAACATAATTTCTGGGGTTTTTTTGCTCTGGATTACCTGCTTTCATTGGTAATTCCATTTCAGATTGGCTGCTTCGGAAGCTGATTGCATCCTTCCTGCTATATGTAGGAAAACCTCAGCATCTGAAGGGAATAATTATGATATTATTTGATTTTTACGCTTTATGTATTATTATCGCCCTTGAAAAAGTCTATTCAGTAGACGAAACACGTTGGGCTTTATTATTTACTTATATTTATTTGGAATAAAAGTTTTTACTTATCCTTTACCCATCATTTTGATTCTTTTGGCGATTCCAGTACCCGTGGTCTGTTCAATAGACCAACGGGGATCCCTTCAGGCGCTGAGGTTTTCCATCTTTTTTTCCTATTTTCATGTGGAGCAACGGACCATCTCCAGGTAATTCCTTCAGCACTTTATTTTAAGATAAGTAACGTTTTCTCCCTATCACCAATTGCTTGTTGTTTCCTGCTATATGAAACCTGCATTAAATATCTGATGTTCATATAAGGCTAGGGTCAGACGAACGCGCGTGCAGCCGCACTTTATTACGGCCGTAATAGCAGCAAATGACGGGCAATGACGGGCAATATACGAAGTATGGCCGCACGAAAGTGCGGCCACGCAACGCATGCGGCAAACAAACACATTTTTTAGAGAACGTCAAACCGCTAGTACTGACGTACAGAGTGCGCTGCGTCCGCTAGTGGCGTGTGTGCTTTATTAGAAGACGTCAGACGCTGCTAATGTCCGGCCAACATAACGTCCAGACGCAAAAAGTGTTTTATTGATGATCCGTACAAAATCACGGACGAGAATGCGCATCGTATGACCGCTATCGCGTATTCCGTGAAAAAATACGTCCATTCGTTCGAACGCACTTTTTCACGGACGACGCGAAAAATGCGTTCGTCTGACCCTAGCCTAAGTGGACTCCTGTTTCCATTAAACTGCTGGCACACTTCTATTATAAGTATTAGGGTAAGTTCTTATTTTAGCGTATTACATATTTTGGCATATAAAAGCAACCTTGGAATCCTTTGGCTTGAATTACAGCCCTGTTTAAAAAATGCTGATGTCAAGAAGAAATACAGTTCAGTATAATAACATCCATAGAAAAAAGCAATGGCTTTAAGTGACATTTTATGTGTTGATTGTGAATAACAATACGTGTAGGGAGCGTGTGAACCTGTATACAAAGCAGCCTTGCTTCCCCAGGTCAGAGTGTCTAAACATCCTTAGCCACTGGATGGAGTTCCGAGAGCAGGATTGCATCTTTGCAGCTCCTCTCTTTCTCCCCCGTAGTCTCTATGGTACGGGGCTGCTGCGATGAGTGCGGCCAATAGGAGGGGCTCCCCTGTACTCTATGGTTAGCGGGCTGGCCGGGGTAGCTCGGATGAGCAGGAGCAGCACAGCTATGCGTGTCCTCTGACTGATCCCAGGTACTGATCCCTGCATGCAACTTTCCTCACTCCAGGGAGGGGAGGCTGTGAAAGTGCAGGCGGCTAGATAGTGAGTGCTGCTGCAGTGCATGGTATCTTGCAGTGTGTGTTTTTACCTGCTGTGGGGAAGGATCTGCTTATCACATGCAGGTGTCACATCCTTTCAGCCTGTGTCACCTGCAGTGTGATCAGCCAGGAGCACTGTTTAATGATGAGGGTATGTGATCCTGAGCAGCTGGGGAGCCTGGCACTGTATGGCTGTGCATAACAACATCTGGCTATCTTTCTATCCATCTAGAAGGGCAAACAGTTATTTTTCACAACCCCAGGAGTGCTTAGAGAGAATGAGGTCACGTGTGACATGGAGATAGATACAAGATGTTTTTATCTCGATATCGTCGTCTTTCATGTTCCTTCTAACATGGCTTTGCAAAAGGGTCAGTAAACTTGTCCATCCAGATGTTTTGGAGCTACATCTCCCATGATGCTCAGCCACTCAGATTGAGCATCAAGGGAAATGTAATTGAGAAGATCTGGAGGGCCAAGGTTGCTAACCTCTGCTTTAAAAGGGGTGATATTCTTTTGTCTTTCTTGTCCTTCAATATTTAATTCATAGCAACTTTTATCAATGCTATAGGTCTATCTACAAATAGACATTTTGACCCTGTCCATGGCTTGCTTAACAAAAATGGTACCAGAGAGAAGGATATGTCAATTTATCAATAAAAAATAGGTCTTTTTAAGGGCACACCAAGGCGTTGGTTCATTAACATATTGAGAAATATCCATCCCCATCCTCATTTTTATATACAGGGTTATTCAGAAAGCGGTGAAAACCAGGAGAATGACTGGAGAATTGAAAATTCTAGGTCAAAATAGCCAAACCAGAAAAATTCTCCCAATTTTCTCACTTTCCAAATTTGCTATTTGGTCTAGATTGTTCTCTCTTCTGCCAATTCTCAAGGTTTTCACCTATCTCTGAATAACCCGAATGTATTGATGATAAAATATAAAAACTACCATATTATTGGGCCAGGTTAAACTATAATCATACAGGGCCATTCAGAGAGGTGAAAACCAGGAGAATGAACAAATAGCCGATTTGGAAAGTGAGATAAATGGGAGAATTTTTCTGGTTTGGCTATTTTGACCTAGAATTTTCACTTCTCCAGTCATTCTCCAGGTTTTCACCTCTCTCTGAATAACCCTGATAGTGAATGTCTTATTTTATATGTTAAGAATATATTGATAGGAATTTTCCCCTTTTACGGACCAACGACGAAACGTTTACATCATAAATGCATTGACTTTAAAGACCCCTGGTCCTTAAGGGGTTAATAAAAGACTCTACAGCACGGACCTATATGTTGATGCTCCGCTTTGAATTTAACTTGCTGGAATTGGTCCAAATGGAGACATTAAAGTTACTGTTATAGATGTATTGTGCACATTTTGTTAAATAGCTTTTGCGTGACGGGATAATTCATAAATATGTTCAAAGCCTTGTTTTTTGGTTTTTTTTCTTCTTAATCTTAAAGAATATATGTATTATTGAGAAATGAAGGTGTTTATAGTGGTTTGTTTTTCTATGCTTCATCCAGACTGGATATGATTCAGAAATTATTATATATTTATTTTTCCTATTGTAAACGTGGATTATGCTAAAATGTTCTGTAATACTGCATGGTTTATTCGCTAAACTATGAATTTGTGCAGTACCAACAAGGGAATTGCATATTCTATTCCAAAATAGCAGAGGTAAAAAAAAAAATTCAATAAGCTTTACATCAGCTGTTGTGTGTGTTTTTTTTTGTTTTTTCTTTAAAAAAAAAATAATTTTGGCTTGACATGTACAATTCCGTTCTCCACAAACCACAGATTTAGAAAATCTTTCTTCTCCTCCTCTCCTCATCTCATCTATGGTCCACTGTGTGTGATGGGTGTTCTTTTCTTTTTTTTCTTTTTTTTGAGAATGAGAAAATTGTGTGTGTGTTATATTTACAAAACAGCAAAAGGTTGCACTCCACCTCAAAACTAAGCGGGTGCATCTAAGACATTAAACACAAAACACCAAGAAAGAGCCCTCCATATTATTGACAAACGTCTTCCATCATTTTCTGTGGCAAAAAAAAGCACAGTTTTAAAAATGTTCAAAAAAAACCTGACTGAGGTAAAATTATGGATTCAGTTCACAAAGTATGATCATAATTTGCTTAAGCCTGTCACACATTTTTTAAAACTGTGATGGTTATTCAGCAAGAGGTGAAAAGCAGGAGAATGACTGGAGAATGGAAAATTCTAGGTCAAAATTTCACATACATACATACATACATACATACAGGCAGATAAGAACCTTTCGGCCCATCTAGTCTGCCCAATTACATGGATACTTTACCTGGATTCATCTTTTGTTTAGGATAGCCTTATGCCTATCCCATGCTTGCTTAAATTCAATTACTGTTTTGGCCTCTACCACTTCTACTGGAAGACTGTTCCATGTATCCACCGCCCTCTCAGTAAAATAATGCTTCCTGATGTTACTTTTAAACCTTTGCCCCTCTAATCTAAGACTATGTCCTCTTGTTTTGCTATTTTGTTTCCTTTTAAATATACTCCCTTCCTCTACCTTGTGGATTCCCTTTACGTATTTAAATGTTTCTATCATATCTCCTCTGTCTCGTCTTTTTTCCAAGCTGTACATGTTAAGATCATTAAGCCTTTCCTGGTAACTTTTCTCCTTCAAGCCGTACACCATTTTAGTAGCCCTTCTCTGAACTCTCTCTAAGATGTCTATATCCTTCTGGAGATACGGTCTCCAGTACTGCACACAGTACTCAAAGTGAGGTCTCACCAGTGCTCTGTACAGTGGCATGAGCACTTCCCTTTTCCTACTGCTAATACCTCTCCCTACACAACCAAGCATTCTGCTAGCATTTCCTGCTGCTCTATTACATTGACTACTTACCCTTAGATCCTCTGAAATAATAACCCCTAAGGCTAGGGTCAAACGAAAGCATTTTTACACGCGAACGTAAAAAAGTGCGTCCGAACGCATTGACGTATTTTTTCACGGAATACGCAAAAACGGTCATACGATGCGCATTTTTGTGCGTAATTTTTTACGGATCCAAACTAGGAAACTTTTGGGTGTCTGGACGTTCTGTTGGTCGGACACGAGCAGGGTCTGACGTCTCCTAATCACGCACACACGCTGCTATGCGGACGCAGCACACTCTGTACGTCAGTACTAGTGGTTCTGCGTTCTCGAAAAAATGCGTTCATTTTCCAATTGCGTTGCCGCACTTTCGTGTGACCGTACTTCGTATATTGTCCGTCATTGCCCGTCATTTGCTGCTAGTGCGGCCGTAATTAAGTGCGCCAGAACGCACGTTAAAAGTGCGCTGGTCTGACCCCAGCCTAAATCCCTTTCCTCAGATGTTGAGGTTAGGACTGTATCAAATATTCTATATTCAGCCCTTGGGTTTTTACGTCCCAGGTGCATTATCTTGCACTTATCCACGTTAAAACTCAATTGCCAAAGCTCCGACCATTTTTTTAGTTTACCTAAATCATTTGTCATTTGGCTGATCCCTCCAGGAACGTCAACCCTGTTGCAAATCTTTGTGTCATCAGCAAAAAGACATACTTTTCCATTAATACCTTCTGCAATATCACTAATAAAAATATTAAAGAGAATGGGTCCAAGTACTGACCCCTGAGGTACCCCACTGGTAACAAGACCTTGCGCCGAATAAACTCCAAAACTCCATTTACCACAACCCTCTGTTGCCTGTCACTCAGCCACTGCCTAATCCATTCAACAATATTGAAATCCAAGCTCAAAGATTGCAATTTATTGATAAGCCTTCTATGCGGAACAGTATCAAAAGCCTTACTGAAATCTAAATAAGCAATGTCTACTGCACCACCTGTGTCTATTATTTTTGTTACCCAATCAAAAAAATCAATAAGATTAGTTTGGCATGATCTCCCTGAGGTAAACCCATGTTGTTTCTGATCCTGTAATCTATGTGTTTTTAGATGTTCAACAATCCTTTCCTTTAACATGGTTTCCATTAATTTCCCCACTACTGACGTAAGACTAACTGGCCTATAGTTCCCCGATTCCTCCCTACTACCCTTCTTGTAAATGGGCACAACATTTGCTAATTTCCAGTCTTCTGGGACGACTCCCGTTAGCAAGGATTGGTTAAATAAATCTGTTAACGGTTTTGCTATTACATCACTGAGCTCTTTTAATAATTTAGGGTGGATCCCATCAGGCCCCATTGACTTATTTGTCTTTACTTTAGACAGCTGCTGTATTATACTAAATAGCAAGGCTAGCTAATGCAGTAACAATGTAGTGTAAATTAGGATTTTATAAATATTTACACTATATAATTTATAAATACATTTTTATGATCCTTTAAAATACACATTTGGGGGCGGAGCTGACTGTCGCTGAGCGTGGTCGCACTTTGGATGTGCTCCTGAGATTTTGCCGTTTATAAGCTGACCCGCTGTCGACTGCTGATTGTCTGCTGGAGGGGTATGTGCCTGGCGCCCTGCTGATCTGACCCTGTGCCTCTCCGCTCTGCTTGGTGGACATTAGTGGTGCTCGCGTGGCTTTGGGCCTACTTTGAGACCTACTTCCGGCGGCCATTTTAAGAGTTGGTGCGCCTGACCCGGAGTGTTGTGCGGCCTCTCCTTTGCTGCTTCTTGTCCAACATCGGGGATGAAACTGGAGGTGGTGCCTTGTCTAGCGGTGGATCCCTGCTGCAGGGCCTTTCATGCCTCCCCTGATATGGCCTTTCCCCCTCCTCCAGGGACTCTGAGTGCCGCGCTGCAGCGGCTGGATGGCTACCTTCACTCCCTGTCCTCCGATGATGATCGGCCGCTGACCCGGGGAGACCTGCGTGGTTTTCTGCATGTTTTGCGGGAAGTTCCCAATGGAGCTCCGCGATTGGCGCTGCCCGATGAGGGTGCAGTAGTGGATGAGCGGATACCTGAAGATGCAATCCTGGGGCCTCGGCCTACGTTCGGCGCTGCTGGCATGCGGCAATTGGTCATCCCTGCGGAGGCGGAGCTGCCGCTTTTGTCACAGCCAGGAGAGGCCCTGGTCACCCTGGCGGGGCCGAGAGCCCAGGAGGCTGCGAGTGACATTCTGGGAGGCACATTTCTTTCAGATGACAGGCCGCTGGAGAGGCCACCAGTTCCGGGCATGCTGTACCCGCTGGATGGATAACGGTGGATGGGTGTGGCGGTGGATGGAAATGCTGCTGATGCAGAGTACATCTCTGTGAGGTGGATTTGGAGTGTTCCTGCTGGGTGCTGTCCCTGAGGGGGCTAAATGTCTCGTTCTTTTGCTGGACACTGGCTGACTCTTCATAGTAAGAAAAAAGGTGTCCTCTGCGCTCGTTTCTATGTGTTCCATGTACAACAAAACTGAGGTTTTTGTTTGTTTCAATGGCCAACGTTTTTTTTTTTTTTTTTTTTTTATTGGCATCATTTGGGTTGCACCAGGGCACGCCACTGTGGCATTCACCATGGCTCTGTCTGCCATATCTGGCTCTCGGGCCTCGTGACATCCTTCCATGGCCTCTTCCGGGCGCAAGCCAGGAACGTCACGGTGAAGGCCTTTGCCGTTCCCACCTCCCCTTTTTTTTCAAAATTTTAATTTCTATTTCTTTTATTCAGCATCTGCTGGTCCGCGGTAGACAGAATGTACTTCCCTCCTCCTTCCCTGTTTTTGCTTTTTTGTACCTCCTTCTTGCTCATGTCTTTGAGTAACCATGCGGTCCCCTAGTTCTGTGTGACTATTGAGCTTGTGATGTTTTTTGTGGCCGTACTATCTCTGTATCTGTAAGACTAACTTTTCAAAATTAAAATATTTTGAAATCGTAAAATACACATTTAGATGGGTGGCTTTGAATTGTTTCTCGATGATGCATATGTGTGGATGATGCTTTTTTCCAATTTCATGCTTAGGTATATTTATTTCTTGTACTTATTTAATTTGTAGAACAGGAAGAGCAAACAAGAGGTTTGCTGAGGTCAGGATTATTTCCTGATCGGATATGTTTTAGTATCGTGGTGCTGGAGTTAAGTTGTACATGTGTTTTTTCTGAACTGACAAGCTTTAAAATATGATTATTAGGGATGCACCGATACTAGTATCGGAGCCGATACTGCTGTTTGCACGATACATCCCTCCCGATACCAGAAGCCAGCGCTGGGCCGGCTTGCCGGTATCCGCGGGGCTGGGGAAGCTCGACACTTGCATGAAAAGCACTCGGCCAGTGTTCCCCTCCGGCGGGATACTCCCCTAGTGGTGGGTCCGGCGGCCGCCGGGCAGTGGAGGCTGTGACGCTGCCGCCAGCGGAGATCTCGCGGGAGCCTCCCACGAGATCTCGGCTGGAGGCAGAGTCAAGGCCTCCACGGCCCGGCGGCCGCGTTACAGATCTGCGACCGGCATCCGTGGAGCCCAGCAATCCATGTGAGCTGGGGGCAATATCCATGTGAGCTGGGGCAAGCTACATGTGAGCTGGGGGCATTCTGTATATATTTATTTATAAAGGATTTTACCAGGAAGGATACATTGAGATTTCTCTCGTTTTCAAGTATGTCCTGGGTTCAAGAACATTGAATTGTTACAGTTGTTACAGAAATACAAAGTAATAGAATGCATATTAAAAAAAACACAAATCTACAGATTAACAGAAAATAAATATGTAGCAAATAGTCATTATGTTACATGTTTACAAGTGCATTCTGTATAGTTACATGTTTACAGGTGCATTCCATATTGAGGTATGATAATAGGGAGCTCTTGAGTGACTTTAGACTGGGGGAAGATTTGATGGCGTCTGGGAGGTTATTCCATAACTGCGGTGCTCTGTAGGAAAATGAGGATCGAGGCACTTTCTTTTTGTATTGTGGTATTGCAAGTAAGGTGCTGGTCCTGGATCGGAGGTTATAGGCTGAAGGAACTGCTGAGGGAAGCAGTCTATTCAGATAGGGTGGATATATACATGTGAGCTGGGGGCATTTTTATGAGGTCTGTTCTTATTGAAAAGCATTCACATGACATAAAATAAAAGTATCGGTTCTCGTACTCGGTCTTAAAAAAGTGTTATCGGTGACCGTGTATCCCTAATGATTATAGTAATATTAATTTCAACCGCTGATACCAGAGAAGGATCATGTTAGATCAGGGATTGACAAATCTGTATCAAAAGCAGGATCAGCTACATGTTTTTCACAGCCAGGTGCAGGTTTTTATAAAGGTTTGTACGGAATAATCCAGAAATGTTAGAAGCCTGAGGTAAATTTCCAGAAGCTGATGGCTATACTTGGCCCATGGGTATGTCAAGCTCTGCGTTGGGTTGATGTGAATGCTAGAACGGTTGCCATGAGAGCTCCATAAACAATTCTGGTTCCCCGAAGACTGGGCCTCCTAGGAAGTGAATGGAATTAATACCGCATAGAAAGCTCCACAAAGTGTGTTCATCATGGATTATGTTTCTATGACTGGGTGGCACTCACTACAGATGTCTCTCAAGACCGCACTATGCTTACTTCCCCATTACACATCATATATTTTAATACAAAGTATTAACTATAAATTCAAGACTTTTCTATAGTAATCCTTCTTGGTAAAATACTTTGCAAGCAAATAAATAAAATAAATAAATATCTGTACAGGAGGGCGTGGGGTTGCGCCTATTCACCGATGGGGCGGCTGCAACCACCAGATGTATCCAGCCCAGGAACATGTATAAAACACAAGAAAAAAATGTCCTCTGCGCTTTTTCCCATTATACCTTGTGAAACAAAACGCAATTAGAGGCTTTGGTTTCTATTAATGGCCATTAAGACTGCAAGCTCACCGCCAATGTCAAGGCACCTTTTAATGAGGGTGAGTCCTATCCAAAAAATGAAACCACATGCTGCTGTGTAGCGAACCATCACTGCTCACGCTGCTTTTCAGTCATAAGGTAGACTGGTGGGCTCATATTTATGCCCTCCCCAGAAACAAATCCACCTTGGGATCAAAAACAAAGACACGGTGCTGAATAGCTGCAATGATGACCTGGCTGGAGGTACAACAAAACATACATAGTACAGGAGGGGTGGGGTTGCGCCTATTCACCGATGGGGCGGCTGCTAAATAATATATCTGTGCAATTTGGGTTCTTACACAACTTGCAGAGTGTCGTAACGTAAAGGTTGTCCTAGAGTGACATTGGCATGCTCTCTTACGCTATTTTCTAGGGATGCACCGATACCACTTTTTTAAGACCGAGTACGAGTACCGATACTTTTTAAAAGTACTCACCGATACCGAGTACCGATACTTTTCTTTAATGTCATGTGACGCTTTCCAATAAGAACAGACCATATAAAAATGCCCCCAGCTCACATGTATATATCCCCCAGCTCATGGATATGCCCCCAGCTCATGGATATGCCCCCAGCTCACACATGGATATGCCCCCAGCTCACACATGGATATGCCCCCAGCTCACACATGGATATGCCCCCAGCTCACACATGGATATGCCCCCAACTCACACATGGATATGCCCCCAACTCACACATGGATATGCCCCCAACTCACACATGGATATGCCCCGAGCTCACACATGGATATGCCCCAGCTCACACATGGATATGCCCCAGCTCACACATGGATATGCTCCAGCTCACACATGGATATGCTCCAGCTCACACATGGATATGCTCCAGCTCACACATGGATATGCTCCAGCTCACACATGGATATGCTCCAGCTCACACATGGATATGCTCCAGCTCACACATGGATATGCTCCAGCTCACACATGGATATGCTCCAGCTCACACATGGATATGCTCCAGCTCACACATGGATATGCTCCAGCTCACACATGGATTTGCCCCAGCTCATGGATTTGCCCCAGCTCACACATGGATATGCCCCAGCTCACACATGGATTTGCCCCAGCTCACACATGGATTTGCCCCAGCTCACACATGGATATGCCCCACCTCACTCATGGATATGCCCCACCTCACTCATGGATATGCCCCACCTCACTCATGGATATGCCCCACCTCACTCATGGATATGCCCCACCTCACTCATGGATATGCCCCACCTCACTCATGGATATGCCCCAGCTCACTCATGGATATGCCCCAGCTCACTCATGGATATGCCCCAGCTCACTCATGGATATGCCCCAGCTCACTCATGGATATGCCCCAGCTCACACATGGATATGCCCCCCAGCTCATGGATTTGCCCCAGCTCACACATGGATAATGCCCTCCCAGCTCACACATGGATATTGCCCCCCAGCTCACACATGGATATTGCCCCCAGCTTATGGATATGCCCCCAGCTCATGGATATGCCCCCCAGCTCATGGGTATGTCCCACCCCGCGACGATACTTACCTTCCTGAGCGACGCCAGGAATGTTTCCGCGCGTCCGCTCGTTGGTAGGACCCCAGCCGCGACCACGTGGGACCATGTGATCACGGCTGGGGTCCTTCCAACGAGCGCGCGCGGGGAAACTGGGCGTCGCCCAGGAAGGTAAGTATCATCGCGGAGAGCAGCTGCAGGGCCTGTCCGAATGCTCTGACAGGCCCTGCAGCTGCTCACTGTGTTCATACTTACCTTCCTGAGCGACGCCGGGAAAGTTTCCGCGCGCGCGCTCGTTGGAAGGACCCCAGCCGTGATCACATGGTCCCACGTGGTCGCGGCTGGGGTCCTTCCAACGAGCGCACGCGCGGAGACATTCCCGGCGGCGCCCAGGAAGGTAAGTATTGTGTGAGCAGCTCCAGGGGCGGCTGTCTGAATGCCGATAGAGCATTCGGACAGCCGCCGCAGCCCCTCGGATGCCGGCAAGCCGGCTCAATGCCGGCTTCTGGTATTGGGAAAAATATCGGGGGGGTACTGCACGAGTACCAAGTACTCCTGCAGTACCCAGTATCGGCCCCGATACGATACTATTTTCACTAGTGACCAACCTGGTGACTGGCAGCCCGGAAATTGAAAAGTCTCGGCTGCTAGTGATGCTGGGTGGGGTGGAGGATATTTCTTTACTTCACCCCGTGTTTCACCAGATTGGGGGATCAGGGAGGGGTGAGAAGGGGAGACTCTACTCATTCTGATCTCTTTTTAAAGTGGTCAGGATGTGTAGAATGTTCCTGTAAACAGTTATAACAATTAAAAGCCAGTTGTGAAAGTATGCCATGTTGGTCTTGTAGGAAGGTGCTTCTCTTACTAAGTTGTATGTGCAAACAGCAATACAGCCTCTTTCACAAGACCTATTCAAATACAGAATAGATATGAGGAAAAAAAATAATAAAACTGTTGAACGCTAGCTATTTAAATTCCTTGAGTATCTTGATTAAATTCCACTGGAAATGAACTGATCTTTGCATTACTCCGTCTGGAACAATCGAATTGTTAAACGTGATGTAGTTGATATGGAAGGAAATTACAACTCCTTGGTCCCAAATTCTCCGTTCACTGACCTAAATGATTACAAGAAAGTGATCTGTGAATTTAGGTTACAGTGATGGCCTCAGAGGACACCTTTGCTCTCCCACTTGAAATCCTGGCTCTAAACATTGACAAAATAGGCCTCATAAGGTTTTAGCCCAATGACGCCTTTACAGAGAACACTACCCTATAGGGGTTATTCAATGAGCACCGAGTTGGCCATGAAATTGCACCGAACGGTGAATTTCCCTGTACATAGCAATTTCGTGGCCATTCAGCTACTCAAAAAGCTGTCAATTCGCAAAATATTGGCGAATTGCCAGTGAAATACGGTGATCTCCAGTGGCAGTGAACACCCCAGAGAGAAGTAATGGTTAAACAGCAGCGACATGTCAGTGAAATGCCCTGATTTTTGGTAGTTTCATTCGACAGGTTTAAAGAGGTGAATCCCATAGATTTCAATGTTAAAAAAATTCCCAGTTTTACTTAAATATTTATTCAACCGTTTATACTTTTCATTTGCAGCCAAAAATCTCGTTATATTTTTAAGGTATTTTTGGGGAATTTTTTTTTTTTTTTATGGCATTTTTTTAAATTCTGTAATCTTATTATTTTAATGCACTGTTTTTGTTTTTTTTTGTTTTACGGCTTTTAAAAGTTGCGTTGTTTTTTGTCTTTACCCCTGTTCGTCGGCTTGTCAACTTTTTCCGGCAGCTGGTCAGCGATCTGTTCGGTGGGTCGTCGGATGTAATCGGCAGTTTTTTGGATGCGTCCGGTGGGTCGATTCGCTGCACTTAGGGACCCTGTGGTGAATGCTGAATTCACTGCGGGGTTGGCTAATTTAACTTGCCAAAGTGTGACGATCAGAGCAGAAATGTTCAATCACTGCATATACTACCCACGTTGTCTGGGACTGTATCCATTACAAGGCGAGCATTTCAGTAGTAAGTGACACTCTTCCAGTAAAAAGTCAACATGCTCCACTGCCTCTCCAGTTCCAGCCATACTCTTGTCCTGCTCTCTCTCTCCTTCACTGGCAGATGCAGGCAGTTAGTACCTCAGAGAACTTGAGAGGAAAAGGGAGCACAGTGTGAGCAAGAACCTCCCCCTGCTGCTGTGAACCAGTGAGATCACCTGGATTGTGTATAGGTCATCCCACCCCAGACGTCTAAACCAGAAATCTCATGAAAGGCAGAAGAGCATGTGCAAAGGCCTCTGAGACGGGGCAGAGTCCCACAAACATCCATATAGACTAGAGCTTGCAGTTCTTGTCTTCTTGACGTTCTCCGTTGCGTCTGGTGCTTCAATACACTATCAGTCAATGGGAACGTGAAACGCCTAAAAATTGGGGGATGGGTATTTTTACCTATTCTCCCCCACCTGCCCAATGGAATATAAACAAACATGAGTACTAGCTCTGAGAAAATGCAAATAATTAATAATCACATTGCACGTAGTATAACATTTGAATAGTGCTGCAATTTGTGTTTATATCTGGCTAGTTGCTAATCATTCTGGTTTCCTGTGACTGGCGCAGGTTGCTCCAAGCAGACTGAAAAACATTGTGAACAGCATACAGTGCCTGTGATTTCCAGGTTATACACTGGATTGTCGGCAAGATTATCCATTCTGTTTTTGGGGTGGGCTTAGATTAATAATTGTTAGATTAATAATTGGATGTGCTTGTTCACGTGTGTGATGGGGAAATTTTAAGAGGCAGTCTGGCACCCCCTTCCCTTAACTTCACCATTTGTCACATATCCGGGTGTATTCCTTCAATTAATGTATATGTATGTACATGTGCTTAGCTAGTCATTAACTCAAACATACACAGCTAGCTATGTGTGTATGATTTAGTGGCTGATAATGTATATTGAGCATGTGTGATATTTGTTATGTATGTGAGTGTACAGCTACTTTTAGTAGCGTCTCTGTTTATGTATACATAAAGTAGACTAGGTGTATGTTTTTGTATAGTTTGCTTCAGGGAAGCCATGTAACACAAAAGAAATGATTACACTAAAAAAAAAAAAAAATCAATTCCTTTATTCCCACGATGCAGAGGATGACACGATCCGCTGCCACCTCGAGCTGTTTGCAGAAGGACACTGAGATGATCTCAGTGAGAACAAATAGCTCCCGATGTCGTTCTGCAGGTGCTGCAAGATTGCGTAATTGCGATTTCATGGAGGGTTCATTCTGGTGTTCAAGGAGTCCTATGGACCTCAGGAAATGATACCACCTGTGTCTTACTCATAATAAATCTACCTGATAGTAGGGGAGCCTTTAATAGCTTGCACAAGATTTTTCCTTAGCGGCTCTCTATTACCAGTCCCTGTACCAGTTTGAGTGGAATAGAGCTATCTGTCTTGGCATACTGTGACAGATCTCTGTACCCTGACAGGGTCACATCTGCCAATGCTGTTTCTTTGGTGGACTCCCGTGTTCTCCTCATGACTCTCGTGCCTTTCTCCAGTACCTCCGATGAAGAATAAAGACAGGTACACGCAGAGAGCCTTGCTAGCATCCCCCAGAAATAAGCCGAGGCTGTAGATCTGGAGCTTTTTGTTGGAACAGCTACTACTATAAATAGCTGCTACTCAAACCATGAGTCGTGACTGCATGTAGGGTCAAAATAGAACTCCTTTTTAACAGGGAACAAGCACACATATTTATACGATCAAACGTGGGTTATTTCCATATACAAAACCTCCCAAAAAGGCACACTATATAATAAATTTATATTACACCCAATATAGGAGAGCACCATGAGATAATATCCATCCTATAGTGGTCGATGTATAATGGACCCATATAAATATAGGCAACAATCCATAATACCATCATTAAATATAAATGGACCTAATAAAATACATAGTACCGTAAGAAGTGTTAAGTATATATTGATAGCACATAATGTAATTAGAGAATATTATTTTAAAGGGTTAATAGTACCTACGCCTATATAAGCACGTTTATATTGCTATACTAAATATAAGACAATTTAGAATATATAAAAGGCATAAGTTCACTTGGTCTAAATGGGTGTGGTACACACTAGCACACTGACACCAATACAGAAAAACAATACATTTTATTATTCGGACGAATATCCTCATATGACAATTTATTGCAAGGGATCAATAGTCACGACAGGCTGATTTATGTTTCATCTGAACTCCCTGACATCCCGTGTATGATATTCAGATGGAGCGAATGTCTTGTAATCATTATGGATAACTGGATAACTTCCTCTTTTCGTGAATTCTGATGTGAGGGGAGGAGGGTGAAGACCTGCAAGTGAAACCAAGTGTCCGTATGATACCCCAGAAGAACAAAAGAACCATGTGATCCGTGGAGACGCGAAACCGGAATCGCGTCATGGGCGTGAAAAATCCTCGTGGAACGCAGAAGTCTGTTCAGCGCATGCCCAAGATGGCGGCGCTAAGAACAGTATAGATGAGGATTGTATGGAGGCGTGAGACGCACGCCTATAGGATGGTAATTAGGACATGTGCAGCCAGTAAAGCCTAATTTTTTTTTTTTTTTTTAATTTTATTTTACCAGGAAGGATACATTGAGATTTCTCTCATTTTCAAGTATGTCCTGGGTGGTGAGTATGTACCATTTAGGTGTCTTGCCCAAGGACACTTACTGGAGAGATGCTCTTGCTGGAATCAAACCCATGTCTCCACAGGCTCTCTCCATGCAGAGCAGTGATGTTACCTCTACTCCACCCAATTGTGGACACTATATAATAATGTGAGAGGTCTGGAACCATACCAGCTGATGAAGCCGTTTTAATTCAGCGAAACACGTCCTGGAGACATAATTGTTCTTTTATTTTAATGTTTTAATAAATGTCTTTTAAACGGCCACGTCCTTGAATTCATTGTGGTTTTATGGATTTGTCCGGTTGAACGAAAAATCCATATGTGCGCATATAGAGCTAGTGGAGCTCCACCAATGGTAAGCTGAAAATTGACAAAACGCTTTTACCCGGGTTTACACCAGGAGAGTGCCTTCCCGTCCTTTACTTGTCTCCACACTTCCCACATAGGAGCTTTATGGTGGAGGAAGAATTTCCAACAAGGTGTGGGCAGGGATGGGCAATTTGTACTGCCCGACGCCCCTGACAGCTACAGGGTTATTCAGAGAGCGTGAAAACAAGGACAATGACTAGAGAATGACAGGAGAATGAAAAATTCTAGGTCAAAATAGCCGATTTGGAAAGTGAGATGAAAGGGAGAATTTTTCTGGTTTGGCTATTTTGACCTAGAATTTTTCATTCTCCAGTCATTCTCCTGCTTTTCACCGCTCTCTGAATAACCCTGTTAGTTTTTGGGGCCGGGCAAGTATGCATTAATCAGCTGTCAGTCCCGCGTGCTAGGAGCTGATCTAGGAGCTGATTGGTGCAGGGCTGACAGCTGACACAGCTCACTGTAATTTATTCACCTCACACAGATGCAACTCAGTGCAAGGAGCTGCTTGTCCCGCACCTGGCAGATTGCTCCCTGTGAACCAATGAAAATCAGGCTGCCTGCTCAGCACAGGCCAGAAGCACCCTCTGCTGGTCAAGCAGGAAATTTAAAACTGCTTTGCTGGTCAGTGGGAGCTATAGTGCCTGACAGGAAGAAAAAACCTGTTAATCCCCCCCCCCCCCCCCCCCCCCATAATAATTTCCCTGGGTATGAGGATGCAGAAGAAGCAGCAAAAAAAAAAAAAATCGGAATCCCTAGTGATTAAAACTGAGACAGTCCGAGGGCGTGGCCGACTGCCGAGCATGGTGGACGTGCTTTAATTCAGCTCCTGCTCCAGCAAGCGATTTAAAGCGGATATCGCACTCATACAGACCCCAAAACTTGCTACACATACTGGGAACTTGAAGTCATCGGGATGGCTAACGCTAAAACAAAGAAAACCGCAGGGAAACAGGAGTTTTTTACTCCCCGGCCTACCAAACGCCGCGAGGATGCGGATGCTCAAGATGGCGGCGGATCTACACCTCATTCCCCTGTGAAAACGATTACGTACTCAGAGGTTGACTTGGCCACATTCACCTTCCGGATGGAGACACTGTTTAAAGACTTCTCAGAGACATTAACAACGCGCTTAGACACGGTGTCTGCGGACATAAGGAAAGACATTCAGGATATTGGTGAGCGAACCTCTCATCTGGAGGGTAAAATGTCCGAGATGGCGACAGCGCATAATGATATGGCTGGTGTGGTGGAGACGCTTGAAGCTAAGTTACAGCAATGTCTCAATAAAGTAGCGGATCTTGAAGACAGGTCCCGCCGAAACAATTTAAAAATCAGAGGGGTCCCAGAGTCAATACACCCCCGAGATCTCGGGACATATGTAGCGGATTTTTTTTCATTTTTGCTCCCTGAGGTCACTCTGGAAACGATACTCATGGATAGGATCCACAGATTGCCGAAACCGCCATCGGCACCCCAGAAAGCACCCAGGGATGTAATATTGAAATTACACTATTACAAGCCGCGAGAGGATATATTACGTGCACTACGTAAACCGGATGTCTTGGGATCCCAATATGGTCACCTTGCGGTATATCCTGATTTTTCGAAAGCAACCCTGCAACAGCATAGATTGTTTCGGCCTATCACAACTACACTACGCTCGGCTGGAATTTTATACCGCTGGGGCTTCCCCACCAAGCTGGTTGTTCTCCGAGACGGCACAACTACGGTGTTCAACTCGATAGAGGAAGGTCGAACAACTCTGGAATCCTGGGGATTACAAATAGAACCTGATGTCCAAGAGCGACTGTCACAAGTGCCCAAATTGCTGCCTGAATGGCGTGTTCGCTGAATGGTACATTTTGTTTTTGGGACTTCCGAACGCAAAGTCGCCCCCACCTGGTTCCTCCGAAACAGAACAGTCCCATTTGAATTGGATTGCTCCACGATATCAGTTGGGTAATGTTGCTGTCTTTATTTCAGCCAACTGTCGTTTCGCTGCTGGTTGCAGATGGGCCCCCCCATCTTTTGGTTTTATTTTGCTCTCCCGTTTCTCCCCCTTTTTGTATAAGGGTACGGGAACCTTCCACTGTAGGGAATTCCCGATGGAGAGTATGGCGTTCCTGAACGCACTCTGTTTTGTTTATGTTTATAACTTGTTTATTTGCTTATTTGTTCTTTTTTTATTTCTAACCCTCCCTTCCTCCCATTCTTTAATCCTAGGGGGATGCAGCCCCTATCATACTTTGCTAATAGATAATATACAGAGGCAACGTACATGAATATAAATGGCAGTGTTTGTATAGAATTTTATGAAAAGTAGTTACCTATAATGTAAAGGGCCTAAACCTGCCCGTTAAAAGGCATTCTTTATACAGGGATATACGCACCTACGACGCTGATGTTGTATGCCTCCAGGAGACACACTTTCGAAGACTAGACCACCCAAAACTTTATGCACCACAATATCGCACTCAATTTCATTCCACCTATAGAGCTAAATCTAGAGGGGTGACAATACTGATTCATAATAGGGTTGCGCTGCAAACTCATCGTATTGTTACTGATCCCAGAGGCAGATATATTATATTAGTGTGCACTATTGACGGTAGACTTTATACGCTTGTGTCAGCTTATGCTCCTAATAGTTCCCAAACTCAATTCATGACACATCTAATGAATAAAATTACAGATGTACTTTCAGGTGACTTAATAATGTGTGGAGACTTTAACGTTTGTTTGGATCCAATTAAAGACCGATCGCATCCCTCAGGGACCCATTCGAGACAACAGACACACAAACTTCATTCCTTTCTCAGACAACACCAACTGTATGACGCTTGGCGCGTGTTTCATCCCACAGAGAGGGATTATACTTTTCGTTCAGGGGTGCATAATAGTTATTCACGCATTGATTACTTTCTAATTCCAACCAACCTACTTCCACGCATTACTGACTGCAATATACTCCCTTTTACGTGGTCGGACCATTCCCCGATGACTATTGTTTTACAAGATGACTATAAATCGTACACTGGATCACCCTGGAGATTTGGGGAACATTTACTTAAACATGAACCGGCGCTGACAGCGATTCGGGAAACATTAATTAATTATTTTAAAGAAAATGTGTCCCCTGAAATGAGCCCATTTACAATTTGGCAAGCCCATAAGACGGTGGTTCGGGGGACGTGTATCCAATGGGGGGCTAGACTTAAGAAATTATACATGACGCAACGTGTAACTATATTACGAAATATAAATGACATAGACACACGTAACAAAGCATCTCCGACTCCAGAATTAGCAGACGAATTAGACGCGGCGCTACGTTCCCTGACGGATTTAGAGGCTGATAAATATCGCATAGCCATGAATAGAATGCGTGCCAAATTTTATGCGTTTCAAAATAAACCGGGCAGCAGACTTAACCCTCCCCTTCAAACGTTGGGATCTCACATCTTAAAACGGATGGTGGAATTATTTACAATCCGATGGCAATGGCAAATGAATTTGCGAGTTACTACGAAAAATTGTACAATCTGGAGGTGGATGACACTAATGTTCATCCCACGTCCGATACTATTGACGCTTATCTACGCAATATCAACCTCCCAAAATTATCGGCTACACAAGCGAATAAATTGGCCTCTCCCATCACCCAAGAGGAGCTTTCTGAAGTAATTAAAGCTTTACCGAAACGGAAGGCCCCAGGTCCAGATGGATTGACGGGTTTATACTATCTGACTTTCTCTCCCCAACTCTTCACACACTTAAGTAAAGTTTTTGAGGATGCAAGAGAGCAAGGTTCTTTTCCACCAGACATGTTACGAGCTCATATTATCACGCTCCCTAAACCGGGCAAGACCCCTGACATCTGTCGTAACCTTCGTCCTATATCGTTGCTTAATGTGGATATAAAGATTTACAGTAAGATACTGGCGAATAGACTGCAGCGTATTCTGCCCTCATTGATAGGACAGGACCAGGTAGGATTTATTTCGGGCCGACAAGGCCCAGACAGTACGAAAAAATTGATCAATCTGATGGAGGTGTTAAGACGATCGGGACAACCGTGCCTGGTCCTGTCTTTAGACGCTGAGAAGGCGTTCGATAGGGTGAGTTGGTTGTTCCTTCGTGTGGTTCTTCAAAAGTTTGGTTTTCCACCTCCAGTATTAGCTGCAATTCAGGCCCTATATGATTCCCCTTCCGCTAGAGTTGTTAACTCGGGATTCCTCTCGGAGGAATTTAGGATAACGAATGGCACAAGACAGGGATGCCCCCTCTCTCCCCTTTTGTACGCCTTAGTGTTGGAGCCACTTGCTCAGGCTATACGGCAGAATGATGATATTAGAGGCATCGCCGTTGGTCCGACGATTCATAAAATACATCTGTATGCTGACGATATTCTTCTGACCTTGACAGAACCGGAGGCTTCCCTATCCGCCCTTTATGGGGAGCTGGAAGTGTACAGTAGAGTCTCATACCACTTAGTGAACTTGCTAAAACACAAGCCCTCCCACTTAATATTCCACATCAATCACTAGACAATCTTAAAATGCATTATAATTTTGAATGGCGCAAAACATATTTAGTATATTTGGGACTTAGAATCACGGGACATCCAGACGGTCTATATAAACACAACTATGAACGCGTTTTTCTGAGACTAGGTCACTAATACATCTGTGGAGATCGAGGGAAGTCTCATGGATGGGAAGGATGGCGGCAGCAAAGATGGTGATCTTACCGAAATTACTTTGTGTTTCGAGCTCTACCGCTTAAACTACCTAGGTCATTTCTAGTTACGTTGCAGTCTATATTGGTGTCTTATGTATGGAATAATAAGAGACCGCGAATAGCGCGCAGACTGTTATGCTACAGACAAAGAGACGGGGGATTGAACATGATACATATCCAACATTATTTCTGGGCATCATGCCTTGCCTCCTTGTCAGAGGTGTTTCATAGCCGTCCTACGCCACAATGGCTCACCATTGAGGCACATACATGGATGGACATGACTTGGCCAAAGTGTTATGGGTCCCTCCAAAGGACAGACCGCGGTTCCAGTCGCCGTTGGCTACCACGTCTCTGCACCTGTATATTTGGGATCGAATTTTCCCCCTTATTACGAACCATCACCCCATCTCCATGGCGATGCCAGTGGAAGCACTCCGCTACATTCTCCCACAAGGGAGATGCCGTCAATGGCTACAATATGGAATTACGAATCTCCACCATTTCTTTGACACGGCCGCCATTCTTCCTTTCGAGACTATATGCACCAAATTTAAAGTACCACAAACAATGTTTTTGTCTTATCTACAATTACAATCCTATTTTAGGTCACAATCGGTATTATCTAAGTTGAGAGCTATTTGCCATTGTTGTCTGAAACTGAACTTTTTTGCTTAGACCCTCTTGCAACCGCTAGACCGATTTCGTTATTTTATAGAGTACTTAACACGCCAACACGGACTGTGGTCTGGTCTTTCCAAAACACCTGGGAAAAAGAACTTGGTCAAAAATTTACACCTACACAATGGGCATCTGCCTTCATGTTCGCTGTGGGGGCGACTAGATGTGTTACTCTGATAGAGACTCAAAGAAAAATACTATACCGGTGGTACCTCACTCCGGACAAGATCAAGCGATTTTCTCCAATATTCGGATCTCTGCTGGAGGTGTTCCCTGGAGACTGAATCTATGAGCTACATATGGTGGTACTGCCCTCGGATAGCCCCTTTGTGGAGAGACATTTCGTCACTGGCGACAGAAATATTGGGTACACAGATTCCGCACTCACCTGAAGTCTTATTACTGGGCATGATTAAACTTCCACGACCTCAGCTACGGATGTTATTTATCCTCATTTCTACAACCGCCCTACTTCTCGCACGAAATTGGAGAACTATGTTGGTTCCCACTTGCAAACAGGTGACCGACCTTTTGGAACAATACCGTAGCTTTGATTCTAGGATAACAATGGCGGAAGGATTACAATCTCCCAAATGGGACCCATGGAAACTTTGGGATGTACACAAAATATATAAGGCATGCGGTCTCTAGTAAAAGTCTATGTTTGAGCTATATACCTCCTGCTGCAAACCCTCCCCCCCTCCTTTTTTTTTTTTTCCCCCTCCCTCCTTCCCCCAAGGTTTTTGAATGTATTTTTCTTGTCTGTCTGGAAATATCCAATAAAAATGTAATTTAAAAAAAAAAAAAAAACTGAGACAGTCCGTCATTTTTAATTTTTTGGGATGGGAAAAAATAAAAGCCATAAATTATGTTTGTTTAACCCTTTCGCTGCTGAGGCAGATTCATAATATATCTTTATTATATGTATACGTTATGTCCTGTCTGTATATTATAACAAAAAATGCAATAGCATTTGAATTTTCAATAATTTACAATGTGTAAAGTGTTGGTTTTTTTTCCACATTTTAACATGCAAGCATTTGCGGTTATATTTTCTATGGGTTGCGCTTGTTAAAAAAATTAGAAATGGTCTCGTTACATTTTTTGGGGGGAAAATTGTGCGATTTTTAACAAACGCACCTCATACACAAATTGTTAGTCCAGCATCATTGTTCACATTATAATTGAAATGGGAACAATATTGCTGCATAAACAAAACAAAAAAAACTTGTTTATTTTTATTTTTTGTTACCAAACATGACCATGTAAATGTTATCGTTGGAAAGGTCATGCTCTGGCCGATCCAACAATACCAAACATTTACCCCTAGCTGCCACGGATCGGGAGATAGGGGGTTACAATGAACCCCCTATCTCCACCATTGGTGGCAACTAGCGGTTAACTCCAGGACTGACGTCATCGCGCTATGCACGATGACGACAGTTGTCAGGGGGAGTTCCCGGAAGCTTGGCCGACATCCAAGATGTCGGCCAGCTCTGGGAAAGGATCACGATCCGGCGCTTTTCAGTGCCGAATCGTGATCCGGCACCCAAGGGGTTAAAGCCAGGCACGGTTTGGAAGGGCAGGCTGTGCCCTTCCAAACTGTGCCTGGCTTTGATTTTGATCGTTGGCCCCCGGGAGGGAGAGAGGTCCGAAGGACTCCTCCCCCCCCTTTTCAGGCACCTCCTCCGCACTCGCGGGGGGGGGCGCCTGCAGTAGATGTCATCACGCCACCGCAATGACATCTATCGGTGCCCGCAGCGGTCTGGAATGCTGGGCTGACATCAAGGCTGTCAGCCCGCACCGGGGGGCACAGCGATCTGCGCGTCCTCCACAGCGAAGTGGTTAAGTAAACTATGGCTTTTAGGGTGACCATATCGGCCATGTTTAAAGGGACACCTAATTTACTCATGCTGATGGGCAGTGCATGAAAAATGCCACCCTGCATCATGTATAATCCATACGCTGCAGGTAAGAAATCCAAAAGAAATCCCAGGTAACCAGCCATCATCTGCCTGCTGCAGCATTTGAATTATATGTTGAAGGGCAGTACTTTTCCCTTTGCTCCCCTCTGCATGAAATGGCAATATGTGTCCCTTTAACCTCCCTGGTGGTCTATTTCTTCAGCAAATTCTGTGCTGAAAACTGTCTAATTTTTTTTTATTATTATTGCCCTCCCTAGCGGCGTCCCTAGTGTGGCTCGGGGTTAAATTCCTATGATGGACGCGGTAACCCCGAGCAACACTCGGATGCCGCTGGATACATTACCGCTCCCTCGATGTCCCCAGCGGCCTCCTCCGGCGACCTCCATTACTTCCTGGATTCCTTCTCGCAAGGAGGAAACCAGGAAGTAAAACGCTGCGATCGCCGGGGGAGGCTGCAGAGATCAGCGAGGGAGCGCACGGAGAGGTAATGTATACAACCCGAGTGTGTCTCGGGGTTGCCGCTTTCGGCAGTGAAATTTAACCCCAAGACACACACGGGATCACCGCCAGGGAGGTTAAACATGCCTGATATGGTCAGTGGGGGCAAATGCCCCCTGGGCCACTCTGATTTGCAATCAAACGGCCGCACTACCCTCAGTCTCACAACAGCGGTACCGCAAAATAAAAGCCGCACTGCGTGTGTCTGTTCTTGTGCAGGCAGTGTTGCCACCTGCGTTAATGACCGGGGGGCAGAAAGTTATGGGGGGGGGTAGCTGTGGCCTCATGGAACTGCTATTGGACTGAGCAGCCCGTCAGCAGCTTCCTTGGCTTGTTATGTAATGTGTGGCATGTATGAGCGTATCACAGAGCTCCACAGCTGTAAAACTCACTGTAATGTGCGTTGTGTATGAGTGTGAGCTTTATTGTAGTGGAGCTCTGTGATACACTCATACACAGCAAATTACTGTGAGTTTTATTGCCGTGTAGCTGTGTGATTCACTCATACACAGCGCATATTACTGTGAGTTTTATTGCTGTAGATCTATGTGATATGTTCATACACACCACACATTGCTGTGATCTGTAATGTGTGGGTTGTAGGAGTATGAATAAATTGCAATACAACAAGACGTGTTCTATTTAATCTTAATACCTGTGTTTGATCACATTAATGTGGTTTGTTCTATATGTGGTTAAGAATAAAGACCTAATGCGATTTTGTTGAAATTATATTTCTTATCAGGACAAGTAGATTGTCTTGAGGGACAAGTAGATTGGGCTTCCATTTTAGTCCATAGGACAAGTAGATTTTTTTTTTTAAAATTTCCACATCCCTGTGTGGGTTACCTGAGAAGGGAGAAAACAACAACCCAGAGGTGCACATCCACTAAGAGCCAGTGTTTGGGGCTCTTTATTTGCGAGGAGAACTATTACAATACACTATATTTTGTTTCCGTTTCCTGGCCTGGGAGAATTCCCTCACTCCCCACATGGAGGGCTGAGTCAGCATTCACTCTCAGGGTTTTACAATAGTACTTGTGCCTGGTTTTATCTTGCATGCCAATGCACATTTTGTAATCAAAAACATGTCTATTAAATTTTAACACACGTGGAAAATTATTGAAAACTTACGAGCAAAAACAAATGGCGAAGCATCGGTTTTTGACAATGAGTATCATAGAACTGAAGAAATAAAAAACAATGGCGAAAAATCGTGCATATATCAGTTAAATGCCAATCTGTTGGATCACCAGACACAGTTGGATCACCAAATCTGTACTCCGTCTTTCCTTTTTGAATTTTTTTCCTAGATCAAAAGTAGAGTACATTGCATACACTCTCCTATTTTTTTCCTATATCAAAAGTAAAGACGGAGTACAGATTTGGTGATCCAACTGTGTCTGGTGATTCAACAGATTGGTATTTAACTGATATATGCACGATTTTGCGCCATTGTTTTTTATTTTTTCGATTTTTGGTATTTTTAAAGGTTCCAAGGTACCTTTTACTTTGTGCTGCAATAGATTAAGAACTAAGACAAAAACTGTTTACTCATAGAACTGAAGAACATAGAATATATAGTACATTAAATTTGGGCTGAAACAAATTATCGATTAGTTTCATCGTTGATTTAATCAATTTGTGGGACTTTACTCCGTATAATTTTGTTCTAGGGTTATTACTAGAGATGTGCATTCATTTCGGAAAAATTTGGAATTTGTAGCGAAATTTGATAATACGTAGTTCGGAAGTACTTCCGAATAACGAATCGATACGAAACGAAATGGTATATAACGAATTTATTTTGTTTTACAATGTCATCATCATAAAAGAAAAATTTGAATAATCGATATTCACTATTGAATTTGAAATGAACTATCGAATTGATCTTAACTTAAAATACAAGTAATAGTCAGCAAAAGATTTTATGAAACAAATTAATTTTGTTTCACTGTTTAATTTTACTCAAATACTAAATCTGTGACACAGCTTAAAATTTAACCGTAGCTTTTCTTTTAACAGCAAAATTTGATTAATTGGGGTTTTATTTAGTGATCCAAAATTCGAATTCATATCAACTATCTAATTGATATATAAAATTCGAATCGATACGAAACTTCAAATCGAAACAAAATTAGTTACGAAATTCCGAAAATGAAATTATTTAAAAACGAAACAAATTTTTCAGCCATGCACATCCCTAGTTATTAGACATAACCAGTTTGTTTTTATTTAGTTTACAATTGCAGAAGCGCTATAACACATACAGCTGGAGTCCTATTTCACCACCTCCACCTGCCCGTCACCACCTCTTTGGTATGGAGCTGCCATTCTCTCCCTTTGGTCTGGTCCCTTCCCACAAACTCCCTCCCACATTCAGGTCCGGTCTTTTGCTCAAACCCACTCTCTCTAACGCTCAGGTCAAGTCCCTTGAACAAACTCACTCCCTTCCACCTTCGGACCCTCCTCCCGCTCAGTTTGTTCATGAAATTATTGTATTGACACTCTAATAAGCTAAATTGGTCAGGCTGCTTTGAGTGCCCACTGTTCTTACCCTGCTTTCGTGCTGACATCATCAGAGGCCTGTTCAGTTCCTCAGCAGCTGTTGAATTGCTCCATTGCAGCAATTCAGTTTGCTGAAACAGTCTCACTGAACGCTTTGGCTGTGAATATTGAAGCGAAAGGGCGGAGGATTGCTTAATGAAAGGTGCTGTTTCTGCAATGTCCATTTTTTTACCACTTTAGTGTTAATGGTTACCATGTTCCAATAAATATTTGGTGTTTTGCTGCACCAAACCTTCAAACTGAACATTTCCTTACTGGATTATTTGCTCCGTGGAGGCAGCCATCTTTTCCATGTCACTATCAGCTAACCTGCAGCACCTCTCTACTTAGCTGCAAGTGCTAAGTTAGCAGTGCTGAGCGTGTTTAGCGTTCTGTGCTAAGTTGCTAACTTAGCACTTGCAGCGGCTAAGGTCTGAAAGCTTGTAGCAGTGGTCGTGGAGAAAGAAGATGTGGGCTTAAGCTGCATACACAGCATCAATCCATCACTCTGCTCTAACCAGGTGCTCGTGCACATTGTGTGCGACAAGTATGCAATTTGCGTATGTACATATGAATGTTATGTACACTACACAAATTGTTTATGAAAAAAAGGAGGGGGAGAGGCAGGGGTTTATTTTTTTCATGTTCCTTTAAACGAAGGTGCATTGAACACCGGGGGGGGGGGGGTTGTGAAGTGAAATGAAAAAGGGGGAGTGAAATTAACATGAATAGGGTGCGATGGAAAGTGTGGGAAATGAAAAGGAAGGGGGTGGAATGGACTGAAAAGGGAGGTGGGGAGATGGACCTGATAAAGGGAGGGGGACATGAGAAAGGAGAGACTCACTGCCTATACCGTTAGAGTTATACTGCTGTGGATACTCAGACTCCTTCCTTTTACTGCGAAAAGGGGAATTCAGTGGAGGCGCTAATGTAGTATATATAGAATTATGTTGTGCAGCCAACAGGGATTACAACACAAAACCTCGACAGAAATGTGCAAATAGATAGAACAAAAAAGGGGAGGGGATCCAAGTGGCGCAGTCTCTTCTGAGAGTGATCTATATAGGTGAATACAGTATTCCTAATAAGTCAATAGGTGCTGCTGAAAGATGGAACTACAGTAATGGTAATGTGCAAAAAGACAGTGAGTGTCCTGTTCTATACAATGGTACAAAATATGACGGTACAGAATATAACAGTGATTGTCCTCATAAATGCATAAAGTGCATAAAGGTGCATGCAAAGTGCCAATGCAAAGAGACAAAAAAATGCATAAATGGGTGCATGTGGAAACAATAAAAAAGTCTAAAAAAGGTCCCGTTTCCTAATTGTCCATGCGTTTGTGAAAAAAAAATAAAAAAAATTCGGACCGTAAATAATATGGTGGAGCTGTAGATAGTCCGGTAGGGTCTCTGTTGAAGTAATCAGGAGGTTTTGAGTGAAGTCCTAAGGTACTGTCCTCACCTAGGTCCTATACAGACTCCCAGTTCCCAGAAATGGGAAGAAGGGGGAGAGGTAGAGGGGAAACAAAAAAGAGGAAAATAGTGCAATATTGATTGATAAAAGGGTTAAAAGCCCAATGACGAGGGGACACTTACAGTGTATAGAGCCTCTCGTACCGGCTCTGGTGTGAAGTGCCTTGGGCCTAATCGAGGGTGGCCTCTGCCCTTCTTTAAAATTGTTCTGAAATAACCTTCGCCTTTCTTCTTAATGATTGCTCGATTTATCTCAGATACAAAGCGAAGACATCTTCATAGCGCAATATGCAGCCAATGGTGAAAGAGGTAAATGATGGTCACAAGCAAACTCACCGATGTTGGAGCCTTAAATTCCAGGCTCAACTTGTGGGCATATGGTACTGCTATGGTGGGTACCTGCACCTCTTTCAGTGGCAAACAGTCTTCTTGTAAGGAGAAAGGAGACCGGGTGTACACAACATATGCTGTGAAATAAGGCTCTCAGGAAAATACAGATGGTGAAGAATAAAAGGGATTTATTAATTAAAAAGCAGGGGGGTATCACAGATACGCGTTTCGGCTATCAAACAGAGCCTTCCTCAGTCTATGTGAAAAATAGTTAAAAAAATGGGGGATCCATTTGTCGGTGTCGGTGGGTGAGTGAGGTCTGTGTGTGAGAGAGCGTGAGTATGTTTGTGTTTTGCTTTCACAGTTGCAGAGATGCTAATATTCAATTCCTCAGTTTCCCCAGTCTGAGGTCCTGAACGTGCACAGCTTGTGCTAGTTCATACAGTCAGTTATTTTTAAAGTGCTAGCAAGTTCAATAATGCTGTACAGTGGGAGAGGTAGAATAACAAATGTCAAAACTGTATTTTAGCGGCGTAAATGATGTGATAGAGATTGCAACTGTATTTTAGCGTTGTGAATGTGTGATCCATTTCAACTGTTTTATGCATTGTAATCCCTGACCTCAAACCCTTGACCCCTGACTCGTAACCCCTAGACCCTATACTGACACTGTCTGACATCTACAACGTTATTCTGTTTCATTTAGGTTTCCAATGAATTTACACTGCTAAAATACAGTTTTACCCAAATGTCCATACAAGTTAAATACACAGAACAGTAAGATGGAGCAAGAAATGTAATTAATGTGAAGCGTTTATGGGTGGAGTTGTGGGAAGGGAGGACGCAGGACATATTCAGGAAGTAGGTGCTGAATGGGTGGGTGAGTGAGTCTGTGTGTGAGAGAGTGAGCGGGTGAGTTTTGCTTTCACAGTTGCAGAGATGCTAATATTCAGTTCCTCGGTCTCCCCAGTCTGAGGTCCTGCGCTGCACAGCTTGTGTTAGTTCCTACAGCCACAGGTATTTATAAAGCGCTAGCAAGTTCCGTAGCGCTGCACAATGGGAGAGACAGAATAATAAATATCCATACAAGTTAAATGCACAGGACAGATGGAGAGAGGACCCTGCCCAAGAGTTTACAATCTAAGAGGAGAGGTGTGACACACTAGATGAGGGTAATAGCTGAGTATGTGAAGAAGTGGGGTGCATGGGGGCTGTGGGAAAGAAATGTAGTTCATGTGAAGTTTTGACGGGTGTGTCATGGAGCTGATGTACCGCTCCATTCTTCAAACCCCAAGAGACTTTATGTTCAATTTATATCGCGTGTTTTTAAATATATTTTACATCGTTTGGTTTTAGTTTAAATTAGTTTAGTGTAAAATGGCGTAACTTTAGTTTTAAATATACTTATATTCCTGTAGAATGTGTTTCTGTATAGCTAGTAAACAAGCTTTACTGCTGTGTAATTTATGCAACAGGGCTTTCCCCCTTATCTGGCTGCATGTTTAATTCAAGGGATATGTGATAGTGTTTGTCTTTAATCTGATGTGTTAGTGTTACCGGAATCCACTTGGTTCACTCGGGACGAGGCCGGACTGGACACGAGCAAGGATTGTGTGAACACGAGTCTCTTCAGGAAAGGCAAACTTTATTGTGCTATCACAGATGCTCAGACAGGATTGAATCGCAAAGACTGAGCCCCGAGTTCCCCCCGACAAGGGATCTTATACCCCGAATACATAATTAGGTACATCCCAATTAGCCCACCTCCCGGTGACACTATCCCACCCCACGTGGGTTAATACCTCCCTTAGTCTAATACAAAGACATTCCATTAAATTGGCCGTAAATTGGCAAACTTCATGTTCGTTTCGACAGATAGAAACATAGAAAAATGTCGGCAGATAAGAACCTTTTCGGCCCATCTAGTCTGCCCAATTACATGGATACTTTACCTGGATTTATCTTTTGTTTAGGATAGCCTTATGCCTATCCCATGCCTGCTTAAATTCAATTACTGTTTTGGCCTCTACCACTTCTACTGGAAGACTGTTCCATGTATCCACCACCCTCTCAGTAAAATAATGCTTCCTGATGTTACTTTTAAACCTTTGCCCCTCTAATCTAAGACTATGTCCTCTTGTTTTGCTATTTTGTTTCCTTTTAAATATACTCCCTTCCTCTACCTTGTGGATTCCCTTTACGTATTTAAATGTTTCTATCATATCTCCTCTGTCTCGTCTTTTTTCCAAGCGGTACATGTTAAGATCATTAAGCCTTTCCTGGTAACTTTTCTCCTTCAAGCCGTACACCATTTTAGTAGCCCTTCTCTGAACTCTCTAAAATGTCTATATCCTTCTGGAGATACGGTCTCCAGTACTGCACACAGTACTCCAAATGAGGTCTCACCAGTGCTCTGTACAGTGGCATGAGCACTTCCCTTTTCCTACTGCTAATACCTCTCCCTACACAACCAAGCATTCTGCTAGCATTTCCTGCTGCTCTATTACATTGACTACTTACCCTTAGATCCTCTGAAATAATGACCCCTAAATCCCTTTCCTCAGATGTTGAGGTTAGGACTGTATCAAATATTCTATATTCAGCCCTTGGGTTTTTACATCCCAGGTGCATTATCTTGCGCTTATCCACATTAAACTCAATTGCCACAACTCTGACCATTTTTTTAGTTTACCTAAATCATTTGTAATTTGGCTGATCCCTCCAGGAACGTCAACCCTGTTGCAAATCTTTGTGTCATCAGCAAAAAGACATACTTTTCCATTAATACCTTCTGCAATATCACTAATAAAAATATTAAAGAGAATGGGTCCAAGTACTGACCCCTGAGGTACCCCACTGGTAACAACACCTTGCGCCGAATAAACTCCATTTACCACAACCCTCTGTTGCCTGTCACTCAGCCACTGCCTAATCCATTCAACAATATTGGAATCCAAGCTCAAAGATTGCAATTTATTGATGAGCCTTCTATGCGGAACAGTATCAAAAGCCTTACTGAAATCTAAATAAGCAAGGTCTACTGCACCACCTGTGTCTATTATTTTTGTTACCCAATCAAAAAAATCTATAAGATTAGTTTGGCATGATCTCCCTGAGGTAAACCCATGTGTTTTTAGATGTTCAACATCAGGATTAGTTCTTACATTCAGTCCGGGCTATGTTCGCCTCCCTAACGCCTGTACTTATTTGTTGCGGCTATCTTCTATGCTTCCCTTTGTCTCTCAGCGGGCCTCTATGACCTTGGTGTATCCATTCCTCATTCTGTCCCTTCGTGCCAGGAACAGCAAAGATCTTTCTCAGGACTTTAATTGCTTTTCTGCTAATCTAACACATTCCTAAATTTCTATGTATACTTCATTCTAGTTTCAACTAAAACCTACCTAGTTATGTTCACATGAACCATTATTCTGAACAAGATGGCCGCCTGGCTTATAATGGCGGCCAGCTTCCAGCCTGATTCCACTTCATTAGAACAATGGATTATGCAAATGTTGTGTGAGCTAAAGGCTAAAGAATGTAAAGAATGTTTATTGTAAATACCTAACTGACATAATGTAATTAGCATATTGGTAGGACGAGGTGCGTCATTTATGCAAATTATGACTGTTGGATTTCAGCATAAATGGTGGTGTTTTTGTTCATTAAAGGTCAGAACTCTCAAGCTCAGAGAGAGAGAGAAACCTGTTGTAACATACAGCCACGTCTGGTGTTTCATTCAGCGACGCTACACTCGCCCTCAGAAGGCAGAGAGCGGCCTTCTGGAAATTCCTAACGGCTCCAGGGCAGAGGAACAGAAGCAGGCGGGTCAAGCTGCTCGAGGCGCTGAGGACCGTGCTCCCAGTAGCCGGGCTGACTGCAACGCAGAGGTGTCTGGAGAGTCAGGACAGGCGGAAGAGAACGGTTCCGTCACAGGGTGCAATAGTGGGCAGGGAGGAGGTGGGGAATATGCAGGAAGTAGGAGCTGAAGAAACACTCCTAGCTGAGGGGCGTGGCCGGAGAAGAAAAAGTGACAGAGTTTAAAGCAAGAAAATAAAAAAAAAAATCACATTTTTAAAACTTTTATACCAATATATATATACCAGAATAAAATCAATAAAAGTATTTAAATTTCAATTTAAAATAATTATTTCTAGACCTGCATATCCCTTTAATGGATATATGGCTCTCTGACACCTGTTTAAACATGGGACTGCAATAACAGTCTCCTTGTCTGCATACTTTTGCCCGGTTCATTGAAAGGAGATGCTGCAGCCAGACGTCAGTGGTTAAGGTGCTCTGCTGGGGTCTACTAACCAGGCAAGAGCACATGGAGCAAACAGGACAACATTAACAGTGGAAAAAGGGGGTCCCCAGTAGCAGCTCCATCGGAATGGGACCTCCTGTGACAATTATATTTTGCGCTACAAAACATACTTAATTTGGATAAGTCAAATGTTTTTAATTCCCATTTGAATTCTGGCTGGCCCTACTATAAGTGGACTAGTAGGAGGTTAAACATTAATGCAAGGTACTGTGACCACAAAGCTTTGTGAATCCCTGGTTGCAAAATGCGGTCAGAGCATTCACTGCAAAAACCTAATGAAAGATTTTACAGTACACCTAAAATGCTGTTTTTTTTTTTTTTTGTTAAAATGGATGAAGAAAAAGGCAGATAATTGCCTTTCATTTTTTTTCTTTCTTCGAAAATCATAGAACCAAGCAAGACAGTGATAATCATAGAAATCTCGTGAATGATTTCCAATAAGGCCTGAAGACACATGAAACAAAGTAACAATCAATGTAATTGCAAGATGTAAAATTATAGGTTTTATACTGGAATGTTAAGCTACAAGTACCTAGCCTCAACCTTTCAGTGCCTCTTCACTTAAGTGCTGTAAAATACATAGAAATACAAGGTGGCAGATAATGCCTTGTGTTTTAGAATACAGGTCCTTCTATACGGAGACATTACTACTAGATATTTTGAAGACTTTGAAACAGTGTGTCACGGAACGGACATGAGAGCTCTTTTCAGCGAGCCACCGGACTAAAGACTGAACCCTTTTTAAAGACCATTTTTCCTGTTTACGTTTTGGTTTTGCGTGTGAGCCTATGGACCTCCTTATTTTATTGCTAGATGTGGTTTTATTGGTGTAATGTAATAAAATGTACCCTGTATGATGTGACTGTGAAAGTATGAAAGAAACCGTTTGTATGTGTTTTTCCCTGTCGCCATTTTGCTCATCCCAGCATGGTTTCACAGAACAAAGGATCTCATGCCCCAAGATGGAGGATGCAGCGGGCCAGAGGATTGGAGGCTTTTCCAAGACCTCATCTGCCTAATCCCTGGACAATGGGAAGGCTGAAAGGGACCTGATAGGGAACAGGAGGCTGGAAAAGGAGCCAATCAGTGCTGGTTGTGTGGGTGGGGGAGTTGGTAATCTGTTTGTGTGAGGTTGTATAAATGACCCTGTTGAAACCCATAAAATTCAATTCACTGTTTTAAAGCATACAGCCACGTCTGGTGTCTTCATTTCAGAGCTACAATCACTATTGCAGGAGACACACAGCGGTCTCCTGCATCACCACTCAACCCAGGAACGGGATCCCCAAGGCAACACCGCACCATCTCTCCAGACGCCGGACCAACGCCATTTCATCCTCCAGGCCGCTCGAGACGCCGAGTGCCGTGCCACTCGGTAGTCGTCGGGCCGGACGCCATCAAAGGGGGGGGGGTCAGATAGAGCAGGACCGCAGGCGGACTTCCATCCCGTCACAGTGTTTTTCTTTTTTTAATAAATTTATATATATATATATATATAATATCTTTCCCTGTAGGAAGTCACTGTTAACTTAGTATCATAAAGTACAGTGAGCTTCAATTGTCTCCAGCAGAAAAACTCTTAAACTCCTAGGTTTCTTAACCCTTTCCCTTGTTGCGTATCCCCTTGATCTGTCTAATCCCTGTACGCCGACAACCCGAAGACAAGCTATCCTACGTTGCCGGTCTTTGACGTGGCCGGATTTCTACCTAATAGGTAATACAGTACACCGTGACCAGAAACCAGGGGTAAATATCAAGATTGCTTGCGAGCCAGATACCAGGGGTTAATACCAGGATACTCGTGAGCCACATACCAGGATTGCTCGTGAGCCAGATACAAGGGGTTAATACCAGGATACACGTGAGCCAGATACCAGGATTGCTCGTGAGCCAGATACCAGGGGTTAATACCAGGATACTTGTGAGCCAGATACCAGGGGTTAATACCAGGATTGCTCGTGAGCCAGATACCAGGGGTTAATACCAGGATACACGTGAGCCAGATACCAGGATTGCTCGTGAGCCAGATACCAGGGGTTAATACCAGGATACTCGTGAGCCAGATACCAGGGGTTAATACCAGGATTGCTCGTGAGCCAGATACCAGGGGTTAATATTTAGTCGGATCAACAGTAATAGCCAGGGGTCCGATGCTGGTTTGGTTTTGTCAGCCAATGCCAAAGGTCGGAATACCAGATCGGGCCGTCAGTCAAGTACCAAGGGGTTAAAAGCAAGGAGAATTGTCGGAAAAGCCAAAATTATACATCGGTGATCAGAAGGATAAGTTTCACTAAGAACACACGGAGTGGAAATCACGTCCGTTCAATGGACCGGTGCTAGGCGTCTGTTTTTAAACTCGGGTGCCATGTCATCATGCCACTCCCTGTCCACCTCAGTGACCCGTGGCCGCAATTGGTGACTACTTCACTCGGTGGCCAACCAGTGAGGAAGATGTTGTCGGCCGCTGGGACCCAGGTACCACAGCGTGGGGCATCACAGCCGTCTGCGCGATGATTGGGCCTTGAAGACACGGGGCGTACTGGTAAACCATGCTGACTTCACTGGGCCGCCTCTGCCTCCCTTCAGCCAGTGCAAGCCACGTGCTGTTGGCAAAGACACAGCCTGAATGCAGGTCGTCTCCCTGCAGCCAATGACGCGCATCGGCTGCGTGGGTGGGATGAATCAGAGGCATCTGGCGGGTTAATATTTTTCAGCTCCCTTTGTTGTTATTTAATCCTGTTTGGTTATCTTGGCAAGCTTTGCCGATTGGACCGTGTCAGGGGGGATAGTACTGGGGTGGCACCGGGGTATTGGGATATGGTGAGCCGAGGGTGCTGTCGGTTATAATCTCTGCACGTGAATACAACACGTTATATATATTGGACTTCTCAGCCAAGCCTCCAATATGGCAGGGATTATTATTTCATAAGAAATTTATACGAGACACAAATATCAATCGTTTATATTTCCTAGAAATTCTCCTAAATTCTTTTAATTGTCGGTGTTTTGCTTTGAAGAATACAATAATCGGATAAAAACATATATATATATTTATTACGTATACAAAAAAATTTCAAATCTCCTATCATAAACAAAGATTTATAAACCACAATCCATCAGCACATAAAAACTAGCTTCACAATATATGGATCTCCTGTTAGTAACCGCATATATGATTAATATCATTTACCTTATCAGTTAGTAACTAATACACAAATGGTTAATAAACATTTCTGCTTAATACAACATGCATTTCCCAGCAAACAATGTTTAACCAGCTAGATCTTATAGAGATATATATATATATATATATATATATATATCTATATCTCTATATATATCTATATATCTCTCTATACTACATGGATCAACAAAAGATGAGCTTATTAATAATAAGTAATAAAACTTATTTAGTGAATCCTCCCCTAATGTCGAGAATTAAACTTCTAATCTTTTGCTTTTTATTTTGTAGTTATATAATTCCTTGCTTATTAATTTCAATCACCGTAATTTCCAAATTCAATATATATATCTGTATCAATCCCACAACCGTGTCTTTTAGGATAAATCCTTATGTCCACTTCTTCATATTTCTATCTGCAGAATAGAAATATTTAGACTTTTGGAGCTACCAAGAATCTGAGAAATCTCAGTCTATCTGTTGCAAAAATCTACAGAAAATATATATATATATATATTACATTTATTCCTTAATTTAAATAGCTCTCATACATTACCTCTCCAATCTGGATTTTGATGAGTCTGCCTTGGAATTCCTTATGTAATATTGGAATATGTGAAGATTATCAATATCAGATAATCAATGCATGTGAGTTAGAGATTTGGTGAGAGTCAGAGTGCATTGTCCCGGAATGGTCTGCTAGCGGTTTGTGTTAGCCTCGGAATGTCTCATGTCCTGGCATCTGCATACATTGTGGTGTGTCTGACTGCTATGTGTACTAGATGTCTGAATGCATTGTGGTGTATGTCTCGGAGTCTCGGAATCTCAGCATCTCAGAATCTCAGTCTCGGAGTGACTGCAACCAACATTGCCGTTTCAATTATAGTCAATTTGACGTCACTAGCAATATCCTTCATTATATCAAATATAATATTTGCTATCCTCTAGAGGGCAGTATTGCACTTCTCAATTCCACCATTTAAATATTATTTCTCTTATCTCGTGTCACGAGGTCATTTTGGACAAAGACTTCTTCTCTCAGTCGCTAGACTCTTAGTCTCCACAAATCAAAATTAGATTTATATCCTCACTCCTTTCTAGTTACTTACTGAGTCTTTATCAGTTGAATTCTTTTCTCTAGCTAACTCACAGAATCTATTCTCCAGTAACTAGATTATATACTTATATAATATTTATTGGCGCATATATTTTCTACTGTAAATATAATAGAATATACCTTGATTATAGAAATATATTTCGTGAATCTATATACATTACAGAATTTAAATTCTCATTTCTTTATACCCAAAAGACAAAATATCTTTTTATTTTAAAGACTTAAAACAGACCAATAAATTTAATTATGACACGTCTAATACTTAGCTCGGGCATTATATCACACAAAGACATTTTTAAGGTTCCTTCATGTCTGGCATTTCTAAAAAAAAATTCACCTAGCCATGAACCTTTTAAAAAAAAAATCTTGGTTCATTCCTAAACTAGAGAAAATTGAAAGAAAAGACTGTCTTTAAAAACAAAATGGCTACAGGAATCCATTTTAATTTTTTCCTTTCTGTAATATACCCGACAGTGCAGTGATCTGCACAGACAGGAGGGAAGGGTGGAGTATGGTGAATGAATGGATATTGCAGAGGGAAAGGAGGTTGCTGGAATCGGAGATCTGGCGGGATTCCAGTGAACAGGAGCAGGTAGGTAGGTAAATGGAGGTCTCAGGTAAAGCTGAATAACTCAGAGCTAACAGAATGCATGAACGTGCTCTTTCGGGGAATGAGTTGCAATGAACAGCAAAGCATAACCTGGGGCATTGCCCCTTATTTTCTGTGTGTGTTTGGTGTTAACTATTTCACTGCTGGATGCTGTTATACAATGCAGGACAGGGGCAGCTTAGGAAGCCTGCTGCCAGGAGCCTCAGAGGATGGGTGCGTGACAGACAGGTTTTGGAAACACTCATGTACATCCTGTCTTCAAGACCCACCGAACGGTCAGGTTTGCCAGGTAGCTGAAGCTCAGCACAGGTGATATGATTTGCTGCACAGTGATTGCAGGATTCAGTCTGCTTTTCCCCAAGGTGATTCTTAACCCCTTAGTGACCGGGCGGTTTTACACAAATCCGTCTTTTAGTGACCGCTGCTGTTTTTACGTTTCTGCGCTGTTAGTGTTTAGGTCAAATTTTCCTCTTACTCGTTTATTCAACCCACACATATTATACACCCTTTTTCCCACCATTAAATGGACTTTCTAGAAATACCATTATTTCCATCATATCCAATAATTTACTATAAAAAAAATATGAAATATGATTGAAAAATGGTAAAAACACACTTTTTCGTAATTTAATCCCCAAAATCTACAACCACCCAAAAAGACCCCGGCTAAATAGGTTCGAAATTTTGTCCCGAGACTAGAAATACCCAATATTTACATGCGTTTGCTTTTTAACCCCTACACTGCTGAGACAGTTCACCTATGTGCGCTGCGCTCATTCTGACCATTTTGTGCTAATTATTTTTAGATGAAAGCCTAGGTCCTATTTAACCCTTTCGCTGCTGAGGCTTTTCCCGCCCCTATGCTGAGGTCATTTTTACCTGTTTTGCGCATCATGTTTAAACGTGTTTTGAAGGCTTATTTTAGTATATGACCCAGACATATTATATATCGTTCTTTCCGTCAGACTCAGTAGATTCATAATATGTCATTATTATATGTATACGTTATGTCATGTCTGTATATATAACAAAAAATGCAATAAAATATGTATTTTCAATAATTTACAATGTGTAAAGTGTTTTTGTCCACATTTTAACATGCGAGCAATTGCGGTTATATTTTGTATGGGGTGCGCTTGTTAAAAAAATTAGAGATGGGGTCTCGTTACATTTTTTTTTGGGGAAAATGACACTATTTTTAACAAACGCACCGCATACAAAAATCGTTAGTGCAGCATCATTGTTCACATTATAATTGAAATGGGAACAATATTGCTGCATTAACAAACCAAAAAAAATAAAAAAAAAAGTGTTTAATTTTTTTTTTTTTTACAAAATTTTTCACTTTCATGTTTGGTATCGTTGGAACGGCCATGCTCTGGCCGATCCAACGATACCAAAATTTAACCCCTAGCTGCCACGGATCGGGAGATGGGGAGTTCATTGGAACTCCCTATCTCCACAGTTGGTGGCAGTTAGGGGTTAAGTCTACGCACGATGACGCCAGTCCTCTGGGGGAGTTCCCGGAGGCTTGGCCGACATCCAAGATGTCGGCCAGCTCCGGGAAAGGATCGCGAACCGGCGCTTTTCAGCGCCGATTCGCGATCCAGCTCCCCAGGGGTTAATGCCAGGCATCATTTGGAAGGGCAGGCTGTGCCCTTCCAAATGATGCCTGGGTTAACCCCCTGTGCGCCGCCGATCGGAGGGAGAGAGGTCCGAAGGACCTCCCCCCCCTCCCTTTCAGGCGCCTCCTCCGCACATGCGGGGGGGGCGCCTGAATTAGGTGTCATCGCGCCCCCGCGATGACACCTAATTCTGGCGGCTGCTGGTCCGGATGCCGGGCTGACATCCAGGATGTCAGCCCGCACCGGAGGGGCCAGCGATCGGCCGGAACCCGGCCGAACGCTGACCCCGATGGGAGGACGCGCTCAGCGCGTCCTCCGCATACCAGCGGGACTGCTGAGGACGCGCTGAGCGCGTCCTCAGCAGCGAAGTGGTTAATTAAACCCTCCCCAGACAAAAAAAACTTTTTATAAAAAAACCATTTTTTTATTTTATTTAATTTTTATTTATTTATTTTTTAAAACCAAACCTGGTCATGTTTGTTATGTCAAATATGACCATCTAGCTGCCATGGATCGGGAGATAAAGGGATCCTTAGGATCCCCTTATCTCTACATGGCAGCTAGATGGTTAACTGGCCCACTGACATCCTCACACATATGGTGAGGTTGTCAGTGGGTGGGGGGCGACCTGGAAGCTAGGCTGACATCCAAGATGTCAGCCCCCCCTCCAGGTTAATGCCATACACCGCTGAAAAGGGGAGACTCTCCCCTCTCCAGCAGTGCAAACGGCATCTCCCTAGCTTCAATGGTTGGGGAGATAGAGGGCTCCGAAGGAGCCCCCCCCTCCCCTCCATTGAATTGCATGGGGACGCCTGCTGATGACGTCACCACGCAGCGTGGCGACGTCATCAGCCTCGCCTGCCCATGTAAATCACATGGGCAGGCTTCCTCCCTGCCAGATCGCTGTGGGATCCAGCGAGGGAGGTGAGTATCGGGCGGGAGGGGGATTAGGCGCTGCTGACGTACCCTGTACGTCCGCGGGTCTAAGGCAGACCTGTGGACAGGACGTACAGGGTACGTCAGGGTCCTTCAGGGGCGGATCCAGAGACTAGTCTCGGGAGGGGCACTTACAGAAAATAAGGTGTTTTAGCAGAGAGCCCGACTCACGAGAATTTACAGAGGGCCCGGCTCACAGGAGCTTACAATCTAGAGGAGCAGAGGGCCCGGCTCACAGGAGCTTACAATCTAGAGGAGCAGAGGGCACCCAGGAGCTTACAATCTAGAGGAGCAGAGGGCACCCAGGAGCTTACAATCTAGAGGAGCAGAGGACACCCAGGAGCTTACAATCTAGAGGAGCAGAGGGCACCCCGGATTTTACAATCTAGAGGAGCAGAGGGCACCCCGGATTTTACAATCTAGAGGAGCAGAGAGCCCCCAGCTCACACATGAATTTGCCCCCAGCTCAAGGATTTGCCCAGCTCATGGATTTGCCCCCAGGTCATGGATTTGCCCAGCTCATGGATTTGCCCCCAAGTCATGGATTTGCCCAGCACATGGATTTGCCCCCAGCTCATGGATTTGCCCCCAGGTCATGGATTTGCCCCCAGGTCATGGATTTGCCCAGCTCATGGATTTGCCCCCAGGTCATGGATTTGCCCAGCTCATGTATTTGCCCAGGTCATGGATTTGCCCAGCACATGGATTTGCCCAGCTCATGGATTTGCCCCAGGTCATGGATTTGCCCAGCACATGGATTTGCCCCCAGGTCATGGATTTGCCCCCAGGTCATGGATTTGCCCCCAGCTCATGGATTTGCCCCCAGCTCATGGATTTGCCCCCAGGTCATGGATTTGCCCCCAGGTCATGGATTTGCCCAGCTCATGTATTTGCCCCCAGGTCATGGATTTGCCCAGCTCATGGATTTGCCCCCAGGTCATGGATTTGCCCAGCACATGGATTTGCCCCCAGCTCATGAATTTGCCCCCAGGTCATGGATTTGCCCCCAGGTCATGGATTTGCCCAGCTCATGGATTTGCCCAGCTCATGGATTTGCCCCCAGGTCATGGATTTGCCCAGCTCATGTATTTGCCCCAGGTCATGGATTTGCCCCCAGGTCATGGATTTGCCCAGCTCATGGATTTGCCCCCAGGTCATGGATTTGCCCAGCTCATGTATTTGCCCAGCTCATGTATTTGCCCCCAGATCATGGATTTGCCCCCAGGTCATGGATTTGCCCCCAGCTCATGGATTTGCCCCCAGCTCATGGATTTGCCCCCAGCTCATGGATTTGCCCAGCTCATGGATTTGCCCCCAGCTCATGGATTTGCCCCAGCTCATGGATTTGCCCCAGCTCATGGATTTGCCCCAGCTCATGGATTTGCCCCCAGATCATGGATTTGCCCCCAGATCATGGATTTGCCCCCAGCTCATGGATTTGCCCCCAGCTCATGGATTTGCCCAGCTCATGTATTTGCCCAGCTCATGTATTTGCCCCCAGCTCATGGATTTGCCCCAGCACATGGATTTGCCCCAGCTCATGGATTTGCCCCAGCTCATGGATTTGCCCCCAGGTCACACATGGATTTGCCCCCAGGTCACACATGGATTTGCCCAGCTCATGGATTTGCCCCAGGTCACACATGGATTTGCCCCCAGGTCACACATGGATTTGCCCCAGCTCATGGATTTGCCCCAGGTCATGGATTTGCCCCAGCTCTCACCTGGTTTGTTGCCCCAGCTCCGGCAGGGGGATGAGGGACCCAGATGCCGGCAGCGCGGGAGCGCCTGCCCGATCTTGAACAGTCCGTCCTGTGAAGTGGATGCGGCTGTGTGCGTGCGCAGCCGGTCACGCGGTCCGGCCAGTCAGGTGGTACTGAGACTCAGTACCACCTGATTAGCCGGACCACGTGACCGGCTGCGCACGCACACAGCCGCATCCACTTCACAGGACGGACTGTTCAAGACCGGGCAGGCGCTCTCGCGCTGCCCGGCATCTGGGTCCCTCAACCCCTGGGCCAAATCTCGGGGGGGCAATTGCCCCGTTGCCCCCCTGGATCCGCCCCTGGGGTCCTTAAGGGGTTAAAACCTGCTCAGTGAGTGGGTCCTCAGCAGTGGCGACTCTAGGAACAATATTTGGGGGGGGCACAGAAGATACCACAGTCAAAACTGGGGGGCACTAATAATTTACGCCACTAAATCCTACCACTGAAAAAAGACTATCACCTGGTGTGAGCGACAACGCCATCACTAAAGGAAAAATTTAGCGTGAGTCGCTAAAACTTTGTGCCCGACAACTACTAACAGATCACGTTGTCCGCGGGAGTCTGTCTACAAGGTTGTTTAGCGTTCGTTAGGGAATCGCTAAGACCTGGGCTGAGACCCAGCGCTAATGTGGTTGTGTACAGGATGGAACTGTTTTTTTCCAGAGCAGAGTGCCGGGTCATACTTATCCCCCGCCCTCACAACTTGTGTAATTATGAACACATTCAGCAAAGAGCCCTCACCCCCTGCATTATTAAAATCCTCCAAGGTAGCCGTATTATCCATGTTTTGATGGACACATATATTAAGGCCGAGGGGCATTGCATGATAAATGCCACCCAACAGCATGTAGAATCTTTACACTGCATTTAATAGATCCAAAAGGAAGGCCAGGAGAGCGACACAAATTTCCCTGCTGCAGCATATAAATAATGCATGTTTCAGGGCAAGATTTGTCCATGTGTCCCTTTTAAACATGGTCCACACGGTCACCCTAATAATCAGCCGCTTCGATACTATGAATAACCCCCAGCATAAAATGTTTAAAATTAGCCAATATATTAGAATTAGGATATAATAGAGCCTACTGCGACATTGCTGACCAGATCCATTCCTATGGTGTATGGGGCCAAGAGAACACCTGTGCTGCATCCCATTTAATTGCCTGTTCATTTTGGGTGAGGACCTGTTTTTTTCAGTTTTTTTGGAGTTGGCACCAGGGTTGAGCAGTAGGTAAAATTTTGCGATTAGCTTCCATCTCCAAAAATTAGCGCAAGCACAAAGTGATCTGTTAGTTTCAAAAGTGCTAGAGATCTCTAGCGCTCACCGTATTATGTATAAGACGCAGAAAGTACGGTAAGCTTGCGCTATAAATCGCTAATAATGACGCATTAACTGATTGTTTGTCTCCCGCTACAAACAGGAAAAAAAATATGTTGTTCGGGCGCTATACTGAATTTACCTGGCGCTATCGCAAAAACATGCTGACGCTAGGGTTGGCTCACACCAGCTGATGGTGCCCTAAATAAGTATATATAAATAAGATTCCAAAACCCCAGAGTGATCTGATGTAATGATACCTTTTTATTGTACTAACCTGAAACATAAATTCAGTATTTTATTTGGTGCAGTTTGGTGGTTTTTGCCAATGTCCGATAACTGCTTCAGCAACTCCAATTTTAGCAAATTACAGTGACCATTCACTAAATAGGGAATTTGCAATATTTTCAGTGAAATGAATTCCCAGAAATGTGATGTAAAACAAAGGGCCATATTACATACTTGGTGCTAACTTAGGCTTGCGGCACACTAGCAGACATTGTGCGTCCGTTTGACCGTACTGTTTGACGTCTGTCATAGCTTTATAAAGGCGTCGCCGTCAATTAACTACCCCACACGAAGCACCTGCGCACTTATTCACGGACTGGCAAAGCATAAAGCCACGGACGCAAAAATAACATCGACGTGAAAAAGCTAAACGGACGCAGAAACTACGCTGCCATGTATTTTCCTAGGGTGTGGAAACATCAGACATTACAGACGCACTTTACACAGTACTCGCATATCTCCCATGAAAAAGTGCGTCCGTAACGGATGCAGTACAGTATGCTTGTGTGCCGCCTCCCTTAACCAGAGCTGTTGTAAACTGAAAACCTCCATAGGCTGTAATGGCTCTGGGAAGTTTACAACAGCTCTGGTTAAGTTAGCACTGTCACGACTTAGCTACGCATGCTGCTGCGCAAGGACGCCGGGTTAAGCCACGCACTATCTGTCTATACTAGACCCAGATAAGTACGCTCACTTCTCTCCCCGTCCTGGCCACACTACCTCTCCCAACAGGCACGTAGAGCGCGATATACTGATCCCAGGATTGCAACACAGCGCCAGTCTTCTCCTGAAGCGCAAAATAACTCCGTCTCCCACAATCCTGGAACTCACTTTCTTATTCTATTAGTAACGCTGCCACCAGTCCTTACGGACACAATGCGCGTCGCAACAGGAGACGCAGGACTTAGCAGCCGCACTATCCTAGACTCGGACAGTGACTACAATTCCCACAATTCCCTGCCGACCGCAACACGCAATTTCTTATATATAACCGAGCTTAAGGCAAATAGCAATTCTCCCAATCTCTTAGTTAGCGTGGATTTCATCAGCCAGAGTCAAAACTTAAATACTTTTTGTTTATTTAGGATAGAAAAATCAGTGCTTAGCTACATAAACAATCATAACTAGAATAAATCAATTACTTATACAATACACAGCAGAATATAAAGAAAAAGGTTTAACCATAGAGCGTTACTTACGAAAAGAACTATTCCTCTATGGCCTCCTGGAGTCTAGAGATATAGCATGGACAGATCAGTCCTCTTTAGAAGGAACCCCAAGTGATCAGCCAAAGCACATGGCCAGTGTTCTGAATTTATAAACTTCCTGATCTTTCCAGCCCCCATCCCCCAATGGCCCAGTGTCCTGGACTTCATTTCCCAGCGTGCAATTCTCGGTCATGCTCAGTAAGCTTGTCAATTAATCTTTAATTGCCTAAAGGTGTCCCTCTTGCCTCTAGACCCCCCTTCGAGATCAAGGATTTTGTTTCCTGTCTTTGAAGATGGTGTGCCCATATCTTGGGGCCGACCTGTCTGCCCAGGTGTGATCTCTATGTCAGTGTACAAAAGAAATTCCCTTTTTACAGCTACGTGTTACATCCTCCCCCCAAGGGAGAAAGCTAAACATATTGATTACATTACAGCTTGAACCCAGGGATAAACTTACCAATGGTCAGACACAAATATGAACATAACTCTATATGGAGGAGATAAACACATATATACAGGCAGACCCTTATATAGATAGGAATATAGATCTTTCTGCCACATCTCCCATACAAATGAAGACGCAGAAAGGGAGGCTAACTAACATGCCTCCCACGTGCGTCTTAACACGGGTTTGCCAACGGGTATCTGGCACCTGCACCAGTCGCCGGCGCTATGACAGAGTGGGGGACGCACAGGTGTCCGTGCACTTTGCCCACTAAAGCATGCATTCCCTCTCGCAACCGCATCACACATTGCCCCATGTAGGCCTTTGGCGACTCCACCATTCTTCCCCACCTCTCCCAAACCGGGGGAGGGTCACTCATACTGCACTCACAACATGGCACAGACTCGGGGAAGCCCCTGTGCTTCTGCAGCCCCTCAGGGTGCAGCACGTGTGGCTCACTCTCCGCTCGCATCTCAGTCTCGCAGGCAGCGGAATCCTCGTAACCCGTAGCCTGCTCTGGAGCCATTCTTACAGCAGGGGGTATGGAGAAACAGGGTGAAGCGCCCCGCTCCCCAGTAAACGTACCCCCTGCATCTGCCAACGGAGTCAGGCATCGTACCTGGCTCTGGGCAGATGGCTGCGAGGTCACAGGAGCCACACCAGGACCCGCTGCCTCCCCGTCTCTCACTGTCCCCGCACATTCAGAATTCGGGGAACCATACAGATGGGGCACAAGATTCTCCATGCTCACCTCGGCCCCCATGGCACACCGTTTCCCCACTTTATCACACAGTTTATCAAGCACGCCTTGCTTCGTAACCGATGAGCATACAGCCGTATGCCACCCTCCTCTACGGGGAGGTTGCTCAGTACCAGATTCCTGTGGTACTGGGAATCTGGTTGGCTTTCCCCCAGGGCAACACTCGTCCACCCCAGGCCCTTCCTCCTGATCACACAGCATGCGCTCGGTGCCACCCGCAGCCTCAGACACATGTGACACAGGCGGGCATACCACAGTATCCTGCCCATCCAGGATGTTCTGCCCTCCACTCCTTTCACCTGGCACCGCCAACCTGGATGGTTCAGGCCCTGGATAACACTCTGCCACCCTAGGCCTCTCCTCCCGACCACCCAGTATGCCCTCTGCGCCACGCACAGTCTCAGACAACCGCAACACAGGCTGGCACACCACAGGGTCCTGCTCATCCCAGGCTTCCGATGCACACACCTTCCCTCCAGCACCACCGACCCAGTTGGTTCAGCCCTAAAGGAACCTGCCTTGGTCCTTTGTTCTCCCTCCCAACCGCGCGTGCGTCACAGACACACCTGAGTCTGGTCTAGGCAGGCACACCACGGTATCCTGCCCCCCTCCCAGGCATTCTGATCCACACCATTCTCACGGGGCACTAGAGTCCTGGTTGGTTTAGGCGCAAGCAGACCCGCAGTCATCCCTTGCCCTTGCTCCCAACCATATGGCGTCACAGACAAACCTGAGTCTGGTCTAGGCAGGCACACCACAGTATCCTGCCACCCTTCCCAGGCATTCTGATCCACACCATCACACGGCAGAGATGGGCCTTGTGCCCTACTCCCCGCCGACCGCCAGCGGGTACCCACTTCCACTATGGGCACCGCGGCCTCCCCACGCATGGGGTCCAGGGAACCAGCTGACTCGGGTGCAGGCGGGCATTCACTCACCCCCTGCCTTTCTTCCCAGTCACACTGCCCCCTCATGCTACCACACAACACCTCAGGCACACCTGGCGCAGGCGCAGACTGACTCACTGCCATCCCCTGCCCTCCCGTCCAGGAATCCTGTTGTGCACCCCCACACACAGCCCTCCCCACTGTAGAGCCACTAGTGGGCCTGGGTAAATCCCCAGCATCCCTTTCCAGCACATACTGTGACACCAATTTACCCAAATCCGTGCCCAGCAACACATCGGTAGGAATATTTTCAGACACTCCCACCTCCCTCAGACCTCTCCCCGCTCCCCAGTCCAAATAAACCCGTGCCATTGGCACCGCAGGACGTACCCCACCAAAACCCTTTACTGCTAGAGTCCTGCCAGGAATAAAGTCTGCAGGGCTGACTAACCCTGGACGCACCAAAGTTACTTCAGCCGCCGTATCTCGTAAACCCACAGATACCTGAGTCCCGACAATGACTGCTTGCTGGTTCACGTTGGCACTGCCCTCCGATCTGGTCACAAACAGGACAGAGGGTGATGCTGAGGGGTATCCTCCCCCAGCTGTGGATGCAGGTTTCTTCCTCTGCGGGCACGCTGCCAGGAGATGATTGGTACTGTCACAAATAAAACAGCGACGGCGCACACTTCTTCCAGGCGAAGAAGGATTCGCTCCCCCTCCCCAGCAGAGACTGGCACAGAGGGGGGCGCTGCCGCCGTGATGTCGGGGGGTCGTGCTGAGTTGGGCTTCCATCCTGATGATCCTTTGGGGGAACCTCTGCTCTGGTCCACAGACGCTCTGTTGGCCGCATGGAAATCGGCCAGCTCACCAGCTTCCAGGGCCGTCTCGGGTTTGCGATCCAGAAGCCATTCCTGGATCTCAGGTGGGCACAGCTGCACGAACTGCTCTTTGATTAGCAGGTCTTCCAGGGCTTCCAAGGTATCAATCTTCAGCCCCCTGACCCATTGTCGAAATAGGGTGGTCAGGTGGCTCACGACTGCAGAGTAGCTCTCCGCGGCCCGCTTCTGCAAGGACCTGAACTTTTTGCGATATACCTCTGGCGTGAGGTTATAACGTCTCTGCAACGTGGCTTTAATCGCTTCATAGTCCTGGTCGCTCTCAGCCGGTAATTCTGCAAAGGCTTCGAGCGCTGGACCTTTTAGTCCAGGAGTGAGGTACCTGGCCCATTGCTCTTTGGGCAGCTGGTACTGTCGACAAGTCTTTTCAAAACTTCGCAGGAACACATCCAGGTCCCCATCTTTGTCAAGGGTGGGAAAGTTCTCTGCACGAAGTCTGGGCATAGAGAGCTCTGCAGCGCCCGCAGGGGCAGGAGATAATTGCGTTCTGCTTGCCTGTGCCAGAGCGAGCTGATGTGCCCGTTCGGCTTGGCGCTCCGCCGCTTCTCGGTCCGCTTGGCGCGCTGCTGTCTCTTGCTCAGCTCTGCGCTCCGCAGCTTCGCGTTCAGCCTCAGCTCGGCGCTCCGCAGCTTCGCGTTCAGCTCTGCGCTCCTCTCGCTCTTGGTACTGCAGGATGAGCTGAAGCCGCGTCTGCGAGTCCGCAGAGTCCACATGTTTTAAAACAGTCTGCAAGTAAACATCCAGGGCAGTATCACCCTTGGGCGAAGCACTTGACACTGTCCTTTCCACTGGACTTGCGCTTCCTTCGGCTGGGTCAAGAGTGGTACCCTGCTCTGCTGCGTCCTGGACTGCTTGCCTCGCCTCATAATCCTCGAGGGCTTGCAAAAGTTCATCTTTCTTTTTATCCTTCGTCGAGATATTTTTGTTCGACATAATTGCTCTAAATTCTTTTTTCGATGATTGTTGCGACATTCTCACTCCAGCCAAATAAAAGATAGAAAAGAAAAACAAAGAAGGGGAAGGGAACTACTGTGTATTGTGTAAATTCTAAAAAAATGCACTGAGTTCTGCTCTGGAAATTGGAAAACCAATTTATTTAGTATCTGGATCTATGTTGCTTCACAGATCCAAATACTAACCTGATATCCCACCGCTTGCCTCCAGTTGTCACGACTTAGCTACGCACGCTGCTGCGCAAGGACGCCGGGTTAAGCCGCGCACTATCTGTCTATACTAGACCCAGATAATTACGCTCACTTCTCTCCCCGTCCTGGCCACACTACCTCTCCCAACAGGCACGTAGAGCGCGATATACTGATCCCAGGATTGCAACACAGCGCCAGTCTTCTCCTGAAGCGCAAAATAACTCCGTCTCCCACAATCCTGGAACTCACTTTCTTATTCTATTAGTAACGCTGCCACCAGTCCTTACGGACACAATGCGCGTCGCAACAGGAGACGCAGGACTTAGCAGCCGCACTATCCTAGACTCGGACAGTGACTACAATTCCCACAATTCCCTGCCGACCGCAACACGCAATTTCTTATATATAACCGAGCTTAAGGCAAATAGCAATTCTCCCAATCTCTTAGTTAGCGTGGATTTCATCAGCCAGAGTCAAAACTTAAATACTTTTTGTTTATTTAGGATAGAAAAATCAGTGCTTAGCTACATAAACAATCATAACTAGAATAAATCAATTACTTATACAATACACAGCAGAATATAAAGAAAAAGGTTTAACCATAGAGCGTTACTTACGAAAAGAACTATTCCTCTATGGCCTCCTGGAGTCTAGAGATATAGCATGGACAGATCAGTCCTCTTTAGAAGGAACCCCAAGTGATCAGCCAAAGCACATGGCCAGTGTTCTGAATTTATAAACTTCCTGATCTTTCCAGCCCCCATCCCCCAATGGCCCAGTGTCCTGGACTTCATTTCCCAGCGTGCAATTCTCGGTCATGCTCAGTAAGCTTGTCAATTAATCTTTAATTGCCTAAAGGTGTCCCTCTTGCCTCTAGACCCCCCTTCGAGATCAAGGATTTTGTTTCCTGTCTTTGAAGATGGTGTGCCCATATCTTGGGGCCGACCTGTCTGCCCAGGTGTGATCTCTATGTCAGTGTACAAAAGAAATTCCCTTTTTACAGCTACGTGTTACATCCTCCCCCCAAGGGAGAAAGCTAAACATATTGATTACATTACAGCTTTGAACCCAGGGATAAACTTACCAAATGGTCAGACACAAATATGAACATAACTCTATATGGAGGAGATAAACACATATATACAGGCAGACCCTTATATAGATAGGAATATAGATCTATTCTGCCACAAGCACCAACTATGTAATATAGCCCAAAGGATCTAAAGATGAATAACCCTTTAGAATCTAACTTCCATATATCAAGGAAAAAAATAAAATGTATATTGTGAGGGATGAAGCCTGCCCATTAACCTTACTAATAACCAAAACAAACCAAGGCAAAAACTAAATACACAATGCAATATATAGTCTGAACGTTCACCCCTTCACTGCTGAACCATTTCAACCCTGTGCAAATGTTTATGTGCATCTATTTAATTTTTTATGACTTTACTTTACACTGAATATGGTTATATTGGACATCATTGGAAAGGCCAGAATCTGCCCTTTCCAATGACATCTAGATCGTCCATATACGATGCACCGTAATGGAGATACAGAGGTCTGAATATCTGGGGGAAGCTGGATGCTGATTTCTGGTGGGGGGGGGGGCACATGACCTTTCTATCGATGCCTCTCTTTACACTGTATCTTCTCCCGAAGGAACCCCCTAGTTTCAGGCACTCTTCCGGCTTTACTGGGGGGGACGCCTGAAACTGACATCGCACGCGTCGCAATGACGTTGGTGTGTCGGAAAGGGGTATAAAAACAGGGTCTGACCCTGGACAAAGAGGTAAGTATCCTTTGGAATATGCTGCTCACCGGAAGACGTGTGGGGAACGTCCTCCACATACAGCAGGGAAATCCCATGACTTCCCCTACACATCGTCAACAGTGAAGGGGTTAAACAGGCAAATCCAGGGCTGCCACCAGATAACTTCGAGCCCATACTGATCCACTTTTCTCACCCGTCTCCCTCTGCGATCACTTTGCGGCCCTGCACGATCTCGCAAGAACCCCATTTTAGCTCAAGGCACATGATAGTGCCCTTAGAGAGATAATAGTTTATTTATTTTGTTGCCCCCCCCCCCAAACAGGCCTGTAAAGGGTCAGGCCAGAGGCGAAGCAGATCTGATCTGATGGGAGTTGTAGCTCTGTTAGAAATGATGAGTAATTATCTACTGACCTAACAAAGTAAGGGCCAGAGGAAGCACATATTTGCAATCTGAATGGATGCAGCCACTGGTACACCATACCCTGACGTTGGGCTGATGTAAAGAGCTTGAGAGCTCTCTGGGAATTCGTGGTAACCAGTGATAGATCCTGAAATAAGGATACAGCAGTACCGTCAAACAACATTTTCTGCTCTCCCCGAACTTTAATCATGTGACGGAAAGGCAGCATATGATGTCTCGTGGAGGACGCCAGCTGGGCCAAGTGTGCCCAGAGCACGATACCATCTTTTGAAATTCCATTTATCCCGCGGGCTCCTGTTCAAAGATTGAATTTGGGCTTGCCCATATACTGCTCAAAATGCGTGTGTCGCTGGAAGTCGGCAGCGTCGGCGATGGAGCAGGTCCCTCAAGCGTCCATCTTCAATGGCTGCTGAAGCCACGCACTCCTAACATTGTTATTTCAGTGGCCTTGATTTATCCTGGATTGGTAGGATTTTTTTCGTTCAAAATTACAATATTATCAGAACTGCTTTAAAAAATTTTGGAAATCCCTATTGCATTCTCAAAATTGTATTTGCATTCCTTACAATCTGCTTTTGAGTGCATGCACCTGGAACAAAAGGAGATCACAAGTAACAGCCAAGCTGGTTTATGTGTAGATTTCTCAAGGGAGTCTTGACTTTACAGAATATGTCTGTATTAGAAGGCTTCTCTCTTGGCCACACTTAATGAATTCATTATTTGTGTCTGAGCTGTCATTTGACTTGCATAAAACAAGTTAATTTGCCCCCTTCACTCTATCGCCATCCAAATCTTTTATCCTAGCCTCTCTGTCTCTGTATTTTCAATTGTAGGACCAGAATATGTGATTACTGTTAAATGACTCTTGCCACTCCATTGGAGTCATTATGCTAAAATACTCTATTTTTTTTTTTTTTTGTAACAGAATTTTTATTGTTTTATAGAGTGTTTACAAAACCGATAGTATAGTAGCAGATTCTAGTACAAAATATGCAATGTCAGTACCTGTGCATAAAAGTAGAGCAATAACCGTAGCGAACATAGTATAAAGCATACATATGGCTTCAGACCAAATACACAATATGCTCAGTATACACATATCTAAAATAAAAATTTAAGTCATCAAGGCAAGGGAATGACCAGGTGGGATTGAATAGGGATAACATAATTAAACAAACAATGGGGAAGAATGGGTGGTATGGTTAAGATGGGTAACCTATGGTAAACAGGTATCAACTGTGTGTGGTTTGACAATTATGTGCGAGGACGGGCCTCCGACCAGTAAAACCATCTGCGTAGGTGGACTGCACTTGTGCCTGAGGCACTATGTATTAGTTCTTCAATATCTCTAGTGTTATGCACTTCTTGAAGCCATTCCCGTATTGTAGGTATGTTAGGGGTTTTCCAGTGTCTCGGCAACACCGCCTTTGCCGCGTTTAAAAGCCTTATGTTGAGTGAGCGTTTGTAATCTGAAGGCTCTACAGGGGTATGCAGCAGTAACGTAGCTGCTGGTGTGAAGTCTGAAGGAGATGATGAGACTTTACAAATGGTGCTATGGACAGCGCGCCAGTATGGCTGAAGTTGGGGGCAAGACCACCACATGTGTAGTAAGTCCGCTTGTGGCGATTTGCATTTCCAGCATGAGCCATTGCGTTTAGGATCGAAGAACGCCAGTGTCTTAGGTGAGCGATACCACCTGGACAAGAGCTTGTAGGCTGTTTCTTGGGATTTGGTGACAGAGCAGGAGGTGGTGAGGAGAGATTGATTCCACTCTTTGTCAGTAAAGGACATTTGTAGGTCCTCTTCCCATTTGGGACGGTAGGATGGGGGTTTGTGAGGTTTTGTAACAAGCCATAGAGGACAGAGATGCTGTGAGATGGGGGTGCGGTCTTTGGGCCAAAGTTTAAAATTGAGTGAAAGGACAGGTGAACTGAGGCAGGGGGGCTAGAGAGCGTATGTAGGACGTGAGTCGATGAAGGTGGAAGATGGTCAGGAATGATTGTGGTAGTGGGATGTCCATTAATAAGGCTGGTTGCAAGTATAGATTGTGGGGTGTGTGCTTGGTCAGGTTTGGTTAGTCTCCGGGAGAATGCAGGCAAATAGCAAAGCGGTAAAAGAGGCGATGGCCATGGGGCAATGAGTGTGGTGTTTTGGAGTGACTTCCAGGTACGTAGAGTAGCTGAAATAGTGGGGTGAGGTGCGACTCGGTAGGGAGCATTTGTACCGGATAACCAGGGGAGAGAGGCCAGTGGGCTGTCTGCTAGTGTCCGTTCTAGGGAGATCCACAATTTGTGATCAGGGCCTGAAGTCCATTCAAGAATGCGCAGCCTGATAATAGCGGCGCGCATGAGGCAGTGCTAGGCCGCCTGCAGATTTTGCTGCGGTCAGAAGCGCAAAAATGTAGCCGTGGTTGGCGATTATTCCAAACAAAAGAGGTGAATTTAGATTGTAGGGATTGAAAAAATAAATTGGGTACGGCTATTGGCAGAGTCTGAAACAGGTACAGTAGTCGAGGGAGTATATTCATTTTAATGACGTTAATGCGCCCGAACCACGTAACCTCTGGCGAGGTCTGCCGTAATGGTGTGTAGTAGTGGGAGATAGTTTGCCAAATAGTAGTCGGATGTGTCTGCTGTGAGGGAAATGCCCAGATATTTAAGAGATGACTTGCACCATTGAAAGGGGAATGAGGTTTGCAGTTGGGTGCGACGAGGGGAGGGGGATGGTGAGTCACAATATTTCCGATTTCACCATGTTAATCTTATAATTGCTAATGGTGCCAAATTCTCGTAGTAGAGAAGTGAGGGCGTGGGAGGGAGATTAATGGTTGGCGTATAAAGAATAGCAGATCATCGGCATATGCTGCCACTTTATGACGGTGACCTGCGACCTCGAAGCCGTGGATCGACGGGTCCGTACACACTGCCTGCAATAGGGGTTCGAGCGAGAGCGCAAAAGTAAAGGCGAAAGGGGGCAGCCCTGTCTAGTGCCGTTGCGGATTTGGAAGGGTGGGGTGAGAGTGCTGTTCAAATTAATACGCGCCGTAGGGTCTGCATAAAGGGAGCCAATCCATGCTAGCATGTTGGAGCCGAATCCCATCTGCTGCAGGGTGCAAAACAGGGCCAACTGACCCTATCGAACGCCATTTCGGCATCAGTCGACAGTAAAAGGGAGGGGACAGGACGAGATTTGGTGGCAACATGTATGAGATTAAGTGCTCTGACTGTGTTGTCCCTGGCCTCTCTCCCAGGTATGAATCCTGTCTGGTCCGGGTGCACTAATCTTGGGATGTAGCGAGCCATCCGTAAAGCAAGGGCTTTAGCAAATAGTTTTAGGTCTTGGTTCAGGAGTGATATGGGATGGTAGTTAGCGCATAAATCGTGGTCTTTGTTGGGTTTGGGGATCAATGTGATGGTGGCAGAGAGTGATTGAGGAGGTAGGGCATGGGAACGCTGTGTGAGCGTGTTAAAGGCTTGTAACCACGCTGGGGTCAGGGTGGGTAGGAATCTTTTGTAATATCGAAGGGATAGGCTGTCTCTGGCCTGGTGTCTTACCAGTAGGGGTCAATTTAATTGCTGTGTGGAATTCTTCGTCCATTAAAAGGGAATCTAGTGCTTCCCGCCTGAGTGGGGTCAGCTTAGAGTGAGTGTGTGTTTCCACAAATTTGCGTATGTTAGCAGCAGAGGATGGTTGTTGGTCCGTAGGGAGGTTGTACAGGTCTGTGAAGTGGTCATGGAAAAGGGAGAGCATGTCTTGCGGCAGCGTGACGTGTGCGCCCTGTGGAGTGCGTAATCTTGGAATGTATAGTTTCTCTCTGTGGGCTCTAAGTGCGCGCGCCAGTGCGCGCGCCAGTAGCTGTCCGCATTTGTTGCCATGCTCGTGAAAAACGCTTTGTGGGCAGCTTTAAGCGTGTGTTTAGTTCAGTGCGGAGCTCCGTGTAGACGGTGTCGTCCACATAGAGCTTGTGGGACCTCTCCAACGCATGAATGCGTTGGATAAGCGTGTCTCTTTGAAGGGTGTGTTGTTGTTTTTTTTGATAGAGCCCTGCTGCATCAGGTAACCTCGGATCACTGCCTTATGCGCTTCCCATACAATTTGAGGGGGAGGTGTCGGGGGTGGAGTTTTCCACGAAGTAGTGCTGGAGAGTCTGGAGGGTACCCTGTCTAATCATGGGATCATTAAGTAAAGTTTCATTTAGGCGCCAGTTTCTATCTTTGGGACGTACGAGGGGGGGGGGAGTTAAGTGTGAGTAGGACTGAGTGATGGTCTGACCATGTTATCGGACCTATGTCGACTGATTCAAGGAGGTGAAGGTGGCCAAAGGGTAGGAACATACAGTCCAGTCTCGAGTAAGACTGATGTGGGGGGCTGTAGAAGGTGTAGTCCGGTGGAGTGGGTGGCACGCCAACAGTCAACTAGGCGGTATGAGTCGAGTGCCAAATGTGTTTGTCGTAACACGGAATGTGAAACACTCGTAATTCCCCGTGATGTGTCTAGGCGCGCATCCAATGGGAGGTTAATATCTCCTCCAATTAGTACGATGCCTTCTTGAAAATCAGAGTACGCAGCAAAGAGCGTAACACCTTCTGTTGTTTCCTGTTCGGCAAATAAATGGAGGCAAAGGTATAAAGTTGCCCTCCTAAGGACCCTTTGACAAAAGTGTAACGGCCGTCCTGATCCAGTTTCGTGTCTGTGACAGAGGTGGGAAAATCCCTGGAGAGAACGGCCATGCCACATACTTTGCCAGAGGAAGAGTTACTAAAGAAGCCGACTGGGAATTTGAGATCACGCAACTGTGGTGCCCTACCCGCCTCAAAATGTGTTTCTTGTAAAAGGACCACATCTGAGTGATTAGATCTGAAGTCCTGGAGGGTCACGTGCCTCTTCTCCGGGATGTTCAGGCCTTTAGCATTAATCGTGACGATTTTAATGGGTCTAGGTGCCGCTGCCATGTTACCAACGAGGGGAGGGGGTAGACGTAAAAGAAAAAAGGGGGGGTTCAGGGGAGGGAAGAGTGTGTGCCTAAGTGAGACAAGGCACTACCGCAATATGCGGGACAAGTGCTATTCTATACAAAGGCACGTTCTCAGGGGTTGGAACAATCGACAACCGAGGGCAATGTGTTTTAGAAAGGTAAAAAGCAAACGTGTGCAACCAATATAGTAATTATGTAATAAATTAACAATGAACCAACAGAAGGAAAAACTCGGGCCGAGAGACCCGCTCTACAAGTAGTATACCGACAACCTCTGCATGAAGCGCCGAGCTGGTCACCACCAGGGTAGGAGTCCGCAACGTAGGAGACGAGTAAGCAGAACGAATCAGTCTCTCGCGCAGTCCGTTCGGTGTTAACCGAGCTAGTGTCAAGAAAAAGAAAAAGGGAACACGCAAAATATTCGTAAGGGAGACTTACGTAGTACAAAAGAATGCTGTTCAGGAGGGTGTCCACTTATAAACCTCAGCGAGTGGCAGATGTCAGATAAAGTCAAATCAAATCAAATGCGCTGTTGATCGTTGGTCAGTGTGAGGTAGTTCTGGCGGTGGTCTTGAAAAGTACGGGGGTTTCCAATTCTGGATCTAGCCAGCGGTGCCGTAGGCCTTAGGATCACTGTCCTGTGAGCCATCAAGGATGGTGTCCTCCACCATTGCTCAGGATTGACAGAGGTAGCTGCCGGGTGTAAATCATCTGTCTTGAGAGTCAGGAGGTGCCATATTCCGAGTTGAGGAGTAGCGGCGGCGGCGAGGCCTCTGAGAACATGGTGGCACGCCGAATGATGGAGCGTACATAGTCGTCAAGTCCGGCCACGCAGGTATTGTGTCTTTGGGCAATGAAAGGGCTTCCAGAAAGACCGGGAGGTCAAGTTCCGATCATAAGATTGCTGGACCATTATCAGTGCGAACCTGTAGCCCAAATGGGAATAGGTATTTGTAAATGATGCGTCGTTCCTGTAAGGTTGCAGTGAGAGGGCGCAAAAGGCGTTTAGACTGTAAGGTCGCCGGTGATAAATCCTGATATAGGGCGACACTGGCGTCCTCGAAAATTACAGTGCGAGACGCTCTAGCTGCCTCCATAATTTCTTCTTTGATGGCGTGTCGCAAGAGACAACAGACCACATCTCTTGGTGGAGCGTCGGGAGGGCCTTTAGGGCGCAGTGCTCTGTGAAGGCGTTCAAATTCGATGTCAGTGTCAGAGTCTCGCTGTAATAGACCGTTAAATAAACGGAGTAGGGTGCGCTTCAGGTCTGATGGGGATTGTTCCAGTTCAGGGAGACCTCTTACCCGGATATTATTCCTGCGTCCTCTATTTTCTAAGTCTTCCAGATGACGTGCCATAGTTTGCAAAATGTGATGTTGAGACTGCAGCAAAGTGGTGTGTGACGTTGAAATTTCAGATTGGCGGGCCTGCGCTGTCTCCACGCGCTGAACCCGGTTTTGCAGGCTGCCAAGTTCCTTTCGTAGGCCCCTGATTTCTGTCAGCAGGGAATCCTGGAGGCCAGATGTTGAGGCCGACAGATCTGCCTTGGTGGGTAAGGAGCTGAGGAAGTGGTGTAGCTCCGGTGGTAGGTCCCAGGTGCCTGCAGTGTGCGTGGGGGAGCTGGAGGCCGAAGAGGTGGGAGTCGCCGCCATTTTGTCCCACGGTGGTGCCAGGGCAGAGTCCGGGAGCGGCATTAAAAACTGCCGAATAGAACAGTTTCACGGGTCCCCGGCGGTCTCCGAGGGGCCAGGGGTGGTCGGCGGTTTGCGGGGCTTACCCATCCCTTTGTAGACGGGGTGCGGAGGGAGAAAAGCGGGTGATCTCGGCAGAGCTCCGGATTCAGGCGGCCATTACTCTCGGCGCGCAAGCCACGCCCCTCATACTCTAGTCTTTACTTTCATGTGGTTCCATCATTCTGTCACGGGGACCCAGGGGATGCGGCGCCTGGCAGCAGCTTCCTCGCTGCTCGCTGGCCAGGCGCCGAATGTAAGCGCTTCCGGGCCCGCTCACGTGGGACGCCAAGGGGCGGGGCCTGGCGCTGTGACGCGGACCCGCCGGGTTTAAAACCCAGTCTCTCCCATACACCGGTGCCCTGACGTGGTATTCACCTCCCGCAGAGCTCTTGTGTGATTTTGGCTATCTCCTGTGTATGACCCTTGGCATTGGCAAACGAACCCTCCTGTGTATAACCCTTGGCATTGGCAAACGAACCCTCCTGTGTATGACCCTTGGCATTGGCAAACGAACCCTCCTGTGTATGATCCTTGGCATTGGCAAACGAACCCTCCTGTGTATAACCCTTGGCATTGGCAAACGAACCCTCCTGTGTATGACCCTTGGCATTGGCAAACGAACCCTCCTGTGTATGACTCCTGGCATTGGCAAACGAACCCTCCTGTGTATGACCCCTGGTATTGGCATTTACTCTGTTCTAGGTTCTGCCCTTAACGTTGGTACCGAGGTCAGTCTATGTGGCACCCTAAGCACACATCAGACTACCTCTGCTATTACTAAAGTCCTAGGGAGGACGTGTGATCTGGTCTGTACCCCTGTCTGGTATTTCCCTTTCTTTGTCTGTTACCTGTTTCGTTGCCTTTATAGCTTTGCCGACCATTCAAGGATCGGAAGAGTAGAAAGGGAGCTGCATAAAGAGATTTATATCTTAGTAGTCAGAAAGATTCGTGACAATACTCTATTCCATACCTCTGTCTGGTGTTACCCCTTGTTTATATATTGTCTGGTTATTTGTCTGTTTAGTATCACCGACCATTCAAGGATCGGAAGGGTAGAGAGCGGTCTGCGTAAAGGGACCACACTTTTGGTAATCAGGGGGATCCGTGACACATTCTATCACTCTCTTATTCCAAATTTACCGCAGTGGTAATATGTTACTGTATTTCTCCAGTATGATATTTCTTATTCTCCCGTGTTTAGCTATTTTCAGGTGAAATATTTTTTAAGCGCATCTGAATTACTGGATTTCAAGCGCCCTACTTGAGAGGGTTCCATGTTTTCTTTTTCGAGATTTAAGATTACTGATTGCCTATTCAGCTAAACTTCCTAGCCTTTAGTTTCAACCATGTTACTTTCATTATGTTATAACTGCCTCAATATTCTCTGCTCGAACAGGAAGTGGGGTTCTCAACTTTCTTGGGAATCTGGGCAAACCACTTTCTTGACACCAGCTTGGCTTTGGTCCTTTTAGTCCTTTACATTGGTACCACTAGATGTGCCACATTTCTAGAAATCAGACAAAAATTGATGGTACCTGGTTCCAACGTGGGAAACAGAGTTGAACCATAAAATAACTTAACTATGCTCTAGAACAGGATTTCTCAACTCCAGTCCTCGGGACCCACTACAGGCCAGATTTTAACCTCCCTGGTTGTCTATTTATTTTGAAAATCTCGTCTAAAAGCGGTCAATTTATTTTATTTTTTTTCACCCCCTAGCGGCATCCCGAGTGTGGCTCAGGGTTAAATTCCTATGTTGGAAGCGGTAACCCCGAGCAACACTCGGGATGCCGCTGGATACATCACCTCTCCCTGTGCTACCTTGATGTCCCCAGCTGTCTCCTCCTCCGGCGATCGCAAACTCATTACTTCCTGGTTGCCTCCTCGCGAGAAGGAATCCAGGAAGTATAAGGTCGCGATCGCTATAGGAGACTGCAGAGATCGAGGGAGCGCAGGGAGAGGTGATGTATACAGCCCGAGTGTGTCTCGGGGTTACCGCTTTCAGCGGTGAAATTTAACCACGAGACACACTCGGGAACACCGCCAGGGAGGTTACGGATCACCTTGGGGAAATGCAGTTGCAATCAATGCGCAGCTAATTATATCACCTGTGCTGTGCTTTAGCTATCCCACAAACCTGGCCTGTTAGTGGGTCCCGAGGACTGGAGTTGAGAAACACTGCTCTAGAACTAGAAGTGGGTCAATCTTTTACCCCTCTTATCGGTCACCTGAATGTCAGGCAATCCTAATCTAACCAAAGCAGCAAGCAAGTATATTGATGAAATTCTACGACCATTTGTCAAAAGCCTACCATCATATTTACAGGACACAATAGATACTGCGCCTGCTACAGAATCTATCGATTCCTGCAAACTCTTTGTTATGTAGCCTTGACGTTGAGGGTCTTTATAGCTCAATTCCCCATAGTCTAGGCATCTCACACATACAAGAATATCTGATGTGCACGCCATGAACATAACACCTTTGTTCTACAGCTACTCAAATTTGTATTGACGCATAATTTCTTCCAGTTTGATGGAGAATATTATCTGCAAATACAGGGCTAGACAATGGGAAATAGGAACAGCATGTGCTCCGTCGTACGGCAACGTATCTTCACCGGTGGGAGGAATCTGTAGTATTCAGTCCCACCATGACAGAACTCGCTTCCAAAATCGGCACTAGGAAGCACTTCATTGACAGAAACAGAACATCAAAAATTGTAGGCTATCGCAAGACAGGAAAGGGGACAGGAAGGGACTAATGGAAGGAGAAGGAAAGAGTCGGAATAAAGAAGGGGGGGAGGAAACCTTTTTTAAAAAAAGTAGTTCCCTGGTGAGACAGAGAAGATGGGAAAGGCCGCCCAAGGAGAAAGTGGTACTCAGCAGCACACCCCGGGACCCCGCAGGGAAACAGAGGGCACCACAGGGCAAAGGTCACCAAAGGGCCAAGGGGACATTGAGAGCCTAGGTGACTGCCCCACGGCTCGCCCTCAGCAAAACCATACCTCCAACCCAAACTATAAAAAGAAGAAAAGAAAAAGTGGAGAAAAGAGGGGGAGAGGTGAAGGGGTAGGCATGAGGTCGCAATACAGCCGATCGGGCGATATCAAAGACCGGAGAGCAGTCAGCGCCGATCTAGGCCAAATGAAATTGGAGAGCAGTCAAGTCAGAGACTATTCCGGGTCATAGGGCTGCACCTTCGGCGGTGACAGCGGCTGTTCCCTGTTAGCGTCGTCCGGACGGCGTGGCAGGCCCAAGGCCGACAAATTAACCCGGGCCGCCTCCAATGTCAAAGCCACCAGAACCTCAGCACCATGGTGGATGAGAAGGGAGCCCGACACTCCTCAACAATAACGGACATCGTGGGCCCGGAGCATGGCCGTAATAGTTCCAAATTGTCGCCGGGCTGCCAGGGCCAGAAATGGTAGCTCACGGAAGACTGTGATATGCAGGCCCTCAAATCGGAGCGGGGGAGCTCGGATCGTCTCCCTCAGGAATCGTTCTTGCACAAGGACATCTCCCAACACTATGATAACGTCTTTCATGGCAGTCTGAGGGGCTGCCGCTGCCTTGCGGACCCTGAGCGCAGATAGCACAGGATCTGGGGTACCGTCAGGGAGCGAGAGGACAGCCTTCACCATCCGGTTGGCCAGCAGCAGGAGGTCAGAAGCAGGTAAAGCGTCCGGGATACCCTCAACTTCAGGTTCAGCCGTCTATGTCGGGCCTCCATGGCTAGCAAGGCGGATTGCAGTCCAGCTACCTGGGTGTGAAGTGCCACAACACGAGAAGAGGCCTCATCCTGTGTTGCCTCCAAGGTGCAGGCCCGAGTGTCAAGCTCCACCACCTCAGCGCGGAGGGAGGAGCGTTCAGAACGCACCTCTGCAATCTCTTTAGCCCACGAGGAGCAGGCATCTGCCAAGAGGGCTCGGATGTCTCATTTCGTCACTGGGAAGTCTTCAGGGTTCTGCAGGGTAAGTTGTGAGGCTCACGGAGAGTCAGCAGGGCCCAAATCGCAGGACACCACAGCCGCCGGAGATCAGGGCAGATTACTTACGTCCCTCGGGCCTGCCAGCGAGACCCGAATGTCAGGAAGATGGGGGCATTCCACCGCTCAGATGTTCTTATCTCGCTTGCCCATTATCGGGTGGAACGCAGGGACGGTGGAGAAGGAAGGCGTACGAGGTAGCAAAATGGCAGACAGTGCCGCTCCACACCAGGTCTGGAAACTAGCGGCTCTCAGTCACGATGAACAAGTGGGATAAAAGCAAATATTTGAATTGTGGTTATCGTAAGAGTATTGTGCCAACGCTGCCTCGTGATGTCAATGTACCACATTCCACTGACTTGGAATAGATTGCATCTGCTGACTATAAAGTCCTCTATTTTGCTGTCACCTCTTTAGTTATAAGTGGCTCATTCCATAATGATAATAATAGGGTGCTGCTTTCATATACTAGATTCTATGGTCCCAGTTGTGAATATGCTGTGGGTTCTGCACGAACTCACATGAGTTGGGTCATATGGGGACGACAGAAGAACTCTGAGAGCTATTTATTCTCTGTATTCCGATGCTTGTAGGCAGCAGAATATGCCACCCTCTGCTCAGTGTGATTAGAGGTAAATTTGTGATTTTTATTTTTTTAATTCTGTTTAAACTTCAGTTCTTAACACCAGGGTTCCCAAACCTGGTATTTATTATTAATATGGGCTTGAGTCGAGAAGAGTGAACCTAGTTGGAATAGCTCACTGTTCATTGGCTAACTGCTAAGTAATGTCTCCTTCCATATTGTAGGAACCAGTAATTTACATTAACCTGCCACAGTGTCGGATTGTGATAGTGGCTGGATCTTTTAACCTTAAATGCTCGGCTGGCTTTGGGACCTAAATGTCTTAAAGGGTGATAAGGTGACCTTGTTAGGTTGCATGAGTTTAAAGATTTCCCCATAGTAAATAGGGATTTATTTGTGTATGGTGTCGATGGGAATCTCTAAATGTCGTTTTAAAAAACAGTGACCCCTATGCTGGTTCGGCTGGTAATAAGGAGCCACAAAACCGAAAAGTTATTGTAAGCCAGAAACCCTTAGCAGGGGCGTTGGTGCGGGGGGTGCAGCCCGCACCAGATGACACCTCCCCTAGGGTGACACCCTAAAAAAAAAAAAAATTTTTATAAACACAAAAATATTTTACCAGGAAGGATACATTGAGAATTCTCTCATTTTCAAGTATGTCGTGGGTAGGCAAGGCCTAGGCTGGCACTTTCCATGGGGTGGCAAAAAAAACACCACAAAGAGGATATTCACAGAGCACCGAGATGACGCAGACATTTCAGTGTTCTGTTGTTCCCCTGCACTTTGGGAATCAAATTTCCCCAGTGAATTCACCACAGGGTCCCTGAAGTGCAGGGAATCAGCCACCGAATGCTGCTGCAAACCTGTCGCCTGCTGTTTTAAAAAGAACTACTGAATGAAAATATCTGGAATTAACATATACAGGTGAAACTCGAAAAATTAGCATATCGTGCAAAAGTTCATTTATTTCAGTAATGCAACTTAAAAGGTGAAACGAATATATGTGGTAGACTCATTACATGCAAAGCAAGATAGTTCAAGCCGTGATTTGTCATAATGATGATGATTATGGCTTACAGCTCATGAAAACCCCAAATCCACAATCTCAGAAAATTAGAATATTGTGAAAAGGTGCAATATATTCTAGGCTCAAGGTGTCCCACTCTAATCAGCTAATTAAGCCATAACACCTGCAAAGGGTTCCTGAACCTTTAAATGGTCTTTCAGTCTGGCTCAGTAGGAATCACAATCCTAGGAAAGACTGCTGACCTGACAGTTGTGCAGAAAACCATCATTGACACCCTCCATAAGGAGGCAAAGCCTCAAAAGGTCATTGCAAAAGAAGTTGGATGTTCCCAAAGTGCTGTATCAAAGCACATTAATAGAAAGTTATGTGGAAGGGAAAAGTGTGGAAGAAAAAGGTGCACAAGCAGCAGGGATGACCGCAACCTGGAGAGGATTGTCAGGAAAAGGCCATTTAAAAGTGTTGGGGACTTTCACAAGGAGTGGACTGAGGCTGGAGTCAGTGCATCAAGAGCCACCACACACAGACGGATCCTGGACATGGGCTTCAAATGTCGTATTCCTCTTGTCAATCTGCTCCTGAACAACAAACAACATCAGAAGCGTCTTACCTGGGCGAAAGAAAAACAGACCTGGTCTGTTGCTCAGCGGCTCCAAAGTCCTCTTTTCTGATGAGAGCAACTTTTGCATCTCATTTGGAAACCAAAGACCCAGAGTATGGAGGAAGAATGGAGAGGAACACATACTGCAAGATGCTTGAAGTCCAGTGTGAAGTTTCAACAGTCTGTGTTGATTTGGGAAGCCATGTTATCCGCTGGTGTTGGCCCACTGTGCTTCATTAAGTCCAGGGTCAACGCAGCCGTCTAGCAGGATATTTTGGAGCACTTCATGCTTCCTTCCGCAGACCAGCTTTATGGGGATGCTGACTTCATTTTCCAGCAGGACTTGGCACCTACCCACACTGCCAAAAGCACCAAAACCTGGTTCAATGATCTGGGATTACTGTGCTTGATTGGCCAGCGAACCCGCCTGACCTGAACCCCTTGGAGTATCTATGGGGCATTGCCAAGAGAAAGATGAGAGACATGAGACGGAACAAAGCAGAAGAGCTGAAGGCCGCTATTGAAGGTCTTCCATAACACCTCAGCAGTGCCACAGGCTGATAGCTTCCATGCCACATTGCCGCATTGAGGCAGTAATTGCTGGAAAAGGGGCCCAAACCAAGTACTGAGTACATCTGCAGCTTATACTTTTCACAGGTCCCATATTGTTCTATGTACAATCCTTGTTTTATTGATTGCATGGAATATTCTCATTTTCTGAGATTGTGGATTTGGGGTTTTCATGAGCTGTAACCATAATCATCACAATTAGTTCAAGCCGTGATTTGTCATATCTTGCTTTGCATGTAATGAGTCTCATATACAGTTGTGTTCAAAATTATTCAACCCCCAATGCTGTAAAGGGTTTTAGGGAATTTAGTGGTACATTTTGTAATTGTATTCAGAATGAAATAGCAAGGACTTTTTAAAGAACCATATGCAACTAAAATGACATCAATTGGTTTTGTAATACAGTAGTAAATGTTTCTTTTGTGAATTCTTCATTGACACAATTATTCAACCTCTTAAAGGCTACCACTCTGAAGAACAGAGGTTCATTCAAGTGTTTTCAATCACGTATTGAAAACACCTGAAGATGTCACGGAGCAGCAATAAAGCATAATAAGCACCAATTGGGCAGCTTTAAAATGACCCATGGCGGGGGGTCAATCATGCTTTGGGGCTGTTTTGCTTCTGCAGGTACAGGGAAGCTTCAGCATGTGCAAGGTACCATGAATTCTCTTCAGTACCAGGAGATATTGGATGACAATATGATGCAGTCCGTCACAAACCTGAGGCTTGGGAGACGTTGGACCTTTCAACAGGACAATGATCCCAAGCATACCTCCAAGTCCACTAGAGCATGGTTGCAGATTAAAGGCTGGAACATTTTGGAGTGGCCATCGCAGTCAGCTGACTTAAATCCGATTGAGAACCTCTGGTGGGACTTAAAGAAAGCAGTTGCAGTGCGCAAGCCTAAGAATGTGACTGAACTGGAGGCTTTGCCCATGAAGAATGGGCGAAGATACCCGTAGATCGCTGCAAGACACTTGTGTCAAGCTATGCTTCACCGTTTAAAAGCTGTTATAACTGTAAAAGATGTTGTACTAAGTACTAAGATTGAATGTCACTTGGGGGTGAATAAAACTGATAATGATGTGAGCACAGAAAAGACATTTGTGGTTATTTCATTATAAATTATGTTATATTTGTCTGACCTACACGTGCCTCTTTGATTTAATTGTAAGCAAGATGACTGAATGGTCAAAATCTATGTCAAACTGGCCAAAACACTCAATTTCAGTGGGGGTTGAATAATTTTGAACACAACTGTATTAGCTTCACCAAAAGAAAAATTGCTGTTAGAAAAAAAAAATGGTTACAATGAATACAAAAAAAATAAAATCAATAAATAAAGAGATTTTTTACTATGGATTAAAGGAATAAACGGTTTATTAGATATTCGATAAAAACAGGAATATTTTTAACATTGAAACCTATGGTGTTCGTTCGCCCTGAATAAACCTGCCAAATTAAAACACCGGACATCCGGACATTTCTTTGCTGTTCGGTGTCTCTGAACAGATTAACCATTACTTCTCTATGAGGACTTTCACTGCCTTCGAACAGGCACCGTACTTGCTGTCAGTTTGCCAAAATTTGTGTGTGAGCATCTCACAGAGCTCCACAGCAATAAACCTCACAGTAATGTGCGCCGTGTATTATGAGCATTCAGTGTTATATGGGAGCACTAATTTATGAGTAAAAGTAGTTAAAAAAAAAAACCCCTGTAAAACTCGGGGGGGGGGGGTTACACCATAAGTTACCGCACCGGGTGACACCAACCCTAGTGACGCCACTGACCCTTAGCAGCTCCCTATTACCATTCCTATTATGAGTGAGCTGCTGTAGGTGTGGATTTGCTTGTAACAAAAGGGAGCTGACGGGCATCTGTATCTTCTCCTGGAGACTTCTGCTGTGTGAGCTTGCTGCAAGCAGGACCTATTTATTCCCAGTTTCCTTTTGCTTGCGGCCAAAGGAGGTGGCAAGCCTCCAATCCTGGAACCGCTTGTTATTCTCTAACTGGTCCCTAGTTAATGCTTTCTATACAAAGCGTTACGTTTCAGTAAGGAGCTATTGAGCCATTAAGGATAATGGAACAGTTCAGTAGGAATAGGGTCCAGTGTATTGTATGCACGAAGTTAGACAGAATGATGACCTAAATGTAAAAAAAAATAAAAAATGCTCATATTGTCAAAATACAAAATAACTCTCGTCATGAAGGGTTTAAAAAAGAAAAAACACACACATATAAACAATAAAAACTGTAAAACGCCCTATCCTACCATCTGTCACACAGCTGAACAACTAGTACCCCATGTTGATGGAACAATATTTCCAAAGGCAAAGATTTGGAGGCTTTTCAAGTATGTCATCAGTGGTGTTACATCTTTCTCTGTATTTTCTTCTTGTATATTCTTTACATTGCCAAGTTCAGTATATGTGCCTCCCTGTATGATCCCCCCCCCTTGATGTTTGCTCCTCATTTCATAAAAAAATTTGTGATAGAAAGTCAATTTGCTAACAAACTTTCCAGCTTCTCTCAATTATATGTGTGTGTATGTATATATATATATACAATCTTATCGGTCTGTAGTAATATGCACTTAACTAAAGTTCAGCGTTTTCAGGAGGTATTTTTTTATAATCTTCTAATACCAAAAAAATTAAAATACTTCTCGGGAAAGAATAAAATGGCACATTTCTTTGGAACAGGTAATCCTATAAGGAACTGTGTTATGACAAAAATATTTTAAAATTTCAACCAATGTATGTAAACAATGGAAGACACTTTTATCGTCAGTGAAATCTTCGTTGTTTGTGCTTTCTTTCTCCTCTTTTTTTTTTTTTTTTTTTCTGGTCACTGACCACATTTTCAACTCTACGTGTATTTTTATTGGCTGTTGTTTCTAAGCAGACAATTTTAAAAGTATTCATTTTTTTTTAAACCTGGGTCAGTTTTTTTTCTCTAAAATTCTTTGAATGATTTGAGAATGAGTGTGACTCGTACATATCGTGCCTGTATCATCCTTACATTTTGCTGTAGAAGAAATAAAGACCCAGTAGAGTACGAAGACAGGACCTTTATCATAGAGTATCTTTTTTGTCTTGTATGATTAGGTAGTGTTTAAGCTGGTCCGTGATTGGTGGAAAGAAAACATTAGTTATTATTCGTTAACTAAACTGTATTGCAATTAACATTATTGATTCATGTGATTTTTTTTTTTAATTTTCTTCAATTAAAGCTCGTTTTGAATGGTTAACTTGCTGTATTTATACTGGTATCATGAGTAATTTTGCTTTTAACATTTTTTGTTTTAATTGCTAGGATATTATGGAGATTGGTGGTCTACCACTGGAACTGTGGCGTCTGATTTTGGCATATTTGCCTTTGCGTGACCTGGGGCGCTGTGGCTTGGTCTGCAGGTCATGGTATGACCTCATTCTCAGCCTGGATAACACTCGATGGCGTCAAATGTGCCTGTGCTGTGTAGAGTGTAGACATCCGAACTGGCCTGTCCAGCCTGACGTGGAGCCCCGGTCATGGAGAGATGCTTTCAAGCAGCACTATGTGGCATCTAAAACTTGGACAAAGAATGCACAGGATCTGGAATCCTCCAACTGCTTGTATTTATTCCGGAGGAAGAAAGATCGTAGAGTCCTCCATGTCGGCTATGGCTGTGAGTATGAAAACCTCAGGACTGCTGTAGCTTCAGCTAACATCTATGACCGCATCATGCTCCAACCAGGGGTGTATGAAGAACAAAATGAAATCATTTTGAAAGTACCTGTGGAGATCATGGGTCAGGGGAAGCTTGGCGATGTTGCTTTGCTGGTTTGTATTGATCAGCAATGTCCTACCTCTCGACTATGCAACTTAGTCTTTATGCCTGCTTGGTTCACACCGATAATGTTTAAGGTAAGCAACTTTTTTCCACTTACTTTATCATACGATTTATTTTTTTCTGTTTTAACAGCTCCGCAAAGATATCCACCGCCTTGTGCTTGCTGTTTAGCTAAACGGATATCTGCTTCAAAATTCGCCAGCACTCTGGGTGTTGTAAAAATTAGCTTTTGTTCATTAAAATGCATAATAAGGGGCTGTCAAGTCAACTTTCAGTTCCTTTTGGGAACTTTCCTGACACTAATGCATCAAATCTTTCACCTCGTATTGATAATTCAGCGGAGTTAATTGAATTTTCTTGATATGATCCGACCGATCCTGCAACATGCAGGTGAATCAGCCCTCTTCCACTGCATCCAACCACCAGTGGACGATTTCAGATGATTATGTGCGACTACAACAGACTAGAGATCTTTCCCCTCTCCGATAGGATTTATCAGACGATGCCGGGATGATCTGGTAAAAGTTACATAAAAAAGATGAATTGTATAGTTATACCGCCATGCCGCAGCAGGGAAAGGGGAAGTCCATAGATTCAATGTAAAAAATATTTTCGTTTTTAATCAACAGTTTATTTTTTTTAATCCGCAACAAAAAGCTTTTTTAATTACTTATATCTTTTAAACCTTTTTAGGTATTTTTCTGGATTTTAGGCAAAATTTTGGTTTCCGATGTAATTAATTAATTTATTTTTAAAGACCAGGTTATTTTTTTTTTCTTCTCGTCGTACGCATCTTTTTTTTTTTTTCTCTTTGAACTGACTGCTTTCATCGTTGCTGTCCCTGGTGCTGTAACCTATTTCTCCCCAAGGACAGGTGGTTAATGCCCCTCCCTTGCAGCCTTTGGTGAGGATCCCCTCCCCCCCCAGCTTCGGTTGCACTGGACGGCAGCTGTCCTTGGTGCTGAAACTCCTTTTCAGCTCCAAAGATGGTGTATTGTTTTTTTCACCCCGAAGCATTGTTTGGTTTTTTTTTCCCTTTCTTTTTTCCCAGGGGCCTGTTCATCAGCCGTTCCAGTGGACAACTCTGGTCGATGGCTTTGTCCATAGTTGGGTGTACAATTCGGTCGCCCGACTACGGCGCCAGTGGACGGCCAGTCTTATGTGAATTTCTTTGATTCACATGTTTTGTTTGTTTTTTGTATCTTTTAAAGGTTTTGTCCTTGCTTAGGAGTGTTGCCCCATTTTGTTGGGGGCAGGGTGACCACAGACACCGGAGCTTATTTGACACCTGAATCACTTTGATCATAAGGCAAATTGCTTTCTCAGCCCTTTGTTATAGGTAAGTAGAAGCAGTTCTCTGTTCGACTTTCCAGGAAATTTAAGAATAAAAAAGAAAAACCTTCTGCATATTATGAAAACAGTGTGTGGGCTTCTGTTTGGTTTTTATCCTTTGTGTATTTGAAATCACTCATGGTAATTTAAATAATTGCAGTAAATTAAACAGAAGCCTGCAGTTCCCGCTATGTGCTATCTGTTTATTATTAAGCGCATCCTCTGACCGCAGTTAAATCGATTATTGCTTGGTAAGTATAGCATTTCACATGAATCGTTGACTTTTTATACCTCCCATTGTTTGTTAGTAAGTGGATGGCATGTATGTTCAGTTTTCATGCTGTCCTTCTGACACCTTTAATTCCCTATTTGTACTGTAAAAGATTACAGAAAAGATACAGATGTCTTCGTTTAACGAGCACTTGGAAGATAATTCTGTTCTTTAATATCAAACCTCAGTTACATAGCTTTAAATGGAAGCCCTTAAGAGATCCCAGATTCTCCCTCTGCAGTCTGTTATGAATGTCTGTGCCAGGCTCATACACCTCTCCTCCCGCACCTCTCACCCCTTGCCCTTTTGTCAAGCTCTACAGTGGCTCCCTGTTTCCTTAAGAATCCAATTAAAAAAACTGGTGCTCATATACAAAGCTCTCCATACCCGCGCCCCTGCCTACATCTCCTCCCTTATTAGCAGGTAAATCCCGTCCCGTCCACTTCCCTTGGCCAATGATCTGATGCTATCAGCTCCATATACCCGCACCCCCAAGCCTTCAAGACTTTTCCCGAGCTGCCCCAATTCTATGGATCTCTCTCCCCCACAACATTAGACTCTCCCCGTCTCTCCTGTCCTGCAAGAAGTCTCTGAAAACACATAAATTTAGTGAAGCCTATCCGCTCACTCCATGATTCCCCCACTGTACATTTCTTGCACCACCTTCCTACCCAGCCCACATGCGCCCCCGTTAATTCAGATTCTCTATTTACGCTCACCTAATGGGTCATCTGTCTACTCTTAGATTGTAAACTCTCGAGCAGGGTCCTCTCTCCTACTGTTCTTTGTCTTTAACGTGTATGTATATTTTTTATTCTGTCTCACCCATTGTGCAGCGCTACGGAACAGGTTAGCGCTTTAGAAGTACCTGTAACTGGAAACTCTAGGCACCATAACCACTTTGCTTTTTGCAAAGTTCCTGTCTCTTTCCCCCTAAATAGGAAGTCTAGCTCTCAATCACAGGTGTCAAAGGTAAATGTCTTTGCATATTTTTGTATCCACCAAAGCGGGTGTGATCATAAGCTAATGACAGGCTACTTCATGGAGAATAAAAGTTGCTCTCTCATGACCAAACATCAACACCATGTTTTAATGAAGTTTTGAGTGCGATCTAGCAGCCGTGTTGTAGCTGTTCTCTAAGGTCACATTCATTCTGTGCACTTTAATGGTGGAATTGCTAGTAAGTGCCAGACAACATGTCTTATAAACTTCTGCATTGAAGAAGCAGAAACTCCATAGGTTAAGTGTTCTATAATATTTTATTTACGAATATTTTAAAATTTTAGGGCTATATTACGATCATCGCGCTTAAACAGGGATGCTAAGGAGAAAATCCTGTGCCTGTACGTTTCTCCTTAGCTTCCCCGTCTTAGCGTGATATTACAATGCAGGCGCTGATCCAGCAGCCTGCTCCGTAACATGGAAGCGGAATCCGTTAGCACCAGGTCCTAGCTGTGGATAACTTTTCAGTTAACCGCAGCAGGACGGTAATTAGCATTAGGACTTTGTAATCCTAGCGCTAATTAACACTTTGCGCTCCCTATGATTTAACATGGGGAGCGCAAAGTACAGTAGCTCACGCTGAAAAGCACAAGATCCGAATCCCTGTTTTTTTTAACCCGTTGGCATTCAGATTGTAATACGGTTCACCCGCGCTAGGGCAACCAGAGCTAACGTTAACGCTCACATAGTTGAGCGCTAACGTTAGCGTTAGGAACGTAATATGGCTCTGTGACAGTGGGGGACTCTGTATGTTAGCAGGAGGCTGACTGATGCAATATTCCCAGGTCAGTAAGGGGTTAAACCTTTCCTGGCAGCAGGTACAGCTGCAACTCGTTAGGGATCCCATATAGCAGTTCTCAGAACAGGGACTGCATGTGCAAGGATGATGACTGAAGAGCACAGAACTGCAGGAAAAGCTAGCTGACACGTATGTAACAAAGACTGATTTTGTTTGTTTATACTGGGCGACAGAATAGTTGCCCCAGGACACGTAGTTACGGGGAATATTTGTTTAGTTAAGCCTACTGCTGTTTTAGGAGGCTATTTGTTTTATTTATTTTGTTTGGGCACTGCAAGGTCTATTACTTAAGGGGGGCAGTGTACCTATTGTAAAGAGGCTGTTTTGAGAGTTCAATAAAAAGCATTATACCCTCCAACTCCTGTGCCTTTCTGAGCATCCCCACCACAAGTGGTGGCAGCGGTGGGATTACTCATTGTGCCAGCTCCAAATTCACAGAAGCCTTAAAGGTACAGAACCCATGAAAATGGAGGATGTTGTAAAGGCCCAGGTTCAAACTTCAGCAACCCAACAGGAGACTAACAGGCTTACTGCAGCCTCAGCCGCAGCCCAGCAAGAGACTAACAAAATCAGTCTTTTTTACATACATGTCAGCAAGCCTTTCCTGCAGTTCTGTGCTCTCCAGTCATCACCCTTGCACATGCAGTCTTTGTCTGTCTTCCCCTGTTCTTAGAACTGCTATAGGGGATCCCTAACGAGTTGCCGCTGTACCTGCTGCCAGGAAAGGTTTAACCCCTTACTGACCTGGGAATATTGCATCAATCAGCCTCCTGCTAACATAGAGTCCCACACTCTGTCACGGGCTCTAAATGCGTTATCTATATAATCCAAGTGGCTTTTTAATGTACATGTGGGTTGAAATGTAACGCTTAAGTACAGTTTTATTACATTTCACTCTCTGGATCCTCTTAAGATACTAATATATTAGCCTAAAATATTGTAGCCAGGAAATTTCAGAAACTGTTTGCTGTTTCTCATCTTTACGGCTAAATTGGTTTTTTTTTATGGTGCGCTCCTTTACTGCTATGTTGGGCTTGCTATATTAGAGCAGCAAGCGTACAACCAAGTGATCAAGATAAATACAACATGTGCTGTCTTCCTCTATTTTTGAGCATTGTCGCCTTGGGATGGGTTGGGGACCTTCATTTTATGTGGTCATTATATACATTATGATATAGAAATTAAAGTAAGTCGGAACACAGAAGGCAGTATCCCAATAAAAGCAAACCTGGAAACATGGAGGGTTATTCAGAAAACAGTGAATTTAACTGAAATTTCGGTGCTTACTCGATCAGCCCACCGAAGAGCACCAAACGCACTGCATGAATGAAATGCTGCGAGTGGCTGTTGCACTGAGCATTATATGTAAAGTTTGACTCTATTGTTGATGTAACAGGAATATGTTGCTAGCTTCAATGGGGATTAATTGACTTGTGGAAGCTTTCACCAAAATTAGTTCTTAAAATTGACCAATGTAGGATTCTAAAATGTGCATTAAAGGACATAGGATGATGATGATGATGACCTTTCTAGTTTCTTTTTTTTTTTAATTCCACAGACATCCATAGGTCATGTCCAGTTTGACAACTGCAATTTTGAAAATGGCCAGCTACAGATCCATGCCCCAGGCACGTGCCAGATTAAGTTTTGCACTTTCAACCAATCCAGCATACATTTCCACAACGTGGCCCTCAGCGTACTTGAAAACTGTGAATTCGTTAGCAGCGAAAACGCCTCTGTAACTGTTGAGGGATCGCCTACCTCAGACAAAAACTGGGCTTGCAAACATCTTGCAGCTTTCGCCAAGTCCAAGAGTGTCTTGCTAAATGCTTCGGAGACATCCCATTCTGTCCCCGGGAGTACTGATCATCTGGGCAATGGGTCTCCTGTGGCCACTGTGAGGACCTGTGAAATCGTGGTTAATGGAGACAAGGGTCACTTAATCCCACTTTCAAAGCCTCAATTACAAGATGATAAACTTAGCGATAAGGCTCATGAAGTCAATGGGAATTTTTACACGAGCAAGGAAGCCGGAGCCATGACGCTAGATACAGATTACAGTGACAGTGAGCTAAGCGAGGAAGATGATGATCGGTCTTTATACAAACTGTCATATCATTCACATGGCCTGAGCCACATTCTTGCCAAATCAATACAGTGCAAGCCTCACACCAATGGCCTCCTTACTTTGCAAAGTGACATGGCGCTGAAAGGATTGTATCATGAGCTGCAAAAGGACAAGGAGTTACAGAGCATTGCAAGCACCATCCAGGGGTGTCTAATTCGGAAGTGCCTTTTCAGGGACGGTAAGGGTGGGGTTTTTATCTGCTCCCAGGGACACGCTAGAATGGAAGGATGTGTTTTCAGGGATCTGACCTACGCTGTGCGGTGTATACAGAATAGCAAGGTATGTTACACATTGAATCTCATCAAAATAAAATGTTTCTTAAAGTGGATTTCCTATGGGCTTTGGTGGAAGAATGACATATACAGTAGTCTGTCTATTAAATGTGCTTTGCACGGAACACAGCATAAGCAAAACCATTAGTAAGGAAATCTTGGTTGTTGCCATATTGGTCTGCACAGGAACAAATATACTGTGTATTTTTCCTTTTTTTTATGACTTTTTTTTTTTTTTTTTTAATATGGATATTGAGTTTCAATTTAAATGGGAAAAATAACAGCTCATCCGAAGGTCAATATAAACACTGCAATAGACGTTCTAGGCACATATGACAATGAAAAAGAAACATAAATTATATCGAACTATAAAAAGTGTACTTTTTTTAATATGTGAAAATTTAAATACTAATTATGAAGCTCTAAGGTTTTCATATAACAAATAAACCAACCCCGGCTTCAACCCAATTGCCTGTTGCTTGGCATGTATCCTGTGGACATATTTATTGTTTCTACAATAGTGTTTTTATTATCTAAACCTTAAATTGGATGGCCAAATATTAGAGTATTTCAAATTACATTCGTATCCAAATCTTTGTGTCATGTTTTGTTTTTGTTGTTGTTGTTTTTTGCATAGTATGGCTTTATTGAAGGTTTTACAAGTGGAGGAAAATAATATAAATGAGCAGGTATAATTGTCTTGGATACTGTTATTAAGTAAATACATTTATACAAAATGTAGTACAAAGCATTCAAACAATAGCTGAACATTTGTGTCAAACACTGGACTGATCCAAAGAAAATAAAACAAAGGAGGGCTGGAAAAAGAAAATAAAAAGGTTAGAAAGGAAAAGAACAATATTGAATAAGTGCAAAGACAGTACTGTTATGGTCTTACAATTCTGTGATATCCTCTCTGTTTTCCGAATGTTATACCACCTGTCTATCAATAATTTATATGTGTAACATGTTCTACAGAAATTTTCCCCAGCAGGGAGGACAGCTTCTTAAAATGATTTCTGGGTTTATTAAACCCACTGGAATTCATTAAATGTGAGCTAGGTCCCACTTTTGATTTTTTTTTTTTCTTTCTTTCATAGACTAAATTTTTTTTCCCTCCGTAGTAACAGTTATTGTGAAGACATTGTTTTTCTTAATTTTTCATTTTCACAATGTCTGGTGAACTGAAGATGCAGACATATTGACAATGCTGGATAATATATAAATTATTTTAAAGGAAACCTTGAAAGAATTCAGTAATTCTATCTTAATAGCGAATTCCTTGTTGTTACCTTATTGACCTTTACCGTCATTCTGGTCCTGTTTTGGCATGAAAGAAGGGGCCCCCCATTTATAATATTTATATGGCCTTGTTCTGTTTGGCCACATAGAGTGGAGCATTTAGCTCGTGTTGGACGCCAGTTCACTTCAGATGTTTTGTAACTACACCTCTCAGAGCATTATGGTAATAAGTGTCATCTCAAATCCTCTGATGCCAAGTTTGGCGACACTTATTTCAGACACATGGTAGAAGCAAGCAACATCCCAACACAAGATAGTTATCTGCCAACCCCACTCCCAGAAGCCCCCTCTGCTACCCTCTGCCACTTCTTCCCAGCCACTGAGGAGGAAATCACTTCCTTACTGTCCTCCTCACATCTCACCATGTGCCTGCTTGACCCCATTCCCTCACATCTAATTCCTCCCCTCTCCTCCTCCCTCACCCCTGCTCTCACACACATCTTCAACCTATCTCTCTCCACTGGCTCCTTCCCATCTGCCTCAAACACGCGTTAGTTACCCCTTTACTAAAGAAACTATCCCTCGATCTCAACTCTCCATCCAACTACCGTCCTGTATCCCTGCTTCCCTTCACATCTAAGCTCTTAGAAAAACTAGTCATCAACCGCCTCTCCCTTTTCCTGTCCTCCAATTCCCTACTCGACCCACTGCAATCGGGTTTCCGTCCCCTACACTCAACTGAAACTGCCCTCACCAAAGTCATCAACGACCTCCTAACTGCTAAAAAAACACGGACACTATTCTATCCTCATCCTGCTTGACCTCTCGGCTGCTTTTGACACTGTTGACCACCCCCTCCTTTTGCAGACCCTCCGCTCTCTTGGTCTCTGTGACACTGCACTCAATTGGGTTGACTTCTATTTATCCAACAGATCCTTCTCGGTGTCCTTTGCTGGTAACTCCTCCCCTTCATTGCCTCTATCTGTTGGTGTACGTCAAGGCTCTGTCCTTGGTCCTCTGCTCTTTTCCATCTACACCTCCTCCCTGGGCAAAATCATCAACAGCTTTGGCTTCAATTACCACCTCTATGCTGATGACACTCAGATCTACCTCTATACCCCTGATCTCTCTCCCCCTGTCCTTTCCAAAGTCAGCGACTGTTTATCTGGCATCTCCTCCTGGATGGCCTCCCACCACCTAAAGATCAACATGTCTAAGACGGAGCTCCTACTAATACCTCCTTCTAATGCCTCTCCACCTCCTGACTTTTCCATCACGGTGGAGGGTATCACCATCTCCCCATCAAACCAGGTTCGCTGTCTTGGAGTTACACTTGACTCTGCTCTTTCCTTCATCCCCCACATCCAGTCTCTTTCCTCCTCCTGCCGATACCAACTGCGTAATATTTCCAGAATTCAGCCATTTCTTATCGCTGTCACCACAAAACAAAACAACTAATCCATGCCCTGGTAATCTCCCGATCTGCCTATTGCAATAATCTCTTATCCGGCCTCCCCCCTACAATCCATCCTGAACGCCTCCGCCAGGCTAATTCACCTCACCCGCCGCTCTGTCTCTGCCGCTCCCCTCTGCGAGTCCCTTCACTGGCTCCCCATCCACTGCAGAATTAAGTTCAAAATCCTTACCCTTACCTACAAAACCCTCACTAACTCAGCTCCTCACTACCTGTCCTTACTAATGCCCAAATACACCCCAACCCGCTCCCTAAGGTCAAACAGCGACCTACGCCTAGCTTCTCCCTGCATCACCTATTCCTATGATAGACTGCAGGACATCTCACTCGCAGCCCCCATTCTATGGAACACTCTCCCTCGTACGGTCAGACTTTCTCCTAATTTCTCTTCCTTCAAACGCTCCCTTAAATGTTCTATTTAGAGAAGCCTACCACCCAACTCACTGACGCAACCATCAATCACTCTCACCTTGCAGTCCTCTCCTCCTGTTTCCAACCCCAACCCTCCTAGATTGTGAGTTCCTACGGGAATAGGGCGCTCATCTCCTCCTGTACTGTTTTGTTCAATGTATTGTAACCCTGTCTATACTGTGCCTATTGTACAGTGCTGCGGAATATGCTGGCGCTTTATAAATAAAGAATAATAATAATAATGGTACAAGAGGATTAGGGATTGACTGCGGTGTTCCTTTATTGGGAGGAGTCCCTGCATTAGGACTACAAGGTCTTCTTACATCAACATCTCCATACCAACTCTCAAGCACGTGTGTGTGTGTATTTAGTTATAGCAGAGCAATGAGTGATGGATAAAGAATAATGGTATTTTTGCCTTCAATCAAGATTCTTCTACCACAAAATATTGGTTTTGATCTATTAGGGCTGTGGTTCCCAACCCTGGTCCTCAGGTTCCCCTAACAGGGCAGATTTCTCAGATATCTGAAGCACAGCACAGGTGATATGATTTGCTGCTCAGTGATTGCAGGATTCAGTCAGATGAAAATTTAGATTTAGATCCCGACGGCTAAATTACCGACATCCAAAGTCCTGACAAAAATTTAACAGCTAAAATCATTGTATGCCCTGTCAATAGGCCTGTGGTTCTGCAGAATCTATTCCAACACCACAGGCCAGTTGACCGATATTATCATAATTCTTTACATAGCACCAACATATGCCGCAGCGCTGAACTGCACCAAACAGCACCATATGTCACTGTTCATCGGCCTGTAGTGCTGAATCCAATAGATCAGCACCACAGACCAATGGACAGCTACATACAGGGTTATTCAAAGAGCACTGACATTCCAACTGAAACTGAAAAATCGTCGCAAACCCACCGAATCGATTTGAAAAATTACCCAACGCCACCAGAAAAAACAGAATTGATCTGTTAAGCCGCCAAAATAATCTGAAGGTGAATGTTCGGAGTCCCTGAGATTCTTCCATTCACCATGAGACCCTAAGCACCTGTACACCCACCTTGAGGCCCTGAGAAGCTGCCCATTCACCTTGCCCTCTGGGTGAATGCTCAGAATCTCAGGCTCTCAAGCTGCATGAATAATAAAAGTAATTCATATTGCAACTTAAGATCTGAAAAATAAATCACAAATAATAATTGGGAAAAGGCTGTCAGCAGCATGTGCCCAATTCTTGAAAAGGAAAAAGTGAACTCCACTTTTCAGTGGAGTGTTCCTTTCATAATCACCATTCTCGTCGTCACTGATTGAAAGAGATCCACAGTCTCAGCTTCAGCCCGGGTATATTGTCTTTCCATAAAAAGACTCCAAGGATAAATAGAGGCTGGGAAAAAATCCATAAAAACAAGGTGGAACTGCTGTATATCCTAATAATTTTTCAAATCGAATCGGCGGGTTTGCGACAGTTTTGCAATTTCTATTAGAATTTTGATCTGGATTTACCGATGTTAATTTTTTTGTTGAGCACTTGGTGTGTCGGGTCAGCTTTTGAATGTCCAGGTACTTGGTTGTCAGGATTTCGACTTAAACCCATTTGTAGCACATGTGTGTTTTTCATAGTGAGGAATTATTAAACGTTTACCATTCTAAAGAACTTTTTTCTGGTTTAATCAACTGTTCGTTTGTTTGGAATTAAATGAGCTTTTGGAATGTCTAAACTAGAAAGTGTTTAATGTTTCCTTACAGTTAACTAGTTATTTAAATGTCAGCAGTCAGGTTTCTTGTCACAAACAATAATATGGGTCCTATTGCATTCTTCGCGCACAATTGTGCGCGCGTGCAAAAACGCATTAACGCGAGGGGCAAAACCCTTTGCGCTAAACGTCATATTACGACGTTCGCGCACAAAATTTTCGTGCGTTAACGTTTAACGCTTCGCGCAAAAAAACACTCGTTTAACGTGCGTTTTTGCGTTAAGAATGTAATAGGGCCCTGTGTGTCTGGAATAAATGTATTATTAATATTGAGGGTCCCACAATATGTAGCAGAATCCTGTGCAGTAAATTAAAATGTTATTAGAAATATCACTGGCAGTTTACATAACTGAAAATATATATATAATTTCTTAGGTCATTATGCTGAAGAATGATATTTATCACTGCAAGGCTTCAGGAGTGTTTCTGCGGCTGGCGGCGGGAGGCCTCATTGCTGACAATAATATCCATTCCAACACTGAAGCCGGGGTGGATATCCGAAAAGGAGCCAATCCTGTAATACTGGTATGTTATCTTTTAATGTGCAAATTCGCTTTTACTTCTTTTGTAGCTTTTTTTCATTGCTGGAGCGAAAAGAAAAAATAATGTTTTTCACGGTTTGGCCTGGAGCATAACAGTTGTGACCCAAGTCAAATTTTGGAAAGTAAATACACAACATTTGTCTTTATTTGAAGAATATACTGATTACTTTTAAAGGGTTATTCAGGAAGCACCGAAATTTCAGTGGTATTTTGGTGCTTTTTTGTTTGATGCGCTTCGGCGATTCCACATCACCGACCCTGCGGTGAATTCAGTATTCATCGCAGGGTCCCTGAAGTGCGCCAAACAAGGGGCTGCCGATTTAGAACGCCACTGAATTTAAGAAAAGGGGGAAAAACCCCGAACTCTATTATTTAAAAGGAGTTTAAAACAATTAAAATGCATGAAAATATGTGGAAATAATTTATAAGGCCGGGGGCAGACGAGCGCGCTTCAGAGTGGAAGGAAAGTCTGTGAGAGTGGACGTTCCTTCCACTCGATGCCCATCTGCCCACTTCTTACGGAGGATCACGCTTTGCAGCCCCGTCAACGCGCGTCCTAGCGCATCGACGGGGAGGCTTTGTGGATGGACGATTGTTGCGCGCGCATTTCGTGAGCGTGCACAAGCGTGTGACCGGCCCCGTTGCAGCGTCACAGCACTGCGATGGGCGTTGGTAAGTACGTCAGTACGGACGCACCTAGTGTGCGCGTCTGCCCCTGGCCTAAAAATAATAAAAAGGTCAGTTACAGAATAAAAAAAATGGGAATCAAAAATTTCACAAAAAAAATACAAAAAAAGATTCTAACAATAAATAAAAAAGGCTTTTTCCTGAAACGGAAAAGAATAAACGGTTGAATAAAAAAATTTATTTTTTTTTCTTTACTATTGTTTTACATTGAATCCTATAGGATTCACCTGTTTAAACCTGTATAACTGAACCTTTGAAAATCCGTGCATTTCACTGACATTTCTGTGCAGTTCGGCATTCTGTGAATAGATTAACCATTACTTCTCTATGGGCCAATTTCACTGCTACCGAATATCGCCAAATTGCAGCAAACTGCACCATATTTTGCTGTCAATTTGCCAGTTTTTGGCGTAGTGACAGCTTTCTGAATAGACGAACTGCCACGAAATTGCACCTTACGGTGAAATTCACCGTTCGGTGCTCTTTGAATAACCCTTTTAGTTTCTGTTATAGGTTTCTTAAAAGAAGGGTCACTGTTTCAAATCTGTTTTGTTTATTTTATTTTAAGACTGTAATCATATGAGCAGGCTTCGAACCCAAACTTCCTACAGAATAGTATATATTCAGAAATTTAGACACTCAAAGGCATTTTACCTTTGGCCATTTTGACATTTTTATAGTTATCTTGGTAATTGACAATGTTTGGATTTGTCGTATAAATACAGTGTTGCATAGACGGGACCCAGACACTGACCAACACGCACAAAGACACATTGACAATTACAGCAAAACACACTTTTACATGGAAACATTGACACACACAGACTGTAACAGACACACTCTGACAAAGACAGAGGTAAACGGACAGTCACAGAAACATTGACAAATGCAGAGCAACACTGTAACAGTTACATATTGCCAGACAATGTGCTCAGCCAACCAAGATCCACAATTTGCTAAAACCTTTAGGCCCCGTTCACACCTGGGCGTTTTACAGCGCGTTCCTGTGCGCTGTAAAACACCTAAACACGGAAATTCCATGATTTCCTATGGGGCCTGTTCACACCTGGGCGTTTTACAGCACGTAGGAACGCGCTGTAAAATGTCTTACGTCCAAAGAAGCAAAGGAGCTTCTTTGGGGCGTATTGCAGTGCGTTCGCAGCCATAGACTGCAGCGTGAACGTGCTGCAATGTTTTTTTTATGTTTGCGCGATACGCGTGTCAAAAACCGCACGTATTACGCGCCTCAAAAAACGCGCAGGTGTGAACCCAGCCTTAGTGGATCATGGTTGGCTGACGGTGCACTGAGAGTTGTTGACTGACCTGTTGCTCCAAGGCATGGTGGGGTTCTGCGTTTTCAAGCTTTATGGTGTAAAGCATATTTCTACCCCACCCGGATAAATAAATGCTTGCTTATTCTCTGAAAATTATCTCTGAGCCTGCTGCATGCTTTCGACACCTGTCAGTCAACATGCTTATATCACCTGACCCCCCTTGCACATGTATGCAGCGTTCCTCTAATAGACACCACACAAAATATTATGTCACGGTTCTGAAAAATCCAGGACAGTTGGTAGGTATTCTAGTGGAGTAACTAGTTGGGCACAGAATGGATAGACGTCTAATAGTAATAAATACCCTTGTGACCTGTAGATTTTATACACCAATTAATAAAACCCACTGTAACAAAAAAAAAAAAACACTGTCCATAGAGCATGTAGTTTCATGTGGGGTGCCTAGAATCAGCCTACCACATCTCATGTGAGCAGGTTGAGCATGCCTTGCGCCCATATACATTGATTTCAGCTTTAGGAAAGTTAGTCACATAGCTGAATTAATGAGACCAACTGATCGAACTTGATAGGGCATTGTTTCTTCCTATTATTTTTTTGGGGGAGGGGCAGGCAGTTATCACTGCAGGGATTCATGTAAAATTGAAAGTTTTCTCGATCTTGCTTTTTGCTTCAATCAGTGTCATTTAATGGATGTTTTTCTCCATATATTTTTTTTCTTCCGTGCACACAATGTGACACGCAGTGTAATAGGATACACAGCGGCCTCCGCTCAGGCATTGTTGTCCTGGGCAACGGGAAAGGCAGCATCCGTAGCAATCAGATCTATGGAAATAAAGAAGCTGGCATTTACATCCTGTACAATGGGAACCCTATTGTGAGGTAAGTACTTCCAAGACTTCATTATGTTATTTCCATCCTCAGATTCCCATGAAAATAAAGAGTGCATTATTTTCAAAAATGTCTCCAAAGCAGCTTCTTCAAAGTGCTCTGCTATTTTAGGTTCAGCGTTGATTATCTTTAACATTTACATTATACTTCATTCGATCCTGACAACACAACTGTAGGTTAGACTTTTTTTTATATACTTTTATTCTTCATCTCAACAGTTGTATCTTCTTACAATATTGCTGTGCTTTCTAATACAGTAAAGCCATATAAAAATCCAGCTACACTCCGTGCCACTTCTCTATGCCTTTTAAGAAGGATGCATGCTTGCCATCCATTGCAATAAACAGTGTTCCCAGCAAATCAGCTGCCTCCTGTTGGCTGTAAAATGCTATCAGGCCTGCAAGTAAGGTACTAAAAACTGCTGTGCAGGACCGGTGCTAGCAATTTTGGGTACACAGGCAAACCTGAATTTTGCTGCTCCCAGTTAGTGGTGCCCGTGTGTGCTATGTATGATTAATGCATTACACGAGCGTGGAAAGAGCATTTGTAACAATGGACTTCTTTCCGCAAAGATGCCCATGTGGCCACCTCGCTGTGTGTATGTTCGTATGGAGGATAATGCTTTGTAGACCCGTCTGCTGTCTGTCATATCGGCTTGACGGGGAGGAAAACAGCATGTCTGTGGTAACGTCCATTACTAGTACACCCGTTACACCATGTGGTTCTCCCAGTCAATCCTGGCATGGGTGATCGCACGTTAACCTGGTTTCAATCATATGTATCTGACCGATCACAATATGTGTCAATTTCTGGCAGCTCCTCCCTCCCCCTCCCGGTCACTTGCGGTGTACCCCAAGGCTCAATACTCGGCCCCCTACTATTCACAATATTCATAAATGATCTGCCCAACGTCTGCAAAGCCTCAACTGTACACATGTACGCAGACGACACCGTAATCTATACCAGCAAACCAACTCTCCGGCAGCTGGAAGCCGTGCTGCAAGAACAATTCACAGAGGTAGAAAAGTGGATCAAACACAACAAACTTTTTTTAAATAATGACAAAACTGTAACGATGCTCTTTGGAACAAAACCTAAACTACACAAATTACAAAAACCCCATCTATGTGTGTGGACAAAATCAAATGGCACGCTGACCACAGTCACTTCTCTCAAATATCTAGGTATGTGGTTGGACCCTAATCTATCCTTTGGCCCTCACATCGAAAAACTCTCATCTAAACTTTACCCCAAACTAGGCGCCCTGTACAGAAACAAATCCTGCCGGAGTCCCGCGGTAAGAAAGCAGATTGTACAACAAATGCTTATGCCGGCTATTGATTACGGAAATGTAGTATACGCAGCCGCCTCGCAAACACACCTTCATAAACTTACTACATTGTATAACTCATTCTGCCGCTTTGCATTACAATGTAACTACATGACCCACCATTGTGACATGTTAAAAGAGCTAAACTGGCCATCGCTGGAATCCAGACGCACCCTTCACCTTTCCAGCCTGGTGTTTAAGAGCATTTCTGGGAAGCTGCCACCCTACCTGAATAGACTGCTTCCCCCAGCAGCTCCCTCATCCTATAACCTCCGATCCAGGACCAGCACCTTACTCGCAATACCACAATACAAAAAGACAGTGGCTCGATCCTCATTTTCCTACAGAGCACCACAATTATGGAATAACCTCCCAGACATCATCAAATCTTCCCCCAGTCTTAAGTCACTCAAGAGCTCCTTACTAACATACCTCAATACAGAATGCACCTGTATACATGTAACATAATGACTATTTTTCTACATATTTATTTTCTGTTAATCTGTATATGTGTTGTTTTCTTAATATCTTAATATCTAATATCTTGCATTGTATTACTTTGTATTTCTGTAACTGTAACACTTCAATGTTCTTGAACCCAGGACATACTTGAAAACGAGAGAAATCTCAATGTATCCTTCCTGGTAAAATCCTTTATAAATAAATAAATAAATAATCCATTGTAATGCAACGACAGGCACTGGGAGAGTGGTCTCGTCGCAACAGAAGCACTTAAGGGGTTATTCAGAGTGCACCGAAATTTCGGTGCTCTTTCGTTCGGCGCACTTTGGCGAGTTCAATTCGCCAACCTTACGGTGAATTCAGCATTGATTGCAGGGTCTCTGAAATGTGCAGCAGCCTAGGGTAAGCTAGGAAATGACACGCAATCCGAAAGGCCGCACACAGGTCAGGCCCCACCAACAGTGTCAAGACCCTGTAACGCAGAGAAATTCAGTTTTAGACCAGTGCCTGTCAGTGCCATCACTAAACTTCTCCGTAACCAAAAAATTAAATACCAGTCTGGACCCGATCAAATCCCAGCACTGTTGCTGAAAATCAGTGCGCCAGCAATTGCAAAACCTGTCGCAACCCTAATCAATGAATCACTGGCGACTGGATACATACCCAAACTTTGGAAGACTGCAAGGGTGGTACCTATCCATAAAAGTGGAGACCATACTTTGGTATCTAACTACCGCCCAATATCACTGCTCCCTGTAATGTCAAAAATTCTGGAAAAATGTGTCTACACTCGATTACGTGATTATTATCAGTATCAGAACTATTTAACCCAAGATCAATCAGGCTTTCGTCTAAATCATTCAACTACAACTGCCCTTTTAAAAGTTTGTAATGATATCCAAGCGGGCATGGAACAAGGAAACCTAACTGGAGCCATCTTCCTTGATTTTGCCAAGGCTTTTGACACCGTAGACCATGGCATCCTATTACCTATTGGTGATAGCACGTTAACCTGGTTCCAATCATATGTGTCTGATAGGTCGTAATTTGTGTCCATTTCTGACAGCACTTCCCTTCCCCTCCCAGTCACGTATGGTGTACCCCAAGGCTCCATACTCGGCCCCCTGCTATTCACTATATTCATAAACGATCTGCCCAATGTCTGCAAAGCCTCAACTGACAAAACTGTTACAATGCTCTTTGGAACCGTACCTAAACTACACAAATTGCAAAAACCCCATCTATTTGTCAGGACAAAATCAAATGGCACGCTGACCACAGTCACTTCTCTCAAATATCTAGGTATGTGGTTAGACCCAAATCTATCTTTTGGCCCCCACATCGAAAAACTCTCATCTAAACTCTACCCCAAACTAGGTGCCCTGTACAGAAAAAAATCCTGCCTGAGCCCCGCGGTAAGAAAGCAGATTGTACAACAAATGCTTATGCCAGCTATTGAATACGGAGATGTAGTGTATGCGGCTGCCCCTCAAACACACCTCCAGAAACTTACTACATTGTATAACTCATTCTGTCGCTTTGTGCTACAATGTAACTACATGACCCACCATTGTGACATGTTAAAAGAACTAAACTGGCCATCGCTGGAATCTAGACGCACCCTTCACCTTTCTGACCTGGTGTTTAAGAGCCTTTCTGGGAAGCTACCACCCTACCTGAATATGCTGCTTCCCCCGGCAGTTCCCTCATCCTATAACCTCCGATCCAGGACCAGCACCTTACTTGCAATACCACAATACAAAAAGAAAGTGGCTCGATCCTCATTTTCCTATAGATCACCGCAATTATGGAATAACCTCCCAGACGCCATCAAATCTTCCCCCAGTCTAAAGTCCCTTAAGACTTCCCTATTAACATACCTCAATACGAAATGCACCTGTAAACATGTAACATAATGACTTTATTTCCTACATATTTATTTTTCTGTTAATCTGTATATTTGGTCTTGTGTTAATATCTTGCATTTTACTATTTTGTATTTCTTTAACCACTCAATGTTCTTGAACCCAGGACATACTTGAAGACGAGAGAAATCTCAATGTATCCTGGTAAAATCCTTTTATAAATAAATAGCAACCAGGTACATTCTATCTCCTGCTGATGAGGGCAAATGAGCTTGAAGCGGCTGTACAAGAGTGATTGTGACCGGTTACATAAACTGGCCTTTGCTAAAAAAAAAAATGCCATCCACTATGGCATGGCAGTGGGCAAGGAGGGTTCTGTGTTATTACAGGGCCTAGATGCAAAAAAAAGTGAGAAGCTGTGGACTTCATTTGCATATCCTACCCAAAGTTCTTTGCTGCATATGGTATATATATATATATATATATATGTAATTTGGTATCTTCGAGGCCCTATTCTATGATTACCAGAAAAAGAGTGGCGGTAAGTGAAAAGATGTACGCAAGCAGATTTTCTTGCCATCTCCCTTTTTACAGCACCTATTCCACACCAGCTGGCCGCGGAATTAATGGAACACAGGTGCAGCCTGACACCATCAGCAGCACCGCTGCAGATATCCACTCCTGAAATCCATAGGACCCCATGGAGTGCAGTGCATCCCAGTCGTGATCTGTGCCTGCTCGCACTTGTGGGTAAGCACACGAGCTGCGGATGAATCGCTGAGGGAGACTGGAGACTATGGGGAGCAGCGGGAGAGTGGGATCAGAGAGGGGAAGGGTCTCCCTGCTCTTTTCTTTCTGGGGATGTGCCGAAATGGCTGGACACTGGGCAGAAGGAGGTGGGTCCCGCTTCCTTTTCCAGATGCCTGAAGGTCTGGTTAGTTCTCGCTGATCTGAGCTTCTAGGAGTAGCTAAACCCCTGCTGATTCAAACCATAGAGAGTAGGGTGTTCTTAGAGGGAGAGGAGTGAGGACACTATAGTCACGCACTTTAGATTGAGTGACCACATTGCCTAGAGCAGGGCTCAAAATTTCCACTCGCCTACTAGCGTTTGGCGAGTGGAAATTAAGTGAGTGTGAGTGGAAATGCACACGCAGGCAGCACAATAAATTATTTTGTGCTGTGTATTCCGGCAGTGCCACCGTGAAGCCCCTACCTTTCACAGGCTGCACAGTGGCAGGGATCAGCTGCCTAACCTGACCCATCTCCTCTCTGTCACTGGCAGGGTGTGGAGAGGAGCTTCCCTGCCTCCTTGCTCTGCTCACACTGGGCTCTGATGACTGGGTATACATGTATCTGGGGTCTGATGTCTGGGTATTAATGTTATTTTTGTAACTTTATTCTAAATAAAACCTTTAACGGTGTAATTTCATAAGATAATTTAAGGATGTGAGTTTAGGGGCAGAGTTAAGGGCTGGGTAGGGGTTAGGTGGAGCAACTGGTGGCGAGTAACTCTTATAACCTGGTTAGTAGCTTGGGACTTTGAGCCCTGGCGTAGAGTGTCCCTTTCAGTTTTTTAGCCAATATCCAACTTGCCTTTGTCTTGTGAGAAGTGATAAGGTTGATCAAACTAGGACAGGTGACCTCTCCACACATAGCTATAATATAGCTAGTTTCCCCCATTTTGCTATTTACTGATAAGTAATTGGCAATTAACAATATTTACTCTTCTCAACCTTTGCTTCTTGACAGCAATATGCTTTAGACATCAAAGCTTTAAGAGATAAATCCAATCAAATCTCTAGCATTCGGTCATCCTCTTGCACCGCAGGTCCATGTTTCTTGCTATTATTTAGAACCAATGTTGTGAAACCTAGTGTTCTAGTCCCGTAATAAAACGGCCACTATCCGCAGTAGTAGAGGAATAAGTACCTTGCAAATAGCTATTTTCTCTACTTTCTAGTTTGAAAATTACTAACATGTAGACAAAAAGCATGGCTTTATTTCATTTCTAGAAAGGTACTTATTTTCTACTGTGTTGCAATGGGATGCGCAGTGCTAAAGGCATAGATGGTGGAGCACCTGGAGTGTGTTTAACACATCAGTCAGGTTCGAGTTATCATTTGTCATTGTAACAGACAATTTAATCTGGCTATTTATGTTTTGGTGGATGTTGATTCTGTGTTTTAGATGAGGGTGTCCTCAAACACTTTTCAGATCTCCAAAATGTTTAAATTCTCATTTCTCCTGTTTGCTGTACACTAAAGTTTCATTTGTTTAGATTTTTATGTTGGTTAATATGTTGGGCATTTTGTATGTGGAATGTTATTTTCTGCTTGATTGGACCAGAAGGGGAAATCATGTGCCAGACTTAAATTAATACAAAGGTAGTTACAGTAACCAAATGTTAGAATTGTTCAAGGCAAAAAATGGCGTGCTTCCTCTACTATCAATAATAGCCTAGCTGCAGCACATGGGTGGGATGGGAGTGAAATCTAAGGCATATTGCCTAAGGAATGCGAAGGGAAGCCGTGACCTGTCCCTCTCCACCCTTTAGTAATATCGCCTGCACCCCCATGTGTTTTTTTTTTTAAATTAACTTTTTTTGTTCTGGCCAACCTCCACGTGGCGCCACGTGTATGAAAAACGAATGCTCTCTTCCCTCGCCTTTCCCCCTCTCCTCCCTCACCTTTCCCCCTCTCCTCTGCTGCCTCCCCCCTCCAGATTTTGCACTTCGTGCCGTCAAGCTCGTTTACCCTTACATATATTTTTCTAGAAGGGCTTTTTGAGGATTTTTTCTTTTTAGAGCTGGCCACGAGCAACCTCCATTTGCCTGTTTCTATTCTGTATTGATGTCATTTATCTCTTGTTCGTGCGAATATCTGTCCTTACTGCTTACTGTTATCTGGCTGATGTGCTGTCAAATTAAAAAAAAAATCTTCTTTTTTTTCCAATTCAAAACAACGAATGAATCAATGATTCCTTTCGCCAATGTGGCACTTCATTGATTTCTAACTGAGATGAATCGTGGTTTGTCAGAATACGAGCACAGACCTCCATCAAATTATTTTCCTTTATTTAGTGGTTTATTAAAGCAGGTTTAGGCCTCATTGTTGAAACAATCAGTATACCATCACTGTATCTGGCTGGATTGTTTTTTTACCCCAACCCCTTATTTTTAAGTGATTTTCAAACATGCCACTGGTTATAATGTTAATGTTATGCCCCTTTAAAGTTTCCTAATGTTTTCTGAAATCTCTAAAGCATTTAATGTGCATTTGCATGGAGGGTAGGGGGGTGTTGTTACATACAGCATGGCCAATGAGATCAAGTGGATATTCTCATCTACAAATAAGCATTTATTAAAGTCAGTCTTCGCATTGGGCATTGGTAGTGTATGTTTTCTTTGATTTACAGGTTCATGACATCTTGTATTTAGTTTTCTTCGATTCCACATTTGTTTCACTGACTATTAATTAGCTGCAGTTTTGCAGATGTTCAGGCTTGTATAAACATCCCCTTTGTGTTTCAGCTTCTATAAACAGTAAAGATGGCAGAGATTCAATGTAGACTTATATTGTGTGCCAGAACATAATAAAATCTCTTATTGTCCCTTTTTTTAAAAGTGATCCAGAAACTGTCAACAGTTTCCTACTAAGCTGACGCTTTTCACTGATGGCAGTGATTAATGTTCTAACGACGGAATTGTATTTGTGAATAGTCATCAAAGTTTGAGTTGTGCTTGAAAAGGCAATCTTAACCCTTTCGCTGCTGAGGCTTTTCACTCCTCTGTGCTGCGGTCATTTTTACCTGTTTCGCTCATCATGTTTAAACGTGTTTTGAAGGCTTATTTTAGTATATGACCCAGACATATTATATATCGTTCTTTCCGTCAGACTCGGCAGATTCATAATAGGTCATTATTATATGTATACGTCATGTCCTGTCTGTATATTATAACAATAAATTCAATAAAATATGAATTTTCAATAATTTACAAAGTGTAAAGTGTTTTTTTTTCACATTTTAACATGCGAGCAATTGCGGTTATATTTTGTATGGGGTGCGCTTGTTAAAAAAATGAGAAATGGGGTCTTGTTACATTTTTTTTTGGGAAAATTACACGATTTTTAACAAACGCAGCGCATACAAAAATCGTTAGTGCAGCATCATTGTTCACATTATAATTGAAATGGAAACAATATTGCTGCATTAACAAACCAAAAAAAAAAAAAAACTTGTTTATTTTTTTTTTTATAATTTTTTTTTTAAAAAAAATATTTTTAATTTTTATTTTTTTTTAAACTTTTTTCATTGTCATTTTTGGTATCGTTGGATAGGCCATGCTCTGGCCGATCCAACAGTACCAAACATTAACCCCTAGCTGCCACGGATCGGGAGATAGGGGGTTCCAATGAACCCCCTATCTCCACCATTGGTGGCAGTTAGTGGTTAACTCGAGGACTGGCGTCATCGTGCTATGCATCATGCTATGCACGATGACGCCAGTCCTCGGGGCATTCCCGGAAGCTTGGCCGACATCCAAGATGTCGGCCAGCTCCGGCAGAGGATCACGATTTGGCGCTTTTCGGCGTTGAATCGTGATCCGGCACCCAAGGGGTTAAAGGCATGCACGGTTTGGAAGGGCAGGCTGTGCCCTTCCAAACCGTGCCTGCCTTAACCCTGTGACAGCCGGCGATCGGGAGGGAGAGAGGTCCTCCCTTTTAGGCGCCTCCTCCTCACACGTGGGGGGGCGCCTGAACTAGATGTCATCGCGCCGCCGCAATGACCTCTAATGCTGCCGGCGGTGGTCCCGGGTGCTGGGCTGACATCGAGGAAGTCTGCCCGCACCAGGGGGCACAGCGATTGGCCGGAATCCGGCCGATCGCTGGCCGCAAAGGGAGGACGCGCTCAGCGCGTCCTCCGCAGTGAAAGGGTTAATTGTCTCAGATGGTCAGAACGTCATTTTTCAATTGGTCTTCTAGATGCAGTGTGATGTTTGTTTTTAGTCATGAGGTTTAATTTGGTTTGGAGCAAAGGATCGCAGCCATAGGCTTATAAACGAAACATTGATGATACAATGTTGAGAGGCAATAGGAATTGCAGGCATTGCTGCTTCGACATTTGCCTAACCGCAAACGGCAGCCGCTTCCAGCACTTGTTGTGATGGGATGTGCTTAACATAAGAGTAGGTATGTTTCCTTAAACTCTCATCAATGTCCATTCATTAGTTTGAGCTCTATAAGAAAAACGTATGATTAAGGCCTATATGAATCACTCTGTATTCGACATCACCGGACTCGCTGCCAACAGTGAGGTGACAGGGCTAGTGATTTATTAATTCCAAAACACAATCGTGGTCACAATTGTCACTAAATATCACGATTTGTGAATAAAATTTAACTTTGTTTTATATGCAGTATAATAAATCTCTAAAAGGCCACCCTCTGGTGGTACAATTTCACACAAAAAACATGAATCGCAGGTAGGTGTTGGTTCAAAGTATTGCCGTAATATTCAATATTTCTGACATTAAACTTCCGCCTATTTTTTGTTCTCAATTTCTTCAAAAGCAAGAAGACCAGCCTTTGTGGGTTGGTAGGTATAGAACCGTAGAGAAGAATATCAATATAAAGATCAACAGGATGAAGTACCAACAAGAGGAGCGCTCCCCATCATACTTCTATAAAGGCAATAGAAAGTTATTCCAATTCAGCATCCCTACTCTGCATACAAAATTTAGCACACTCTACGCGTTTCACTACTTCATAGTAGCGTCATCAGTAGTTGTGAATAGCTCAGTGTGTATAGAAGAAATGAATTTCCTATGAATCTCCTAGGTTTATATACCTTTCTTAATAACATAATGGAGCACAGTTGTTAGTATTTAGCTGTAAGATCCTCCTGCTAGTACCTCATTGGTGTATTGATGATTGGCAGGGCTTCCCTGCCAATCATATGTTGAGACTTCAGGGGTCAACATAACAATCGTTACTATTTTGTATGTGGAAACAAAGTTCAATTAGTTGTTATGACTACATTCTCAAAGTGTATTTCACTCTTTCCCCTTCTATTTCAATGATTGCTTTGTGGACTCTAAAAGACAAAGATCGTGGTGCAATGGATAGTGCACTTGACTTCAAGAACATTGAAGCAACCTGAAGTCCGTGGGTTCGAGTCCCACCTGAATCAGCCTTTTGATTATCAGTAAATGTCTTTGTGTGGTATCCTTAATAAACCAAAACCATGAAGTATCATGAGTGCAAACATAAAGACATTACTTTATGTTAAACTGATGTAGTATGGAATGCAATTCTAATGCTTCAGAGATTTCAAAAGAAATTTAGCTATTTTGAGTATTTTTGTAAATTTATGCTCCTACTTGAGATGTTGTAGGACCCAAAACTAAAATTTCCAAATCTTTTACAAAAGGTGATCTTCTAAGACTTTGACTATTACTGTAACTTAAAAATCAACTATTGCATTCTTAAAAAGTATGAGGCTGTATGGCGCAGTGGACAGTGCGCCAGACCTCCAGAGCACCGAAGCAACTCAAAGGCTGTGGGTTCGAGTCCCACCCAAGTCAACTCTCAGATTTCAGTAATTGTCTTTGTAAGGTATCTTCAGTAGATCGAAACCGTGAAGCATTGTAAATGCAACTATAAAGACATAATATCCCAGAATCTTCAACATACTGTATATAAACCAATAGACTGATAGACAATGAAAATTTAGAAATCATGATAAGAGTACGGGGCTACAAAACAGATGTGTATGTGAAGCCTTCATTGAGACCCTTTGGACTTGGTGTCTTTAATTTATATATCCACCACGCTTCTTTTTGTTGTAACTTTTTGTCAAGATCACCCCCTCTTTCTGTTTGAGTGATCTGATCTATCACCATGAAGCGAACGTCATCTGATTTATTTTCATGGTGTATACGCAAATGTCTTGAAACGAGTCTCTCTCAAATAGCGGACTGATCTAATATGTTCGAGTATGCGTACATGTAATTGGTGGATTGTCTTGCCCACATAAAGGAGCCCACAGGAGCATTGTAGTAGATATATAACTCCTTCAGATTTACAATTGATGACTTTCTAACTTTGAAACGGTTTTGGTTTGTACTGTCACTAAAGGTGTCAGAGGGTTTGACTATATATTTGCACGGTTTACATTTACCACACTTCCGTGTATCGCGGTATGTTTGTGTCAACCATGTGGTATTCGTTTTTCGCAATTGTGGGTTGTAATGACTATGGCAGACATCATCTCGAATGTTCCGCCCATGTTTTGTGGTAAATGTAGCAATGGGTGAGATCACGCTCGTAAGTTCTTCATCGGCTGTTAGGATTGGCCAATAGGTTTGCAATATTGATTTTATATCTCTATTGGCTATGTCATAATCACCAATGAGTCTGATCATGCCAGTCTTGGTTTTTTTTGAAAAATCTTTGAGCAGTGTCTCTCTTTCCCCAAAGCTTGATGGAAGGCTTTTTTTAGAACTCGCTGTGGATACCCTTGTTGCCTAAATCTGGCCCGTAAGTCTCGTGCCTGAATCGAAAACTCCTCTAGAGTTGGGCAATTCCTTCTTAATCTTAGATATTGCCCCACTGGTATCCCTGCCTTAAGGGAGGGCGGATGGTAGCTTTCCCAAAGTAACAAATCATTGGTTGATGTAGGTTTCCTCTAAATCGTTGTGGTAGCCTTTTCATCCGTTTTTGACTTACTGATGGTAATATCAAGAAAATGCAAAGACTTGGTTTGTATCTTGTGTAAATTTCAAGTTGAGTTCACTCTCCTTTAGCTTTTTGCAGAAGGAGGTAAAGGTCTCTGCATCCAAATTATCAAAATGTCATCAATAAAGCGCTTCCAAATCAAATTTTTTGAGGTTATAAATTTAAATATTGATAGTTACCAAGAAGCATTGCTTCTCTATGGGGATTTCACTGCCCTTGAACAGGCACCATATGTGCAGGCAATTCACCAACATTCGGCGAACTGGCTACTCTATGGATAGCCGAATGGCCAGGAAAGGTAACCGTACGCTGAATTTCACTGTTCGGTTACTTTTCGGCCACAATTCGAATTTCTTTGAATAACCCTGTTACAGACCCTTCTGCTTTCACAAAATATTTTTGCGACTATTTCACTGAATTTTATAATGCTGACACAGATGACTGGTGACTGGCCTGTCCAATCTGCCTTTTTTTCAATCAAGCTAATATTCAGAAGATGTCCCCTCACGAAAGAGAACTTCTTTCAGGCCTAATACGGCGGCCGAGGTGACAGCCACAATATCTAATCTCAAAAATGGTAAATCCCTGGTCCTGATGGATTTGGGGCAGAATATTAAAAACTGCTCGGGATTTTTAACTCCTCACTTGGTTACCTTTATACAACAATATCCTTCAAGGTGATTCCTCGCCCTCCTCCTTTAATGAAGCTTGAGTAGTGGTTTTACCTAAGCCCATTAAAGACCTCACATCGGTTACTTCTTATCGTCCTATTGCTCTACTTAATACAGATATTAAGATCCTCTCCACTATTATGGCGCGGCGGTTGCAGGTTCCACTGGTGCGCATGATTGGCCCATCCCAAACAAGCTTTCGTCAAGGTCCTTATTCAACTAAGGACATATGCAAGGCACTGGCAGCAATTTGGCATTCCATTCTCACACCAGTGTCCTCCAATATGCTGTTACGCTGCGATGCAGATAAAGCTTTTGACAGATTTCCTTGGACTAATTAATACGATTTTATTAAATTTCATTTTTTTCAGGAGAGAATTCTTAACCCTATTCCATGCACTTTATACGCGTCCCTCTGCTGTGGTTATGGTAAATGGGCTAAAATAAATAGGCGTTTATATTTTGTTATGCTTAAGATTGTGTTATTTCTATTCAACAATAAATCTCCCCTTTGTGCCATTGCTCCCCTAAATCGCCCCTTTTCTACTGTCCTGTTACTCACATACCACATTATGCTATTGCACAGCAAATTCCTGTGACACACCAGCGTGGTTAAAAATCACTGTTAGTGCTTCATCTCACAAAGGCAACCCACTCCCTTGTATACAGTACAAACCAAGGTCAAGGTGAGAACTGACCTCATGATTTACTCTCCCTACATACTTTCAACAGAGGTGAGCAAAAGTGGGAGGAAGGATAAAACCAATCCGTATTTAAGTCATCATACATTTCTGCACACAAACAGAATTGTCTATTATTTGATAAAATATTTCTTTTTTTCCGTGCAGTGGAAACCATATTTTTCAAGGACTTGCCGCTGGAATAGCAGTCAATGAAAATGGAAGAGGTCAAATCACAGGTACGGTTGGCTGCTTACTATAAATGTTCTTGACTGTAATGAATATTTGTTTGGAGCCGTTGTGAGATGTCTATTTCACTCTCTTATTATTTGCAATAGTCACTATTATTATGATTTGAATTATGAATTTCTGGTATAGGGAAGATTTCCTTGTTCCTTTTATTTTCAAGTGTGTTTATTTTCCTAATTGTCTGTGCTATACTACGATCCAGTTGCTATTTCATAATTTGTGGTTTTACCAGTGCTGTCTACCAGAACACCCTGCTATCTCTACTTGACTATGCTCCAAAATTGCTAAACAGGTCTTTTCAAAGATTTAAACAGAATCCTAATGTAGTATGTAGTAGATACAGCGGCGTAGCATGGGTTGTCAGCGCCCGGGGCAAGGCAAGAATTGTGCGCCCCCCAACCTGTGGGCACGGTAACACCCTGATTCCCTTCTACCAGTAGAGTATTGACCCCCGTTACCCCACAAGCACATGTATTGTATATTAACAAAATACTGATATAAAAATATTAAACACACATGCCCCCCCATGCTACACCACTGCTACCAGTCACCCTGTCCCATTATACCCTAGCATAGATCCACTCTCACACTATACCCAGTCACTCTCTCCCAGTACCCACAGTCACTCTCTTCCAGTACCCACACTTTCTCCCAGTACCTCAGCCACTCTCTCCCTCCCAGTACCCCCAGTCACTCTCTCCCTCCCAATACCCCCCAGGCACTCTCTCCCAATACCCCCAGGCACTCTCTCCCAATACCCCCAGTCACTCTCTCCCAGTACCCCAGTCACTCTCTCCCAGTACCCCAGTCACTCTCTCCCAGTACCCCAGTCACTCTCTCCCAGTACCCCAGACACACTCTCCCAGTACCCCAGACACACTCTCCCAGTACCCCAGTCACTTTCTCTCTCAACTATCTATCCAAGTACCTCCAGTCACAGTCCCCCAGTATCCCCAGTCATTCTCTCCCTGAACCTCCAGTCACCCTCTCCCCGTACCCCCTCACTGTGTGTTGGTCACGCTGCACTGGTGTCACACAGTGTCACCTACCTGCGTAGTGTTGCTGGTGGCTTGGGGGGGAAGCTGTCCAGGGGGCTTAGAGGAGACCGGATTTTAAATGTGCTACTGGGGAGGCACCTCCCTCCCTCCTTCCTGTACAGCGGCTGCAGGGCTGCCAGTGGCGTGGCCTGGCACAGGGCTTCAAGGGGGTCTGACAAGCGCGGTACAGGGTCAGTGTTCTGTCGGATAATGCTGCGCTGCTTCACGTGACTCATGCGTTAAGGAGGAGTCAGGACCAGAATTTTCTGTCCTGGTCCTCCCTTCCGGACGCCGAGTGCTAAGTCACTGCCGGCACTGTAAAACTGGTGGCTGCCCGTGAAAGGGCAATGTCCGTGAGCAGACACCTTGCTGATCCCTGCTGGAAAATATTAGTGGTTCAAATTTATTTTGAAATTTTGCGCCCCCTCAGAAAATTGCGCCCAGGGCGACCGCCCCCGAGGACCCCCCCCCACGCTACGCCACTGAGTAGATAGAATTTTAGGGTGTTCATAGAATACATTATTGTAACTGATGCTGCTGTGATACCAGATCTACTAGAGCACAGTTTATAGACAAATGTTTATTTTCAATGCCTTTTTACAGGGTTATTCTGTAACCGTCGTAGTTTACTGTTCTTGCAACAATGATATACTTTGGCAATTACCAAAAGGGAAAGTCAAAAAACGCAGGAGAAGTTTCTGAAATTAAGTATAACCCCATTTAGAAGTTAACTGCACATTTTTACTAGTCAGTAAAGTTTTATATATTTACAATTATCCAGAGGTAAAATTGAGCCGCCCGGATTCATCAAACCATGTTCTATGGGGTTTAGGAACAGCATTGGAGCTTTGAGAATCAATGTCGTTAGTGAATTTACAATTCAGTCTTTTTAAGAAGGTATCCCGAACCACAAATCCTCCTTAACCATAAACGCATATAAGAAATCTGGAAAGGATAGCAGTTTTCTGTAAAGGCTGTGCTCAACTCTACCACTGAGGCACGATGACGCGAGATTATTTTTGTCTTGATGGTTCTTGATTTCAACCCCCTTGATTTCCAGCTCCTCGTTTCCTGGTTTGACAATTTGGATTCTGGTACTTATTTTAATGACTATTTCTTTGTTTCGAGAGAGGTAAATATATATTCATTTACAATCCTAAACAACCCATCACATTGTGGCTACCTAATGCTTAGACCAGATTCAACAACCTTGGCCCTCTCGATGGTTTGGAATTACATCTCCCTATGATGCTCAGCTACTCATTAAATTTGAAATTTGAAGTTCAGTTCCAAAACATCTGCAGGAATAAGGTTGCTTTTCACACTGAGACTCCCCTCTCACTCTGCAGCCTAATCTCTTCCTCCTTTAACTCTGTGTCATATTTCTGAACGGTACTGTTCTTAGAACCACTGCATGGTCTTTCTTAGGAATGTGTCAACATTTCTGCATTATCTGAATACCTGTCCACATTTAAATCTCACGGTTTCTATGACTTGATTGAGTCAAGATGCCAACAGACAGCTTGTAGAAAATGTTACCTCTGCTACGTTTAAACACTCAAGCATTTTATTTAGAACCCAATGGACACATCGGTTTCCTGACATCTAGATGCCTTTTACTTGCGTCTATGAAACACCACAAAGGAACTCCAGACACAGAGCATTTTATTATTAACTCATGTATTTCTGGTTTAAGACTGCTAGCGCTTGTACAGATTAGTTTGAATTTGTTACAAATGCTGGTTTCATTATTAACTTTTATTTATTGCACTGGAAATCTATGCATTCCAGTATTTAATAAAGGAAAATAATAATATTCTGCCCTATTCAAATTCTTTTGCAGTTTTTGTTATGTGAAGTTGTATAACATACTTATTCAGCCCATCCATCAAGGAACCCAGTTTTTAAGCCTTTGAACAAGTATTCTTTCTTCCTGCAAGAATTTTTCGTGTGTCTCTTTGTGCATAACACGGGATTTGTTACTGATGTAAAATGTCATGCGGATCATCTGACTACTTGCTAGTACGAGCGTGTGCACTTTCATCGGAGAGCTCCTCAGCTGTTATCCTTGCCCGTATTCTCTAGAAACCAGACATACTTTCGGTACGGCAATTACTAGCAATATGTGAGCACATTCCATTCAAAGAATAAAGGATCAGCAAAACAAAATCCCTGGACCACTGGTGGGAGCTACAGGCGTATTGTAGCAGTTACCCAAGTGGTTAGCTGCTTATTTCCAATTCTAGACCTTGCGGTAGATTATCTCAGCTCAAAGTAGGCCAGTGATTCCTTTCTCATTAGAAGCTCTATCTTGGACCATTGTTTTTCCTACTGCAAAACAATAATTTGAAAGGAAAACACATTTTTTTATTGTTTTTGAGCATTTTTGTCAGTGTTCTATCACGCACTATAAATCAAATTCAATATTGTGTATTTAATGAATGTTTTACTTTACACAAAATAGGGCTTCAAGGTTTTCCCCTTGCTAATTAAACAAAAATCCAAATAAAGCTGCGGTCACACAAGCGCACGGAGTGCGTCTGTGTGGCCCTACTGCCCTGCGTCCGTCGCAGCTTTGTGAAGGCTCGACGGGGAGGGCCACACGGTGTAGGCAGGAAGGAACGTCCACTCTCACGGATGTTCCTTCTGCTCAAAAAAACGCTCGTGTGAGAGCAGCCTAAGGCATTGTTTTTGAAACTTGTTTTTTTTTTAACTGCAATATAAGCCGGGGAATTATCATTTTGTGTTTCAGGTTAAGAGGCTTTTTTTATTCAGCAAATAGGCCACCCAGTATATAAATGCATACTGCTAACGTGTATTTGTTCAACCCATGCAACAAATCTTGCATATCTCAGGGATACAGGATGTTATCAATATGTGGGCACATTCCCTTAGCTTCCAGACATATATTGCTTTACATAGGTTAGGATTGGACAAGTCTGCCCTCTTTTAATATCATTTGTGTCTTTTGACATCCATTACGTAAAGGTCTGTCAAACTCCAGCCCCCCCCCCAGATGTTTCTGAACTACATCAATGATTCCCTGACAATCTATTGCACTTGAAGAATTCTGAGAATTGTAGGCCTTAACTGAGGCAGTGAGTTCAACAGCCCTGCATTAAAAAAAAAAAAAAAGTTATGTGCAAGGTAAATGTTTGGCTGGAATTGTTACCTACCTACATGTAACTTCTACCTTTCTCCTTAAATGGAACTCCTGCCCCTCTACCACCGACCCCTACACTATCTGCATCTCTCCCTCCCTCCTCTCGTCCCACATGATGGCCTCGCATGAGCTCCTTTGTTTCCTCAGAACATGGTCTCCCTCTATCTCTCGTGCTGCCAATCACTCCCACAAATCCTATTCCCACCTTCTCTTTCTCACCCTCCTGCTGTTACTCTATTCAGGTGACATATCCCCTAACCCTGGCCCCACAACACATCCAATACTTCCCTCTCATCCTATCTCCATCGCACATAAATCACCTCCCTGCAAGCCCAGCAACCTCATTCCCATAAACCCTCAGCGCCTGTCCTCTTTCTCCTGCGCCCTCTGGAACGCTCGCTCTGTGTGCAACAAACTCACAGCAATCCATGATCTCTTCCTTTCAAACTCCTTCAACCTCCTAGCTTTAACTGAAACCTGGCTAACCCCCTCTGACACGGCCTCCGTTGCTGCTCTCTCACATGGCGGTCTACACTTGAGCCATACCCCCAGACCGGGTGAGAGAAATGGTGGCGGGGTCGGAATCCTGCTCTCTCCCACCTGCACCTACCAGCATCTCCCTACACCCCCATCCCTCTCCTTCTCCTCCTTCGAGACACACTGCATCCGCCTGTTCTCTCCTCTGGCCCTCAGGGTGGCAGTCATCTACCGCCCACCGGGACCAACCTCCCAGTTCTTTGACCACTTTGCTACCTGGCTTTCTCACTTCCTGTCTTCTAATCTTCCATGCCTAGTTCTCGGGGACTTCAACATTCCCATTGATGATCCTTCCGCCCCTGCTGCCTCCAAACTTCTTTCACTCATGTCCTCCCTTGGACTCACACAATCCTCCCTCCTCCCTACCCACCGCGATGGTCACGCTATTGACCTTGTCTTTTCCAACCTCTGCTCCATTTCTGAGTTCAACTGTCGCCCTTTCCCCATCTCTGACCACCACCTTCTCTCTTTCAACCTATCTGGACTTCCTAAACACCCTGCTCCCCCACCCCGCACACACACTCGCAGAAATCTACATGCTGTGGAGCCCCATCAATTCTCCAACCTACTTCACCACTTCCTTCATACCTCATCCTTCACCTGCCCTGATGCTGCCACTAATCACTACAACACTACGCTTATCTCTGCTCTAGACACTCTTGCTCCTCTTCAACTGTAAGGCCCCACGCCACCAGCTTCAGCCCTGGCACACCCTCCAGACTTGCTACCTGCAAAGATGCTCCCGCACTGCAGGGCGTGCCTGGAGGAAATCCCGCTCTGAAGCTGATTTTGTTCACTTCAAGCTTATTCTCCGGTCATACACCTCTGCCCTCCACTTGGCCAAACAATCCTTCTTCTCATCTCTTATATCTACGCTGTCCTCCAACCCTAAACGGCTCTGGTCCACCTTCAGCACCCTCCTCTACCCACCTGCACCTCCCCCCACAGCTGCCTTCAGCGCTCAAGACCTGGCAGACTACTTCCTCAGTAAAACTTTAACTATCAGAAGCAACATCCCAACACAAGATAGTTATCTGCCACCTCCACTTCCAGAGGTCCCCTCTGCCACCCTCTGCCGCTTCCTCCCAGCCACTGAGGAGGAAGTCAATTCCTTATTGTCCTCCTCACATCTCACCACGTGCCCGCTCGACCCCATTCCCTCACATCTAATTCCTCCCCTCTCCTCCTCCCTCACCCCTGCTCTCACACACATCTTCAACCTACCTCTCTCCACTGGCTCCTTTCCATCCGCCTTCAAACACACGCTAGTTACCCCTTTACTAAAGAAACCATCTCTCGATCCCAACTCTCCATCCAACTACCGCCCTGTATCCCTGCTTCCCTTTACCTCTAAGCTCTTAGAAAAACTAGTCTTCAACCGCCTCTCCCTCTTCCTGTCCTCCAATTCCCTACTTGAGCCCCTGCAATCTGGCTTCCGTCCCCTACACTCAACTGAAACTGCCCTCAACAAAGTCACCAACGACCTCCTAACTGCTAAAAAACACGGCCACTATTCTATTCTCATCCTGCTTGACCTCTTTGCTGCTTTTGACACTGTTGACCACCCCCTCCTTCTACAGACCCTCAACTCTCTGGGTCTCGGTGACACTGCACTTGCTTGGGTTGACTCCTATTTATCCAACAGGTCCTTCTGTGTGTCCTTTGCTGGTAACTCTTCCTCTTCATTGCCTCTATCTGTTGGTGTACCTGAAGACTCTGTCCTTGGTCCTCTGCTCTTTTCCATCTACACCTCCTCCCTGGGCAAAATCATCAACAGTGGCACAGTCCCTTCTGAGGGTGATCTATGTAATGTAGGTACAGGTATGGTGTTCCTATTGATCCAATAAGTGCACGGTAGAAATAACCGCCAAGGTGCTGATTATAAAGTGCAATAGTGGCAGTGAGCAGAATAAAACAGTAAACGTCCTGTTCTATACAAATATTGGCTGCCTAATTGCATTCTATATACACATAAGTGCAAATGCAATAATATGAAAAAATGTGCATGTATAAGTGCACGTGGAAAAATTCCTAAAAAGAGTCCCGTGTTCCAGTTCGTTGTGAATAAAAGAGAAAAAGATAAAAAAGTGTTAAAATAGTTCGGACCGTGTATAAAAGCAAGGGTAATCCAGTAGAATCTCCGCTAAGATGATCCGGAGGTTTCGAGTGGGGTCCTAGGGTGTTGTCCTCTCCTAGGTCCTATATAGGCTCACGATTCCCAGAAATCGGGAAGGGGAGGGAGAGGGAAACAAAGAAAAATGGTGCAATACTGATAGATAAATAATCAGGTGCCTTGATGTCAAGGGGACACTTACAGTGTATAGAGCCTCTTGTACCGGCTCTGGTGTGGAGTGCCTTGGGCCTAATCGAGGGTGGCCTCTGCCCTTCTTTATAGTAGTCCCGAGGTGACCTTTGTCTCTTACTCTTTAATGCTTGCAAAGAGAAAACATCCTCATAGCGCAATATGCATCTAATGTTTAAAAGAGGTAGGCAATAATCAAGGACAAACTCACCGATGTTGGAGCCTTGAATGGCAGGCTCAACTTGTGGGCATATGGTACTACTACGGTGGGTACCTGCACCTCTTTCAGCAGCAGACAATCTTCTTGCAAGGAAAAAGAATATATACAGCATGCACTGTACAATAAATCTCTCAGATAGATGCAGATGGTAAAGGAAAAGGGTTTTAATGGGTTAAAAAAGCAGTGAGTATCACAGATACGCGTTTCGGCTAGCAAATGTAGCCTTCCTCAGTCTATGTGAAGGATAATCTCAAAAAAAGGGGATAAAGGACACTCCACGTGTGTCTGTTTAAATAGTGAACGCTGGACATAGAATTTCGGAGTTACTTCCGGGTTCGCGGAGGTTGCGGTCACATGGTGTGTGTCGCGTCATTGCGTGGCGGCCATCTTGGACGTGCGTTCCATAGGCCGATTTCATGCGTTCCAGACGTTCTGAGTGTAACTTAAGCGACAGTATCGGGAGAAAGAGGCAGAAAAAGAAAAAGGCAGTTCCTCTGGTGCTGAGGGGGTGATCTCAAGGGTATATGGGGACAATCACAAGGGGACAATTAATTGCAGGGGAATGCAAATGTACTGATGGTGGTGCAGGTGGTAACCTACTTGAACAGGGAAGTACACTTGCAACCCATGGCTGGTATAAAGAAAATAACAGAGGTGGGGTGCTAAAGTGACCAATGCAAAAAGCAGCATATTAACAGAGCACAACAATAAGAACAAAATCACAAGATGAAATAAAATGGATAAATTCCATAAAATATAAGTTGGCAATAAAAGATTAAAAACATAAAAGCGTACAATAAATATCCCCTGGGGGGGATAAATGCATAAAAACATGCATAAAACCAGGATGACAGAATACAAAATTATAAAAGGAATAAAATAGATGGGGTACGTAAATAAAAAATCAGGATGTCCGGTGGTGGAAAGACATACTATTAACTGGTGGAAAGACATACTATTAACTAGTGTATCCAGAAGTGTGTAGTCTGAGTGTGCAAATTAGATAGATGGAATGATCGTACGTGTTACAAACTCGGAATTAGCGGGAGGATAATAAATGCCAATAGTCAGTCGAGGAAGTGGCATAACTCGAAATCAGCATTCAGACCTTGTGGTTGGAGGGTACCCAGGTTAAAGATCCAGCTCATTTCTTCTTTTCCGATTTTTTTCTCAAAATTGCCACCTCTCCAGGGTGCTTCGACTTTCCTAATCCCAATGAAAGTAAGTCCCTCTGGATTCATAGCATGCTTGTTTTTGAAGTGTAAAGGGACACTGTGGTTTTCATTCCCATTCCAGATATTTCTGATGTGTTCTTGAACACGTACACTGAGGGCTCTGGTTGTCCTCCCTACATATCTTAGACCACATGGACATATTAATAGGTAAATCACATTTTTGGTGAAACAAGTGATTACGTCTCTTATTTTGATAGGTCCTGTGTTGCCATCTATCTGCGTGATAATCTGTTTCTTGCTCCTAGTATTGCGACAATTAAGGCAATTCCCACACTGATGAAACCCTTTTTGTATGCCGTAGTGGTTCTTATTCAAAGGGGTTTCTGTGTGTGTTTTTGCGCTAATTTCATTTTGAGGTTGCCGGCACCTCTGCAGATTAATCTTGGTTTTTCGGGTAGAATTTCTCTCAGTAACGGATCTTTTCTTAATATTGGCCAGTATTTCTTGATCGTCTTCCTGATATATTGGTTCTGGGCATTGTATGAAAAAATGAAGGGTACATCAGTTGTATATTGTGTTCCGGTTTTAGGTTTCTTCTTCAGTAAATTGGTGCACTCTATGTTCCTGACTTTGTTCCTGGTGTCTTCAAGTATATCTGGGTCATAACCTTTCTCCATAAAATCTGTTTTTAGTTTGTCTGATTGTGTTTCATAAGTGTCCAGATCAGTGCAGTTTCACCTTACTCTCAAAAATTGGCTTTTCGGAACTCCATCAAGCCACTGTGGTAGGTGGCAGCTGGAGGTTTCGATAAAACTGTTGACGTCTACCTTTTTTGAAGAAAGTCTCGGTCTTGATCACACCGTTTTGAATGAAGATACTTAAATCTAAAAAGGTGATTCGTTCGTGGCTCCATACGGTGGTGAGTGAAATGCCTCTTCCATTTTGGTCCAGTTCTTGTAGGAATGTCTCCAGGGTATTGATTCCTCCTTTCCAGATAAAGAAGATATCATCAATATATCTTTTATAACAAACTAGATTGTTTAGGTATTTGGATAAAAAAGATTCTTCCCAGAAAGCCATGAACAGGTTGGCATATGATGGGGCAAAACGACTTCCCATCGCAGTCCCATTGACTTGCATATAAAAATCATCCTGGAAATAAAAATAGTTGTTTTCTAAAATTAAACGTATCCCCTCCAAAATAAAAACAATTTGTTCTGGTTGTAATGCTTCATTCTTCTTCAAAAAGTGTTCAGTGGCCTCTAATCCATTTCTGTGCGGTGTGATAGTGTACAATGATTTGACGTCACTTGTGACCAGAAGTAGGTCATCCTCCCAGCTTATGTCGTTTAAAATATTCAAAATTTCTGTAGTGTCTTTCAAGTGTGCTGTAGTGCTGGTTACAAAAGGTTGAAGTTGGTGGTCAATATACTCTGATAACCTGCTGGACACAGATCCTATCCCAGAGATGATGGGTCTCCCGGGAGGTTTAAGGAGATCTTTATGGATCTTGGGGAGGAAATAGAATACAGTTATCTTTGGGTGTTCAATTTTCAGGTATTTAAACTCATGGTCATTGAGTATACCTAATGTATGACCCTCTTCAAGGTATTGGACAAACTTTTCTTGGATGTCTTTTCCCGGATTCTTGTTCAATTTCCGGTACGTATTCTCATCACTAAGGATTCTGTAGGATTCACTTTTATTCAGAGGGTCATACATTAGGTATACTCAATGACAATGACCAGGAACAAAGTCAGGAACATAGAGCGCACCAATTTACTGAAGAAGAAACCTAAAACCGGAACACAATATACAACTGATGTACCCTTCATTTTTTCATACAATGCCCAGAACCAATATATCAGGAAGACGATCAAGAAATACTGGCCAATATTAAGAAAGATCCGTTACTGAGAGAAATTCTACCCGAAAAACCAAGATTAATCTGCAGAGGTGCCGGCAACCTCAAAATGAAATTAGCGCAAAAACACACACAGAAAACCCCTTTGAATAAGAACCACTACGGCATACAAAAAGGGTTTCATCAGTGTGGGAATTGCCTTAATTGTCGCAACACTAGGAGCAAGAAACAGATTATCACGCAGATAGATGGCAACACAGGACCTATCAAAATAAGAGACGTAATCACTTGTTTCACCAAAAATGTGATTTACCTATTAATATGTCCATGTGGTCTAAGATATGTAGGGAGGACAACCAGAGCCCTCAGTGTACGTGTTCAAGAACACATCAGAAATATCTGGAATGGGAATGAAAACCACAGTGTTCCTTTACACTTCAAAAACAAGCATGCTATGAATCCAGAGGGACTTACTTTCATTGGGATTAGGAAAGTCGAAGCACCCTGGAGAGGTGGCAATTTTGAGAAAACAATCGGAAAAGAAGAAATGAGCTGGATCTTTAACCTGGGTACCCTCCAACCACAAGGTCTGAATGCCGATTTCGAGTTATGCCACTTCCTCGACTGACTATTGGCATTTATTATCCTCCCGCTAATTCCGAGTTTGTAACACGTACGATCATTCCATCTATCTAATTTGCACACTCAGACTACACACTTCTGGATACACTAGTTAATAGTATGTCTTTCCACCAGTTAATAGTATGTCTTTCCACCACCGGACATCCTGATTTTTTTATTTACGTACCCCATCTATTTTATTCCTTTTATAATTTTGTATTCTGTCATCCTGGTTTTATGCATGTTTTTATGCATTTATCCCCCCCAGGGGATATTTATTGTACGCTTTTATGTTTTTAATCTTCTTTTATTGCCAACTTATATTTTATGGAATTTATCCATTTTATTTCATCTTGTGATTTTGTTCTTATTGTTGTGCTCTGTTAATATGCTGCTTTTTGCATTGGTCACTTTAGCACCCCACCTCTGTTATTTTCTTTATACCAGCCATGGGTTGCAAGTGTACTTCCCTGTTCAAGTAGGTTACCACCTGCACCACCTTTATACTGGTACAGCGATGTGACCATCAGTACATTTGCATTCCCCTGCAATTAATTGTCCCCTTGTGATTGTCCCCATATACCCCCATATACCCTTGAGGTCACCCCCTCAGCACCAGAGGAACTGCCTTTTTCTTTTTCTGCCTCTTTCTCCCGATACTGTCGCTTAAGTTACACTCAGAACGTCTGGAACGCATGAAATCGGCCTATGGAACGCACGTCCAAGATGGCCGCCACGCAATGACGCGACACACACCATGTGACCGCAACCTCCGCGAACCCGGAAGTAACTCCGAAATTCTATGTCCAGCGTTCACTATTTAAACAGACACACGTGGAGTGTCCTTTATCCCCTTTTTTTGAGATTATCCTTCACATAGACTGAGGAAGGCTACATTTGCTAGCCGAAACGCGTATCTGTGATACTCACTGCTTTTTTAACCCATTAAAACCCTTTTCCTTTACCATCTGCATCTATCTGAGAGATTTATTGTACAGTGCATGCTGTATATATTCTTTTTTCCTTGCAAGAAGATTGTCTGCTGCTGAAAGAGGTGCAGGTACCCACCGTAGTAGTACCATATGCCCACAAGTTGAGCCTGCCATTCAAGGCTCCAACATCGGTGAGTTTGTCCTTGATTATTGCCTACCTCTTTTAAACATTAGATGCATATTGCGCTATGAGGATGTTTTCTCTTTGCAAGCATTAAAGAGTAAGAGACAAAGGTCACCTCGGGACTACTATAAAGAAGGGCAGAGGCCACCCTCGATTAGGCCCAAGGCACTCCACACCAGAGCCGGTACAAGAGGCTCTATACACTGTAAGTGTCCCCTTGACATCAAGGCACCTGATTATTTATCTATCAGTATTGCACCATTTTTCTTTTTGTTTCCCTCTCCCTCCCCTTCCCGATTTCTGGGAATCGTGAGCCTATATAGGACCTAGGAGAGGACAACACCCTAGGACCCCACTCGAAACCTCCGGATCATTTTAGCGGAGATTCTACTGGATTACCCTTGCTTTTATACACAGTCCGAACTATTTTAACACTTTTTTATCTTTTTCCCTTTTATTCACAACGAACTGGAACACGGGACTCTTTTTAGGAATTTTTCCACGTGCACTTATACATGCACATTTTTTCATATTATTGCATTTGCACTTATGTGTATCTTGAATGCAATTAGGCAGCCAATATTTGTATAGAACAGGACGTTTACTGTTTTATTCTGCTCACTATTTTATTCTGCTCACTGCCACTATTGCACTTTATAATCAGCACCTTAGCGGTTATTTCTACCGTGCACTTATTGGATCAATAGGAACACCATACCTGTACCTACATTACATAGATCACCCTCAGAAGGGACTGCGCCACTAGGATCCCCCTCTTTTTCTCTACTGTTGTTTGCACATTTCTGTCGAGGTTTTGTGTTATAATCCTTGTCGGCCGCATTACTTAAATATCGACATCACATTAGCGCCTCCATTGTACCCCCTTTTCCAAAATCATCAACAGTTTTGGCTTTAATTACCACCTCTACGCTGATGACACTCAGATCTACCTCTCTACCCCTGATCTCTCTCCCCCTGTCCTTTCAAAAGTCAGTGACTGTTTATCTGGCATCTCCTCCTGGATGGCCTCCCACCACCTAAAGATCAACATGTCAAAGACTGAACTCCTACTTATTCCTCCCTCCAATGCCTCCCCACCTCCTGACTTCTCTATCACGGTGGAGGGTATCACCATCTCCCCATCAAACCAAGTTCGCTGTCTTGGAGTTACACTTGACTCTGCTCTTTCCTTCATCCCCCACATCAAGTCTCTTTCCTCCTCCTGCCGATACCAACTGCGTAATATTTCCAGAATTCGGCCATTTCTTACCGCTGTCACCACAAAACAACTCATACACGCCCTGGTAATCTCCCGACTCGACTATTGCAATAATCTCTTATCTGGCCTCCCTCTGTCCCGCCTCTCCCCCCTACAATCCATCCTGAACGCCTCCGCCAGGCTAATTCACCTCACCCGCCGCTCTGTCTCTGCCGCTCCCCTCTGCGAGTCGCTTCACTGGCCCCATCCACTGCAGAATTAAGTTCAAAATCCTTATCCTTACCTACAAAACCCTCACTAACTCAGCTCCCCACTACCTGTCCTCACTAATCACCAAATACACCCCAGCCCGCTCCCTAAGGTCAAACAGTGACCTGCGCCTAGCTTCTCCCCGCATCACCTCTTCCCATGATAGACTGCAGGATTTCTCACGCGCAGCCCCACTCTCTGGAACGCTCTCCCTCGTACTGTCAGACTTTCCCCTAACTTCTCTCCTTCAAACGCTCCCTTAAAACATTCCTATTTAGGGAAGCCTACCACCCAACTCACTGACGCAACCATCAATCACTCTCACCTTACAGTCCTCTCCTCCTGTTTGCAACCCCAACCCTCCCAGATTGTGAGTTCCTACGGGAATAGGGCCCTCATCTCCTCCTGTACTGTTTGTCAAATGTTGTTCAATGTCTTGTAACCCTGTCTATACTGTGCCTATTGTACAGCGCTGCGGAATATGCTGGCGCTTTATAAATAAAGAATAATAATAATAATAATAATAATAATGTAACAGGAACAGGGCGAAGCTTGTCTTGGGGTTGAGGATCAGACCCAAAACTGTTACAGATTTCATCACTTCTCCCCAGGTCAAGCAGATCCACAGCACTTTCCTGCCTCAACAACCCTCAGCCACAACTTGTGGTAGCATTGTGTAGCTTTTGGTATCTCTCCCCAAACGCCAGGGAAGAATAATGTGTTTTATTGGAAATGGAGACCAGTTTATATGTGAAACGAGGAGGGAATGCAAAATAACACAATAGAATACATTGTCTATGGGTGGATGAGAATTTGTGTTGGCCTTACACAACATATAAATGATGCATGATAACGTCTGAATGTTGACTGGCACTTTATTACCCAAGAATAGATGACCATGTGGATTTGAAACTTTAATACTCTATGTACAGCATTACAGTAATCTGAATATCAGACAGTCTGCAGGGTGACAAATCAACTATCTGTATACTGTCTGAGCAATAAATCAATCCAAGATGGTTAAATTCTAAATGGCTTCTACTATATCATGTCCCGCAGTGTGTGTCCTCACTGACACACTGGGATTGGTCCTGTATCCAGTGCTCTATCTGTAGCTGAGGTTTGCAGCTCTTTTCACAGAGCATAACCTCATCAATGGTGGCAATGGCATCAGTGATCCTCTGCTTTAGATGAATGTGTGGTGTGGGCTCATGTGCAATCGAATCATTCCTCCATTTTTCTTTGGCAAGACCTCAATTACTGCAAATGTTTACCTTGACCTTTTGACTGAATACCTGTTACCACAACTACATGACCTTCAACCAACCATCATTTTCCAGCAAGATGGTGCATCACCACAATGGGGACTGCATGTTCACTGGTTTCTAAATGAAACATGTCCAGACCGGTGGATTGGAAGGGGCCCAATTCCTTGACCACCTCGTTCACCAGATATTACTCCACTCGACTTCTTTCTATGGGGTTATGTTAAAGACCTTGTGTATCGAACAAAGGTACAGGACATCACTAATCTAAAGCAGAGGATCACTGATGCCATTGCCACCATTGATGAGGGTATGCTACAGCGAACATGGCAAGAAATCGAGTACCGTCTTGATGTGCTACGTGCAACTATTGGTGCCCATATAGAGGTATATTAAATGAGGCAAAAAAACTTAAATATATACGTCTCATTTTGTAATAATTTTCACTTATCGGTCTTTTCATTTGCCTTTGTAATAAATTTTTGAAATTGTAAAGAAACTTTATGGACACTGTGTGTGTGTGTGTGTATATATATATGTGTATATAATATAGATAACGCATAAGATTATATACCATATATCTTTACATACCATGGCAGAATTTTATTATGCCATTATGACTTAAAAAGAGTAGACACACTTGATTGATAATAAATGGCTTCAGCCAAACACTAATATAATCTGTGCCCGGACAGGGTCACATCTGCCAAATGCTGCTTCCTCGCTGGACACCCAGTTTTCCTCGTGACTCCCACACCTTTCTCTTGTACCTTAGCCACAGCTCAAGGCCCGGTGTATGTAGAGAGCCTGGCTAGCACCCCCAGGAATAAGCGGAAGCTGTAGACCTGGAGCCTTTCCTCGGAACAGCAGGCAGAAGATTCCTGGTCCTCCAAAACATGAGTCTTGACTTCAAGCTTGGTCAGAGTAGAACTGTCTGTTTATTCACAGAGAGGACAGATAGAGTCAAGGACCAGAACATTTGCATACAATCAAACAGACAACATCACAGATCAGATAACTACCCAGGGCCTTCAAACAATGGAGAATGGGGGAAGGAGAAAGCACGTAAACAAAAGGAATTTCTTACTGAGAGAATTTACACAATAGCAGGTACTAATACAGAGATCTACACTATACAGGGAATAACACACAGACATCAGAAATCTTTAGAAAAGTTACCAGGAAAGGCTTAATGATCTTAACATGTACAGCTTGGAAAAAAGACGAGACAGAGGAGATATGATAGAAACATTTAAATACGTAAAGGGAATCCACAAGGTAGAGGAAGGGGTATATTTAAAAGGAAACAAAATAGCAAAACAAGAGGACATAGTCTTAGATTAGAGGGGCAAAGGTTTAAAAGTAACATCAGGAAGCATTATTTTACTGAGAGGGTGGTGGATACATGGAACAGTCTTCCAGTAGAAGTGGTAGAGGCCAAAACAGTAATTGAATTTAAGCAAGCATGGGATAGGCATAAGGCTATCCTAAACAAAAGATAAATCCAGGTAAAGTATCCATGTAATTGGGCAGACTAGATGGGCCGAAAGGTTCTTATCTGCCGACATTTTTCTATGTTTCTATGTTTCTATATCTATAAAACCGTGAAAACCACAATATATTTAAAAGGTCCACCAGTTCCCCAATAGTCTCTTTCACGGGCCATAGTCTCTGGGCAGGAGGCTAGCGCACATCCCCCTCCAAGTCGCACAGTGACAGAGTGTTCTGTATATATATATATATATATAATATATATATATATATATATATCCCTGAGGTCTGTGTAAGATCAGGGTGTGTGAAGGCTGTGCAGTAGGTAAATGGGGTTTCTGGCCATAAAATTCAATATTAACATAAATTGGACAGGCTTCCAGCAAAATCATAAATTATTTATTTGAAAGCAGTCACATGACATTAAATAAAAGTATCGTTAATTGGTATTGGTGCGTACCTGAAAAACCGGTACTTGGTCTTAAGGAAACGGTATTGATGCATCCTTTATATCTTATTTTGAGTGACCATTGTATAATTTTTGAGTTTTATTCTGCGTGTCGGGAAACAAAGATGTAAATCAGCATATTTTCTCTAGTCACGTACTCTCGTTACATATTTGTCTCATTATGAATTAGCATTGATGTGACAGACTGCTTAATTGCAATCCCTTTTCCCCACGGTAAACCCTACTCAATGTTATCCTGATCATAGATTCCGATTCCATCAATGTTGTTTTTTACTTATTTGTTGTTGTTTTTATTAGACCTCTTTTAACTCCACAAATAGCTTTTTTTTTTCCTGACGGACACGGAAGAGTAAACGGTAAGAAGACCTCATTATCAGTATTGATTTACATAGCGTACATTCAGCAGTTTTACTGAGAGATGCCTTGTCACAATTTCTGCTTCATTTATGAGAATTTGACAGAGCCAGTTAATCGGAGAGTTATTAAATTTAGCCCAGGAGGAATCAACATATGATTTTGATGATTCGAGTACTTTGAAGTTGTGCTTTATCTTCCCCCTAAGAGCTCTGTGTTCACAATGGATCTTTGGAATTAATGATGCTGTTGAAAATGCATTAATAATATGAATATAAAGAAACTATTGATTCATAGCTAGACGGCAATTCCAAGTTTTGATTTTGTTTATACTTTTTTCTAAACATATTTTTATTCATCTTGGATCCTTACAAAAATACAGGTAGAACAACGATGTACTATACAGCAATCCCCATCAGTAGTGCATCGTAAACTCGTGGCTTCCGAAAGTGAACAAAGAAGTAGCATAAAGGGGCTCCAATTAGTAAAGAAGGACTGAATGGTCTTTTCCTGGTGCATAGAAACCTCAGTCCATTCGACTAGGAATATGGGGTAAATTCTCTCGTACACCATGCAAAAGGAAGGAGGGGAGGCGGAGATCCATTGGGATAGGATCGCTTTTTTACCCATTGCGGCTAGGAGAGCTAGCCAAAATCGGTGGCACTTGGAGAAGGGTTGGGGGGGTTGGTCGATTTAATGATGGCCCAATCCGGAACGAAAGGGATTTCTAGTCGAAGGACCTGCAAACTGAATCGTCTAATATTATCAGTAAACAGTAATAATAAACAGTTGTATGAAAGGACAGGACCATAAGCAGTGTCGTAAATTGTCCGGAGCGCATTGACATTTCAGACAGTTTGCGGTTGGTAAGAGGCCAGCAAGGGCCATTCTATCCGGCGCCATATATGCTCGGTGGAGTATTCTATAGAACATCTCCCAGTAGTTGGCAGAAGGGAGTGAGTCTGGTAGCCAAAGTGGCCCCTATCAGATCGTGGGGGGGGGGGGGGAGTTCAGGGAAGCTGGTGGCCCATCTGGATAGTGCCGACCAGGGGACTGTGGTGGATTGTGAGAGTTGCAGAAGTGCATAAATGGCAGAGGTAAAGGGGGGGTTGAAGGGCATGTGAGCAATTGTGTATTTAGTGGATTGGCCAAGTCAGTGGGGGATAAACCGTTCAATTGGGTGAGGAGAAACTACTTCAGTTGCAAATAGTACACTGGGTGTATATCTAAGGGGGAAAAACAGTCTTTCAGGGTCATGTAGGAGTGCGGCGAACCCGAAGCTCTGTCTATATAGTGATGGAGATGGGTAAAGCCTCGCTGGGCCACGGTGCGAAAAATAGGAGCGGGGGAGGCGTCTTGGAAATGAGGGTGGTAAAGGATGGGGGTCCACAAAGACGTTTGCCAGGTCAACTGAAGGCGCTTGCGGATCTTGACCCAAGCCAGCTTAGTAATGGACAGTAATGGATTAGAACGTAAAAAATGGGAGGGATGATGGGTGAGTGTTGATGGAGGAATGCTGATAGGGAGGATGAGGGAAGTAATGCTTGTTCGACCTGTAAGGGTACAAAGTGTGAAGTGTCATTTAACCAATTGGCGACATAGCGATACAGCGCTGCAAAGTTATCAAGTATGGGAAATTGATACCTCCCCTAGCTAGCGATTGTTGGAGAGTAGGAAGTGATATGTGTGCATGTTTACCTTGCCATATAAATGCCGCATACATCCTATGCAGCATACGAAGGTCCGTGGGCTTTAGCAGTATGGGCAGAACCTGTAAGGGATAGCGCAATTAGGGGAATAAAGTCACTTTAATGAGGGCGGCCCTTCCTAAATAGGACAGAGGGAGAGAACTCCAGGCGTCCAGGAGCAATTTAGTTTGGGTCAAATGGGGGTCGATATTGAGACGGTATAATTGAGAAAGATCAGCCGGTAGGATTATCTCCTGGTATTTAATGTAAGGCATGGGTGCCCACTGTTTGAGCCAAGTGTGTTGAGGCTTGGAACCAAGAGGCAGGGCAACCGACTTTGTGTAATTAACTTGGAAACCCGAGGCCACATGAAATGAATCAAAGTCAACAATGGTGAAGTAGCCGATGCAGGGTCCGAAAGGAAAACTAACAGATCGTCTGCAAAAAAATTTTTTTTAGTGTCACAGAGGGGGATAAACGGATACCGGTGATCGCCAGACACGTCTCTATAATGCGCAGGAGGGGTTCCAAAGCCAGATTAAAGAGTAACAGGGATAGGGGGCAACCCTGTCTAGTTCCTCGTTCTAGAACGAAGGGGGCAGGATTAAGGCCGTTCGCTGTGATCACTGTAGAGGGGTTAAGCTAGAGCACACGAAAAAGGGTCAAAAACACCTTCCCAAAGTGGTGAAACTTGATAAAGCGAACTAGGTAAGCCCAGGATATTCTGTTGAACGCCTTATCTGCATCGCAACTCAGCAAAAGTTTTGCGGCGTAAAGGCGCATTCCGGCAAGCGGGCAGGCGCCTTAGTAAGCTGTTTCGGGGCTCCATCCAGCGGATGATGAACATGGGCTCCGTCAGGCTCCGGTCTGAGGCCTAGTGAGGGCTGCGCACCCGCTCCAGACACGGGTATGGAAACGGCCGTATCTCGGCCTGGGTCCTTCTGGGGATCGAGAGGGGGGGGAAGAAGTAAGGCGCTCTTGAAGGATACAGTGACCGAGATTACCCCAAGTGTCGGCAGAGAAACAAGTGGGGTGCAGTGGAGTCTCAGATGCAGAAACAATGCCGACAGAGAATATCTAAGATGCGGCCATCTTGTAGACCCGCCTCCTGGAAGTGTTGTTTATACTTTTTTAAATCATTTATTTTTTTGCAATACCAATGTTAAATATGGTTCTATTGCCAGGAGCAGGGCTGCCATCAGAGGGGCATGCCAAACCCTCCACAGCTTGTCTAAGTGCTTAAATGTAAGGGTCCCTTCATACCACCCAGGACTGGATGGCAAGAAACTTCCCAGTGGGCCACAGCATCTGGGGCCTGTCAGAGAACTCTGACTTGTCACTGAAGGTATGATTTAGTATGGTCTGTACCAGGGATTGGTGCAGACCGAATGCTATACCACCAGAATTTTAGGGCATACTTTTTATCCCCTTTTCTGGACCACTATGGATTTGGCCCACTCTTTGTAAAATAAGGTAAGCTGAAGAGGAGGCAAAATGTTTTATTTTTTATTTACTGAAATGGACAGCTGAGGGAAGGGGGCCTGACCAGCTGCCCAGTAAGGGGCCCCAAGATTTATATTTTTTGTATTCAAATTTTTTTTTATTCAGGATGCAGCAGAAAGGTACAATAACAAAGAAACAACAGAAAAGACATGAATAGGAGACCATATGAGAACAGTATGAGACGCGCACTGTGATCCCCACTGTACCGGGTTAGTACTCCCAGACAAGGGGAGATGAGAAGTAGATGACAGCAAGGCCCACCAATCAAGGGAGCTGCCTGAGAGAATGTGGGGGGGGGGGTGCGGTGCAAACTATTGACAATCCAAAAAGACAGACTACAGACAGGCCACACAAAACATTCAATAGAGAAGAGGAGAAAATGGAAGAGGGAAAGAAGAGACAGAAAAAGGGGAAGAAGAGGAGGGAAGTTAAGGAGAGAAGAAAAAGAAAAAACCTACATGGAGAGAAAGCCGGTCAGCAGGGAACCCATAGGAATCGTAGCCTCATCAGTGGGGAAACGCAGGCAGTCTCCACCTTCCAATAGAAAGACTCACAATGACCGTTGGGTGCTACGTGGTTTTGTCACTCAGGAGATGGTGACTCTGGGGAGGACACCTCACTAAGCCATTCCTTGCAAAAGGCAGAAGACCGGAACTCTGTCTAGTAATACCAGGTGCGGCGAAAGACTACCTCCCATTGATCCCCAAGGAATAGGAGCTGCTTCGCTGATCTGATGGTCTCCACTCTATGGAGCATTAATCGCAATGGGGGGATGGAACAGACCTTGTGGCCAGCGAAAGACGTGGCAGAATAGACCGTTTATGGGATTGATAGGGCAAGGCCCTTTCGACCAAGTAGAAACAACTTAGGATCCAAGATTAAATCCAGACCAGTCAGATGGCAGGCTTGTCTCCGGACAGCCTCCCAGAAAGGGCGAATGTGTGAACAGAAAGGGCCCTAAGATTTCTGATGGCAGTCCCAGCCAGGATACATATTCTTTTTAGATCAGCGATCCCAAACTACTCTTCCCTTATGGTGATGGCCGGAAATCTTTGAATTTAATAAATGGCCATAAAATTATAGAAATTGCTGGTCAGCAACATCTGGAGGGGCATTGCTTGAGATCCTTGCTCTAGATTGTATGCCCGTCTGAAAAGAGCACGCCCCACCTTTACTTTCCTTCTCTTATCTCTTTAGTACCGTGTGGCTATATAAATGATAATAGTAGAATTGGAAGAACTGGCATTAAAACACATTTGTGTGACCTAAATCTTTTTTTTTTAAATATAAAGTTTTATTGAGTACCATCAAAAGTTGAAATACAAAGATATAATAATGACAATAGAGGCCGCGCAGGGCCTGTCAGCAATATAAGTCATATATGTGCAGGTGGGTTGTCATCAGCAGTTTACGGTACATTTTACATTCTATAATCAACAATAAGCAACAAATACAGTAATTATTACAGTAGGTAAGTAAGCATAGACGAAGGAGAAAGAGAAAAAGGAAGGGGAAAACAAAGAATAAAGAGTGCGGTTCGACAGGTTCAAAGCAATTTTAAGAACCTTTTTTCTTTTTTAGACTCCCTTGGAGGATCTGTAGGATACCCAACCGTCCCAGGTAGCCTGGTACTGTGGAAGGGCGTTGTGGGCTGAAGCGAACATTTCCTCATATTTACAGATACTATCTAAACGGTTCACGACTTCTGAGAGTGTGGGGGTAGAGGCAGATTTCCAGTAACTAGCCAACACTAATTTGGCAACCCCTAAGATTGCAGATATTAACCCTCTGGGTGGTAGTTGAATGGTAGTGGGGATAAAATGTAACAGGTAAGTTTCGGGCTAGAGAGGAATATCCAACGAGGTACATAATTTAATCAGGCAATGGATGTCGGCCTAGTAAGGGCTAATTTTCAGGCAAGACCAAAAAACATGAAGCAAAGAACCTTTGTCTGTTGAACAGCGCCAGCATATGTTAGTACCCTTGGAGATATGGTGTAGTTGAGCAGGGGTAAGGTACCAGCAGTATAACAATTTAAGCTGTGCTTCTCTCATGCCAGTGCTTTTAGATAGGCGATACACCGATGACGTGGCATAAAACCAGTCCTCTCGCGAGAATGATAAATGTAGGTCCTTTTCCCATCTCGCCATATATGGCAATTTATGGCACTAAGCATCGGTAACATAGAGACAGTGGTTTCCATAAGTTTTTTTTACCCAAGCATAGCCTGTGGAAAGCTGTAATATCTTTGACTGGAATCGCCCCGACCCTGTGCGTTAACAATATATGTTTAATACGAAGGTAGGTAAAGAGTTTGTTTAGGGGAATACCAAATTCTTGTACCAAGTCTGGGAACGGTTTAATAGAGGCTGGAGCAAGAAGGTTTTGGACATGGGTCACTCCCTGAAGCGTCCAGGAGGCAAGGTTTAGGTCAGGGGACAATCTACTTAAAAAACTAAGAGGTGAAAAACTGAGCATCCGAAACGGTTTTAATAACGGTCTGCCCCAGTGACGCCAGGTCAGGACCGAGAGATAAGAGGAGGGAAGTATCCCTTCCAGTTTACTTCTAGGGAGAGGGTCATACCACATAAAGTCATGAATAGAGTTAGGGGCGATAATGGCATTTTCCAGGCGCAGCCATAAGTGAGGTTCTGAGGAGTGCAGCGCAGCTAGTAATTGGGCTAATAGGGAAGCTCTATAATATCTCAACAAGTCAGGGAAGCCAAGGCCACCCATCTCTCTCGGGGTTGTAATCGTAGTAGCCGAAACTCTAGGGGGCTTGCGTTTCCAGATATAGGCAAATAGCATTTTCTGCAGACGTAGGAGGATATGTGCTGGGAGAAAAATCGGGACATTACGAAAATAGTAAAGGATTTGCGGAAGGATTGACATTTTTAAGGAGGCCATGCGGCCTAACCAGGACAGTTCCACCGTGTGCCATGATTGCAGTTGTTTTTCAATAGATTGCAGGAGAGGGAGATAATTATGTTTAACTATGGAGCTCCTATTTTTCGTTAGGAAAATACCTAAATATTTGCTAGATTCCGATCGCCAGTCAAACGAGTAATGAGTTTTAAGGCCAACCAGCGAGGGACCAGGAATATGCAAAGGGAGGGCCTGAGTCTTACCAACATTATTTTTATAGTAGGATAGCCGACCATATTTTCCAAGTAAATTAAAAAGAGGGGGGAGGGAGGTTTCTGGGGTGGGTAAGTATAGGAGAATATCATCTGCGAATAAAGCGAGTTTCTGTTCGCCAGCCGGTGTAGTCAAACCTGATATAGATGTGTTCAGTCTAATATGAGATGTCAACGGTTCCAAAGCCAAGACAAAAATTAACGGGGATAAGGGGCAACCTTGACGAGTGCCGTTCGTGATTGGAAAAGTAGGGGACGAAAATCCCATACTTAGCACCTTTGCCGAGGGGGTGGAATACAGAGCCATAACACTTTGGATAAACAAGGCAGGAAATCGAAAGGCCTCCGTTTGCCGCATAAAACCCCAGTGCATGCGGTCAAACGCTTTTCTGCATCTAAAGACAATAGGAGCCCGGGGTCCCAGAACGATTAGCTAGGTCTATCCTATCGAACAAGCGGTGTGTATTATCACACTTCTGCCTCCCCTGTACAAATCCTGTCTGATCCGGGTGAATCAATTTAGGGAGCAGGGGCGCAACGCCAACAATTTTGCATAAAGTTTAATATCAACATTTAGTAGGGAGATGGGGCGAAAATTCGCGCAATGAGTGGGGGGCTTGCCAGGTTTAGGGAGTGTGACTACGGTAGCCAGGAGCATCTCTGGGGGAACTTGGCCAGTGGTTTTAATGTTATTGAATAAGGCAGTCAGGGTAGGGACCAAGAGTGAGGCGAAGCTTTGATAATAAAGGTTAGATAATCCATCAGGGCCTGGCGCTTTACCTTTCGGGAGAGCTCGGATAGCTTTGTAGACGTCCTCAGAGAAAGGGGCTAGCAAGTCAGCTTGCTGATGGGGTAATAATGTCGGTAAAACGCCTCTGCTAAAAAGGTGGATATTTTTGCTGAGAAAAGGGTGGAGGAATGGTCGAGTCAAGTTTGAGATTGTAAAGGGAGCTATAATAGTTGGCAAATTCCGAGACAATCAGCGCTGGATTACGTACTGTTTGTCCCCTTAAGCTTTCAATATGGGTGATTTTAGTTTGAATGCGTCTAGCCTTGAGTTTAGAGGCCAGTAGCTTTCCCGCCTTGTTACCCTGGGTATAGGAAGTGTAATTTAGTTTGCGCAGGGATCTTTCCATAGCCTGTAGGTTTAAGTGCTCCAGCTCCTTCCGCAAGGAAAGCAATTGAGCTGCAATCGATGGGGTAATAAGTCTAAGAGATGTGGGACCATGGTTCGGTGTATAAGGCATAAATCCATTCTGCTATAGGAGGAGTGCACCTGGGAAAAAAAAGTGTAATCCCTAGTCTGGGGGTGGGAGATACGCCAGACATCATACAGGTCAACAGATTGCAGAAAATCAGTGAAGCGTCGGCCAAGAGACTTCGCTTTTTGAGAGGGGAGGCGACCTTCAGATGACTGGCAATCAACCATGGGGCAAGGAGTCATGTTAAAGTCGCCACATATACACACAACACCTTGGCTAAGAGACTGAAGCTTTTTATGGGCTTTCCTCAGGAACTGCAACTGGTTAACATTCGGGAAATACAAATTAACAATAGTCACCGGAACATCATTTAAAGAGCCAGTCCGTATCAACATTCTCCCCTCCTTGTCCTGGTATTGAGATGCAACCTGAAACAACCAATCTCTATGGAAGAGGATGGAGACTCCTCTGGATTTGGTTGGGGACATAGAGTGATAAGCTTCAGGGTACATCTGAGACCGAAGACGGGGGGGCATCGTGAGATCGAAAATGTGTCTCCTGTAAGCACACTATCGCAGGTTTATACTTATGCAAATCTCGGAAAAGGCAGTGTCTTTTAAAAGGAACATTCAAACCTCTAACATTTAAGGAGAAAAATTTCAGTTCAGGGGAACCCATCAATCAATTTGAAAGAGAACATACTTGGGAAACACCAGTTGGTGAACGCCTCCTCCCCTTCCCACCCCCACAATGCAGGCAATCCCCCATTTGTAAGAAGCGTACGTCCTCCAAGGGATCTGTACAACAGGAGAGCTGGAGGGAATAAGGAACCAGACGAACCAGAAAAAAAGAAAAAACAGGGAAGAAACGAGAAACGAAATAGGAAAAAATTTAGAAAAAATGTAACACAAAAACACTGCGAGCCCGCAGTGTGAAGGGGTGTAACTCGCCGTTGTGAAAAAATGCGAGGTAGAAAATCAGGAGAGTAAACACCCACGGGGGTTATCCCTGGCGTACCAGGGAGGGGAAATATCCAGATCAATGAGATGGTGTCAAGTATGAGCCACCAACAGGGGGTGAGGGAGCTCGGTTCCCTATTAAGTGGTGGGTCATCCCAACAGCGAAGGAGAAGCGGAAATTGTCCGGGACCAGCAGGGCAGAGGAGAACGCTATAGGCCCAGACACCGGGACCGCCATTCATTTTGGCTTAACGCGGTTCCACTCTGGCGAATCCTTAAGTGGAGATGCTGTTACCACGTGAGGAGGGGTGTACTCCTGCACAAACCCTCATTCCTGTAGGAGTTGCATGCCCGATAGGATGTTGGTGATAGCATGTAGCCTCCCTTCTCTCCATATCAGCAATTTGGTCGGGAAACCCCATCTGTAAGCCACCTCGTGGTTCCTCAGGAGCTTTGTCAAGGGAAGAAATTCACGCCGTTTCGCTAGGGTCGTCGCGGATAGAGCCGCAAACAATAGCAAGGTAGCATACGGAGCAGGCAAGGTTGGGCCTTTCCTAGCAGCAGACATTAAGGACTCCTTAATATGATAAAAGTGAACCCGTACAATAACATCTCGGGGGACATCAGGTGAAAGGTGTTTCGCTTTGGGCAGTCGATGAGCGCGGTCTAGGAGTAAGTCCTGGAGAGAAGCTGAGGGGAGTAGAAGTTGGAAAACCTCCATGAGATATGCCGGAAGGTCAGCCAGGACCACCGCCTCCGGGACACCACGGATCCGCACGTTGTTTCTGCGCGAGCGGTCCTCTAAGTCAGCAACTTTTATAGTCAGCGCGTCATGCGCTATTTGCAGAGTCTGGTGTCTGTCCACAAGATCATTATGAGCCAGACAAATGTCGTCAGATTTGGTCTCAAGATTGTCAGTGCGCTCACTGAGATCCTGAACATCGCGGCGTAGCTCCTGCAGCGCCTCTTTGAAGTCAGCCTGGAGGGTAGCGCGGAGTCCCTGGAGCATATCCTGCATTGCCCTCTCAGATGCTGGGGATGTGTTAGAGAGGAGATCCGCATCCTGTTCCTCTAAGTCCAGGCCAGAGATAGAAGAACCCGAGATCGGGGAGCCGCCATCTTGGATTTTGCGGCCTTTTTCGGATCGGCTGGTCCGGGTCCCCTCGAGTTGCCGCTGGGCCTTTGGAGGGGCCATCCTGCTTCAGGAGGGTGTCAGGACCCCGAGGGAGGTAAGTTGAGGTTGGGATGCCCCTTGTATTAGCCGCTGGATTGGGAAAACCGAGCGCCGCACACAGAGCTCTCAGAACATACGGCTGTTCGTGTTGCCGTGTAGCCACGCCCCGTGTGACCTAAATCTTAATATCCGTGCATAAGATCTGTGGAAAATAATACATATGGCATAAAAAGGTTATTTAGGTTGTTAGCATCATGTATTACAGTATCAGAAACATGATTATGAATTTTTTTTTAAGTTTTTTTTTTGCATTTGGTCCAAATAAATAGGTGTTCGTTTGTTGCATGTAATCATATTTTCAAGTTAGCACTGGCGCATTTAATTCAAGATTGAGACATTCGCCAACCTAGACTTTGAGATTCCTGAAACGTTGCATACAATACATGATACTAATATAATGGATTGTTATGCCTATAAAACGCTTTTATGTGATTACACAGGGGAGTAGTTCTGGGCACAGTCTTGAAGTATTTCTTTGGCAGGTTTGTTGATTTTCAGCATCCTCCTATAATGCATTGACATGGATGGAAATTGTCTTCATCTATAAAATGCACTGATGAAAGGAAATAAATTTCACCTGCTACATCCCTCCCTCTCGCATGCTATTGCCTCTTCACTTATTCTGCTGTTTATACTGTTAACCTTATACAGACAATTTTCAGATTTAGTACATCTCCCATGTCCAACATAACTTGATCTTGATATTAACTTTATAAACTGTATAAGCACATTTGTAAGCACATTTTACATAAAGGATTTAATGCTCCTTCCACACACTAATTTTATGTCCTAAAATTTCTGCCAATGGAAGCCTTCCATGACCCTGCCTTCCTTCATAACTACAGCACATGATTGTCTTTGCCATAATAAGCACTTAGGTTGGGGTCACACGAGCGTGGAGCGAACGTCTGTGAGAACGGGCGTTCTTTATGCTCAGACACCCGTGTGACTACCTCAGCCCTACAAAGTGCGAGCCTCTTAAGGAGGATTGCGCTTTGTAGACCCGTCCAACGTCCGTCGTAGCTTTTTGACAGGGAGGGTTTCGGCACTCCTGTTGTTACGTGTGATACTATTGCGCACGATACACCATCATAACGCTATGATGGACACTGGGAGGAGGGGTCACTACGAACTCACTCAGTGTGCTCGTGTGACTCCGGCCTTAGTGGACCTGGAGCTGAACATTTTGGAGTTTGCCTACCCCATCCCTTTGTTTCCTCATTATGTCTCTGTCCTGTGCTTCTAACCCTAGCTGTCTGTCTTTAACACCCTCTCCAGACAGGTATCTTCCTTCAACCTATGGTTGGCTTCACCACCACCATGTAGTTTACAAGCTTAGTTTCAGGAAGAATAGGAGCATTGTACCATCTTCCTCTAGGCCAGTGTTTCCCAAACCTCTCCTTAGGACCCTCTAACAGGCCAGATTTTGCAGATCACCTTGGGGGAATGCAGACTGAATCCTGCAATCACTGAACAGCAAATCATACCACCTGTGCTTCACATATCTTGCAAATCTAGACTGTTTGTGGTACCCGAGGACAGGTTTGGAAAACACTGCTTTAGGTTATGTCCCACCTGGTTTGGAGTTTTCACTGGTCCTAGTTTCAGGTATGAGCTTGAATTTGCAACCTCCATCTTGATCTAGCTCTGAAATCTGTCTTTGTTGTCATGATTTTTTTATGGAGAAAGTGGCGTGTTTTGCCAGGCATATATAGAAATTCAGAAAACAGAGTTGTCAGCAGTTGTGTAGACCGATAAATGTCTTCCATAGAGAACAGCAACATTTTATACCATAGTCAGGGCTGTGTATATCAGCTTGAAAAAAGCCCTGATCATGGGATGTAATGTCGCTGCTCATTTCTGTGACAGTCGGACTCCAAGTGTTGACAAGTCTGTTTTTTTTTTCTGTATGTGTGTAGAATCTGGCCACGTCACTTGTATTGTGCAACATGTGTTTGACCAGCCCCAGATCGTGAGCGTTGCTTTCTTTTTTCCTATACGAAGAAATTCAAGCTGCACTCTTGATAACCCACCAACTTCCCATCAAAGTACTGAAAGGGTTCTTTAGAGCAGTGGTAAACATCGGTGGTCATGTCTAAAGTTCCATTAACCAAATTGAATGGGATTAGAATTGTGTTACTAAGATAAATGTTATAATGAAGTGGTCAGTTTCTTAGGACTTTGCTTGATGAAACCATGTCCTCTTAAAACAATTCTATGGTAAATGGAAACACCATGAAAGACTTTGTGCCCTTGGTGCCTTAGTTGGATGTTCAGAGTGGGGGAGATATTGGCAATGCTCCGTTGCTTGTGGAAATAAAGGGTGCATGATTATTGAGCTACTACCGGTCTGGGCAAAGCTAATTTCAGAAGCTGTTAATAACTGGGGAGTTTCAGCAAGTGGAGGGTCATCCAGGGTGGTTATCTTTAGTTTTTCATTATCTATGTAATAGTGTACAGAATGGGCATTACCTTCAGGTTGGCGTGTACCTTTGGTTAAGGTATATGGGACACTATGTAAAGTCAAGGAAAGAAATGTATAAACCACATGCTAGAACACATACAGGTCTATTCACTAAAGGTGAAAACCAGGAGAATGACTGGATAAGTGAAAATTGTAGGTCAAAATAGCCAAACCAGAAAAATGCTCCCATTTATCTCATTTTCCAAATCTCCAATTTAGTCTAGATTGATCTCTTCTGCCAATTCTCCTGAGTTTTACGTTTAGTGAATAGACTTGATAGTAAGCTAAAAATAGTGAACTTTATCAATTAATATATAACCATGTTTGCAATTTAAGATAGTAACTATAATGAGGGGAAAGAGGCACTGCTTCAAAAAGCAAGTACTTTTGGAATGGGTTAATTAAAGGGACACTATCGCCAAAAGACTATCAGGGTTATTCAGAGAGCGTGAAAAGCAGGAGAATGACTGGAGAATGACTGGAGAATGAAAAATTCTAGGTCAAAATAGCCGATTTGGAAAGTGAGATGAAAGGGAGAATTGTTCTGGTTTGGCTATTTTGACCTAGAATTTTTCAGTCATTCTCCTGCTTTTCACGCTCTCTGAATAACCCTGTATATGTTCTTATTTTGTTTATTTTATGTTGCTGATATCTTGCATGTGCTTTGTTTTTCTCATGTATTAAAATGTTACACTATATTTGTCGCTGGGTGCGTCCATTTTGTGATATTTGGTGTTATAAACTGCCCCCCAGAGTGGATTTACAGCACTTCTTTTCCACTGCCCAATGAAGTCTGAGTTAGATTTCCAAAAATACAAAATACTTCCATGTGTGTGGGAAGTGATGTAAATGACATCACCAAGCGGTATTATAAAGTGTCTGAAGCCCACTATCCTATCTCATTCAGCTGCCATCTCTTATCTTAGGTAGCTTAGACAACACAATAGTCCCCTAGCAGCCTTGTCTCCACATTCCCTCCCCCAGCACATTACCTTTTCTCTACTGTTTATCCTATTCCACAGCAGTAAAGTAAAACTTGTGTTACTAATTAGAATAAAGTTGCATCAAGGGAAAAATCCACAAAATGGAAAAAGGAGGTAATAACCTAGCCTTAATTTTCTTTTTTTATATGCAATTACCTCAAACCAAAGAAGAAAAAAAGAGCAGTGTGTGTGTTTTATAATCTAGTTAAAGCTTATGTTAGTGGTAGTGTCCCTTTAACAATATTCAATATGCTTGTATTTTGCCAACTAATCTCCTACAAAATAGTAGAATGTGAAACAAAGAAGGAATTCAATGCTTCTTAATATTATGAACAAATGATTTTGTGTAAAACCACTAACTGTCAGGGTTATTCAAAAAGATCCGAATTGTGGCTGAAAGGTAACCGAACAGTGAAATTCAGTGTATGGTTACCTTTCCTGGACATTCGGCTATTCGGAGAGCATGCAGTTCGCCAAATGTTGGTGGCTGCTCGGGTTTCGCCAGCGTGTTCGACGGGGTTAATCCAGATGTTTTTGTGGGTTTCGGCGAGTGTCCGGCGGGTTTGCGGCGGCTTTTCCCTACACTACGACGGCCCTGTGGTGCTTGCTGAATACAACTCAGGGTCGCCGAAATGGGATAACCAAATCGCACCGAATTGAAGAGAACGAAAAGTCACCGAACGTGTGGTGACTTTTCGATTCTCTTTGAATAACACAGTGTATGTAGTTTATGTAATATACATTCATTTTTCGACTGTTTATATTCTAATATTGGTTTATATGTTGTACGTAATTTGTGTCTGTCCATGTAGCGTCTGTGAAATTTGGAGCAGTTGAAATGTCGGTTTTCCATATCGACTTTCTGCTTGGAGCTTTCCTTCGCATGTCATCTTATTAAATGCTTTGCTTCAGTTAACTGGTTTGCTATTAGGTAGCTACTATAAAAATAAGTTTTCTGATCCCGATCATTCATTTGTTCACATCTTTACTTATCTACGAATCCTCTTTTTTAAAAGAAATGGAGACAACTCCACACGTTAACAGTCCAGTTAAATTTTACAGTTTTGTGCAAATTGGGGGGGGGGGAATTCACCGCTAAAAAGGTATTGGGGCTTCAGAAGATAATACATTTAAGGCAAGGTCAACTTGACCAGAAACTCTTGGGAATGCAGTCACTCAGAATTTTTTATTTAATTTTTTCTCTAGGAGGAACAGTTCCCTTTTGCCTCAACCACTGAAATGCTTTTATTAGGTTTCAATCATATATTCAATTAATACTAATGAACTATACTATTACAATTATCATGAGAATCCCCTAAAATCCATCTTGTCATTCTGTTAAATTAATTATCTTATCTGATTTGTGGGGTGGCGCGTTAAGTGCAGCATAGAAAAAAACAGAATGGTTTTCCTTCAGAAATAGCAGTTGACATAGGTGTCCTTTATCACCATACCCTTACTACTAAATAACCATTGTAGATCTTGAAGGAATTATATTAGTGTGGTGATAAGTGATTTTATGCTGAATCGACAAAATTTCTGCAAAATATGTAATTTTGTGAAAGTGCTAATGCAAGAAAAAATTTAATCACCGAATGAATATTGTGTGTGTGTGTGACAAATTGAAGGAGGATATCATGTCAAGTCAATTTACTTACAGGGTTATTCAAAGAGAATCGAAAAGTCACGGTACGTTCGGTGACTTTTCGTTCCCTGCACTAAGGGGCGATTCGGCGATCCTATTTCGCCGACCCTGCGTTGTATTCAGCAAGCACCGCAGGGCCCCCCGTAGTGCAGGTAAAATCCGCCGAACACTCGCCGAAACCTGCAGAAAACAGCTGGATTATCCACGCGAACACGCCGGAGAAACCCGACTAGCCGCCGTTCACAGCACAGAGCAGCCGCCGGAAAAAGCCGCCACGCAGACTAACGCGGTGAAAAAAAGCAAAAACAGTACATTTGAAAATTTAAACGCTGTTTACAAAAAAAGCTACTGAACGAAAATGTCTGGAATTTACATAAGATCCAATGAACAATAATAAAAAGGGCTGTTACAGTAAAAAGAAAATCGATGTAAAAAAAAAGTTTGACAAAAAAAATGCCTAAAAGATCCTAAAAAAATCTGTGAATAAAGAGACTTTTTACTGCAGAATATTATAATGAACGGTTTATTAGATATTGAATTAAAACTGGAATATTTTTAATATTGAAGCCTATGGTATTCTCCTGAATAAACCTGTCGAACGAAACCACCAAATGGCAGGGCAATTCGGCAACTTTTCTCTGCTGTTTGGTGTTCTCTGAATAGACGAAGCATTGCTTCTCTATGGGGGATTTCACTGCCCTCGAACAGGCACCGTATGTGTAGGCAATTTGTCGCAATTTGACGAATTGGCTGCTCCGTGAAAAGCCGAATGCACGAGATCAAGCAATAACAGGTCTGTGATGCCCTTAGATGTCCGGGACCCCAAAATGTCCACATTCGCTGAATTTCAGTGTCCGGTTACATTTCGGGGCCAGATCGACTCTCTTAGAATAACCCTGCAATTAATAAAGATATATTGTGCAAGCTTCATTCCTGAACAGTCAAATTACGATTATCAATGTTTGTCTAAAACCCTCTGAATCTCATTGTACAGAATATGTACGAGCAGAGATGAGCTACAGTTTATTATTTAGATTTTATTTTTTTATTGGTATTAAAATGCCATTATTAAATTGTGTTTTGTTATTGCCTCATTCATTAGAAAATGTGATCCGTGAAAATCAGTGGGGTGGAGTAGACATCCGAAGAGGTGGAGATCCGGTTCTAAGAAGTAACCTCATATGTTGTGGATATTCTGATGGAGTTGTAGTAGGTGAGAGAGGAAAAGGACTCGTTGAAGGAAACACCATCTATGGTAATTATAATCTCCATTTATTGTACCCTTTGCAGAATTAGTTTTATTACGATTTGTCCACTTTGCCACTTAACTTACAAAATAGCAGTGTTTGTATGTAATGAGTATGATGCACTAATGCTTGTTACTGAGCAGATTCAGAGATCGCATTTATTACAACATATATGGGCACACAGTCAAAAGCAAATTCAATTATGTTAGGTTTACTTTACAGACTGAACTTTTTACCTGTAGCAAATCATATATTGATCATGGAGGCATCAGTGGTTTTGTCTTTAAAATAAACAGCTATACAGTATACTGTTCTAACTTGTAGGGACAGTGTGAAGTCTTGGCCACTTTTTCGCTTTTTTTTATTGACATTTGAATATCAGTTTTTCCAGAAACAAATATTAAATTAGTATATGAATACTCTCACCGGACACTTTATTAAGTACACCTTGCTAGTACCAGCTTGGACCCATTTTTGCCTTCAGAACTGCCTTAATTCTTTGAGGCATAGATTCAACAAGGTGTTGGAACATTTCTCAGAGATTTTGGTCCATATTGACATGATAGCATCAGGCAGCTGCTGCAAATTTGTCGGCTTCACATCCATGATGCAAATCTCCCGTTCCACCACATCCCAAAGGTGCTCTATTGGATTGAGATCTAGTGACTGTGGAGGCCATTGGAGTACAATGAACTCCTTGTCATGTTCAAGAAACCAGTGTGAGTTGATTTGAGCTTTGTGACATGGTGTATTCTACTGCTGGAAGTAGCCATCAGAAGATTAGAAACATAGAAAAATGTCGGCAGATAAGAACCTTTCGGCCCATCTAGTCTGCCCAATTACACTTGATTATTACACTTTGGTCATAAAGGGATGGGCATGGTCAGCAACAATACTCAGGTAGGCCGTGGAGTTTAAAGGATGCTCAATTGGTACTAAGGGGCCCAACGTGTGCCAGCAAAATATCCCCCACACCATTACACCACCACCAGCTAGAACCGTTGGTACAAGGCAGGATGGATCCATGCTTTCATGTTGTTGATGCCAAATTCTGACCCTACCATCTGAATGTCGCAGCTGAAATTGAGGCTCGGGCAACGTTTTTCCAATTTTCTATTTTCCAATTTTGGTGAGCATGTGTGAATTGTAGCCTCAGTTTCCTGTTCTTAGCCGACAGGAGTTGCACCCGGTGTGGTCTGCTGCTGCTGTAGCCAATCTGCTTCAAGGTTTGACGTGTTGTGCGTTCAGAGATGGTATTCTGCCTACCTTTTGATTGTAACGAGTGGTTGTTTGAGTTACCCTCTTACATTGTCGTGACCACACCACACCTTATTCTCTATTATAATCTATCCATCTTCTATTACTTAGGTGTAACAGTACCACTAACTTCATAGTGGTCTCTTTTTGTGTTGTTTGAGTTACTGCTGCCTTTCTATCAACTCGAACCAATCTGCCCATTCTCCTCTGACATCACCAAGGCATTGTCGTCCACTCAACTGCCGCTCACTGGATATTTTCTCTTTTTTCTGAGCATTCTCTGTAAACCCTAGAGATGGTTGTGCGTGAAAATCCCAGTAGATCAGCAGTTTATGAAATACTCAGACCAGCCTGGCTGGCACCAACAACCATGCCACGTTCAAACTCACTTAAATCCCTTTTCTTCCCTATTCTGATGCTCAGTTTCAACTTCAGCAAGTCGTCTTCACCATGTCTAGATGCCTAATGCATTGAATTTCTGCCATGTGATTGGCTGATTAGCTGAGTGGAGTAGAGGTAACATCACTGCTCTGCATGGAGAGAGCCTGTGGAGACATGAGCTAGATTCCAGCAAGAGCACCTCTCCAGTAAGTGTCCTTGGGCAAGACACCTAACAGTACATACTCGCAGGGCCGGACTGGGAATAAAAAGCAGCCCTGGAATTTTTTTTTTATACCAGCCCCATATTGTTAGAAGTGCAAACGAAAAGGATACTAACAGGGTAATTCAAAGAGATTCGAAAATTCACCGCACGTTCGGTGACTTTTCGTTCTCTTCAATTCGGTTTGTTTTGCCGATCCCATTTCGGTGACCGTGCGGTGTATTCAGCAAGCACCACAGGGTCCCCGAATTGCAGGGAAAGGCTGCCGCAAACCCGACGAAAACTAACCGCAAAACCAGGCGAATGCACGCCAAAAACCCGCAGAAAAACATCTGGATTAACCCACCGAAAATCACGGAAAAACCCAAGCAGGAGCCGATCACACGCAGCGTAGCCGCCGGAAAAAGCCGACACCGCAGACGAAGGCAGTGAATATATTAGAAAAACGGTTTGCTTGAATGATTGAAAAGTGAAACGCTGTTTGCAAAAAAACTAAGTGAAAAGGTCTAAAATTTATAGTTAAAATCCAATGAATGATAAGAAGGGCTGTTACAGAAAAAAGAAGTAAATTTAAAAAAAAAAAAAAAAATGCTTTGAAAATCCCAAAAAATAATAAATCAATAAAGAGACTCTTTCCTGCTGAATTTTATAATGAACGGTTTATTAGATATTGAATTAAAACGGGAATATTTTTAACATTGAAGCCTATAAGATTTGCCTGAATAAATCCGCTGCATGAAACCATTGAATGGCAGGACATTCCGGGAACCTTTCACTGCTGGTTTGTGTTCTCTGAATAGAGGAAGCAGTGCTTTTTTATGGGGATTCACTGCCCTCGAACAGGCACCGAACAGGCACCGTATGTGCAGGCAATTCGCCAGGATTTGGCGAATTGCCTGCTCTCTGGATAGCCGAATGGCCAGGAAAGGGAACCGAACGCTGATTTTCAGCGTTCGGTTACCTTTCTCAAGCAATTCGGATCTCTTTGAATAACCCTGTAACAGTAAGATATGAAATCACAATCTATCACAGCAGCCCATGGTCTCATCATGTATTTGGTTGGGAACAACTGCGTTGTATTCCCGTTAGACTCTCAGAGATTATATACACCAGAGTAAAGTAGTACGTAGTGATACCTTTTTTTAAATTGGACTAACGCTACAATTAACAGATAAGAGAGGAATCCTCTCGAAAGCTTGTCTTTTAAATGTTACATTAGTCCAGTAAAAAAGGTATCACTACGCACGGCTATACTCTTAATTTTGGCATCTGGACTAACACGTCTTATCAAAATCTAGAGATCTCCAAATAATTGTTTTAAAAAGAAACATTACATTAAAAAAATAAATCATTATGGTCATTTCAACTCCCACTGAGCTCCATACATGTATACCCAGACAAAATCTGCCCCCCCCCAGATACATGTATACCTAGACAAAAATCAGACCCCAGATACAGGGCCATCTTTAATTTTGACTGGGCCCTGGGGAAACCTTTTCTTGGGGCCCCCATGCACATTTTCTCTCCACCCCAAAAACTGCGCTTTGTTTTTATTTACATGGTTACTTTTGGCATCATTTGGAAGCTCTGATCACAGCCCACGGCAGACGTATTATTTTTGTATTTTTTTTTTTTTTGATTACTCACACATGCACATGGAGACCCTGCCCCACTCTCACACCATGCATGCTGCATACACACACACACACACCCACCAAACTGCAAACATACACACACATCCACACACACACCCACCAAACTGCGCGCACACACACAGGTTGCGCACACACACAGGTTGCGCACACACACAGGTTGCGCACACACACAGGTTGCGCACACACACAGGGCGCGCACACACACAGGTTGCGCACACACAGGTTGCGCACACACAGGTTGCGCACACACAACTGCAAACACAGGTTGCGCACACACAACTGCAAACACAGGTTGCGCACACACAACTGCAAACACAGGTTGCGCACACACAACTGCAAACACAGGTTGCGCACACACAACTGCAAACACAGGTTGCGCACACACAACTGCAAACACAGGTTGCGCACACACACAACTGCAAACACAGGTTGCGCACACACACAACTGCAAACACAGGTTGCGCACACACACAACTGCAAACACAGGTTGCGCACACACACAACTGCAAACACAGGTTGCGCACACACACAACTGCAAACACAGGTTGCGCACACACACAACTGCAAACACAGGTTGCGCACACACACAACTGCAAACACAGGTTGCGCACACACAAAACTGCAAACACAGGTTGCGCACACACAGGTTGCAAACACTCACAAAAACAGGTTGTAAACACACACAGGCTGCAAACACATGGAAAACATTTTTCCTCTGCTTAGAGGGGAGGGGGGCAGCTGTGTATTAAGTGGAGGCTAAAGGGTTTCCCTTTCCCCACTGAGATTGTAAGGGGGTATAAAAGTATTCAGCACCCCAAATAGAGGTATGGGAGATGCTATGCCTTGGGGGCTTCGCGTGGGCGGGGCATAACGGTGCAGGGCAGTTTTTTTTCTCTCTCCCTCTCAAGTGTAAACTGTCCCTGCCTGCAAAATCTACCAGACCCAGCTGCAGCAAATTGAAAGAGGTGCCCGAGGGCAGCCTCCAGGAGCACATACATACATACATGGGTGAGTGTGGCATCCTCTCTCCTGGCGCTGGGTCTGTCTGTGACAGGTGGAAGTAGAGCTCAATGCTGGGCCCAGGCTCACTGCATGAGCTGTCGGGCTCCAGGCCCCCTGTGAGTCACTGACACTTGGGGGCGGAGCCACAGTGGTCTTCCTGCTCACTGACCTGAGTGAAGTGAAGTGGCTGCACATGTTGTGTCCTGCTGTGAGGGAGAATCAGCCCCAGATGGGTGCTGGCGGCCGTCGGCCAGGCCTAGGCAGGCCACAGTTCCTCCTCTGCATCCTGCTGCAGCATTTAAAAAAAAAAACCACCCACTGCTAGAAATCAGACCAGGTGGCCCAATTATGAAGCAGCCTGCCGGGATTTCTCCCGGTATCCCGGTAGGCCAGTCCGGCCCTGCATACTCGCCACCCAGGACATACTTGAAAACGAGAGAAATCTCAATGTATCCTTCCTGGTAAAATACTTTCTCAAAAAAAAATTGAACAGGTGTACCTAATAAAGTGGCCGGTTAGTGTATATACAAGTGGAATGCAATATGGATGTATGCACGGCTTGTCTGTAGCAGTGAATGGGGTGAGTGGTACGAAAGTAAGTAGGTGGTTTGCTCACTGCACATACAATATATACTCTACATCACTGTTTCCCAAACCTGTCCTCGGGACCCTCCGCCTCGCCAGGTTTGCTAGATATCTGAAGCACAGCACAGGTGACTCGATTTGCTGCTCAGTGATTGCAGAATTCAGTCTGCATTTCCCCAAGGTGATCTGCAAAATCTGGCCTGGTTGAGGGTCCCGAAGACAAGTTTGGGAAACACTGTCGAGTATATATTGTATGTGCAGTGAGCAAACCACCTACTTACTTTTGTACCACGCACCCCATTCACTGCTACAGACAAGCCGTGCATACATCCATATTGCATTCCACTTGTATATACACTAACCGGCCACTTTATTAGGTACACCTGCTCTACATTATGAATACTGCATGTACTGCACATGCAACAGAAACATGCAAACTGCACACAGTATACACTCAAAGTATACAAACTCAGAACTTATATAATCAAATCCCTGGTAGTCTAGTGACGTATTTGTGGTGTATAGGGGCAGACTGCTTGTCAGTTCTCTCAACCCCCTCCTCTTCTGCACCCCCTACCTACCGAGTGCCACAGTAATGTGGCTGTGGAGGGTCACGGTGCCAGTGTTGCGAGGAGGGAAGTGGTGGAGCCAATACTGAGAAGACAAAAGGTACCTCCTTTCAGTCAGCTTCTCTGGGTGTATGCTCTGCATTATGTCAGCTAAGGGGGGAGCATATGGGAAGCTGGTCCCATTTGTTCCTGGACGTATGTATAGCTCACCCTGGCTCTGTGGGGTGTGTCGCACATGCGTAGATAGCGGGAGGCAGTATCTGTCCATCAGATATTGCTTCAGCGCTTGGTAGATCGGGGGATGATACCTCCGATCTGCACATGCGCAGGTGTGACGTAACCCCAGTTGCTCGCCAGATCAGCTAGCATTAAGTCACTCCTATGTATGTGCAGATCGTCTGAGGCATTATCTGCTGATCAGCACTAATCGACAGAACACCGGCACAGAGGGGGCAAGGGCCAGCACACAGGGGAGACACAAAGGCAGACTCTGCAGCTGGAGCTCTGCTTTTTGCCCCCACTGTGTCCTGCTTGGTAAGAGGCACAGGGGGGGAGCATCCAGGACCTGGGCTGTGCAGGACTGGGTGCCTGGGACCTTCTGCACCCATGCTCTACTGATTAATGGGCCTAGCCCTGGACATTTGCATGTAAGGGGCTAGGCTCATCACAAATGAGGCAGAGGGTTCAAAAAGTGCCCAGTGGGAACCCTAGGTGTACCCCCTATTTGTGGTAGGTGTACTCCCTAGTCTATGCGTATCACAGGTTGAGAACCACTGCCCTAGAGGACTGTGCTGTGGTGCCCTGTGATGGGATATGATAGAAACATTTAAATACGTAAAGGGAATCCACAAGGTAGAGGAAGGGAGTATATTTAAAAGGAAACAAAGTAGCAAAACAAGAGGACATAGTCTTAGATTAGAGGGGTAAAGGTTTAAAAGTAACATCAGGAAGCATTATTTTACTGAGAGGGTGGTGGATACATGGAACAGTCTTCCAGTAGAAGTGGTAGAGGCCAAAACAGTAATTGAATTTAAGCAAGCATGGGATAGGCATAAGGCTATCCTAAACAAAAGATAAATCCAGGTAAAGTATCCATGTAATTGGGCAGACTAGATGGGCCGAAAGGTTCTTATCTGCCGACATTTTTCTAGGTGTCTATGTTTCTAATGGATCACAGTTGAGAAAGCTAAAACCTTTTTTCATTTTATGCTGCTGTCATGGTTTCAGTCTTCGCCGTTTCCTGTGGCTGTATAACTGACTGGTGATGATCTGCTTGACCAATTGAAAAGCATTCACTCAGGGTTATTCAGAGAGAGGTGAAAAGCCGGAGAATGACTGGAGAATGGAAAATTCTAGGTCAAAATAGCCGATTTGGAAAGTGAGATAAATGGGAGAATTTTTCTGGTTTGGCTATTTTGACATAGAATTTTCCATTCTCCAGTCATTCTCCTGCTTTTCACCTCACCGCAGTATTTAGGCCTGTGTAGAATTTGTGCCCATTCAGCAAAAGACATTCATGAGCTCAGGTAGTGACTTTTGATGATACAGTCTGGCTCACGACCAGTGTTTCAACTCATCCCCAAGGATGCCATTTGTTTAGTGGGGTGCCTATTAAAGCAAATGTTAGTCTTGTTAACATTAGTGTGCCTAAATTGATTAGCGCATATCACAGGCCATTGTGCTTGATGAACTTAATTGACAATTCAGAATAATTTGTTGTTTCTTTCCCAAACGCATATGGATTGAAAAACATAGTAAATATTACACCTTCCAATAGATGTTTAAGTAGAAACTAACCAATAAAAGAGCTTTATGGTAGTTTTGGAATAAATCCTCTTTAGTTGTCTTGTTTGTGTGTGTTATTTAATTTTCAAAAATCCATTGCAAGTGCTATTAAGAATGCAAAGAGTGAAAAAAGAAATGCACAGGCACTCAACCTCCTTTTTAGACAAGATTATTGGACAACACAACTACGGCAATGTTTCGGCTGTAGTTGAGTTGTCGAATACATCGGTCTAGAAAGGAGGTTGAATGCCATCATTTCTTCTTTAAATTTATGGATATCTTGGAAATAATCACTCCATGGATGGTGGTGGCACTTGCTTGGCCTTGCATGATTGGACTGCTGCTTTACTTTGTGGAATTCTTTGTGTTAAAAAATGCAAGTTCCACAGGCTCTTTTTATTTAACCATAATTTTTTATACCAATTAAATGTGCATATGGCTCTGTGGCCCTCCCTCTTGATTATTTATAAAGTATTTTACCAGAAAGGATACATTGAGATTTCTCTCGTTTTCAAGTACATCCTGGGTTCAAGGACATTAAAATGTTACAGTTGATTATTGCATGGCTATATGTAATGTGAGTATTTAATAACTTTGTCACTTTGCTCCTGTAACACTTGAGTGTATTTAGCACATTGTACCACATGTCCCACCTGGGAATCAGAGAGCTGTTACTAATTTGATTGGTACAGCCTATAGCGATTTCATACCCCACAGACCATAGATTCTACAGTCAGGCTATAGAGATAATTATATTTACCCCAACCATCAAATAAATCATGGTCTTTTAAACTAGGTTTATGGAAACCTTTGGTTTCCATGAAACAAAATATTATATTTTTTTCTTTGTCAGCTTTCTCACCTTTTATAAGGAAAAATGTAGTCTTGGAGCATTGAGTGTTTAAAGGATAACGGAGCTCAAATTGCTTTTGCAGCCTTCATATACTGACACAAAGGCAGAACAAAAAACATTGCATAGTACAAGCCACTCCGTCTCCACAGAGATGTGTCAGGTTGGTGTATGGAAAGAACAATGTGTCCTTACCTAATGATCTGACACACTTCTCTGATATGGCTTCCAAAAATGAGAGCAGGAAAACTATTTTACCATAGAAGTTGTGTCAGGAACTTGTGAGGTTTGCTCTTGTGAGATCAAGATGCAGTGATACTGAATGAGGGCAGACCGATTGCAGGGCACATCAATCTGAATTTATTGAAAGGGATACAACAAAACCAAAAAAGAGAACAAACAGAGGAGGCTGGACAGGATGGAGAACACAACATAGCAATAAACATTGGAGAAAAAGGGCTGATTTAAGATAAGAGATGAGAACTGAGGATAGTGGGGGTAGAGCTAGGGAACTAAACTTTAAGAAACTAAAGACAGACAAACGAAGAGCGCACAAGGGGATTCACTAAATACCGAACTTAAGGATAGGTGGGGCAAGACAAAAGTAACTAAATATAGGCAAGACTGACGGCACAGGAATAGGACTGGACACCATAGCAAACAAAGACAAATGGATATAAGCTTAATATATAACTAATAATCGCTAAAGTCCATGGCAGGAGTCTAGGCAGGTGGAAGGCTGAGACGTGGTCAGAATCCGTGGGAAAAAGGTCTTGCGAGTGGCAGGGAATAAACGTGGTCAATAATCCATAGCAAGAGTTCATTTACAAGTAATCCAGAAAGCAGGGCAAAAGTATACAGTGGGTATTGTCAGGAACCCAACAGATAATTTAGCAGGAACACAGTAGATAACTTGGCAGGATACACGTGGAGCTCAGGGAACAAGTAGACTGGTCAGGTGCACACAGCCAGACTTCCATATAGGTGTGCTCCACCCTTCCTGCTTTGCTTCAACATTGAAGTCTAGGAGCCAGTCTACACCTGAGAGGACACAGGAGACCTGGAGTGGAGTCCTGGGAGCCGGGACATGGCACAGAACAGCGGTAAGATCCGGACCGGATCAGATAGCAGGAAGCTTGTGCCGGAGTTTAAACATGGAGATGTGCCGGATTCGGCTTTCCTGAGACGCTGGTGGCGTCGGGGTCCATGACAAGTTGTGAGAAAATGTATTGCTATCAAAAACTAATATATCAAATACGTCACTCCAGGATCACATGTTTCCCCGTGCTGTGCTAGGTCAAAATATACTCCACAGGAACAAGTGGCACTCATAGGTCTTCCACAGTACATAGTAAACGTTATTAGATTGGCGTTTCATTTTGCTAACCACAAACTTGCTTCAGGATAAAACCTATACAAATTCAGGATAAAACATAGACAATTCTACTCACCACCACTGTGCTCCCTCCACCACATGCTAGCGGCACGCCGGTCGCCGTCAAATCCTGATGAGGTTAGGACCGCTAAACCCACATGTGCCTCCAAACACCCTCGATACCGCTGTAACCGAAATTGCTCCATCAGTAACAAATCCAGTTACTGTTCTCTTGAGCTAGAACTTTCTCTCCAATCCCATTTCTACAGTTATTAGATACTGATATTAGTTACAGAGGTCCACATTAAAAACCTTACAAGGAGTACAATGGAACTGTTACTCAAAACCCGTCATGCCCCACTCCGCGGCCTTCCCCCGACCCACACCGCCATGCTGGGAGAGGTTCCCTACTCACCCGAGGTCCCTCGTGGCGCGTTGCTCCGAGTTCCGGGTCCGCAGGATGGAGAGGAAGAGCCAGGAGACGCCCCACGCCGCCGGCTGGATCCAAGCCCTGTAAAGGAATGCGCGCACGCGCGAGAACAGACCCTCCTATGTAGTTTAAAATCAGGTACTCTGGCGCCCTCGGCTGGCCGATTAAGGGTACTGCGGGACACCTGCTCTGGAGATGCTCGAATGCCTCCCATGTACCTATCAAAGATCCAGGTACCTCAACTCCACCTACGAGAACCAGGTGAGAGATATTCTCATGATCCCATGAACCCTATTTAAATCCGCCTTCTTTCCCAGCACATTATCCAGGTTCTACTGTGCCTTCCGCCTCAGTTTTCCTAGAGTTCCTCGTATTCCCTGATCACGTATCTTCTGACCCTTCGACCCGGATTGTGCCAACGACTACGCCACCTTCTTCAACCCTTCGACCCAGATTGTGCCAACGACTATGCCACCTTCTTCAACCCTTCGACCCGGATTGTGCCAACGACTACGCCATCTTCTTCGACCCGGATTGTGCCAACGACTACGCCACCTTCTTCAACCCTTCGACCCGGATTGTGCCACCGACTACGCTGCCTTCTTTAACCCTTCGACCCGGATTGTACCATCGACCACGCCATCATCCTCGTTATTATCTGTTGTTCTTCCTGGGACTTTGTTTTACGAATTCCACTCCAACCTTATTGACTGTATTATTTTCTGGACTTCAACTACTATTTATGGTTCACTAAAAGATTACTTTACTCTCCATCGCCTCCTGATTTCCTTATCCATAGCTTGCCATTGGGTTCCATACACACACTTCACAGGGGATCCAAACCCTGCATTACAGAAGAACCTGGATCATCATGGAACCCGCAAGCACCGCTCAGGTTCTTGCTATCCTCACCGAACAGATGGCCGCCCTAGCCAAGATGGTACAGAACCTACAGACCAGCCAAGAAACCTTACTCCACAGAGAGAGGAGTCGCGCCGAGGCCACGGCACTACCTCCTTCACCCTCCGGTTCCGTTATTCAACAGGCCGAACTCCTCGCTCCAGAACCCAGAGCCAATGCACCCGAACGGTTTTCCGGTGATCGCACAAAGTACCGCACCTTTATAACCGCCTGCGAACTTATGTTCTCTCTTTGTCCCCGTACGTATGGATCTGACTCCGTAAAAGTGCGCTCAGCCATCTCATTGATGTCCGGGGCTCCACAGGACTGGGCCTTCCAACTTCTGCGTGAAGGGAGTCCTCTTCTATCCTCCTGGAATTCCTTCGTCCAAGCCATGAACCCTATATATGATGACCCTCTGCGTTCATCAACCGCATTATCCACAATTCGGCATCTACGACAAGGACGACGACCAGTGGAGGACTACATCTCCGAGTTTCGAGCTGTGGCTGCAGATACAGGCTTGAACGACGTGGGTCTTAGAGATCATTTCCGTCATGGTCTCTCTGATCAACTAAAGGACGAACTGGCCCGAATAGGGGTTCCACAACACTGGACGCCATGATCCTGCGATCCCTAACCCTGGACCAACGTTTCAGAGAGAGACGTCAAGAGAGAATGGCCACCGCTCCTTCCTTACCTGTCCGGCGGTCTGAAACTCCATCCACGACCTCTGTCAGATCCCCCAACTCCACTCCTTCACCTCCCGAACCCATGGAGATTGGCTTAGCACGAGGTCCCTTATCCCCTGCTGAACGAAGCAGACGACGCGCGCAAAACCTCTGCCTGTACTGCGGTCAACCCGGTCACCTCCTGCGTGGCTGCCCTATACGACCACCACTTCCTTCTGACGGAGGTAAGAACCATCCCTCCGTAATATCACTTCAATGTGTATTTGGTTCCACCTCCGCTCATATGACCATTCCTGTCATCCTGCAGTGGGAAGATAGAAGTGTGAACGTGTCTGCCATCATAGACTCCGGAGCTAGTAACAACTTCTTCGATCTCACCCTCGCTACCTCCCTAGCGATCCCTACACGACTGAAGAAGACTCCCACACATATACAAATGGTCGACGGAAGCACACTACGTACCGGCCCCATCACCCATGAAACCACTCTTTGTCGCTGCTCATTGGTACTAAACACCAGGAGCGCCTCCAATGGACATTGTACCGTCTCCTTTGTTCCCTCTGGTTCTAGGGCTTCCTTGGCTTCGCACCCATAATCCTGCCATCGACTGGTCCTCCAACACCGTCTCTTTCCTTCTCACCATTGCCAACACTTCTGTACGAACGGGTATACCACCGAAAAGATTGGGTTTTCTACCTACCCAGCTTCTGAACTACTGGTCAAATATTCTGACTTCCAAGATGTGTTTGAGAAGAAAGGGGCCGACACACTACCTCCACACAGAGAATACGATTGCCCCATCGACCTTCTTCCAGGAACACCCATACCCCATGGGCGCATTTATAACCTATCCGTTCCTGAATCCCAATCCTTGAAGGAGTATATTGAGGACGGGCTCCAAAAAGGATTCATACGTCACTCCACTTCACCTGCCGGGGCCGGTATCTTCTTTGTTGGGAAACGAGATGGTGGGCTCCGACCATGCGTCGACTACAGAGCATTGAACGCAATCACGGTACGTAACCGTTATCCGCTACCACTGATCCCGAGTTACTGGATAGAGTGAAGGATGCTTGTATCTTAAAGATTGATCTCCGCGGAGCCTATAATTTGGTGCGAATGAGACGAGGGGACGAGTGGAAGACCGCCTTCCGTTCTCGATATGGTCACTTTGAGTATCGCGTCATGCCGTTCGGCTTGTGTAATGCCCCAGCTGCCTTTCAACACTTTCTCAATGACATCTTTCGTGACATCCTGGATACCTTCCTGGTGATTTATTTGGATGATCTACTGATATTCTCCCGCTCTCTCCAAGAGCACGAACAGCACGTCCGACTCGTCCTGTCTCGCCTCCGTCAGCACAAATTATATGGTAAAATTGAAAAAAGCACCTTCGAAGTCCCATCCATCGAATTTTGGGATACATTCTGTCCAGGGCATGTCGAGATGGATGAAGCCAAGGTCAAGGCCATCCTCGATTGGCCAACACCTAAAGACAAAAAGGCGGTCCAGCAATTCATGGGGTTTGCCAACTTCTATCGACGTTTTATCCGATCCTTTTCACACCTCAGCGCACCTATTACATCGCTAACCAAAAAGGACGTGCGATTTCAATGGTCTGCAGAGGCTCAACAGGCCTTCGAGAGACTTAAGAGCTTCACCCAAGCACCCGTCCTAAAACAGCCTGAGGCTCACCTCCCATACTATTTAGAGACAGACGCCTCCGACATTGCCCTGGGCGCAATCCTATCTCAGAGATCCGGGGACAAGAAAACTCCTGCATCCGGTAGCCTTTCCAGACGCCTCAATTCTGCCGAACGAAACTATAACATAGGTGAGAAAGAACTGCTTGCGATAAAGAACGCTCTTGAGGAGTGGAGACACCTTCTCGAAGGAGCGACACACCCTGTAACCGTTTTTACTGACCATCGCAACCTTGAATATCTCCGTACTGCCAAACGACTCCAACCCCGACAAGCCAGGTGGGCGCTCTTCTTCTCTCGTTTCTCACTACTCATCACGTATCGACCTGGAAAAGAAACGGAAAGGCGGATGCCCTCTCTCGCCAGTATGATTCTGGTACGCCCTCTACCACGACACCAAACGACACGATCCTGCCTAGTGGCTTCTTCTGTGCTACAAAAGACACCCTAATGGAGCAGATACGAAGGTACAGTCGACATCCACCTACAAACATCCAAGGACTCGTCCCCATCAAAGGATACCTGTATCACGAAAAAACAAATATATTCGCCTCCGGAGACCCGTCTACAAGTACTACAAACTGCACACGATATTCCAGCTGCGGCCACGGGGTATCAAGAAGACCATAAACACCGTACAACGATATTTCTGGTGGCCATCAGTCAAGAAGGATGTTGCCGCCTTTGTTCTTTCCTGTCCTATCTGTGCACGTAACAAACAGCCAAGAGCTCGCCCTGCCGGTCTTCTACAACCCTTGGCAATTCCACAACATCCATGGAAAGACCTCTCGATGGATTTCATCGTTGACTTACCCCCCTCACGCCAACACACAACGATCTTTGTAGTGGTGGACCGTTGCACCAAAATGGCCCACTTCATTCCAGCAATAGGCCTTCCTACCGCTGCCCAGACAGCTACACTCTTCATCAGAGAAATATTCCGACTGCATGGCATCCCTCATTCCATCGTTTCAGACAGAGGATCCCAGTTCACTTCTCGCTTCTGGTCTCAAATGTGCCGTAGTCTAAAAATTTCTAGATATCTCTCCTCTGCATTTCATCCTCAGAGCAACGGACAAACCGAACGGACGAACCAGACGTTGGAACAGTACTCCGCTGTTATACCACACATCTCCAAGACGACTGGCTGGACATCTTGCCACTCGCTGAGTTCGTCTACAACAACCAGGTACATTCGTCAACACGTCTTTCTCCTTTCTATGCCAACTACGGATACCACCCCGATATTCTACCCGACATACCTCTGAACACTCCGGTTCCTGAAGTGGCAAACCGTCTAAGACCCTTACGCCTCCAACTACGAACATTACGCCATCAACTACAACAGGCTCAAGACACCCAAAAAAGGTATGCAGACCGTAACCGAAGACCCGCTCCGCGATACGCACCCGGAGACAAGGTGTTGCTGTCCACTGCTCATCTCCGACTAGACTGCCCGTCTAAGAAACTGGGGCCTCGCTTCATCGGCCCGTTCCAGGTCCTCAAAATGTCAATCCGGTGGCAGCCCATTTAACCCTTCCTTCCTCCTACAGGATTCACCCTGTTTTCCATGTCTCCCTCCTAAAGCGTTGGCGTGACAATCCTTTTCCTGGACGATACGCCGACCCGATCACTCCCGTGTCGGTGTCCGGAGAAGAGGAATACTAGGTCTCAAGGATCCTGGATTCCCGACTACGTTATGGCAAGTTGGAGTACCTGGTCCACTGGAAAGGTTACGGTCCGGAAGATCGCTCCTGGGAACCTGGCACCAATATTCATGCTCCGGCTAAGGTTCGTGCCTTTCATCTTCGTTACCCCTCCAAACCATCAGTGAGGCGCCCGGGGGTCGCGCCTTGGTGGGGGGTCCTGTCATGCCCCACTCCGCGCCTTCCCCCGACCCACACGCCATGCTGGGAGAGGTTCCCTACTCACCCGAGGTCCCTCGTGGCGCGTTGCTCCGAGTTCCGGGTCCGCAGGATGGAGAGGAAGAGCCAGGAGACGCCCCACGCCGCCGGCTGGATCCAAGCCCTGTAAAGGAATGCGCGCACGCGGCGAGAACAGACCCTCCTATGTAGTTTAAAATCAGGTACTCTGGCGCCCTCGGCTGGCCGATTAAGGGTACTGCGGGACACCTGCTCTGGAGATCCTCGAATGCCTCCCATGTACCTATCAAAGATCCAGGTACCTCAACTCCACCTACGAGAACCAGGTGAGAGATATTCTCATGATCCATGAACCCTATTTAAATCCGCCTTCTTTCCCAGCACATTATCCAGGTTCTACTGTGCCTTCCGCCTCAGTTTTCCTAGAGTTCCTCGTATTCCCTGATCACGTATCTTCTGACCCTTCGACCCGGATTGTGCCAACGACTACGCCACCTTCTTCAACCCTTCGACCCGGATTGTGCCAACGACTACGCCACCTTCTTCAACCCTTCGACCCGGATTGTGCCAACGACTACGCCATCTTCTTCAACCCTTCGACCCGGATTGTGCAACGACTACGCCACCTTCTTCAACCCTTCGACCCGGATTGTGCCACCGACTACGCTGCTGCCTTTAACCCTTCGACCCGGATTGTACCATCGACCACGCCATCATCTCGTTATTATCTGTTGTTCTTCCTGGGACTTTGTTTTACGAATTCCACTCCAACCTTATTGACTGTATTATTTTCTGGACTTCAACTACTATTTATGGTTCACAAAAAGATACTTTACTCTCCATCGCTCCTGATTTCCTTATCCATAGCTTGCCATTGGGTTCCATACACACACTTCACAGGGGATCCAAACCCTGCATTACAAAACCATAGATCACACCAGGTGATAGTGCCCTATATGTTGTATAACGAGAAGGGATGACTGATAGTAAGTCTTAAAGTCCTGCCCACGAGGAGGCGTTAAGAGAAGATAAGAGCTATTCTTCTAAAAAATATATTTTGAACATCTAAATATTCTAGGGAGGGCAATACATATTCCCGAACATATTCCTGACCCCTCTCTTAGAGAAATCAAACTTAGATTTTAAGTTTATGATCAGAAACATATTTAGATTTCAGCTATGCGTTTAAAATTTAAAATTTCTAGTAAACCTATATCTATATATATAAACGCGAAAGTCCTGACTGACTCTTCAACGCCCAGCTGAAACCGTTTAATCTAGGAACGTGAAATGTTGAAGGTGCACGGTTTTTATTATGTGGGCACCCACTAAGGAAGAATTTTTGGAAACTCCGCCCCTAAGGGGGTGAAAAAGGGGGTTGAATATTTTAAACACGATACCTATATCTTAAAAACAGAAGATGTTACAGACGTGAAAATCGGTATTTAGATTCATCTTGACAAATAAAAAACCAAGGTATTTTACCGTTTTTCAAAAATCCAAGTGGGGGGTGAAAAAAGGGGGTTGAATATTTTAAATATTTTAAACAGGATACCTGTATCTCCAAAACAGAAGATGTTACAGACCTGAAAATTGGTATTAAGATTCGTCTTGAAAAATAAAACCACACGTGTTTTACCATGTTCTGAAAATTCCTTGGGGGGGGCAAAAAGGGGGGTTGAATACTTTTATCAGTATACCTATATTTCAAAAACCGAAGATGTTACGGGTGGGAAATTTGGTATTTACAATCTTCGTGAAAAAAACCAAACATGCTTTTTGCCATTTTCCACAAATCCAATTGGAGGGGTCAGGGGAAAGGGGTCTGAATATTTTTATCATTATACCTATATTTCAAAAACCAAAGATGTTACAGATGTGAAATTTGGTATTTACAATCTTCTTGAAAAATAAAACGGGTGTTTTACCATTTTCCAAAAATCCCAAGTGGGGGGTGAAAAAGGGGGTGCTGAATATTTTTAAACAGGATACCTATATCTCAAAAACAGAAGATGTTACATACGTGAAAATTGGTATTTAGATTCGTCTTGAGAAACAAAAAAACACCTATTTTACCATTCAGTGGGAGGGGGGACAAAAGGGGGGTTGAATACTTTTATCAGTATACCTATATTTCAAAAACCAAAGATGTTACAGGTGTGAAATTTGGTATTTCCAATCTTCGTGAAAAAAAACAAACCTGTTTTGCCATTTTCCACAAATCCAAATAAGGGGGGTCGAGGGAAAGAGGTCTGAATACTTTTATCAGTATATCTATATTTCAAAAACCAAGATGTTACAGGCGTGGAGTTTGGTAATTACAATCTTTTGAAAATAAAGAAACAGGTGTTTTACCATTTTCCAAAAATCCAAGTGGGGGGGGGGGGTAAAAAAGGGGGGGTGAATTATTTTAAACAGGATGCCTACATCTCAAAAACAGAAGATGTTACAGACGTGAAAAATGGTATTTAGATTTGTCTTGAGAAACAAAAAAAACACCTATTTTACCATTTTCCAAAAATCCAGTGGGAGGGGGAAAAAAGGGGGTTGAATACTTTTATCAGTATACCTATATTTCCAAAACCCAAAGATGTTACAGGTGTGAAATCTGGCACTTACAATCTTCTTGAAAAATAAAAAAGCACATGTTTTACCATTTTCCAAGAATCCCACGTGGTGGGTGAAAAAAAGGGGGGGTGAATACTTTTCAACAGGATACCTATATCTCAAAAACAGAAGATGTTACAGACGTGAAGATTGGTATTTAGATTCGTCTTGAAAATAGAAATACGTATTATACTATTTTCCAAAAATCCAATGGGGGGGACAAAAAGGGGATGAATACCTTTATCACTATACCTATATTTCAAAAACCAATAATGTTACAGGTGTGTAATTCGATATTTACAATCTTCATGCAAAAAAAAACCTGTTTTACCATTTTCCGAAAATCCACTTAAGGGGGGTGGGGGAAAGGGATGTGAATACTTTTATCAATATACCTATATTTCAAAAACCAAAGATGTTACAGGTGTGAAATTTGGCACTTACATTCTTCTTGAAAAATAAAATACACGTGTTTTACAATTTTCCAAAAATCCCAAGTGGGGGGGAAGGGGGTTCTACCAAAAAACCTTGTTTCTTTGAAAAAACTATTTTCAACAGATCCTAAAATCCACGCGAGCGAAGCTAGTAATCTATATATTTAAATGAAGATTATGTCAGTCCACTCAATAACCTCTATTACTAACCGCAAACACCCTTAACCACTCAAACGATATATAGGGAAGCAAAGAAAACTGAGTCAATGAGTCCAGTCTCCTTCTCAAAATAACTCCTCGAGAAAAGGAATGGATTTTTTATTCTTTTGATCACTTCCTTAACCCTTTAAGGGCCAGTGACGTAACTGTTCCGTCATAAATGTATGGTCTTTAAAGGTCCTTAAGGGGTTAAAGGAATTTATTTGAAAATCATCCTGTTTTTATTCCATGTTTTTCTTGATTGTCTTTATACTACTGAAGTACGCACCGGCAGCTCCTATGTGAGGGATGGGTTAATTCAATATATACGTTTCAAATATAGTAATGCAATACAGTACAAAGTAATGAGTAGTCTTCAAATCACTCGCACATCATACTGCATATTGGTCCAAATATGTGAGTTCTTTCATTTCGCAATACATTCACATCCCCCTCTGTAGAAGCTCCTTTGATGGTTTATAAAATGTAGCAGAATAAAACGAGACTGATCTTTGTCTACGACAAGAAAAAAAAAAGAATCTGACAGCGCCCTGCTTTACGTATTCTGATTCTTCTTCTTTTCAGCTGCTAAATCAGCTGCTAACTTAGCAAGAGGCCATTGACATTAATTCAGAAGTACTTCTAATCTTTAAATAAATGTGTTTTGCATTGCAATTTGCTTTGTGTTTCAACTAAATATTGATTTATTTTATACATTATTTGCAATATAGAAGTTGTTAAAATGATGGCTTTGGCATATAATAATTGTTCATTGCTAGAACATAATTTACTAAATGGAAAATAACAAGGGAAATGCAAATTTTAGACTCAAACAGTTTAGCTGTAGAAATGTCAGACGTTGAGGACATTTTTGAAATTCAAAGGGTTACTAAAGAATAGACAAATTTGCCACCGAATTGCACCGAAATGTGAATTTCAGTGGTGCAATTTTGTGGCAGTTCGGCTATTCAGAATGCTGTCACTTTCAAAAATATTGGCGAATTGCCAGTGAAATATGGTGTAGTTCGTTTCAGATCACCGCAATTTGTCGACCTTCGGCAGCAGAGAAATTCTCCCATAGAGGAGTAATGGCTAATCTATTAAGAGAACGTGGAAGAGTTGGCGAAATGCCCAGATATTCGGTGGTTCAGTTCGACAGGTTTAAACAGGCGAATCCTATAGGTTTTAGTGGAAAAAAGGGGGGGGGTTTACCATTATTTTTAAATTCAACAGTTTATTCTTTTCATTTGCAGCAAAAACTCATTTATTTATTTATTTAGAATTTTTTTCGGTGTTTTTATGGATTTTTTTGGCGAACTTTTTGATTCCAGTTTTTTTAACCCCTTAGTGACTGGGCGGCTTTACAAAAGTACGTCTGACAGTGCCCGCTGCTGCTTTTACGTTTCTGCCCTGTTTGTGTTTTAGGTCAACTTTTCCTCTTACTCCCCTTCACTGCTGCAACATTTCACCTCTGTGTGCTGAGCTCATTCTGACCGTTTTTTATGCTCAAATTTTTTAGATGCCAGTTTAAGCCCTAAACCCCCAAAAAAATTTTTTAAAATAAAACCCAATTTTTTATTTTTTTTATTTTTTGTACAACAAACCAGGCCATGACCCTCTATCTCCTTCGGATCCCCCCCCCCCATCTCCCGATGCTTGACAGCTAGGGGGTTAACTGACCCACTGATGTCCTCACACATACGGTGAGGATGTCAGTGGGTGGGGGGTGACCCCGGAGGCTTGGCCGACATCCAAGATGTCAGCCACCTCCTGGTTTAAATCCCGATCCTGCAACAAGGGGTTAATGCTATACATCACTGCAAAGGTGAGACTCTTCCCCTTTCCAGCGGTGCAATTAGATTTTTTTGTAGCATTAACTGTTGGGGAGATAGAGGGCTCCAAAGGAGCCCCCCTCCCTCATTTTTACAGCAGGCGCCTGGCGATGACGTCATCACGCACCGTGATGATGTCATCGCACCTGCTGGGCCCCTGAAAAGGCGGGGCAGGCTTCCAGCCTGTCAGTCCGCCACGGGAGCCAACAACGGAGGTGAGTATCGGGAGGGTGAGAGGTTAGGAGACCCTGACGTACTATGTACATCCGCGGGTCTAAGGAAGACTTCCCGCTCGAACGTACATTTATTTATTTATTTATAAAGTATTTTACCAGGAAGGATACTGTAAGGTCCTGGAGGCCCTCACCCCCTGGCGCCCCCTTTTGGTTTCACATCCTGCATGTCCCCTGCAGATTTCAAGGCTCTGGTGTGAACAATGCACCTTCCTCATTTTGACGTCCTGGCCCTGGATCCAAACCTGCCCTTTATCCCCCTTGATTAGCCCTTCATATAAGGGAGTCCCACCCTCAACCCTTCACTTCCACATTCCATGAAGTTCCTGACTGCTAGACCAATCTGCCAAAGCTCCCTGAAATCTCCTGAAACTCTACCAAAGACTCCAAGGACCATCTGCTTTATTCTGGACATTCGTTACTTCATACACCGGTACCCTTCCATCCTGCTCCTCCTCTGCCCCCCCCCCCAATCTAAGACTCCCCGTGTACCAGACCCCTTGCTGAACCCTGACGTCTCTATTGCTATTACCTTGTCTGATCCCTTGCCACTGTTTATTTATAATAAACACTCTTTGTTTATTCTGAAACCTGCCTCATCACTGCATCCTGGGCTCACAACCTCAACCTGCTACACAACCCGTAGTACGGTCCTGACAGAATGTGGAAGTCAACAACCTGTGAGCCCGCAGTGATATACACCATGGTGGAAAACTTAAAAGATGCCTTCCTGAGGATCCAGCAGCATCTGAACTCCCTGCTGGATTATGTGCAGAAAGACCCAAGGGGCACCTCATCTAAGGTGCGCGTTCCAGCTACGGAGGGAGCCAGCGGACCGCTGACCCCAAAAGAAAAGGCAAGGAGGAGGGCGCTAGACCTCTGTTTCTACTGCGGGGACCCCTTGCATCAGATCTCGGCCTGCCCGCTACGCCCACCTAAGCCAGGTACAAAAAGTTTTTCAAAGCCTGTTCAGATCAAGCCCACACTTGTCGAGCCAGCAACGACATTGTTGGAGAACGGGTACCTACCCGGCCAAAAAAGCGTGTCCCTGCTCCCAGGAAACCTGGGCCAAGAGATACTAAGACCATCTCGCGTGCACCATGCCAGAGATCTGCCTTCATGGGTGCCCTCTTCTCCATGACACCCACCGTTCGGTTGTCAGTGAAACCAAAACCCCAAGAGCTGGAGACGCACCCATGCCTCCTGAAATTGAAGGTTGAACAAAAGTCAAAAGTTGCTGCCCTGCACATCGCAGATTCTCAGCCGCTGCTGCCCTGCACATCGCAGATTCTCCAGCCGCTGCTGCCCTGCACATCGCAGATTCTCCAGCCGCTGCTGCCCTGCACATCGCAGATTCTCCAGCCGCTGCTGCCCTGCACATCGCAGATTCTCCAGCCGCTGCTGCCCTGCACATCGCAGATTCTCCAGCCGCTGCTGCCCTGCACATCGCAGATTTTCCAGCCGCTGCTGCCCTGCACATCGCAGATTTTCCAGCCGCTGCTGCCCTGCACATCGCAGATTTTCCAGCCGCTGCTGCCCTGCACATCGCAGATTCTCCAGCCGCTGCTGCCCTGCACATCGCAGATTCTCCAGCCGCTGCTGCCCTGCACATCGCAGATTCTCCAGCCGCTGCTGCCCTGCACATCGCAGATTCTCCAGCCGCTGCTGCCCTGCACATCGCAGATTCTCCAGCCGCTGCTGCCCTGCACATCGCAGATTCTCCAGCCGCTGCTGCCCTGCACATCGCAGATTCTCCAGCCGCTGCTGCCCTGCACATCGCAGATTCTCCAGCCGCTGCTGCCCGGCACATCGCAGATTCTCCAGCCGCTGCTGCCCGGCACATCGCAGATTCTCCAGCCGCTGCTGCCCTGCACATCGCAGATTCTCCAGCCGCTGCTGCCCTGCACATCGCAGATTCTCCAGCCGCTGCTGCCCTGCACATCGCAGATTCTCCAGCCGCTGCTGCCCTGCACATCGCAGATTCTCCAGCCGCTGCTGCCCTGCACATCGCAGATTCTCCAGCCGCTGCTGCCCTGCACATCGCAGATTCTCCAGCCGCTGCTGCCCTGCACATCGCAGATTCTCCAGCCGCTGCTGCCCTGCACATCGCAGATTCTCCAGCCGCTGCTGCCCTGCACATCGCAGATTCTCAGCCGCTGCTGCCCTGCACATCGCAGATTCTCCAGCCGCTGCTGCCCTGCACATCGCAGATTCTCCAGCCGCTGCTGCCCTGCACATCGCAGATTCTCCAGCCGCTGCTGCCCTGCACATCGCAGATTCTCCAGCCGCTGCTGCCCTGCACATCGCAGATTCTCCAGCCGCTGCTGCCCTGCACATCGCAGATTCTCCAGCCGCTGCCGCCCTGCACATCGCAGATTCTCCAGAGGTCGCTGCCCTGCAACCTGCGGGATCTCCTATTGTCGCTGCCCTGCATCCTGCAGGCTCTCCTGAGCTGTCATCGCCACGGGGTCGTCGTCGTCGCCGTAAGGCCACGTCGCTCAACGCCGCCGCAGAGCCGTGCAGTGCCAAGGAGGTCGCCGCCGCAGAGCCGTGCAGTGCCAAGGAGGTCGCCGCCGCAGAGCCGTGCAGTGCCAAGGAGATCGCCAAGGGCGCTGCCCCACCGGTCCTTTCCATGGGCGCTGCCCCACCGGTCCTTTCCATGGGCGCTGCCCCACCGGTCCATTCCATGGGCGCTGCCCCACCGGTCCATTCCAAGGGCGCTGCCCCGCCGGTTCTCGCCAAGGGCGCTGCCCCGCCGGTTCTCGCCAAGGGCGCTGCCCCGCCGGTTCTCGCCAAGGGCGCAGCCCCGCCGGTTCTCACCAGGGGCGCTGCCCCGCCGATTCTCGCCAAGGGCGCTGCCCCGCCGGTTCTCTCCGAAGTCACCTCCAAGTCCGGCCAGTCCGAGATTGCTTGGATGGTGGGTACACTGGCAGGCTTCGTTGGCCAGATAGCCACCCTGTCCCAACATGTACGGGACGTCCAGGAGAACCAGCTGATACTACAGGCCCTGGTTTTTGACGCCCGTGTGCCATCAGTATACAGGCAGCCGGATGATCCACTTCTGCCGAGCGCGTTGACTGCCGTCAGTGAAGACCCTGACCTCGCCCTGGGCCGTTCGGAGTCCGGCCCTTAGAGGGGGGGCTCTGTAAGGTCCTGGAGGCCCTCACCCCCTGGCGCCCCCTTTTGGTTTCACATCCTGCATGTCCCCTGCAGATTTCAAGGCTCTGGTGTGAACAATGCACCTTCCTCATTTTGACGTCCTGGCCCTGGATCCAAACCTGCCCTTTATCCCCCTTGATTAGCCCTTCATATAAGGGAGTCCCACCCTCAACCCTTCACTTCCACATTCCATGAAGTTCCTGACTGCTAGACCAATCTGCCAAAGCTCCCTGAAACCTCCTGAAACTCTACCAAAGACTCCAAGGACCATCTGCTTTATTCTGGACATTCGTTACTTCATACACCGGTACCCTTCCATCCTGCTCCTCCTCTGCCCCCCCCCCAATCTAAGACTCCCCGTGTACCAGACCCCTTGCTGAACCCTGACGTCTCTATTGCTATTACCTTGTCTGATCCCTTGCCACTGTTTATTTATAATAAACACTCTTTGTTTATTCTGAAACCTGCCTCATCACTGCATCCTGGGCTCACAACCTCAACCTGCTACACAACCCGTAGTACGGTCCTGACAGATACATTGAGATTTCTCTCGTTTTCAAGTATGTCCTGTACATAGTACGTCAGCTGTCGGGAAGGGGTTAATGGTGTTTTGTTTTTTATTTCTGTAACAGACCGTTTTATTTATTTTTTTACAGGACTCTTTTTATTACTCCCATGCACTTTTATTGTTTTAAACGCCTTTTAAAAAGTTTTTTTTTTTTTTGTAACCCCCATTTCTGCGGCTGAATGGCTTTTTTCCGTAGCTTTTGGCAGATCGTCGGCTGCATTCTGCGATCTGTTTGGATCATTGGCTACGTTCGGCGGATCTCGTTCAGCACACTTCAGTGCGCTGACCGAGAGTATCGAAATGCCGGTGCTCTCTCAATAATCCTTGAAGTTCTTTTAGGCTAGGGTCAGACGAACGCATTTTTATGTTGTCTGTGAAAAAGTGCGTTCGAACGAATGGACGCATTTTTTCACAGAATACGCGATAGCGGTCATACTATGCGCATTTTCGTCCGTGATTTTGTACGGATCATCAATAAAACACTTTTTGTGTCTGGACGTTATGTTGGCCGGACATTAGCAGCGTCTGACGTCTCCTAATCACACACACACGCCGCTAGCAGACGCAGCGCACTCTGTACGTCAGTACCTGCGGTTTCACGTTCTCGAAAAAATGCGTTCATTTGCCACTTGCGTTGCGCAGCCGGACTTTTGTGCGACCGTACTTCGTATATTGGCCGTCATTGCCCGGCATCTGCTGCTAGTGCGGCCGTGATTAAGTGCGGCTGCACGCGCGTTCGCACTGCCTCAGTCTGACCCTAGCCTTAGGGCTAAGTTTCCAAATCACTGCCCGTTCCCCTTTTGCTAATCAGACAGTCATGCTATAAAAATATTCAGGCAATCCAAATTTTGGTCCATATAACCCCTTTACTACCAAGTTGATTTCCATGAAACCACTGCCAGGACCCACTGGATTTATGGAAAACGGCTTTCCTTTACAGACAGTGTAAAAATGAATGTCCCCTTCATAAAATACATTTTAGAGACCGCCTATTTGACAGGTAGATGGCTCCTCCTACATGCCCTAAAGTGCTACTACCTGTACAATGATACAGGTGGTGCTCAGTGTTTCTGCAAAAGAAAAACCTCTAAAAGCTGTTTAAACATTTTCAGCACCTCCGCAGACCTGTCCAAGATGTTGAAAACTTGGGGCACATTCTGGAGCCAATTTGCAAACAGACATTGTTTTCAGTAAATTAAATACCTTTGATTTGCTGCAGCATAGGACCAGATCGAGTTTACTCGATGTTGGGCTCTTGCAGGAGATTCTGAACAGTATGTATACTCAACCATGTTAGTGAATCGGGTAAAAATGTTTATTTTAAAAAAACTTTCCTCTTCATGGGTTAATGCACACAATTCCACAGGCCATTCAACTTAAAACATCAGGCTTACTGAAATTATCACAATCAAATTGTATGTTCCTGGACCGAACATAGTATAGACGTATGGAAAATTGTAACTTCTAATTTCTTCCAATGTAATATCGGGGAGGTTACATTTTGCAGCCAAAAAAATGTGTTGCTGAAAACGACATTTTTTTTCTGTATAATGATAAGGTAGCAGAAAATATAAAATGTTATAATAAGGTAAAGGGTAGGTCTAAAGAGTAAGATAAAACTTGAAAGGTAAACGGGACTACCTTGTGAAAGGTTACATTTTCCTGTTAAAAGTATTTTATCACACTCATAAACCTCTGAATTAATGGTCAAAATGTCAAATCGGTAATTAGATCATTTTGTGCAAGGTTATACTCCAGAAGCTTAATTGCAGCTATAGAGTAAAAGTCACATTGTTACAAGGAGCAGTCAATGATATGTTAGATGATAAAAACAAGAGACGAGACTTTAATCCACCTGTATTCTCAGAGACAAAAGGGATTATTCAGAAAGCACCGAAATTTCAGTCCTTTCTCGTTGGGTGCGCTTCGGAGATTCCACTTCACTATTTACCTCTGGGTCCTTGAAGTGCGCCAAACATGGAGCCACTGTACAGACCGCTGAACTGCAGAAAACGGAACTCTCTTATTCTTCTAATAGGTGCTTAAATCAATAAAAATTATTGAAACTGTGTCAAAATAATAAAATGGTTCTGTTACAGAATTTAAAAAATAAACGCTTTTTAAAAAAAAATTTAATCAAAAATTTTATCTAAAAAAAAAAATACATAAAGGTGTTTAAATTAAAAGACTGTTTGCTGAAAATGAAAAGAATAAATGTTTTAATAAAAACTATAATATCTTTTAACATTGAATCCTATGGGATTTGTCTGTTAAGTAAACCTATCGAACAGAACTACCGAGAAAATCAGGGCATTTCACTGACATTTCAATGCAGTTTGGGATTCTCTGAATAGATTTCTTCTCTGAGACATTTTCGCTGCTGCTGAAGGATGCTGCTGATCAGCGGGGAACTGCACTGTATTTCAAATACTGGCGAATTGACACCTTTCAGAATAGACGAACTGTCACGAAATTGCACCGAATGGTGAAATTCACTATTCGGAGCAATTAGGTGGTAGGTTCATTGGTTCTTGAATAACCCCTAAAATGTCCAATTTCCCTTAATAGACTGGCTGTATTAAAAATAAAAAAGGAAAAACTCTTGGCCTTTGTGTTTTAACCTTCAATGTGTATACAACAGCTTCAATCGTTCTAATTTTCCAGCAGGGAAAACCTATGAAAGACATTAAAGCATTCTGGAGCAGGTGAAATAAGTGCAACTATTTAAGCTGCCATACTTGATAAAGTATAAATAAAAACAAAATAAAACCATTGTCATTGTAAAAAAAGTAATACACACAAAAAACGAGAATGCCTGTAACTTCGCATGTCAGTAGTTGAGGAATTACTTTTCCGTTTTATTATAAAGCGTATCGTTCAGTCCATAAATTCTGAACTAATCGAACGATTTAGTTAAAGCCTTCTACTAAATTTTTAGACATGGATCTCAAAGAGTTAAAAAATAAAATCTTAAAGAGGCACTCTAATGAAAAATGATTACTCCACTTTGCCCTTTTTATGTCTGTAAATAATTGTACGGATGTGTGCTGACACCATCTGTGACCTATCTGATGGCAGCCTGGAAATTCAAAATCCCAGATGCCTGGTGATGTGCGTGTGAGCGGAAGATACTCCTCCACTCCACACCGTGATTTCTGCTGAAGGAGGCAGGATAGAGGGGTCCTTAGACACAGCCTGATCATTTTAAAAAGTTGGTAAGGGTGTATAGTGTCCCTTTTAAATTCACGTAGGGTTGGATTCTCTAAAAGGTTGCTTTTCACTCCTCCATAATCCCCCATTGCACCTTTCCTGATCCATGCATCCCATTACTCCTGACACCTTTTGGCTATTACAGTTCAACTGACATTTAACTATTACATAGCTGTCAATAAGATAACTAAAGGAGACGTTACAAATAATGCTGCCGATCTTACGAGAGCGAGCTAGCAGCCGGAACGTGCAATGCTCCACAGAATCCCATGGACTCCTCAAGCCGATACTCACAACAGAGTGTCGCTGCCGGGATCTGGCAGCCTTGCGCTTTGTTCTGGGGCTGGGCACTATCTAAGCGCCTACCCCCTAATACGCTTGGTAAAACAAAGACCGTAAGGAAAATCTGCAGACACAGGTTTTCTTGCTTACCATCTCTATTTTACCAACAACAATTGGATAGGGCTCCGTGTTGGTCCCCTGACTGGATTCAATACTTTAACCACTATTTTGGGAGGAGAGCGTCAACAATGCGATCTTTGCATTATATGAGATGTATCTGCCTACATCTCCTCCCTTATTAACAGGTACATCCCACCCAAGCACTTTGCTCTGCCATTGATCTGACGTTCTCATCTTCTCTGAGATGCACCCCCAACGCTAGCCTTCAGGACTTCTCCCGAGTTGCCCCGTTTCTATGGAACTCCCTCCCCCACACCATTAGACTCTCCCTGTCTCTCCAGTCTTTTAAGAAGTCTCTGAAAACACATTACTTTAGAGAAACATATCTCACTCCCTGCTTCTTCATGTTCTCTATTCACCCTACCTAGTGTGTCACGCCTCTCCCCTTAGATTGTAAGCTCTTGAACAGCGTCCTCTCTCCTACTGTTCTGTGTGTATAATGTGTATGTATATTTGTTATTCTGCCTCCCGTTGTACAGCGCTACGGAACTTGTTCGCACTTTATAAAAACGTGTAGCTGTATATATGTTCCTTTTTTTTTAATTTGCACAGGGGTTGTTTTTGTCATAAATTGAGCAAGGACATTTCCTTTTTTCTCGGTGTTAATTGGTTTAGGGCTCTATTAACTGCTTCACGCAAAAGCTCACTCGCAGCGCTATTTTTTGCGCGCAGGGTTAAACGTTAACGTGCGTAAATTAATGCTGGTATTAAAATCCGAGCGCATTTTTTCATCTGTCAAAAAATGCGTAAAAACGCGCACACATTAACACTGCGTGCAGAAATCGGTGGGCGGTCTGTTTAATGCGATTTCAGCCAATCAGAATTAAGAACCACAATTGTCTCCTGTTCAGTTTTTGCGCCTGTCAAAATCAATCTGAGTATATATGCTGCAGCAATAATAAAAACACGCACAACCTCACAATTTTATTGTTTGGGTATGTGTAGAATGTGTAACTATACTGTGCTGTATTTTATTTATTTTTTTGGGCTGGTGTATTTGGTTTCGGCCAGGAAGTTCAGATTTGCCATTAACACCAGCTTTTAAAAGACGTTAAAATTATGCGCGCAAACGATGTCTGTTAAAATTTGCGTATAGATTGTAATACCATCCGCGTACCAGCGCACAAACGCATTTTTGCTCACAATTGTTAAGTATAGGACGCGCAACGTACATTACGCTTGCGCAGGTTCATTTGTGCGCGAACATTGTTATACGACGTTCTGCGCAAAGGGTTTTTCCCCTCGCGTTAATACGTTTTTTGCGCACGAGTTAACGTTTGCGCGAAGAAGTTAATATAGCCCTTAATTTTTAATATTCTATATTAAATTCTGTAACATCTTGCAATATCCTTTCATTTTCAATGGACGTGAATTTGCTTCACTAATAAAATCTTTCTATTCATCTATCTATATTTCTGCTATATTTTGATTGACAGTTTGAATATAGACATTTTAATGTGTGGTTTTAACTTGTGTATGATTATTCCTTGGTGTCTCTGTGGCCTGCTGTCAGTATCCTTGTTTACATTTGGAAATGAGGAAACCTTTTACCATACAATGTTTCTCGTGAGGTTCATTAGATCTAGAAATTGGATGGTTAATATTAGCTTGTTTTGTTTATCGTTCCCCTGGGTTTGTATCTTGCAATAAACCAACTGCAAGCAAAGGTATTTTAAATCTACTGCATCTCACACGGGATTTATAAACAAGTGAAAGCTAAAAAGGCTGTGCAGCGACACGTACTGGATGTGCAGTACTTTTTTTTTCTGTTGGTCTCATTTATGAATTGAAAAATATACTGATCCAAACATTAGGAGCAGAACAAATAACGTGGGTCTCTAAGAAAGTGGGAAAAAATAAAAGACCCACCTGCACTCTAATTTGGAGCCAATAGGCTGGTTTTCCACTGGGTCCATAGTTGTATGGACGACCTTGGTCGTACAACTACATACGACTAGTGTTGTCCACTGCGAGCATCTATTGACAACCCAGGTAGTACATTTCTGGTTAAATTAGCATATTATTTGTGGGGAAAAATGCAGTAACGGGTTCTCCATAATAAGAGTACCCCGTAGAATACATCACAATAGAAGTTTGAATGTTAACATGTGCCTCAATATACACTTTGCACATAAGGGGTTATGGTACAACTGCAAAAGGGACGGAGCAGGTTTCCCCTGGCCTCAAAATTAGATTAACAAATAGGGCTAGTCCCCCTGTCTCCCCTACACAATAAAATCTTTTTTTCATCCTATCTTATTAGTATTTCAGCATCCGTCTTGTGAAGTGTGACGTGCGTCACTTTGGACTCGAAGAACCTGGGCTTAGCAATGTATTTGAGAGGTGGGGTCTGATGTTTCATATAGTATTCCTGCTCTTTCCTTTTGTTAAAGTCACCCTGTATCTACAATTGTAGATGCTGGGTGTTTGTTTTTTTCTGTGCCCTATTCCCTGACTATGTACGACTTTGGATGACGTGTGCGTCGTACGACTATGGACCCAGTGGACGGCCAGCCTTAGAGGGCTCACAAAATTGTGAGTGGCACGTTTGAGGATAATGTGGAAATTTCCATTTTATCTCCTATACTGCACAATCCTTTTTTTTCAGTTCCTTCTTATTGTATGTATGACACACTGATATTACCCTCAAAGGCAAATGCTTATGTTTTCACTATACCCAGTTGTTTATTGTATATAAATTGTGATGTTGGGTTTTTGGGGGACCTTCACTTGAGTATTTGGTGGTTGAGGGAACAGCAATAGGTAGAAGGTGGCGCTGCACTGTAATCCTATATAAAACTTCTCTTCCCCCCCCCCCTCTATCTCTCTATATGTGTTTATGTATTTTGGTGCATACTGTTTTTCTTATTTTAATCATCCGTAAAAGTTATGATTTAACCCAGCAGACCACTGCCTGCAACAACACACGGTTTCTTCCACCACATACTATAATACATGTGAATTTGATGACATAAATTAGATAGAGCTCAGAACTGTGGCTAGCATAACTGGTGTAGCTTGTCAGATCCATTGTCAACTCGATATCTGCTTGGATTTTGAATGAACAAATGTGCCGGAATAGACGATCTAGCGACGATTATACCACTCTTAATTTGGTGTCCTGAGAACATTACAGAAGAACTGCAACAGAAGAAAAGCTCTGAAGCTCCGTGTAGACAACCGCTCCCGATATTAACCTCCCTGGCCAATTCTGACATGTTTTATATGTCAGAATCGGTACAATTAATCTGGCCCCCTAGCGGTAGAAGTGTGGCTCGGGGGTTAACTTTCAATACTGAAAGCGGTATCCCCGAACCACACTCGGGTCGATACTTACATGTCCTGCGCTCCCTCGCTGTCCCCGCAGTCACACTGCAGCCGATCGCAACGTCACACTTCCTGGTTTCACTCCTCTCGAGAAGAGATCCAGGCAGTGTGACTTTGCGAGCGGCTGGAGGAGACTGCGGGATCAGCGAGGGAGCGCAGGACATGTAAGTATCCAGCCCGAGTGTGGCTCGGGGATACCGCTTTCGGTACAAAAAGTTAACCCCGAGCCACACTCGGGAAAACCATCAGGTTAAGTAAGGCCAGCTATTGTCTGTATCGGATCTCTTGCTGTTTCAACGGAAGATGTCCCAGAGTGAATCCTTCCTTTATAAATACGAGGGAAAAAATTATTTTATTCCCTGCTGATTTTGTACATTGGCCTCCGCTCGTTACCTTTATAGAAGACACCTGAGAGCCATAAATCTTGATGATTTGATAGGGGATCATTACTTCTTTCACTCCATAAAATGCAAATCAATTTAGAACCTTTTTTTTCTGGATGTTTTTGTTATTCTGTCTCTCACTGTTAAAATAAACCACCAAGGAAATTAAAGACTAATTGTCATGCCCCATGATTTAGGATTTAGTGTATATTTTTTTCTGTTTTGTGTTGAATCTTCCTTTGCTGCTTACATGCTTGATTTCATAGCTATTTTGTCTTTGCTGGGCATCCTTAGCTTTCTGCGTCCAGTTAGTTTCCACCCCTCTGCTCAGTGTCTTGTTGTTAGTTAATTCCTGGTCACATAGCAGCCATTTTGTGCTCACTGCTGGACAAATCTAATGTCTTTTTACCTGCATTGCTGTACACCATTACAAGATTGTCAGTCTGATCATTAAAGACTTCAACTGGATTAATCTTTCTACGTGTCAGTTTTGCTGAGTTGAAGCTATCTGCTGAACATCGTGTGAGTACTGGTCAAATACAGACAGCTAGTCTAAAGCACCCACGCCTCACAGCTTTGCTTAGGGAAGCAGAAAACTGATCATTTCTTTGTCAGTGGGCAAATGTACAAAATCAGCCGGGGATCAAATATTTTTTCCCGTCTGTGTGTGTGTGTGTGTGTGTGTGTGTATATATATATATATATAAGATTATATTATATTATATATATATATACAGTGGCAAGAAAAAGTATGGGAACCCTTTGGGATTACGTGGCGTTGTGCATGAATTGGTCATAAAATGTGCTCTGATCTTCATCTAAGTCACAACAATTTGAAAAATAGTCTGCTTAAAATAATACAACACAAACATATGTTTTCATGTGTTTATTGAACAGAACATGTAAACATTCACAGTGCAGGGTGGAAAAAGTATGTGAACCCAGTGGCGTAGCGTGGGTTGTCAGCGCCCGGGCCAGCAAAGAATTGTGCGCCCCCCCCAACCTGTGGACGTTATCGATATTGCCACAGCTCACACATGGATTTGCCCCCCAGCTCACACATGGATTTGCCCCCAGCTCACACATGGATTTGCCCCAGCTCATGGATTTGCCCCCAGCTCATGGATTTGCCCAAGCTCATGGATTTGCCCCCCAGCTCACTCATGGATTTGCCCCAGCTCATAGATTTGCCCCAGCTCTCACATGGATTTGCCCCCCAGCTCACTCATGGATTTGCCCCCAGCTCATAGATTTGCCCCAGCTCTCACATGGATTTGCCTCAGCTCTCACATGGATTTGCCCCCCAGCTCACTCATGGATTTGCCCCCATCTCATGGATTTGCCCCCGCTCATGGATTTGCCCCCATCTCATGGATTTGCCCCACAGCTCACTCATGGATTTGCCCCCATCTCATGGATTTGCCCCCGCTCATGGATTTGCCCCCATCTCATGGATTTGCCCCCGCTCATGGATTTGCCCCCATCTCATGGATTTGCCCCCATCTCATGGATTTGCCCCACAGCTCACTCGTGGATTTGCCCCCATCTCATGGATTTGCCCCCATCTCATGGATTTGCCCCACAGCTCACTCATGGATTTGCCCCATCTCATGGATTTGCCCCCATCTCATGGATTTGCCCCCATCTCATGGATACTGCCCTAGCTCATGGATTTGCCTCCAGCTCATGGATTTGCCCCCAGCTTCATGGATTTGCCCCAGCTCATGGATTTGCCTCCAGCTCATGGATTTGCCCCCATCTCATGGATTTGCCCCCAGCTCATGGATTTGCCCCCAGCTCATGGATTTGCCCCCCAGCTCACTCATGGATTTGCCCCCATCTCATGGATTTGCCCCCGCTCATGGATTTGCCCCCATCTCATGGATTTGCCCCCGCTCATGGATTTGCCCCCATCTCATGGATTTGCCCCCGCTCATGGATTTGCCCCCATCTCATGGATTTGCCCCATCTCATGGATTTGCCCCCGCTCATGGATTTGCCCCCATTCTCATGGATTTGCCCCACAGCTCACTCATGGATTTGCCCCCAGCTCATGGATTGCCCCCATCTCATGGATTTGCCCCCAGCTCATGGATTTGCCCCCCAGCTCATGGATTTGCCTCCAGCTCATGGATTTGCCCCCAGCTCATGGATTTGCCCCCAGCTCATGGATTTGCCCCCAGCTCATGGATTTGCCCCCATCTCATGGATTTGCCCCATCTCATGGATTTGCCCCAGCTCATGGATTTGCCCCCAGCTCATGGATTTGCCCCCCAGCTCACTCATGGATTTGCCCCCATCTCATGGATTTGCCCCCGCTCATGGATTTGCCCCATCTCATGGATTTGCCCCACAGCTCACTCATGGATTTGCCCCCATCTCATGGATTTGCCCCATCTCATGGATTTGCCCCCAGCTCATGGATTTGCCCCCCAGCTCACTCATGGATTTGCCCCATCTCATGGATTTGCCCCCAGCCCTTACCTGGATATTGCCCCAGGCCCCAGCTCCGGCGGGGGTTGAGGGGACGCAGATGCCGGGCAGCGCGGGAGCGCCTGCCCGGTCTTTAACAGTCCGTCCTGTTAGGTGATGCCGCGCAGCCGGTCACGTGGTCCGGCCAATCAGGTGGTACAGAGACACCGTACCACCTGATTAGCCGGACCACGTGACCGGCTGCGCACGCCGCGCAGCCGCATCACCTAACAGGACGGACTGTTAAAGACCGGGCAGGCGCTTCCGCGCTGCCCGGCATCTGCGTCCCCTCAACCCCCGGGCCAGTTTTAGGGGCGCAAATGCGCCCCTAACAAAACTGCGCCCGGGGCCACGGCCCCCCAGCCCCCCCCACGCTACCCCACTGTGTGAACCCCTAGCCTAATGACTTCTCAAAGAGCTAATTGGAGCCAGGAGTGAGCCAACCTTGAGTCCAATCAGTGTGATATTATTGGATGTGTTGCTGAAAGCTGTCCTGCCCTTTAAAAACACACACCAGTTTTGGGTTTACTGGTTTCAAGAAGCACTGCCTGATATGAACCATGCCTCGCAGAAAAGAGCTCTCAGAAGACCTACTATCAAGAATTGTTGACTTGCATGAAGCTGGAAAGGGTTACAAAAGTATCTCCAAAAGACGTGATGTTCATGTGTCCACGGTAAGACAGACTGTCTACAAATGGAGAAAGTTCAGCACTGTTGCTACTCTCCCTAGGCGTGGTGTTCCTGTAAAGATGACTGCAAGAGCACAGCGCAGAATACTTAATAAGGTAAAGAAGAATCCTAGAGTGTCAGCGAAAGACTTACAGAAATCTCTGGCACATGCTAACATTTTTGTTGACACATCTACAATAAGGAAAACCTTTAACAAGAATGGAGTACATGGGAGGACACCACGGAGGAAGCCATTGCTGTCCAAAAAGAATATTGCAGCACGTTTGAAGTTTGCAAAAGAGCACCTGGATGTTCCACAGCACTACTGGCAAAATATTCTGTGGACAGATGAAACCAAAATTGAGTTGTTTGGAAAAAACACACAACACTATGTGTGGAGAAAAAAAGGCACAGCACACCAACATCAAAACCTCATCCCCCCCCCGGGGGCGTGGCCTGGACGGCAACTAAGATGGACGCCTGAGTGATTAGCTCCGTACCTCCACCGCGCTAATCATCCGAAATCACACGCTTCCCCGCTATGGGTCGCAATAAAAAGAACCCTGAGGACCCTGGGATGTCGGGGACCCCGAGGAAAACGACGGTGGGGCCGCTGGACAATTACCTACAGCCCCCTGTATCACTGCCGCAGCAGGAGCGGCCTACGGCCGGGACGGAGCGGTTGGCGCCGGGAGCTGATTCATCAGCAGCGGACCGCGTGGCAGAACTAATAGCAGGGCTCCCTACCCGCGATTACGTACAAACGTTATTAGATGCGGTGCGGGTGTCCCTGAATCAGGACCTGGCAAAGGTTCGCGAAGAAATGGGCGCGCTGGAGACCCGAGTGCAGGCTCTGGAGAAGGCCGCATCCCAGATAACTACGATGGATGGACAGAGAATCCCTGCGGACCCACTCCAGTCCTCACCAATGGTTACTGAGGTATGGCGCAGGCTGGACGACCTCGAGAACCGCTCCCGACGCAATAACATCCGCGTGCGGGGGCTAGGGAATCGATCACCGACTTGGATGCCTATCTCGCCCATATATTCAATACCATCCTGGCAGACCGCGTGGCATATCCATCAAGTTTCGACAGGGCGCACCGGGCCTTGAGGCCTAGGCCCACGGACCAAGCACCACCGCGCGACATAATATGCCGCGTGGCTGATTACCGATTAAAACAAGCGATAATGACCGCGGCACGACGCCGTCGCATTTGGGAACTAGAAGGTGACCGCTTGGAAATATTTCCGGACTTGGCTCAGTCCACCTTACAAGCACGCAGGGCTCTGCGTCCCCTCACAGCACTTCTGACCTCTCGTGCAGTGGCGTATAGATGGTCATTCCCATTTGCTTTGGTGGCATCTAACAACGGAGTGTCTGCCACAGTCCGCTCTGTGGCGGATGTCCCGAATTTCTTAACTTCCTTGGGACTACCAGATACACAGATCGCGGACTGGATCACGTTATGTGAGGAACCGCGGATGGAATCACGCACCACGATCGACCGTCCGAGACGGCAGAGGTGGAGATCCGGGAATCGACGCCGGGCGCCTTCGCCCGCCTCGCAGACAGCCGGAACACCTGTGGGGGAGGCCGAGACGGAACCTGGACACACTATCTGATTGACTTCATTCATTTTTATTCTTTCCATCAAGCGGAATGGGGATTGTCGCGGATATGTGAGGTAGCCGTTGCAGCGCTCTGCATGTCCTGCTGGGGTGCATTACACACACGGATCGGGCACTACAGCGGTAACAGTGGAAGGGACTAGGTGTGGCGGGGGAGGGGGGGTGGGAAGGGAGGTGGGTTCACTGCCGAATGCATAGAACATTCCTTCCGCACTGTACTTTTTGGGGAGGTGATGATAGACACACTTTGCACGTGCATGGACTGCTTGATCCAAGGGATGTGACTGACCCTCCATAATGGTGATGCCTGCTCCTTCTAACAGGGAGGGGGAAACTACCACTCGTATCGCAGACTCATGTGCGGCGTACTATGAGGAGTGGGTGAGGGATGGAGGGGGTTGGAGGGGGGGGAATTAATGTGACTGTTTCCGCCTGATCGGTTGATCATCTTGAAGAGGGTATGATCGGGGAGGGTGGAAAGGGGGACAAGGGGGAATTGTTATTACTAGAACAGTTTGACATGTGGTGTATAGTCGGAGGGAGGGCGGTGCGGAGGGAAAGGGGTAACTCTGAACACTCCTATTGGGAGGTTAATTGCTCCTTTGGGGGGGGGGGCGGGAGGGATGGGGAGTTTATTTCTTCTGTTGCAGCCAGACTTGTTGTTTATCACGGGGCGGGGGGAGGGATAGTGGGGATTGGGGACACTTCGGCCTCTCTCGCTGTGGAGTCTGATCCGTGCCGTAGACCAGGGGGGACCGAAGGTTTGGGGCCTCGAGTTCTGCATTTATTGTTGGGGCTGCCTTACGTTCTATCTCGGGGACGCGACGAGTACGGGGTGTATTTTTTCGCTTAATGCTGTTAAGAACCCCGGTTTTCTCCCTCCACCTTTATTGTTTTTAGTGTTATTTCTGTTCGACATGATCTGGGAGCCGCCATTATTTGGACATTGTTGGGGTCCTCTTAAGTGCGCCTTACATACTCATAGCGACCCACGCGGCGGGAGTCCGTATCGCCAGTATACTTAGCCGCGCGGTGGGGTACCACCGCTGACTCTTACTCTCCCTTTAACTCCTTTCTTTTCACCTATTCCGTATATATTATTCTTCTTCTCTTGTTCAATATTGCCATTGCCGTCCAAAGCTATCTGAAGGTATTCCTTGGTAGCACCACCCCCCATAGGTTGACGTCTATACACCTGGGGTTGTGTGTCGGGTTTGGCCTGACACTGACCCTAGGCGACGTCGAGTGCCTACAACTTTCTTATTTGTCTTCTGACTCTTTCTCTGCTATCCCTAGTTCTTTCTGTCCCTTTTACCTATTTTCTCTGCTGTCTTTGGCCTTTCCCCCCTCCTTTTTTTTTTTTCCCCCCCCCCCCCCACCCTTCTTCCCTCCCCCCCCCCCTCACCCCTCGTCCCACTCCTTCCCACGCTCAAGGAGGGTGAGGACGCCCCTGTGCGCGATAGGGACGATCGGGCTTGTCTGGCGAGATGTCCGAGCCGCTGGCACCGGGAGGGGGGGCCTCCGCCTGTTTCCGACCTCGGGACCTTACTTTGATCACATATAATGTGAAAGGTCTTAACTCACCGGAAAAGAGATCCCGGTTATTACGGGACCTATTTTTGATGCGCTCCTCTATTGTTATGCTACAGGAGACACACTTCCGTGAAGGATCGGCGCCGTCACTACGAGACCGTAGATTCCCTGTGGGATACTTTAGTAATTATGTAGGGGGCAAGTCTAGGGGAGTTGCAATCCTGTTTGCCCATGACGTTCCGTTTGTCTTTTCTGACAGTTGTATGGATGAGCAGGGCAGGTACCTCTTCGTAAAGGGGTCGATCGCTGAGGTCGTCTACACATTCGCTACGATCTATATAGCAAATACCGCGCAATCGGTATGCTTTACACGCATCATGTCAAAACTAAGACGCTTCCAGGAGGGCATCCTTATTATGGCAGGGGACATGAATGTTGCCCTACACCCCTCCGTGGATACCTCTGGTGGCACATCAGCTTTACCACCTCACTCACTGCGCGCCCTGAGACGCTCCCTACACGATATGCGCCTGGTGGACACGTGGAGGGCCTTTCACCCGGGGGAACGCGATTATACCTTCTACTCGCACCCACACCAGGTCTCCTCTCGTCTGGATTATATCTTTTTTGAACAGTTTAACTTGAATCTTGTAGCAGAGGCGACTATATACATCCACCACTTGGTCGGACCACGCCCCTGTCTCTGTGTCCATGCGATCGCCGCTATTCCGCCCTCGAGAGAGAACTTGGCGACTTAACGTCTCATTGTTAGCTGATACGGAGATAGTGAACGGTGCACTTGACACGCTGACCAACTATTTTGCCGAAAACACGCCCTCGGACGTGACGCAACCGGTAATATGGGAAGCCCACAAGGCGGTAATTCGCGGTTATCTCGTAAGTAGGGGCACGGTGCTAAAGAAGGCCAGGGAGGGACAAAGATTGGATCTCCTGGCCGAAATTCGCACACTGGAACTGCGAAGGGGTGGGGACTCCGATGCGGAGACGCAAAACCAACTCCTGAAGGCTCGTCGTGAGCTGAATGATTTGATCTCCGCAGATCTTAAACAAGCGGCGGCCCGCACTAAATGTTTTTTCGCTTTAAATGAAAATCGACCAGGCAAACTACTAGCCCGAATGCTACATAAACAACGACAGATGGCGTATGTCCCGAAAATACGCACATCAGCAGGGGATATTACACTTCGGCCGGAGGTCATATCGGCTACTTTTAGAGATTATTATACTTCTCTTTATAATATCTCTGGCACGACCTCCCCACCACCGGGGGCTATAAGGGACTATCTCGCCACTAATCTTCGCGTGCGCCTTCAGGACGCAGAGGCAGAACGTCTGGACGAGCCAATCACTGCAGAAGAAATTGCAGCAGCACTTAAATCTACTAAAAATGGGAAAAGCCCGGGTCCGGATGGACTCCCGGTGGAGTACTATAAGAAGCTTCGTGACGCCCTCGTCCCACACATGGTGGCGACCTTTAACGCTATTACGGCTGAGACACCTCTGCACCCTCATACATTATGCGCGACAATCACGGTCCTCCCCAAACCAGGAAAGGATCCCTCGGAATGCACCAGCTACAGACCTATCTCACTGCTTAATAATGACATAAAAATATTGGCTCGCATCCTAGCCGACAGACTCAAACCATACCTACCTAGCCTGGTGCACATAGATCAGGTCGGGTTCGTTCCGGGCAGGGAAGCAAGAGATGGCACACAGAGGGCGATTGATGCTATGTCGGCAGCTAGGTGCTCGGGTCAGCGCCTTCTCCTCCTCTCCACGGACGCGGAGAAGGCGTTTGACCGAGTCCTTTGGCCCTTTCTTTTCCAGACGTTGAGCACTTTGGGTATGGGACCGGGTTTCTTGACATGGGTACGGGCGCTGTATACATCCCCCACTGCCAGAATTAAAGTTAATGGGGCACTTTCGAACAGCTTCTCCATCACAAACGGAACGAGACAGGGCTGTCCCCTCTCCCCGTTACTCTTTGCGTTGTCGCTAGAACCCTTCCTCGAAGCTATACGGCGCAACCCCGCAATCCCAGGACTAAAGGGAGTAAATAGTTGTCACAAAATAGCTGCATACGCAGATGACCTACTGTTCTTTCTGACGGATGCGAAGCGGTCTTTACAGGCGGTGGCGAGGGAATTCGAGGTCTACGGCGCATTGGCGGGCCTCAAAATCAATATGTCCAAGTCGGAGATCTTGAATGTATCCGTTCCGGTGGCGGAGGCCGCAGGGATACGGGACTCTTTTCCCTTCCATTGGTGCGATACTAAAATGAGATACCTTGGAGTTTGGCTCACACCGACTCTGCAGAACCTTTTTGCACTTAACTTTCTTCCCCTGCTAGAGACGATTCACGACGATCTCATACTCTGGAATGCTAAATATCTTTCTTGGATGGGAAGGGTAGCAGTGTTCAAAATGAATGTTTTACCGCGCATACTATACCTTCTACAAACGGTACCAGTGGCACTACCAGGACATTTCTTTAAATCATTTCGATCCGAAATGATCAAATTTATATGGGCAGGACGGAAACCGCGACTGCGCATATCGGTTTTATGCAAACCAAAAGACGCAGGTGGTCTGGCGCTACCGGACCTACTTACATACTATCGGGCAGCACAACTTAATCGGTTGGTGGACTGGACGTCAGCAAACAGTGGGAGCGGTTGGAAAGATCTGGAGGGAGTGGACCTGACAGTACCTCTGTGGACTCTATCGTGGCTTCCGCGTAGCGTAGTACCGAATGCGGCACGCACCCACCCACTCATTGGGGCCACACTGCTCTTGTGGGATCGATTGAAATTCACCCACGCTCTCTCCTCCTACCCTTCCCCCTTACTACCTCTGACGTCGAACCCTCTTTTCGCTCCCGGAGTACGGTCCACGCTCCGGCGACACCTGACGGAGGGATATAGACTTCTTGCCTTAACATGTGGCACACATCCCTACATTGGAGGCCATCACGCAGCGGCCAGAACTCCCACCACTGTCATTCCTAGACAAGTTTAACTTCAGTCAGATTCGCCACTTCCTTGGCTCTCTCCCGGAGGGACACAGACTGACACGATCGCTCTCTCCATTTGCAATATTGCTCCCGCGGCATCTCAATGACCCATGGCATTTCGACACTTTACGCCTTACTCCAACTGCGAGACTCGGAATCCCCCCCTTTTATGGGAGTATGGGAAGCTGAACTAAATCTGACTATCTCTGACTCGGAATGGTCAACGATACTGTCGCTTACTCATCACGGCACGAGAGCTGTGCGATACCACGAAACATCTTATAAAATCCTGACTCGTTGGTACTGCACGCCACTCCGCTTGTTCCAATTTACGGGAACGTCAGATCCTACTTGCTGGCGATGTGGTAAGGAGATTGGCTCTTACCTCCATATTTGGTGGTCTTGTACACTACTGCAAACTTACTGGACATGGGTGAGGGAGGTAATCAAAGAGGTAACAGACGTCCTGTTGGATCATTCTCCCCGGACCTTTTTACTAATGTCAACGGGTCAACCGACAGCCTCATTTAAAAAGTCGGTAGCTTTCCGCCTACTATTGGCGGCACGTCACCTGATCCCGAGACACTGGCGGCGCCAGTCGGTCCCTTCTATCCGGGAATGGGTCTCCCAAGTAGATGAGATGTTCAGGGTGGAGGAACGAATTGCCACATGCGAAGACTATATACCGGAACTATATCAAACCTGGTATTATTGGAGGGAATTCGTGGCATCGAACTCACTACGTCGACGACTGGAGACTGAATTGACCGGGGACGGTCCACAACATGGTGATCAATAGCGACACCTAGAGTTGCTGGCTGGGGTATACTTGCATTGCTTAGGGCGGCAGGGCCCCGAAGGAGGACGCCCACATGGAGAGGGGGTATCCTATGACCTCTAATTGGGGGGACACAGAAGTGAGGCATGCCGAGGAATTGGGACAGGCGGGGGTGCACCGTGACCCGGGAGCCGGTAATGCTGTGGCGCGGCTCGGGGGCTGGTGGATCGGACCGGTTGGCACGGACGGCGAATACTCGCGAATACTCCACCCATTCTCCCTTCCTAATGTTCCCCCCCCCCCCCCCTTTTTTCTCCCCCTTTTTTTTTTTTTTTTTTTTATCCTTATCTCTCCTTTTCCTGCCTCCTATTCTCTTCTTTTTCCCTCCTACTATTCTATATCAATTTCTTTACTCTTCTGTTATCTCATTAATATGTTATCCACACTTATCTTTATAACCGATTATGTAATGCGCACTGCTTCAGGCATATTTTTTCGAATAACACCATTTGACCACCAAAGGTTTAGTGGCCTGACGAGGTGACCGCGGCCATTGGTCACTGTACTGGCACGCCTCTGATACCACACTCAGATTACATACTAGGACGTCACTATTGTACTGTACAGCAACCTTGTTTCTCAATGAGTCATGTTCTATGACGGTTGTCGTGTTTCAATTGTTCATTCTTCATGTTTTCTACCTTTTTATGTGTCATATTTTATGATTGGCATGACTGTATGTTGCAACTTCCTACTTAATAAAAAATCTTGAATACAAAAAAAAAAAAAAAAACCTCATCCCCACTGTAAAACATGGCGGAGGGAGCATCATGGTTTGGGACTGCTTTGCTGCCTCAGGGCCTGGACAGATTGTTGTCATTGATGGAAAAATGAATTCCAGAGTTTATCAAGACATTTTGCAGGAAAACGTAAGACCATCTGTCCACCAACTGAAGCTCCGCAGAGGATGGGTGATGCAACAGGACAATGACCCAAAGCATACAAGTAATTCAACAAAAGAATGGCTTCAACAAAACAAAATACGCCTTCTGGAGTGGCCCAGTCAGAGTCCTGACCTCAACCCGATTGAAATGCTGTGGCATGACCTTAAGAGAGCGATTCACACCAGAAATCCCCAGAATATTGCTACACTGAAACAATTTTGTGAAGAGGAGTGGTCCAAAATTACTCCAGATCGTTGTGCAGGTCTGATCTGCAACTACAGGAAACGTTTGGTTGAGGTTATTGCTGCCAAAGGAGGGTCAACCAGTTAAGTCCAAAGGTTCACATACTTTTTCCACCCTGCACTGTGAATGTTTACATGTTCTGTTCAATAAAAACATGAAAACCTATAATGTTTGTGTTGTATTATTTTAAGCAGACTGTGTTTTTCAAATTGTTGTGACTTAGATGAAGATCAGTGCACATTTTATGACCAATTCATGCAAAACTCCACGTAATCCCAAAGGGTTCACATACTTTTTCTTGCCACTGTATATGTATGTATGTGTGCGTGGGTGTTTTTGGTATAGACCTAAAAGGTTATTCACAGAGAGGTGAAAACCAGGAGAATGACTGGAGAAGTGAAAATTCTAGGTCAAAATAGCCAAACCAGAAAAATTCTCCCATTTATCTCACTTTCCAAATTGGCTATTTTGACTTAGAATTTTCACTTCTCCAGTCATTCTCCTGGTTTTCACCTCTCTCTGAATAACCCTGATAGATGATTTTTTTCTCTAGTTCTCCTCTATGTACGGGGCAAGGGAGGCTTCGCAGTGCATGGTAGGCCACAAGATGGCTGCCTGTCCAGCCAGGGATTGCGGGGATTCTCGTCTCCAATATGGACTGAAGCTACGGACAGGCACCTGGGGTGGTCCCAGGTAGCTTGAGACACTCAGCGGTCCCAAGGTGAAAACTCAGCGAAGGGGTGAAAATCCCCCGAAAAAGTCCAAAATGGGACAGAGCCCAGATAGCCTACATCCTCTCACCTCGGTAGTCAGGTACACCCCCTGAAACATTTTTGTTAGTCTTTAATCATTCTTTTGGTGGAAATCCTGTGCAGCCAGGGTCATAATAAATTATGACGTATGAGTTCTTCTGGTATGTGTCAGTAGGCATCTACATAGGCATTTTCAATTCAATTACTCTCCCTATTTTTAAGAAGAACATCAAAACCTATACCAGTTTGTAGTAATATGGTATGTGTATATCAAATCTCCATGCAATTTGACTTGTTGTATACAAGGAATGAATACAATTTTAAGCCTCTCTTATGTAGCCCAGGACACAGAGCTGTCTTTATGTAATATTGCTGTACTCCAGCGTATTTAAACAGAACAGTATTTGCCTCCTCTTATACAGTTTATTCTGATGGAACCCTTGTACCGTGAAAATCATTTTTATGTCCCCTGACATGCAGGATTAAGGCTGAGAACATTACATTTAGTTCTTTTACAGTATAAGTGTATGTTTTGCGGTTTCGTCACCAAAGGAGAAGGCTGTGAACGTCGGGCTACAGGAGTGCTGAGATCACTCGACTGGAACATAAAGCAGTTCTGGGAACCATACATTTAAGAAATGTATTGGTAGTGCGCTGAAAATTGAGTCGCCAAAGCCTCATGAAAAAGTTGGAGAAAGTCGCCGAAAAGCACCAAACTGCAAAAAAGCTGAACACTCTTATTCTCCTAATAGGTGTTTAAACCAATAAAAATGTATTAAAATGTTTGTAAATAATAAAAAGGTCCTTTTAAAAAATAATAAAATTGTCTGTTACAGAATAAAAAAAACACCCTTTTTAAACAATTGGCAAACACAAATTCTGTCTAAAAAAAATAAATAATAATTAATAAAAATAATAATAATAATTGTTTTTTAAAAAAATACAAAAAGATGTTCTATACAATAAAAAGGCTTTTTGCTGAAAATTAAAAATATATATATTTTTTAATATTAAGTGATATTTTTTACATTGAAACCTATTGGATTCGCTTGTTTAAACCTGTTGAACTGAAACACAGAAAATTGGGGCATTTTGCTGACACTTCAGTGCAGTTCAGCGTTATGTGAACAGACGAACCATTACTTCTCTATGGGACAATTTCGCTGTCTCTGAAGATTGATTGAACTGCCTGTATTTGGCGAATTGACAGTTAATGAATAGACTAACTGCCCCAAAATTGCACTGAATGGTGAAATTCGCTGTTCGGTGCAAGTCGGAATCAAGTTCAGTGCTTGGTGGATAACCTCTTGAGTATATGTATCCTAAACCGCTATGCAATTTGAAATCTCTTGAAATCTGCAGATACATGTTCCTTATGATGCACGGGGTATGTTTTAATGAGCAGAAAAAGGATGAGTAATGAAACCTTTAATTTCACAAATGCATAAATTTCCAAAATGTTAGAATGTTGTATTTAATCAAATCTTCATATGATCCTGACCATATCAATCAAAGGTGGAAGAGATAGCTTGAAAATGAAATGATGGAAGCCACAGGAAAGTTAAGTCTGGTGACACCTCCCGGGGATTGGGTTCTAAGTTTGTGTGTGGGTGTATGAATGTACTGTATATATAAAAGAACTTACACCCTCTTTGAATTATATGGTTTTACATTTAAGGACATAATAATAAAGCAATTAGGTAAATAATTTCCTTATGAAGCAATCAATTCCACTGCAATAACTCACCTTCTCATTTCCCATGTCAGGAGCAAGAGTGGAGGTCATGGTGCAATGCGTTGTTTCACACATTGTTTCACCTAAAGCACAATCCGACACACCCCTATCTCTATCAGGGTTATTCAGAGAATTGTCCGGAGAAGAGAACATTCAAGACCAAATAGCCAATTTGGAAAGTGTGATAAATGGGAGAATTTTTCTGGTTTGGCTATTTTGAGCTAGAATTTTCACTTCTCCAGTTATTCTTCTGAGGTTCACCTTTATTTGAATAGACCCTTTTATCTCAATCCTTAAACCCAACAAGGTCAATTGTGGTGTCCCTGAAAAAGTCTTAGGGCCCTATCACAATGTTAACGCTACTGTTAGTGCTCATCTGTGTGAGCGTCGACATTAGCTTAGGTGGCCCTAGCGTGGGCCGTCCATATTCCATTCCGTACTCTGATTCGGAGCTTGCGCTTTTCTGCGCGACCTTACTGTACTTTGCGCTCCCTATGCTTAACATAGGGAATGCAAAGTGTTAATTAGCGTTAGTATTACAAAGTCCTAACGCTAATTACTCACCGCTGCAGTTAACTCAAACGTTAGCACCGGGTTCTAGCTGTGGTTAACTGATTTGGTTCTGCGAGATCAGTCGGCAAAAGCTGAAAAAAAACACTGAAAATGAAATACTCACTTCTCATCCCGCGGCGAGAACAGCGGCTCGATCCACCTCTTCTGGCCACTGGGAGCAGAGAGAGACTGGGAGGAGAAAGTCCCCCAGTCTCCCTTTGTGATCACTCTGCCGACCTGCCGGATCTCGCGAGAGGCGAGATCCTGCAGGTCATGTGACTGGCAGAGGAGGCCTCAGTGGAGTTCTATGGACTCCATGGAGGGGATTCTCGCGGCGGCGTTTAGCGCTGCCTCGAGCATCCTGAAGCTTAGTGCTGCGTTACGGGACAGGCTGCTGGATTAGCGCCTGCCCCGTAATATCATGCTAAAGCAGGGATGATGAGGAGAAACCTGCAGGTGCAGGTTTTCCTCCTTAGCGTCCCCGTTTTAGCGTGGTTATTGTAATAGAGCCCAGAGTCAAAGCCCTTTTGTGTGTGGTGTTCTAAAGCAGTTGCGTTGTCCACTGTTCATGTGTAAAAAGAACAATGCAGTTACCATTACTCACTTTCTTATTTCCCATGCTGGTACAAGTACAGTGTTGTACACATAGTCATATTATTCATGAAATGCAATGAGCCAAAATACAAGAGAAAAATTTAGTTTAATCAGTTTTGGTTAACATTGTATATTTTTTTGGAAAAATGCAATTACACAGTTCTCCATTTCAGATTTTTTATAAATTTATTTTTAAAGAATATATAACCACAAATAATTGTCCATGCTATATATATGATTGAAAACCAATTGGAGCCTTTTTTTAAAGAAAAATTTTGATAAAGCATTCTGACGTGACATGACATACACACATAGTGGTATAGTTTGAGTCTGCTGAAAAAAGGATATATAAATGACTTGGGTCCTGCAATAAAACATGACTTCAAGCATAATGAGCACAAAATTGTGAAAATGAGCTCAGCACACAGGGGTGAAATGGCTCAGCAGCGAAGGGGTTAAAACTATATTCATATATTGTAATCATTTTAAAACAGGTTCTTTTCTTTGGATGTTGTTAATTGAACAAAGAAATATTTGTTTACACCGTTTTATCTTTTATAGGTAATAAGGGCTGTGGTATCTGGATAATGTCCTCTAGCCTTCCACACATTACAAACAACCAGATTGGTCACAACAGCATCTACGGAGTTGCAGTTTTTTGCCGCAAAGATGATGCCAGTGACTATCTTGCTAACCAAGCAGGGAATGAAAATTTCAATGATGATGGAGAAGCAGCGAACTGGGAAAATGACCTGGATAGTGAGGATGATCGATTTGCCTCAAGAAGGCCTATAAATGTAGCGCTTCTTGAATCCAACAGCATCAACCATAATGGAGGTAAGACGACTGTGCATTAGTGTTGTCAAATTCTCCATAGTTTTCTTGATTCCTTGGTGTATCTAGTTTCTTTGACCATAATTTCGAAATGTTGACGTTTTGGTCCTATAGCGGGCAAGCAAAAGGCATCTCCTCACTTAATAGGTATAACACACCATTGATAATGGGAAAAATCTACAACTTAAACTAAATATGCAAAGAGATCTCTTAACATAGACTGGTGATTTTTTTTTAAGCTAATTGTACTAATTTCCAACTGCACCTCGCTATTAACCAACACTCCAGGATGACCTTGGCATTAATCAAACCTATAACCTTCTGGTTTTAGGCTAGGGTCAGACTGAGGCAGTGCGAACGCCGTTTGGCGCACATAATCACGGCCGCACTAGCAGCAGATGACGGGCAATGACGGCCAATATACGAAGTACGGTCGCACAAAAGTCCGGCCGCGCAACGCAAGTGGATGAACGCATTTTTTCGAGAACGTTAAACCGCTGGTACCGACGTACAGATGCGCTGATATTGTGTGCGTGATTAGGAGATGTCAGACGCTGCTAGTGTGCGGCCAACATAACGTTCAAACAGCCGGATTTCCCTAGACTTCTTTTCACCCCATCGTCATGAAATACGTCAGAATTGCGCATCGTCTGACCACTTAAGCGTTTCGTGAAAAAATGCGTGCGCACGCATCGACGTACATTTTGACGGTGGCCGCAGAAAATGCGCTCATCTGTCCTAGCCTTAGAGTATGCAAAAGCTAATAAAACATGATATGTATATGAACACATATGTTTTCAGGGGAATGTCATTGATTATCTTCGTATGGTGACTTTTCGTTCCCTGCACTTTGGGGCGAGTCGGCGATCCTAGTTCACCGACCCTGCGGTGTATGCAGCAAGCACCACAGGGCCCCCCGTAGTGCAGGGAAAACTCGCCGCAAACACACCGAACACTCACCACAAACCCGTCGAACACTCCCCAAAACTCACAGAAATAGCATATATATATATATATCAGAACAATGGGTACAGCACTCCCCAAAAATGAACTCCAATTGCACGGTGCACAAATCTTTCGTAGAAAATATAAAGGTACCTGAAGGAGAGGCACTCAAGGACTATGTTAGAATGCACTGAACATATTTTTGTACTTCTACACAATTCCAGACTGTAGAGCAACAGCCCCACCAAGCTAGGCCAGACAGATGACAACACAATCCACAGGGGTGACTACCTCCAAAACATCCATAGAATGAAAGAAGAACTGGATTGGGCGCTCAACCTCCTTTTGTTTTAGACAGATTTAGTGGACAACACACCTACAGCAATGATTTGGCTAAAAATCCGTTTTTTTAGCTGAAATGTTGCTGTAGCTGTGAATTGGTTTGAGTGCCAGGTCCAGTTCTTCTTTAATTCTATTTATTTATGTTTGTGTAAATATCCAAAGAGGCTAGGCTACTTGCTATATTATATTAGTAATTATAAGCGAAATGGGAACTATTCTCCTTTATGTGAGTAAGTGAATATGTGTGCATGTCAGAGTGTGGCTGCAATGCTTTGATTGTAAGTGTATAAGAGAATGGCTAATTGGGTGTGTGCCAGTTCAGCTAATTAATATCTGTTATTTTAAGAGCGCTTGCCCATTCCCCCCCATATATGTCCCACTACCCCCCCCCCTCCATCCCATATAACCTCCCCATATGCTTTGGCAATGCCAAAATGTATTTGGTCCTGCCAATAAAGCTTATTTGAATTGAATAGAGCACCTTATATTTATTTTCTGAGCTGCAGTTACTTTGATCTGGATACTGCTTGTTGTTCTATGTGTTCAGTTCTATTCCATTCTCTCACTAGATACTGTTCTGTTTCTCTCGCACCCATAAATATCCCACACCTTCTTTCTTTCATCCAAGACGAGGAATAATAACGTGTCTGAGATAAACTAGTATGGCAGACTAATAAGCCTACTGAATGATAAACAACGCTCCTGTACACTGACTCCCTTTGAATGTCATTTCAATAGTAAGACAAACATTGTGTCATTTTGAAACAAATGCTTTTGTTAACAAAATGTAATAATCTTGGTTAAATACATCTTATCTATTAACAACGCAGACATCCAGTATACTCATTTGTAGCAGGATTGTTGTCAGCTGCAGTCGTTGTAAATCCTTCTTTTTTCTAGAAAAATAGTGCTTTGTAAATAACTGCTTATTACGTTACACTCCCATAATGTGTTATTGTGTTATATATACACACTGTCACTTATAATGTGGAATGTGCAATGACACGTGTGTATCAAACAAATGGGGATATCCAGTCTTCTAATGCATACTTTAAAAGTAAGACAAATTGGTTTTAAGTTATATTTCTGTGTTCTCTAATGCATACATATCTTTTACACAAAGAAAAAAAAAGAACGTATGACGTAGTTGCAAATTCGGGGGTGTAGAAATTTATTTACAGAATCTACAATTCAGAGTGGAAGCCCAATCTTCTTTTTCTATGCATTAAGAGGTTTTGCTGCCGAATTGTGTAGTTGACGAAGTTATGTAGATGATGTAGGGGATTAATCATAGAGATGTAACATTTTTTTATATTGTTTCATTTATGTTTTGTGTTTCTTCGAAGCTGCTGGACTGTACATCAAAAGTAACGAAGCGCTTAACATAATCGCCAATGCTATCCATTCGAATCAGGACAGTGGCGTGGCTGTGTTCCAGAGCACCCAGCTGGCACGGATTGGCAACAACAGCATCTCATGTAACAGACTTAGCGGTGTGCACGTGGAGACAGGATGTAGAGTGGAGCTGCGGGGCAATGGCATCTATGATAACCGGAGCCACGGAGTTACGTCCAAGGGAGATGGGATCATTATAGAGAATGATATCATAGGAAACCGTGGTTGTGGGCTTCAGCTAATCCTTACTGCTGACATGAAGGTACAACAATATTTATATGTCTCAAGTTTAAAGTGTTTCCTTAAATATGTTAAATAAGTGCTCATGTATGCCATCTGCTTAATAATATATGAATAAAAGTCACTTAACCAAATGCTGCATCCAGATGAGTATTTATCGTGTGTTCCCCGTGATATTTTAGTGTCACATGGCATTATTACTAGTGAATATTATATTTACAATGATTTGGTATTTCCAGGTAAAGCTGAAGTAAGCAAGTTGTTACTGATAATTGTTTGGGTTTATTTTTTTCCTAAACAAGTTTCTAGAAATCTATTACTGTAATTTCCTCTGGACAACTAGCACATAATAATAAAGTTTCCGAGTTGAGCATTTTGCCCATCAGTGCAAATGGATTTCCAAAAAAACACTGTGTGGAACCAGCTGTTTATTTTTAATTGTACAGTAAAACAAAATACTGTATTACTTTTTGTAATAACCTATTTGGCAGGCTGATGTCACCGTCTGCTGGCCAAATGAAGTTGCTGCATTTCTGGTCTCTGTGCAGGATCAGCTGGGGAGATGTCATTCAGACTTAAGGGTCTATTTACTAAAGGTGAAACTTGAAAGAAGTGAAAATTCTAGATCAAAATAGCCAAACCAAAAAAATTCCATTTATCTCACTTTCCAAATCGGCTAATTGGTCTAGATTGTTCTCTTCTCTTGCCAATTCTCCTGAGCTTCACCTTTTAGTGAATAGACCGTTTATTTTCTAGCTGGTTTGAAAAATGTCGGCACCTTGCGCATCATGCCCAAGGGGCAAAAACTATAAGGGCACCTTCTGGAGTCCAAATGCAATTGAATTTCATTAGCAATAAACAGAATTTCGTTGCATTGCTCCTGTGGACCATCATATCGTCTATACTCGATATCGGGTCACTAGGCGGTGCCTTGCAGGTTGAGTATATTCGACCTTGCTAGTGAAAGTTTTAAGATGACATTTATTCACTTAGCATTGGCAGTTTATAAGAGGATTGTAAATTAATCATTAAAAGGTTTTTTGAAGTGTGACGCAGTATGTAAAAGAATCTAAACATGACAAATCTATGCAACACAGAGCATTGTTTCCGCAGTGGACAGTACAGTAGAACTTTGGTAAGTGCTGGCGACATTCAATTGTTTGAGGAAAAAATTGTAACGTATTGAACACAATTTTGTGGATCATAATTAACACAATAGTACATAAATTTCTTGAGGTGGTTTACAATTTCTCACCTAAGTCATATAAACCGATTTATGTCCCCATATAATGAAAAACATAAAAATAGTAGTTCAGTAGACATGTGCATTCGTTTTAGTACTAAAACGATTTAGTCCGAATTTTGGGATAATTTAGTTTTAGTATGACTCAAGAGAAACGAAACTGCTCAGTACAAAAAACGAAAGAAACTAAAATAAAATGCACTACATTTTAGTGTCAGTCCTTTTTGTGATATTACATTGATAAGTGAAGGAGACCAGCAATGAAGAGCGCAACATCTGAAGTTCTGCACCCTCCACATGCCAATGCAGTAGGATTTTCTATACAGAGAGGGGCATTAATTAATGCAGGAGGATGTTCTATACATTATACAGAGGGGTATTCATGCAGGAGGATGTTATTTACATTTTTACAGAGGAAGGTATAAATTGAGGAGGATGTTCTATACAGAGAGGGACATTAATTAATTCAGGAGGATGTTCTATATAATATACTGAGAGGGGTATTAATTAATGCAGGAGGATGTTCTAAACATTATACAGAGAGGATCCTTTTTTTCTCAGCCCTTTAAATCCAGTGGCTGTGAGCGCGGAGATCGGCTGCTTGTTACCTTATCTCTCAGTACAATGTATCAGGCTCAGCTGTTACAGTAACTGACTAACAGCGCTCAGAGATTCCGTAAAACAAGGAAATAATATTGTTCTAACCGCTTATATATAAAAATATTATTTACTAGTTTTACTGAAACTCTGAGCGCTGTGATGAGCAGCAGTCAGTTACTGTAACAGCTTTGCCTGATACGGGGCAGTATTACAATGTTGGTGCTAACTTAACCAGAGCTGTTGTAAACTGAAAACCTCCATAGGCTATAATGGCTCTGGGAAGTTTACAACAGCTCTGGTTAAGTTAGCACCAACTATGTAATATGGCCCACATTGTGCTGAGAGTGAGAGATACTGTAACAAGCAGCGATCTCAGCACTCTGAGGAGCCACTACAATAGTAATTGTATCCACTGGTTTTCGGGTGAATGAAATTTAGTTTTCATACTAAATAACTGAAAACGAATTTCTTTAGCAACTAAATAAATTGCATTTTAGGACTAATCCATTAGTTCAAAACGAAATTTTGTGCTGTGCACATGTCTATAGTTCAGTATATATTAATGCATTTTTAAAATTCAAGTGGAGACCACGTTAATCACACTTACAGTTGTGTTCAAAATTATTCAACCCCCACTGAAATTGAGTGTTTTGGCCAGTTTGACATTGATTTTGATCATTCAGTCATCTTGCTTACAATTAAATCAAAGAGGCACGTGTAGGTCAGACAAATATAACATAACATTTATAATGAAATAACCACAAATGTCTTTTCTGTGCTCACATCATTATCAGTTTTATTCAACCCCCAAGTGACATTCAATCTTAGTACTTAGTACAACATCCTTTTACAGTTATAACAGCTTTTAAACGTGAAGCATAGCTTGACACAAGTGTCTTGCAGCGATCTATGGGTATCTTCGCCCATTCGTCGTGGGCAAAAGCCTCCAGTTCAGTCACATTCTTAGGCTTGCGCACTGCAACTGCTTTCTTTAAGTCCCACCAGAGGTTCTCAATCGGATTTAAGTCAGGTGACTGCAATGGCCACTCCAAAATGTTCCAGCCTTTAATCTGCAACCATGCTCTAGTGGACTTGGAGGTATGCTTGGGATCATTGTCCTGTTGAAAGGTCCAACGTCTCCCAAGCCTCAGGTTTGTGACAGACTGCATCACATTGTCATCCAATATCTCCTGGTACTGAAGAGAATTCATGGTACCTTGCACACGCTGAAGCTTCCCTGTACCTGCAGAAGCAAAACAGCCCCAAAGCATGATTGACCCCCCCCGCCATGCTTCACAGTAGGCAAGGTGTTCTTTTCTTCATAGGCCTTGTTCTTCCTCCTCCAAACATAGTGTTGATCCATGGGCCCAAACAGTTCTAATTTTGTTTCATCAGTCCACAGAACACTATCCCAAAACTTCTGTGGTTTGTCCACATGACTTTAGGCATACTGCAGTCAACTCTTCATATTCTTTGGAGACAGCAAGGCGGTGCGCCTGGGAGTTCTGGCATGGAGGCCTTCATTACGCAGTGTGCGCCGTATTGTCTGAGCTGAAACTTCAGTACCCACATCTGACAAATCTTTTCTCAGTTCCTCAGCAGTCACACGGGGACTTTTCTCCACTCTACTCTTCAGGTAGCACATAGCAGTCAAAGTCAGCATCTTCTTTCTGCCACGACCAGGTAGCGTTTCAACAGTGCCCTTTGCCTTGAATTTGCGAATGATGCTTCCTATGGTCTCTCTTGGTATGTTTAACATCTTTGCAATCTTCTTATAGCCATTGCCCTTCCTGTGAAGAGTAATCACCTCTTCTCTTGTCTTCCTGGACCATTCTCTTGACGTCACCATGTTTGTAACCACACCAGTAAATGTCTAGAAGGAGCTGAGTATCACAGTAATTTTAAAGCTGCCTAATTGGTGCTTATTATGCTTTATTGCTGCTCCGTGACATCCACAGGTGTTTTCAATACCTGATTGAAAACACTTGAATGAACCTCTGTTCTTCAGAGTGGTAGTCTTTAAGGGGTTGAATAATTGTGTCAATGAAGAATTCACAAAAGAACCATTTACTACTGTATTACAAAACCAATTGATGTCATTTTAGTTGCATATGGTTCTTTAAAATGTCCTTGTAGGATTTCATTCTGAATACAATTACAAATGTACACTAAATTCCCTAAAACCCTTTACAGCATTGGGGGTTGAATAATTTTGAACACAACTGTATATTTGCTAGAGCCCGAATTGCCTCTTTGTTCTCGGCCCTGGAGTTTTTCTCTCTCCTTTTCGGTTACCCACACACCCGAATGGATAGCAACATGACTTCTTATGTCAGCAAATTATTTTCCTTCTTTAGGAATTAAATCCTCATATCTGTAAAGGGGGAAGGGGGACTGAGGGATTGATCCTTAACATAAAAATTGTAAAAAGCCTGCTTACGTGAACCCTTACGTCTTTCTTATTGGTGCCTAGGGATTATAAGGAGGAACCTCACAAATCACCTCCTGATCCACAGACTTTCCAGGATCTAGATAATTTTAAAGAAAAAGCAAGATATTAAATGAAAATAAAATTATAATATTGTAATACACGTCCTGAGGCAGCTACCAAGTGACTAGTCACCCCAATATAAGTGTAGGAAGACCTGTAAGCATCAATATAATGTAAATGAATTCTTTTTGCAGGCAGAACAAACAGTCCCTATGGTCTGTTTAATTATTATAATGCATCAATAGTGTGATTCTGTACAAATGTAATTAACAAATTAAAACCTGTGACTCTTCTCGCAATATGTGTATTCACTTGTGAATTCATAATGTAATTAATATTTATTACCATATTTATAAAACAAGAAAATCTAATCTCAAAGTACTTCCGAACAGTGTCTTGGTATATGTATGTTCCAGGTCATTGTTATCTATTATTAGCTCCATATTCTAATAGAATGTCTCTGATTTTTCTTGTTATTAGAGCAAATTATTTGTATCTATGTATATGGCAGTTTACACTGTAACTGTACCGTTGCCACTGATCACAACTTCACTTACTGTTATTTTCATTTATATAGAACCATTGTATTATTTTGCCATATACAGGATATTATGGGCATATTATAAAGCCAATTTTTTAAAAATGAGAAAACTCAAATTGAGATAAAAGGTAAAGAGGTTCCTGCTCTATGACCTTCCAGTCTGTATAATAATTCAGAGGTCCGCAATCTGAAGTGATTAATTTAGAAATCAGAGTACATTTTTATTTCTCTGCATATTTTAACACTTTTTTATTTTCGTTTCTTCATTGATTTCACCATATTTTTATGCTTCCTTTTGTGAGCACGCTAATAAATCTATATATTTCTATATAATGGGTAACAGGTTGCTTTTTGAGGTGGAGCTTATGGAGTCAGATGGTATACCTGATAATATTACCGTCCATTGTTTGGTTCTGCAGATTGATACCCTGAACACATGTCCTCTTTGTGGTGGCTGCCCGCTCTGTGGTGGGGCCCGCTCGATGGTGGGGTCCGCTCAGGTCTCACAAGCTTTAAGCTCGATTGTGCCATTACAAGGAGAACTGCTCCATATACAAATCAGACTGCTATACTGAGAAAGGGTGGTCAGTACTGAAAGGCAAAGGACGTCATCCCTGCACAAGAGATGCAACAACCCCTGATGATCATTTTGGTCTTATTATGCCTCGTCAGGATGGGTAAACAGGTTGTTGTTTGAGGTGGCGTTTATGGAGTCAGATGGTATACCTGCTCATATTACCGTCTCTTGTATTCTTCTGCAGATTGATACCCTGAACACATGTCCTCTTTGGGGTGGTTAGTCCCTCTGTCTCTGTTATTTCTGAAAGTGCTACCGTGTGTTGTGTCTATTTCATTTGTGCATTACTTTTGGCATTCACACAACGTAGTTACAAATTAGTGTTTTCTAGTTGTCTGATTCAATTATTGTTTCTGCCTGAACTCCATGTCCATATTGTAATCCTTGGGTATCCAAAAAAATTAGGAACTTTAACAGTATATTTATAGTAAGTTGTATTCCAAAATATAAAATGGCAGCCATTTGCAAACCATGGTCTGTTTTTCTGATGCGATGAGTGAAGGGTCTTAGACTAGATGAACTGCTACGACTTCATGTATTATTCCAACTGCCCTAATTTTCTTCGGCATTACCCATCAAATTCAATTGTGCCCTGTGTATATCATATGTTATTACTATTAACAGGCCATTTATTTTAAAGGGGGCACTGTGAACTATAAATGTAAATATTGACCCCTCCTGACTCCCACTTTGGAGTCAACACACCTCTTTTAAAATGTACCTTATTCCCATTGCCAGAGTCTCCCTCGGCACTCTTAGTAACAGGCCTTCTGCATTCTGCACCACAGACTGTCAATGCAAATCCATGTACAGCAGTGCTTCTCTCAAACCTGGTCCTCAGCGAGCAGCACTAACTGGCCATATTTTAAAGACTGCCTTGGGGAAAAGCAGACTGAATCCTGCAATCACTGAGCAGCAAATCATATCACCTGTGCTGTGCTTCAGATATCTGGAAAACCTGGCCTGTTAGTGGGACCTGAGGATCGGGGTGGGAAGCACTGATTTAGGCTGGAGTCAGACCAGCGCACTTTTAACGTGCGTTCTGGCGCACTTAATCACGGCCGCAGTAGCAGCAAATGACGGGCAATGACGGCCAATATACGAAGTACAGCCACACGAAAGTCCGGCCGTGTAACGCAAGTGGAAAATGAACGCATTTTATTGAGAACGCAGAACCGCTAGTACTGACGTACAGAGTGTGCTGCGGCGTGTGTGCGTGATTAGGAGATGTCAGACTCTGCTAATGTCCAGCCTACATAACGTCCAGACGCAAAAAGTGTTTTATTGAGAATCCGTAAAAAATCACGCACGAAAATGCGCGTCGTCTGACCGTTTTTGCGCATTCCGTGAAAAAATACGTCAATGCGACGCACTTTTTGACGTTCGCGGGGAAAAATGCTTTCGTTTGACCCTAGCCTTAGAGGCACTGGCCAACCAGTACTGCTTTAGGACTGCATTGATGGCCAGTGAATGCCGATTGACAGCCTTCTGGGCAGAAGCCTGCCGGAACACCTAAGCAGGGTGAAGAAAAGGGAGGACACCCAGCAGACCACAACCAATTGAAATAAAGGTTCAGGGTTCTATTCATGCATAGGCCAGATGGGCCTAGGGCAGCGTGTTGAGTGGGGGCTGCATTTATATATATATATATATATATAATTTTTTTTCCTACTGTATTTAGCGTATAACAAAGCTGCAAAGCAATGAGTCTCTAAACTTAAATGAATGTTGTTAGAAATCACTCACTGTAAAAAAAAATTGCTCCATACAAATGGCCTCAATAGGTTGCTCATATGTTTTAATTTCATGTTTATCCTGTTTAGATTTATTTGATACAGTTTGTGTAGGCAGGAGTATAACTCACCTGTTAGCTAATGTAGTAAATGGACCCTTAATAGTAATTTCCTCATGTCTTCTAGGTAACCAGGAACAGGATTCAGTCAGTAAATGATTATGGCATAGCTCTGCTTGACCAGACCAAAGGACTTGTGCAGGAAAATATTATTTTTCAAGGAAAATCTGGGAAAAACATCCTGCAGCAGTTATCAAATAATGAGGACTGTATCGTGCAACACAACAAACTCTTAACCTTTAAGAGAAAGTAAGTACCTGTACATTGTTTTTTTCTCTCTAAATGATGGCTACATGAATCCTCAATAATATCCACTGCAGAACTGTTCAGTAGCAGATTTATAAATGAACCCTGGAGGCATATGAATTGTTCTGAGGGCATTAATGATAATAAACTATAATTTGAGAGCTGTTTTCCAACCTTTTTCTCTGATTTCGTTAGAAAGCAGCTGTCATAACCATTACCAGTTAATGTAAAAGTGACCAACTCACTTTTGCTTTACTCAATGGTGGGTTGGGAAATTGTTTTGGGAGTGAGTTGCAGAGGGGTTGGTATTATTGCAGAGATGTCTTTTGTTTGGGATGTGCATGTGGTTGTCTATTCCTGATCCAGTGTCTTGGATCCTGCCACTGTCTAGATTAAAAGGACACTCTGGACTAAATGGATGCATATACACAGAATTTAATTATTAACACCCGAATGAGAAACAAACTCCTCATTTAGGGTAATAAAAGTCATATTCTCTCCAGCACTGCCATCTTCTTTGGAGAAGGTACCTTCCACTGAACGTCAACTATCCTTCCAGATCGAACCCCTGGAAAGCTGTCCAGTGCTTGCTTATTGATTCCCTTCAAGGGGGAGGGAACCAGCTGCCCTGGAAGGTATATATGTTACCAGTGCCCAGGGACAGGTGGGAGGAGAGAGAGGTGACTCTTGGCACACTATGACCTTTTTTTTTTGTATTCAAAATTTTTATTTTGAAATATGTCATCATACAAATAAACGTAGAGTGAGGGCCTCGCAGGGCCGCTCATGGTCATCTGCAATAGCACAGCATAAAGAAAATAACGAAAAACAGTATCTTGAAGAGAGTCAGCAGTGAATCATAGAAATAACAATAAATGTTCTCGCAGGGTCAAACAGTAAACATCACTGAAGAGTAAGTTAGGGGGTGGGGAGGTGGACACACACACTAAGAAGTGCTCCAGGACCCAAAAAAAAAAAAAAGGTGAGGAGAAAGGGGGTCTGCAGCACGAGGTGGTGTGCTGAAAAAGATAATAAAATAAAATAATAATAAAAAAAAAACAGAAAAAAAAAAAAAACAAGGGAAAGGGGGGAGAAAAGGGTGTGAAATGGGGTCTTAAAAGGGGGGGACAGCTAGGGGCCATCAAAGTCCAAAGAAAGTCAGCAGAGTTACAGGAGTCCTCAATAAAACGGAACAGCCACGGGGGGGGTGGACATCGGGAAGGGGGAAACGACAGCATCAAAGTCATCCAGCAAATATGAAAAAGAAAAACTCAGCCGAAATATCCCCAGCCAGGGAGTCCCATCAGCCCGTATCCCGGAAGGGGGGTAAACGCAAGGCAGGCAGGGCGCTGCAAGATGGGTCATAACATACAGCCCAAGACGGTCCGACTTCAGGGAGCAAGGCTGGCATCACCAGTAAGCCCCAGGCCTCCAAAACAGCCTCATTGCCAGTAACCTTCGCAGGCCTCCAGCCTGCTCCAGGATAGTCTTCGCGGTCTGACCTGCCAGAGCCACCATCTCCCGGGGCATGCAGGTCGCCATCTCATCTCCCGTGTTTGGACGGACACTCGTCCTCGTGGGCTGAGACTCCAAAGCTGGTGTCCTGGCCGGGACGCAGCTTACAACACAGCTCCGCTCGGCAGCAGGCGAACAGGCCCAATGTTTATTTGCAGTTATTTTGCTTGCATTTCATTGTCTCTGTATATAGGGTAGAGTGTTTGTTCTGGGTGCCCTATTATCTGATGTTTGTGTTATATTAATATTCACGTATGTGTTTATTGTATTGTTTCTGTGTACCTTTTCTCTGTATAGTGTACATCTCTCTATTAGCTGTCCTGTGTCTTTATATTGTACTCCTCTGTGGCTACCCCCTCTCTCTATATTGTATACTCCCTGCTGTAAGAAGATTCCTTTAACATGAGAATGCATGTGTAAACAATCCATTGTGTTGGATGGCTCTTTCTATTGTTCTCTAACTGGAGACTCTTGATCTTATCTGTAAGGTATTCTGTAAGGGAGTGGGTTGTGTCTCAACTGTTTTTTAACTGTGTGTATTTGTGAAAAATAAAGTATTCTCCATTTGGATTTTGAATCCGCAACAACTCCACAGTTTACGTGTCGTCTATTCTGTGTGTACGAATATCTCTGGTGTTCAGCGGAAAGGGGCATCCAGACAAAGTATTCAGTCAATACCGCTTGACTGAAATGTGAGGATCTGTTCATTTATGCACCCTATAATATGATATTTGAAACTGTATTGCAAGTTGCTCCTTATTTTTCAGGCTGGGCACAATAAAAGGGGGTTTGCTCCACTGGTTCCAAAATGCCTCCCCACCTTAAAAATAAAAAAATACTTAATTATCATCACTTCTAAGCTCTCGATGAAACAGAGTATGGTATGCTGCTCCTCTTGCCACTTATAGGAAGGACACCAATTTGTCAAGGCTGTTGATATGAGCACCATGAATTAATTGCCTTTGTGGATTTGGAGAGAATATGGCCATAGACCTTTGCATGTTATCAGGGACTCTTTAAAAAGTGAAAACATCAGTTTTCATTTTTTTTTATCTTGTTAGCACAAGGAGTTTTAACAGAATCGTAATACTCAGTTTTTATAAAGTCCTGATCCATAATACACCTCCCTGTCGTTCCCCTGCTCCATTAGTTCCCCATTTTGCCACTGTCTTATCTTACACTGTGTTGTGTCACAGCTCAGCAAAATCCTCCACACCTGTAGCCTTTTTGTAGCTGGACATGAAATAAAGTATCCAAAGATTAGGTGCTGGTTATAGTAGTAAGTAGGATATGATTTTGAGAGGCAGTGGGTTCAATTCCCATATAATCAGTGATGTTTGTGAGCACCTGGTTGAGTCTTATACATTGTATAACAGGGGTAAATGTAGTGGGAGCTGGTGATGCCCAGTCACTAATCTGAGACGGGGGAAATTTTACTGGTTTCCAAAATCTGGTTTTAAGTGATTTTGCATCTACAAGATCAAGTAACACATTTAAAAATAATTAAATTGTAAAATTCGCTTTTAGCCCCACATTGAGGAGTAGGGTGCAAAGCACTGCCTCCTCTCACTAGAAACCGAAGGACATGGAGAACTAATAGGTCCTCACTGTCCTTCTGCTGTAAAGTCTGATTTTTCCATTGGGTTCTTTGGAGTGGAGAAGGGAATACCTGCACCACTACAATCAACTATAGAGGCCAGATAGAGGCAAAAAGTGTATAGATATATATACAATTCAGTGTAGGCGCCTACTGATTAAATAGAAATGAACGTAAGATAAAGTGCTAGTAAATAGTCAGATGCTGCCTATGACATGCTTTAAGAAAACACATATAAAACAACCAAAATATGTGTCATAAATAGATGAGAATGTACTATTACATTGTCTACTACATTCTCAACTATAGAGGCCAACTTGTTATTGTGGTGGTGTTAGGCAATCCATAATGCATAACGGCGAATGCAGAATTCTGCAGCTTCTTAATCCTGGCTGGACAAGAATCCGGTCCTGCATCCGTCTGATTGTCCATTTTTTTCCCCCTCGTTATCATTGATAACCAGGAAAAAATGTATTTGTAATTTATAGAAATTTGCATGTTATATTCAGATTAAGTGTGATTAATAATCTTACAAACATTAAAAAAAACGAAGGATATTAAAGGGGCCCATTGGAACACAGCCGTAGGGGGTTGTAATTTTCTGGAGGATGCGGGTAAGGAGTAGAGAAACTGGCTGAATGGAAAGCAGGACCATAAAGCATAGTGAATTAAATGCGTCAGACCGTGCACTGGAGTGGAGATTGATAACTGTAAGTGAGGAAATACAATTAACTTCTGAATGATTGCAACAATTAAAGGGAGACATAATGAAGGGAGATAATTGCACAACACAGACGGGTGCTTTGATGAGACCCTGTGTTTATTTGCGAAAAGTGAATTGATGATATTGAAATCCAGGAATGATAGATATAACCCAAAATATAGTAATCATGATTCCAGGCAAGTGTATTACCTATCTTTGCTTTAATATAGAAAATTTAATTTAAAGTTAAGGTTCTCAAGAAGCCTCCAGCCATTGACTTGTCTCCAAAACTCATTGCCGTAGAATGGAATTGCAGCATCTTGACAAAAGGGTGTATTCTTCCATAGGCCCGCAGAGCTCAGGCGGCCTAGTGGTTCCAATTTGGATGGGGTGCAGCAGTTATTAAATACTTCCTGAATGATGGAAAGGGCAGTTAGCTAGGGGGGGAGAAACTATATCCTACTCCCTATTTTTTTTTTTCTTTTTCCTTTTCTTTTATACCTCCCTCATATTTGGAGTGTGCGGGTGTATAACAGAGCTACAAAGCAATAAAACTCTCAGCAATGCGTTTCTAAACCATAAAAAATGCTGTTAGGAATCACTTGGTGTAAGTAAGTGTTAGGTGTTCAAGTTAGGACAGAGTTGAGGAACCCCATATGTGGGACTGGTAGCCGTGGCTGACTGGGAGTCCAAGAAGCAGTATCCAAAGGGGTAATCCAATAATCACTGTCTGTAACCCAACCCAAGAGTCAGGGCAGATGGCAAATAGGGAAGTCCAGAGCATGAAGTCAGCAACAGTACGTATATACAAATCACAGGGAGTGTAAGCTCCGAGGGTCATTAAGCATCTGAGCACTCTCATGGTGGAGCAGGGAGTTTAAATAGGGTGCTCAGATGTGACCCGCCTTCTACCATGCCTCCCTCCCAACCTTCTGGCAGTCATGCGTTCTAGGACCACTGGCTCTTCTCCTCTCACAGTTCTAATGCCAGATAGCCACTCCCAAGGCTTGGCAAGCCCATCACTGATGTCCGTCGCCAGCGGAGTGAGATATCCGCTTGGTGTAATGGACAGCTGTGGCTGTTGCACATCCAGGCGACCACAAACGTTAGACCAAGCGCATGCCAGAGTAGTGTGTTGAAGATCCTGACCCATTGGAGCACACTTCTGCCAATAAGATACTTTACTTTTGTCCTTTTTGTAAAAAATATTAATATACATAAATAACTAGAAAAGCTTTGAATATATTTTTTAATTTTACGTTGTCAAATTTGTTTGATATGGGGGAGATGGATACAGAATTTGGGATGTGACTGCTGAAAAGTGTTACTACACTAGAAATCTTGCAGTGACCCTCTAAGTTATAGGTAATCGTTTCATGTGGGTATGTGCTATTCTTTCTGTAAACCTACATCTTTGGAGAGAAAAAGGTGCATTGAATATGCTTTCAGTAACGTTTTATGTTTCAACAGGTCTGAGGTAACCTGGAAACTAGAGAACCCTCCTGCCAGGCCGTTCATTGAAGGGTGCACCAGAGGTGTATCCAGCACCCAGAGCAGCCAACGGGCTGCAACAGTGACCACCAGGATCGCCGCCAGAGTGGAAGGACGTTGTCACAACAATGGCAGCATCTTCTGTACAATCCTTTGACTCAGTCTTCTCCTCTACAAGAGGGATGATTTTCTCTTCTTAGAGGTGAACCGGGTATGGACAATTTGTGAAAACATTTAAAAAAATAAGACACGTCAATGTAACATCTGTCTAGAAAAGGCCAGGAGCCTCAGGAGTTTTATTTCTTACACACATTGGAGAATCTGTTACATCTTAACTCACAAACGTCCTATAGTAAGATGATCGGTATTCAATGTATAACACTTTAAATCATGGAATAGTCTTAGTGCCACCTTTTTTTTTCTCTTCACTGTTTTTTGTCTGTAACCTGCACACAAAGCCTTTATTTTTTTAGGATGGGATTTGACATTGGTACAATTTGTGCCTAGGGGATTTCAGAAGTGCGAGTCTTGTCCTTGATATTTTGTTGCCCTGAATATTGTAAATATGAAATTTAAAAAAAGTATATATTTTAGAAGACCGCATGTCTCTTTTATGAGAACATATTGTATAAAGAAAGTGCATGAACCACATTGGATTTAATGTTTCATTAATATTCCCTGAAATATGTCATCTTGCTTACTGCCTTCAAAATTCTCAGCTGCAATATATCCATGTAGATCTGTAACGTCAATAAATATGTCCACTCTCTGCCTGCCTTAAGCCATTTTGGTTTTCAAGCTGTAAAAATCTACCATGTTGCTTTCGGAATTTCTTCAAATTAGTTTTAATTTCTATTTTTATAAAATTGGAGGAATTCTGACCCAAAGCGCTAGATTTTAATCTACTACCATATAAACTGGCATGATGTTTGTGTTTTGAAAGGCGGATGTAGCATTTTCCTTCAGTTTGTCCTGGATTAAATATGGCCTTTGGATGGGGTATAAGGCTGGCGTCAGACGAGTGCGCTATGTGCGCCCGGTAAGGCATTTTGACGCTGCAACGGGGCCGGTTGCACGCTTGTGCACAAAATGCGCGCGCAAAAAGCGTCCGTTATCCAAGCCTCTCCGTCAAAGCACTAGGACGCGCGTTGACGGAGCTGCAAAGCGCGATTCTCCATAGGCGGATCGGGCTTTGCAGCGCTGAGCGCACTGAGTGCGCTCAGCGAGGTGGCCAGATGGGCCTCAAGTGGAAGGAACGTCCACTCTCCAAAGACGCTCGTCTGACACTAGCCTAAGCTAAGTGCTTGAATTTTTCTTATAGCAGTTGCCTTGTATGAGCGATTTCGAGAAACAAAATGCCTGGTGATACTTTAACATTAAACCAGTAATGTGGATTCTGTAATTTAGATTTTTACTAGTGGTCTATTTCACCATCTGTTAAAGAAGCCTTATATGTACCCTAGAAAGGATAAGGGGCATATCCTGAGTTGACATCATTAAGTAGTTGAGACCTGACATATATGGTTCATAGGTGCTGTTACATTCAATACATCGTATCATTCCTTCTCCATAATTCACCTGTAAAGAGTCTTTGTGGTATATATCAACCTAATCACCTATAAGAAACATTGTTCAAAGCAATTCTAGTTTTACAATACCTATTAAATGTGGGGTTATTCACAAAGTGCCAGGGTTTGCCAGTGTTGCATCGCTGTCAAATGCCAGCATACCACAAAAGTAAAATCCAAAGAGCGAGAGGAGAAGCTTTACATTAAAGCTTCTCCTGTTGCTCTTGGGGTTTTAGTTTTGTGAAATGCAAAGGTGCTGCAACACCGGCAGTTTGTGAATAATCCCTATTGTTTTAACACTGTAAACTGTCATTTATATCAACTTCTTCGCTGTTTTATAAGCAAATATATTTTAGATTTCACGTTCACTTTATCACTAACCCTTTTACGATCAAGTTCTTTTCTGTTAAAAAAAAAAAAAAGTATAACATTTATTTGACACATGGGATGAATACGTAATATTTAAATTGGGGGAAATGGCAATATCGTATATGAATAAAACCGTAAAATAATGTAACTTTAAACACTGCCACTTTTTCATTCATTTGATTATCCTTCTTAGCAATGTTAGAATGAAATGTTCTAGAGACTAGATGGTATCCCTTGTGTTGCTGAGTTTCAAATGGGGTCTGCATTACTAGAATACAGGCAGAAATAGACTGTGTCAAATACTGTTAACATGATAAAGTCAGACCATAAAGAATATAAAAATATGTATATGCGCATAATACCTGAATATGTAAATTACAGTAACACCATGTATCTGTACTGTACAGGGATTTTCAGTCCTTATAAAACCCTGAATTATATCATTTTACAGTAGTGACTGACTCCAGAGTTCTCCCTGTAGTCTGCCGTCACTCTGGCTCTTGTAATGCAGCCATAACATTTGCTGAACATTTATTTTAAATAAAGGTGGGTGCTCCTCTTCCATTCTTTATACAGTGTGACAGGAGTGTGATCCTAATGAGTATTTTGCTTCTTCATGCAGAAAAACTCAATCCTGCTTTAAAAATGTATGTAAATACCAGTTTTTTTACTATACCGGTCTTGAATAAAAAATAAAATCTAAAAAATAAGTGAGGTTTCTTAGGCTTACTTTCATTCTACATTTTTCAATGTACTGTATAAATATGCATCCGTGTTGTTCGTAGGGTTTCTATGGGTTTAAGTGAAAGCATCAACAATACAATTCTGTATATTTTATATCTATTCCCAGAGGAATTTGATGACACTTTTTTTTTGTTAAATCAAATTATGAAAAATCTGATGTTCGACTGAAACAGATCACATTCAGGAAGTAATTCCGGCTTGTACATTTTGGCATGTTTTGCATATGTAGCCATTCTGGTGGTGGTAGTGAATTGTTGAGAAATATAGTTCAAGAAAATTCTAAATCTAAAAGTATTCTTATTGGTTAAACCTGTTCAGGTAAGCATACTCGGTAAAAGTCAAACTCTTTATAGTAGGAAACATGTTCCGGTTGTTCAGGTTGCAGGATAGCACCTGTCTTGTGCTCTCCTGCTGCATTAAATCATATTTGTCCAAGAAACCAAGTCCGATCTGGTATCTACCTACCCAGAAAGGAGCCTATTGATTTTCAGTTTGTGATCTTATTTTTCATTCCTCAGCTGAAATCCTCAACATGCAAATAAAAACAAATTGAGAAGAAAAAAAACGCAAGTAGAGCGACTTCTTACTGAGTATTGATGCTTTGTCTCTCAGTTAACTGGCAGTTGTGAGTAGTCGATTCCTGGCCATGCCTGTTTACCTTTACTAAGGGAGAAAATTGATGTATTATAAAAATGCTCTCTTTTATTATACGAGATCTATACTGGTATAAAGGAATTTCGAAGTTTGACGTGTGAATGAAGGGCTGTGTAGACATGTAGGCAGTGGCGTAGCGTGGGGGGCCGTGGCCCCGGGCGCAGTTTTCTTAGGGGCGCATAATTTCAAAAGAAATTTGCGCCCCTAAAACATGACGCCCGGACTGACCCGCCGGGCCCTCGGGCGCTGCGTGCAGGCACAGGTCACGTGGTCCGGCTAATCAGGTGGTACTGAGTCTCTGTACCACCTGACTGGCCGGACCGCGTGACCTGCGCACGCACGCAGCCACCTCCCCTTCAACACGGACGGACTCCCTGTTCAGGACCGGGCAGGCACTCCCGCTGCCCGGCATCTGGGCCCCAACCCCTGCTGGATCCGGAGCTGGGGCAATATCCAGGTGAGAGCTGGGCTGGGGAAAATCCATGTGTGAGCTGGGGGGCAAATCCATGAGCTGGGGCAAATCCATGTGTGAGCTGGGGCAATATCCATGTATGAGCTGGGGCAATATCCATGAGCTGGGGCAGTATCCATGAGCTGGGGCAAATCCATGTGTGAGCTGGGGTAATATCCATGTGTGAGCTGGGGCAATATCCATGAGCTGGGGCAAATCCATGTGTGAGCTGGGGCAATATCCATGTGTGAGCTGGGGCAGTATCCATGAGCTGGGGCAATATCCATGTGTGAGCTGGGGCAATATCCATGAGCTGGGGCAAATCCATGTGTGAGCTGGGGCAAATCCATGTGTGAGCTGGGGCAAATCCATGTGTGAGCTGGGGCAATATCCATGAGCTGGGGCAAATCCATGTATGAGCAGGGGCAATATCCATGTGTGAGCTGGGGCAATATCCATGAGCTGGGGCAATCCATGTGTGAGCTGCTGGGGCATATCCATGAGCTGGGGCAAATCCATGTATGTGCTGGGGCAATATCAATGAGCTGGGGCAAATCCATGTGAGAGGTGGGGCAATATCGATAACGTGTCCACAGGTTGGGGGGGCGCACAATTCTTGGCTGGCCCTGGGCGCTGACAACCCACGCTACGCCACTGCATGTAGGCCTAGGGAATGAACTGCTAAACCTGATGGGCTCTAGAACATTACCACACAGGGTCTGTCCTTCTGCAGTTCAGGTGAAACCTAACAGATGCCGCAAAGAAATGCTATGCAGTCTACGTTCTGGCATATGCACTGCCTGTCAAGGAGAATCGAGCTTCACCAACAATAAAACACCACATACAATAAGGTGAAGCTCCCACCAGAAACCCGCTCAGAATCTTCTCGCCAAACACTGTATACGGTGGTTCCTCTAAATAACCTTTTACAGTAGCTACAGTTGTGTTCAAAATTATTCAACCCCCAATGCTGTAAAGGGTTTTAGGGAATTTAGTGTACATTTGTAATTGTATTCAGAATGAAATCCTACAAGGACTTTTTAAAGAACCATATGCAACTAAAATGACATCAATTGGTTTTGTAATACAGTAGTAAATGTTTCTTTTGTGAATTCTTCATTGACACAATTATTCAACCCCTTAAAGACTACCACTCTGAAGAACAGAGGTTCATTCAAGTGTTTTCAATCAGGTATTGAAAACACCTGTGGATGTCACGGAGCAGCAATAAAGCATAATAAGCACCAATTAGGCAGCTTTAAAATGACTGTGATACTCAGCTCCTTCTAGACATTTACTGGTGTGGTTACAAACATGGTGAAGTCAAGAGAATGGTCCAGGAAGACAAGAGAAGAGGTGATTACTCTTCAAAGGAAGGGCAATGGCTATAAGAAGATTGCAAAGATGTTAAACATACCAAGAGAGACCATAGGAAGCATCATTCGCAAATTCAAGGCAAAGGGCACTGTTGAAACGCTACCTGGTCGTGGCAGAAAGAAGATGCTGACTTCGACTGCTGTGCGCTACCTGAAGCGTAGAGTGGAGAAAAGTCCCCGTGTGACTGCTGAGGAACTGAAAAAAGATTTGTCAGATGTGGGTACTAAAGTTTCAGCTCAGACAATACGGCGCACACTGCGTAATGAAGGCCTCCATGCCAGAACTCCCAGGCGCACCCCCTTGCTGTCTCCAAAGAATAAGAAGAGTCGACTGCATTATGCCAAAAGTCATGTGGACAAACCACAGAAGTTTTGGGATAGTGTTCTGTGGACTGATGAAACAAAATTAGAACTGTTTGGGCCCATGGATCAACGCTATGTTTGGAGGAGGAAGAACAAGGCCTATGAAGAAAAGAACACCTTGCCTACTGTGAAGCATGGCGGGGGGTCAATCATGCTTTGGGGCTGTTTTGCTTCTGCAGGTACAGGGAAGCTTCAGCGTGTGCAAGGTACCATGAATTCTCTTCAGTACCAGGAGATATTGGATGACAATGTGATGCAGTCCGTCACAAACCTGAGGCTTGGGAGACGTTGGACCTTTCAACAGGACAATGATCCCAGCATACCTCCAAGTCCACTAGAGCATGGTTGCAGATTAAAGGCTGGAACATTTTGGAGTGGCCATCGCAGTCACCTGACTTAAATCCGATTGAGAACCTCTGGTGGGACTTAAAGAAAGCAGTTGCAGTGCGCAAGCCTAACAAAGTGACTGAACTGGAGGCTTTTGCCCATGACGAATGGGCGAAGATACCCGTAGATCGCTGCAAGACACTTGTGTCAAGCTATGCTTCACATTTAAAAGCTGTTATAACTGTAAAAGGATGTTGTACTAAGTACTAAGATTGAATGTCACTTTGGGGGTTGAATAAAACTGATAATGATGTGAGCACAGAAAAGACATTTGTGGTTATTTCATTATAAATGTTATGTTATATTTGTCTGACCTACACGTGCCTCTTTGATTTAATTGTAAGCAAGATGACTGAATGATCAAAATCAATGTCAAACTGGCCAAAACACTCAATTTCAGTGGGGGTTGAATAATTTTGAACACAACTGTATGTCTCTATATGGGGGTCTAAGTCCCAAGTGTTTGAGTAACGTCTGGTCTAAGTGCAAAGCTAATCGCAAGATCTATGATAGTAAGCCTGCCCTGCAGCTTGCAGAATATAAGTCGCAAGCCAGTAACCTTACTTGTAGGACTGCCCTGCAGGTTGCCGAATGCAGCGAGTATTTACTCTATATGGTTGAGATCAAGTATATGAGTATTACCTCTGTTATCAATCCTGCACGTACCACGACCATTACTGGTACCGATCTGAAACCTACCAATAATCACACTTTTGATGTACCAGTCTCAAATCACTGTATCCATTTGAATATAGTCAATGTGTTTTCGCTCAGCGGTCTCTTGGTCACGAAACCATTTGAGGCTGAGTGGTATCTAGGGTTTTGTTTTACCTCCCTGGCTTGGGATTATAGGTATTAGTCTTTTCTGCCTTGAAATTTCGTATCATAGAAATCTGTCCATGAAGATCCAGACAACGTTGATCCGGGGTGAGCGCCATAGCGCCCATTACATAAACATCAGAAAAAAAAGGTTGTCATTTTTGGGGGGGAAATTTACAATACAAAAGATCACACAATGGATGCACCCAGTGACACATACAGAGTAGAATACTTTAACTAAAAATACAAGAGAAAAACAAAGCACATGTAAGATATCAGCAGCATAATATAAACACAATAGGGACATTTCATTTTTTGGTGGTAGTGGCCCTTTAAACATGTAAAATTTGTGTTGTAAGATAATGAAAAGCTCACATCCTGCACACCATCCATCCACAAGTGTCATCATTCACCTTCTGCTGCTTGACCTCAGTGACTGATGGAATAAGCAACATTACACTCAGACTCAGGGTTCTCTTCTTGTGTTTAAATGTTAGCTTTATTATCCGTCTCATGAAAAACAGGTGTTTGTAGATAAATAACATGATAGCAGAATATACACGAATATATCCTGCTGAGACTATTTTTCTGAAGAGAGCACAGAGTGAAATCTTATGAAATCATATAAAAAGGGGAAAAGCGCAAACAAGTGTATTACTTGTCTCCAGTTTTTCACACTTTTTCTCTGTCAGTTTCCTCCAGCTAGAGTGTGTCGCCCACCCACGAATGGCTCCTGAAACCACTTTTTGGATAGGCATAGAAGAAAACTCAAACATCCTCTTTTGACTATTGGGGCCAGATGTATCCTGTATGGTCAGCTGTGAAAGCTACATAGCTGGCTACAATGCAAGGAGTGTCTCTTGAATCCCTATTTTTTTCTTGTCTGCCTGTTTTATTCTAGAAATAGTGTGTGTGTGTCTGTGTGTGTATATATATATATATATGTATGTATGTATATATAAAAATCACGAGTATAGCAGTACGTAGTGATTCCTTTTTTATTGGACTAATGTAACATTTAAAAGACAAGCTTTCGAGAGTATTACTCTCTTCCTCATGTCTGGAAGCTTACTGATCAGTTCCTAGAATTAACATTAGGACATAAAGGGTCACATGGGTGGGGGTTTAGATGTCGTAAAGAGTGAGAGTCAAATGATATGTTCAAAATGGAAAAATTAACGCATGAGGGATCTTGGGCCCATAATAAAACAAAAGAGATAAGATCATACAATTTGAATGGAAAGGAAAAAAGAAACAAAACAATAAAGGCTGAAAGAGACATGAAAGAAAGGAAAAAAAGGAAGAAAAAAAAACAAGCATCAGCCAGAATTTTGAATGTTATGTGACGTTATGATAATGGGTTAAAAACCCAGAGTCCACGTTGAGCCCAGCATTTATAGTGTTAAAATATGTGATAATTTTCATTTCATATGTTTTGCGTTCACGGTGATCTTTGAAAAGGCCTTTGAGGATTTTAATTTTGAGGTTTTGGATTGAGTGGCCTGTTTGAAGTGATGTCCCACTGGGGTACAATATATATTTTCCTGGTGGTTCTTGATGGAGTGTCTGTGCTGGTTCATCCTGAGATTTAGTTTAATGCTAGTTCCACCAATATAGCAGCCCTTATCGCACGCCGTGCACTGAATCATGTATACCACATTGGCAGATGTGCAAAGGTACAAGCCATTGATGTTGTGTGTGGCGTTGTTGTGCCGTGCCGTGCTGCTGTTACATATGTGTTGGCACCGTTTGCAGTGGGATTTGTTGCAGCATTTGGTCCCATTCTGTATGTTGTCCTGTTCCTGAGGGAGTTTGCTGCAGACCAGTTTTTGCCTCAGGTTTGGTGGTTGCTTGAATGTTATGTAGCGCTCACTCCCGGAGGAGCCGCTGAATAAACCTCGGGTTAGTCTCACCGCACTAGGGAATAACTATACACCAGCACTGTTGTGGATTTTTATATATTATATTCTTTACTGATCCCAATAAAGCAGCATATATTACACATATACGGTATTTGAATGACAAGAATTCGTAACGCGGGACAAACACGCGGCGGCAAAAGAAACGATTAACCCCCTCAGTTCTGGAGTGTAAGTCCCGTGAATAATAGCTCAAAAATGTGTATATGTGTTGTCTCGGGTACCCGGGTACTGTATTCAACTGGCCAGTGAATGAAACAAAACAATATTCGACTAGTCACCGTTGGGGCCCTGTGGATTTAAACAATATTGCAGCGTGCGTTTCTTATTTGGGAACTGTGGCCTGGGAGACCTCTCACCCATCTGATGAACGAGACTGTCCAGCACCTGATGCCTCAATCAAAGGATCTTCTCCGCGGTACACTGGGACTCCGTGCCACTGAATCTGCTCCCTGCTTGCCAAATCTCTGCAACTAAAACAACGATCCACCGCCTGCACTCCCAATCGATCCGCGCGGTCTCCTAACTCGGGGTCCTGCCAGATCGAACTCTTCCTCCAGACCTCTCAGCGCTGTGCAGGTAGGTCTTAACACGGTCACTGTCCCGATCTCCAGCACCAGTAAGACAGCGTCTGTACTCCGGCCTGGTTGCGATCCCTGACAGCTCCAACATTCGTCCTCCACCTTTCACTGCTCCACTCACTCTGCTTCTCCTTTGCACGAGACTGCTGATCTCTTTTCTCTTCCTATACCACCCCCTTCCTGTCCTCACGCAAAGGCTGATGGTAGTTGTAGTTCAGTTTTGTCCAGCATATTCCACAATGTCTGTCTCCCTCTGGTGGCAGCAATAGTTCAATGCACCAGAATACAGTGTTTTTAAAGCAGCGCTACACCAGTAAGGGGGGCTGTGGGAATATTTCTTTGAGCGCAGGGTCCTCTGTGACCAGTGGCTGCAGATCTTTGATAATTTAGCGAATTCCCTCTAGAGTCGGGTTATAGGAAACAACTAGAGGGATCCGTGTGGTGATTTTCTTTTCATTGTAACGTAACAGCTGTTCGCGTGGTGTTTTCAGGGCAGATTAGACTTTTTTCAGAGATTGTCCTTTCCTTATAGCCCTTCCGAATAAATAAATAAATATATATATATATATATTCTGAGGGGCAGCACTCAACCTTAACTACGCTTTCAGTGCGGGTGCATCTCGAGACAACATAATATAAAATACGAGAGGAGAGCACACCAGACCATACAAAAGAAACCACAACAGCAGCTAAATACGTTTAAACAGAGTCTTTCCAGATTTAACCCTTTCAGTGCTTACAAACATTTTCTAAACCCCTTCAAACATTGCAGTTCTTAACCTTTGCATACATATAATACTGAGCTCTGTTGAACAATGGTGGAAGTTTAGTTTGCAATAGATGGCCATGGATTGCGTAAGCCTGCCAACAGCGACAATGTATTCCACCCCTGGCAGGTCCTATCATACTAACCTAGGGGCGTGTCCTGGCGCTTGGACAAGATGGCAGCTTAAGCTTCCAGCTCCTGACACCTCCGTCGAACATCAGCACTTAACATCGTGAATTTGGACATGGTCAAACCAAAAACCAAAGGAGTACCTGCTACACCCCGCAAGCGTCTCGGAGAGACCCAACTTGGTACTTTAGACGCCTTTTTAGGAGTCTCGGACCTGACACCCCTGCCTCGTGCAGACTCTAACATGGCGACCTCCCCGCCTCGCTCACAAACGGGGCCTCCAGATCATGGTGGAATTGGACACCTGGAATCCCTGATTGCTTCCTTGCCTACCAGAGCGGACATTGATTGGCTGATCATGTCGGTGAAGGACACATTCAAGGCGGAGGTGGATGGTCTACGATCGGATATGACGAAGATGGACGGTAGGCTGGAGCATGTGGAGCGCCGCTTGGAGGAGGCAGCGGGGCCACGGGAGGCCGCGGCCCTGTCGGATATGAGGCGACACATCGATGACCTGGAGAACAGATCACGCCGACACAACCTTCGCATCCGCGGGGTAAGGGAAACTGTCACAGACCTCCGAGCCTACCTAGTGGCCTTTTTCAGCGAAGTCCTGGGCCATACCCGGCTCACGCCTGAGCATATTGATCGCGCGCACAGGGTTTTCCGCCCGAGATTGCCGGCCCCCACCGATCCACTGAGGGATATAGTGTGCCACATCACTGACTTTACATTGAAGGAGAGCGTCGCGGCGGCAGCACGTAACATCACCCCCTTGGTCTATGATGGTGAGGATATTGAGGTTTATAATGACTTATCTACGTTTACACTTGGGGCCCGAAGGGCCCTCCGACCCTTGCTGGCGGTGTTGAGAGAGGCGGGCATCCCCTACAGATGGGGCCATCCCTTTGCCCTGATGGTACAGCGCGGACAAGACCTTTTTGTTATTTGTACCCCGGCTGATGTGCAGGGCTTCCTCCGGGACCTGGATTTGCCCTCGGTTGATATATCAGATTGGGAACGTCCTACCCGCTTCCCGGATCATAGAGGCCGTGAAAGACCCCAGTATGGCCAACCTCGCCCGCAGCGTCCGAGATCCCGTAGACGAGGGGACCGCGGACGGCAGGGAGTCTCTCCTGCGCAAGCTGAAGATGGTACCTGATTTTCCTCCTTATACGCACACACCCTTTCTGCCTTACTTCCCACGACGAGTCTCTGAGGTACATAAGCTTCCTTACAAGTTGCCCCAAACTAGTTTGCTCGTCCGGGGAATATCTGCCGGTTTGGGCTATAGACGTCGGATGATGTCAGATAACCCGCAGTAGTACTACGGGGGGGATTAGCTCTGTTTTTGTTTTTTTTCCCCAGGCTGCCTGTGAGGATACGGACCCCCCCCCTAGTTATGGCAGCGCAGATTATACTGAAGGACACACACTGCAACGCCAGCTTCGCACTGTTAAAATGTCTGCAAGTACAGTGTTCACGGCTCATTTTACACCCCAGTGTCTGATTAAGATGCCTACCTGTCCTGGTCACTGGAGTTTTTGCCCCCGGACCCGGCATGGTACATTACTCTGACTGTTTCCGGACAACATTGAACTTGTAGTACCGTAGAGCCCGCCACTTTTTACCAGCCCATGCCAATGATGCCCCTTCCGTGATAGGACATGATGGAAGCCATATTTTAAGTTTCGGAACTTAATAACTATCCAGGACCCATCCCATTGGCTCAGTTGAATGTACTATCTGGTCGGATTATCTGATAACGGACAGATGCTGAGAGCTCCACGTTAAATTAGTCATCAATCGCATAGAGTTTTAAGCGTCAGGCAGAACACGGGTCTTGTATTGGGGCTTGAGCTATGGACACTGGTGGGAGGGGGGGTACAGGTGCGCTCTATTTTGGGGTCTGTAATGGGGGCGTAAAGCGGGGCGGGAAAGAGAGATTCTTTGTGTGGGGTGGGAGGGGGTGGGGTTGTGGAGTTTTCATCGGTCCAGCCAGGAGAAATCTGTGACCTTTACGAAATGTTGCAACATAGAAGCGCCACGAACAACGCCACGGTGGGAAACCTGATAAACCAACCGTCTCCACGAGATTCCAATCAGATGGGGATGCCACCAGCCCCCTGGATAAGTAGAAATGGAAGAAATGATGGATCTCCAGTGGATAAGAAGTGCCAAACGGTTTATTCATGGAACAGCAACCTTCAAAAAAATCAGTGACGTTTCGACCCTGAGGTCTTAATCATACATGATTAACATTGTTAAAATCGCCGGCCACAATCAGGCAGCCTGACTTGAATTCCGTTAAACGTTGAATAATTCTATGCAAAGCCTTGTGTTGGGCCTTATTGGGGAGGTAAATAGACGCAAACGTGTATGTAACGTTAGCAATGGTGCCTTTGATGAAGAGGAATCTGCCCTCCGGATCCGTAAGTTGGGACGTCAGAACAAAGGGAACGGTGTTAGAGAATAAGATAGCTACTCCTCTTGATTTCCCCGAGGCGTAATGACTGAAATACCCCAAAGGGAATCGGGCGTTAGTCAGGCCGTGTGCCGACCCCCCCCCCCTGAAGTGGGTCTCCTGGAGGAACGCAACAGACGCCCGCAGCGACCACAATTCCTGGAACAGATTACTCCGTTTTTCAGGGCTATTCATTGGATGCATCACGTGGGACCTCTGCGATTCCTGCGGGGATTATCCGACATATACACAGGTCCTTGTCGACCTTGCAACTAGTTGATGCTTGGCGGCTTCATAACGGAAGGGCACGGGAGTACTCTTATTATTCCTCAGTCCACTCTCTATACACCCGACTGGACTATATCTTCCTACAACATCACACACTGGAATTATCTTCGAACGCCGTGATTGGCACCCGAACATGGTCAGACCATGCACCGGTGACACTCTAATTACTCTCCCCACTTCACCGGCCAAAAGAACGCATATGGAGCTTGAACGTGTCCCTACTCTCAGATCCAGCCTTAACAGAGGAAACGACGAAATTACTTTCGGATTACTTCATTGACAATTTAACTACTGACGTCGCAGTCCCGACGGTTTGGGAGGCCCCAAAAGGCGGTATTGCAGGGTTTTCTGATTAGTAAAGCAACAGCACTGAAGAAACAGCAATCCTCCACTTTTGCTACGCTCTTGAGCGTTATACGCAAACTAGAACAAGAACATGCAGATTCCCCATTTGATGAACTTTACCAACGCCATTCACGTCTTCGATGTGACATGGCAACCGCACTCAAAACACAATGCTTTTTCGCATTACGGGAGAACCAACCGGGTAAATTACTGGCCCGCATCCTAAAATCCCGAAGGGAAGCAGCTTATATATCAAAAATCAAGCCGGTCGGGGAACCAGCTACGGCGCACCCAGCTCGTATCCAACAGGCGTTCCGCGACTATTTTTGCGACCTCTATAACCTACAGGGTCACCAGAACCCCATGGGGGGTACACCAGAAATCTCGGAATATCTGGCGACACGTGTGTCGACAAGTCTCTCTGATTCAGAGGCGGATCTTCTAGGCTCCCCGATCACGGTCGAAGAACTGGCGACTGCTATGAAACCCATGAAATCGGGGCGTAGTCCGGGGCCTGACGGACTGCCGATAGGATATTATAAAGCGTTCCGCTCCTCATTGCTGCCTCACCTAGCCTCAGTCTTCACCTCATTACGGGAGGGTAGCTCGTTCCATGTTGCCACTACGGCCGCGTCAATTACGGTCCTCCCTAAACCAAATAGGGACCATACATTATGTGCTAACTGCAGACCAATTTCGCTGCTGAACAGTGATCTAAAAATTTTATCGCGGGTTTTGGCCGACCGTTTGAAACAATTCTTACCTAAATTGGTCCACCCGGATCAAACGGGATTTATCCCGAACCGGGAGGCCAGGGATGCCACTTCCAGAGTACTATCGGCTATTCGCCTAGCGCAGGACCGAAACGTACCCATGATGCTCTTGTCTGCGGATGCAGAAAAGGCCTTCGATCGGGTGGCATGGCCATTCCTATTCGCCACACTTAACCGCATGGGAATCGGAGACGGATTTTTGGAATGGGTACGGGCACTGTATACCACACCTACGGCCAGGGTCAAGGTGAATGGGGCTTTATCTGAGCCATTTCACATTACCATTGGCACGCGGCAGGGCTGCCCACTTTCACCACTTTTATTCGCCTTATACATGGAACCGTTGTTGAATTCAATCAGATCTAACGCGGCGGTGGCGGGCCTGCAGGGGATGAGAGATGTGCACAAATTATTATCGGCCTACGCGGATGACCTCTTGTTCCTGGTGACACAGCCGTCTAGATCGCTACCAGCCCTAACAATGGAATTACAAACATACGGAGCTTTATCGGGTTTTAAGGTGAATGCTGAAAAATCTGAATTCCTAAATATATCACTCTCAGACACGGACTCACGCAATCCGAACGGCATACCCGTTTCGGTGGTGCACCTGAAAAATGAGATATCTGGGGATCTGGCTGACGGCAGACCCCTCACAGCTCTTTGATGCAAATTTTTCACCCTTATTTAATACCATACAGGGTGATCTGGCCAAGTGGAAGATGAAATATATATCCTGGATTGGCAGGATTAATGTCATAAAAATGAACATCCTCCCCCGACTCTTGTATCTTTTCCAGGCGCTACCCATACTTCTCCCTGACACATTTTTTCATACATTAATATCAGCTCTGAATAGGTACATATGGCCCACTAGGGGTGCTCGACTTCAACATCGCACACTGAGCTTGCCTAAATTGGCAGGTGGACTGGCACTGCCGAACATGACGTGGTATTACTACGCTGCCCACCTGACTAGACTGCTGGACTGGATGTCCTTCGGACTGGGGGATAGGGGCCTAGACCTTGAGGAGGCAGTGGCTGGCGCACCATTGTGGACCCTTCCCTGGCTGCTGCGTCATGAGAACATGTCGGGCCTCTTGACAAACACACCAACACGAGCCACGCTGGTGCTTTGGCACAGAATTCGGAGCCGCTTCTCCCTGTCCTCTTACCCGTCACCCTTATTACCGTTGAACCAGAACCCGAACTTCCCAAGCGGAGTACGACCCTCTGTGAGACGTAGATTTACGGAGGGGACACGACTACAAGCTCATCATGTTTTCCGCGACGGTCAATTCCTAAAACTAACGGAACCCGAAGATACCACTCCCGTCTCTTTTGCAGACGTCTTTAACTACCACCAAATACAGGAATATCTACGTAAACTACCGGGGAATGCATGTCTACTCAGACAGCTGACGCCCTTTGAGAGGTTCTGCGACCTTGGTTTACAACTGGACCACAGCATTCTCGGCACTGTATAAGATGATTCAGAAGGCAGACGGGCATGAACCAGGGTTCATGGGCCACTGGGAGAGGGAACTGCAGTTCCCAATTACGACAGAACAGTGGCAGATGACACTCACACTGACTCATCAGGGATCCTGTATCTTCGCATTCACAGAGACCTCTTACAAAATACTCTCGTTCTGGTACAGGTCCCCGCTGCTCCTCGCGCGCATCTCGACCTTTGGGGACCCGGGATGTTGGAGAAACTGCTCTCAAGTGGGAACGTACTTGCATGTCTGGTGGGAATGCCCGACCATCCAGCGGTTTTGGAAAATGATCGCGTCGTTGATCTTTATTCTGACAGACACGACACTGCCGCTCCGACCAGAGGTGTTCCTCCTCTTCCATATTGATGCCTCTGTGAAGCGACTAAAACAATCCTTGTTATGAAGGATTCTGCTGAGGGCAAGGGCCCTGGTCCCCAGATTCTGGAAGACACCCAGACTCCCAAGTCTGACTGACTTATCTGACAAATTGACATCCAAAGGGCAGAGGAGTCGCTGATCTCCTTGGCGCCATGAGACAAAGATTTACGGCCACTTGGTTTTACTGGAATCAAGCGTCTTCTTATGAGGCGTATAAAAACACTGCGGGAGGAGTGGGATCGGGCTGGGGAGCCGGATGGTGGGTCTCCTGGAGGGAACCGGACGGCTCTGGGGGACGCATAGTACACCGGCTTATGCAGGCTCACACTGGGAACTTGTTTTTTTATTATTTTACTGCCGCCAACATTAATTTCCATTCCCAGCCCACATTCCATTCGTTACTCCTCTTTCTTTACAACGTTCGTCTCTCTTTTCTATTCACATCTACCTTCCTCACCTTCAGCCTCCCTGTTCTTCTCTCACTCCCCTTCTTTCCTTTTCTGAGCCAATCCTCCCCCCTTCTCTTCCTCTTTCTGTGCTATCTCTCCCCTCATCTCTTTCTTTATTTATTATTTAATTTAATAATTTTTATTTTTTTTATATTTGTATTTTTATTTTTTTTACACCACGAAGTGGACGAGGATGGTTTTTCCCATAATCCCTGGAAAGACTGGTTTATATTTAATAGCACTGTTATATATTGTACGCTGCAGATGCTGAACAGACGTGAATATTATCTGGAATATGTAGACTAGATGTACTGCACAGAATGCTACGTGCTCTTATACTATGTTCCCTGATTTCATATATTTGATACTGTTTGTACCATTATCATTATTTACTCAATAAACTTATTGAGTGCAAAAAAAAAAAAAATCATACTAACCTAATGACTGCTTTTATGGGATAAACTTACTGTGGACACAGTCCTTTCTGAAGCTCCCTGCAGATCAAGGTTTAAATAGAACCTGCGGGTGGAGCACCTGTGACAGGGAGGGGTGCTTGCCCAAAAGGGGTGTCAGCCCTTTTCATACAAAATACACGAGAGGGACAGCACTCAACCTTAGCTACGCTTTCAGTGCGGGTGCATCTCGAGACAACATAATATAAAATACGAGAGGAGAGCACACCAGACAATACAAAAGCAACCACAACAGCAGCTAAATACGTTTAAACAGAGTTTTTTCAGATTTAACCCTTTCAGTGCTTACAAACATTTTCTAAACCCCTTCGAACATTGAATATTCACAGTCCAGGATCCATCTATGGGCTCTATCACCTCCTTAACACTAGCGCTCAGATAAATGAGCGTAGTGCTAGGTTAAATGAGGTTGACGAAGGCCGCCCAGATCACATCCCGAACGCTAACAGGTTAAAAAATCCGTTAGCACATTGGTAATAGTGTTTCATACAGCGAGCTTACTGTACTTTGCGCTCCCTATACCTAACATGGGGAGCGCCATAAGTATTTAGCGTTCAGATTACAAAGTAATAACACTAATTACCGCACTGCTGCAGTAACTAAAAAGTTAACCACAGCTAGAAGCTGGTACTAAATGATTCCACTTCTACTGAATCAGTCAGCACCAGCTGAAACCCCCCAAAAAATCTGATAATTACCTCTCCTCTGGCGTCGCAAACGGTGGCCCGATACACTGCTTCTGGCCGCCGGGAGCAGAGTAAGACTGGGGACAAAAAGTCCCCAGTCTCCCTCCGCAAATCATTCCGTGGCCCTGCACAATCTCATGAGAGCGAGATCATGCAGGTCACATGGGCCAGCAACACAAGCTAGTAGGACTCCAGGAGGGGATACTCATGGCGGCTCATTAGCGCTGCATTGCGGGGCAAGCTGTTGAATCAGTGACTGCCCCGTAATGTGGTGCTAAAACAGGGACGCTATGGAAAAACCTGCAGACACAGCTTTTTCCCATTAGTGTCCCCATTCTAGTGCATGGCACATGATAGTGCCCTACCTCTCATATTTATCTGCTTTGGATTTATTACCTTTGCATTCCAGATTGTAACTGTTGAGTTGGTTAATGAAGGTTTTTTTTTAATTAGGTGATTGTGTTTGTATTGTGTGGAATGCAGTCTAGATTTCAATAATAATATTTAATATAGACGTGCTGGTATTCCTAAATTTCCCTGAAATACCAGAATGTTTTAGAACATTTTTAAATGATTCCCAAAGCTCTTACTTTTTCATAATACTTTCTAATTGTTGGTTGTCACAGTGAAATGCTGCTGTTACTTATTATTAGTATTGCAGTCGAAGACCAGAAGCCTTTCTAACTTGTAAATCTTTTCCTAATTGAAGTAGTTATCACTCGCTTACATGCACTGTAAACGAATCATATTCCTATTTCACATAAAGGGAACAGTTCTGTAACGTTAATAAAGCTGAACAAAGAAATGCTCAACTAGATCACACAGATTCCAGAGTGCACTTTATATAAGGATTCCAAAATAAATTGGGTAATCCTAAAATCCCTTTGAGGGGTTGGAAGGCTCATGTATTGCCTAGAGAACCCCTGCCACCATTATTTCTGCATTTCATCTGTGATTCTGTGTAACAAAAGATTTGTTTTCATTTATTGCTGGGTTTAGCAGCTATAGCCCTCTGTATGTTATGGAACTACATTTCCCATGAGGTTTAGGCAATCTAATGAGTGGCTGAGCATCATGGGAGGTGTAGTTCCAAAGCAGGAGGGCTGACACTGCTATAATGGAAGCTGGCATGTCCAAGCGGCAAAATTACAAGAGAAAATAGTAGATGTGATTGAATGTGTCTTCTGGAAAAAGTTGCTAAAATGCATAAAGAGAGATTGATGTTACAAAGTCTCCCTCATAATTAAATAACATCTAAAATGTCAGCAAAACCATTACACTGTCCACAAACCAGAAAATGAACCAGCTGTGCTAGATCGACCTTGTGTTCTTTCGCTCTTGCAAAATACAGATTTTTGATTTTGCGTTACCATGGCAACCTCAAATACAGGTTGAGTTCCTTCATAATCATTCAGCAGATTGAAGGAAAATATGTGAAAGGGTCATAGTGTGGATATTTAAAGAAAAATGTGTGTGTGTATACGTATAAATACAGTCACCGGACACTTTATTAGGTACACCTTGCTTGCAAAAAGTACATTAAACAATGTGTTGGAAACATTCCTCAGAGATTTTGGTCCATATTGACATGATAGCATCAGGCAGCTGCTGCAGATTTCTCGGCTTCACATCCATGATGCAGATCTCCCATTCCACCACATCCCAAAGGTGTTCTATTTGATTGAGATCTGGTGACTGAGGAGGCCATTGGAGCACAGTGAACTCATTGTCATATTCAAGAAACCAGTTTGAGATTATTTGCGCTTTGTGATATGGTGCATTATCCTGCTAGAAGTAGCCATCAGGAGATGGGTACACTCTGGTCATAAAGGGAAGGACATGGTCAGCAGCAATACTCAGGTAGGCCATGGCGTTTAAACAATGCTCAATTGGTACTAAGTGGCCCAAAGTCTGCCAAGAAAATATCCACCACACCATTACACCACTACCACCAGCCTGTACCGTTAATACAAGGCAGGATGGATCCATGGTTTTATGTTGTTTACACCAAATTCCGTTCCCCGCCATCTGAATGTCGCAGCTGAAATCGAGACTCGGGCAACGTTTTTGCAATCGTCTATTTCCAATTTTGGTGAGCCTGTGTTAATGGTAGCCTCAGCTTCCTTCTCCTGGCGGACAGGAGTGGCACCCGGTGTGGTCTGCTGCTGCTGTAGCCCATCTGCTTCAAGGTTGGACGTGTTGTGCGTTCAGAGATGGTATTCTGCATTCCTTCATTGTAACGAGTGCTTATTTGACTTACTGTTGCCTTTCAATCATTTCAAACCAATATTCCCATTCTCCTCTGACCTCTGACATCAACAAGGCATTTCCATCCACACAACTGCCTCTCCCTGAAGATTTTCTCTTTTTCAGACCATTTTCTCTTTTTCAGACCATTCTCTGTAAATCCTAGAGATTTTGCGTGAAAATCCTAGTAGATCAGCAGTTTTTGAAATACTCAGACAAGCTCGTTTGCCACTAACAGCCATGCCACGTTCAAAGTCACTTTAATCCCCTTTCTTCCTCATTCTGATGCTTGGTTTGAACTTCAAGTTATCTTCACCACGTCTAGATTCCTACTGCATTGAGTTGCTGCCATACGATTGGCTGATTAGCAATTTGTGTTAACAAGCAATTGAACAGACATACCTAATAAAGTGGCCAGTCAGTGCATATATATAATATATATGTAATGGAGAATAGGGTCTGCGTGCCCTGGGATATATGTTTTCTTGGTTTTAAGGTATAAGGGTGAGGTTGTACGACCAAGATTCAAAGTATATGAATGGGACACACTCCGAGTCATATAAACAAAGTTACACAGTATTCGGGTATATATGTACATTATTTACACGCGCACACACACACACGCACATTTTATTGAGACCAAGTTTACAATACATGTAAATGTGACAAGTATCTTTTCCTTATCTGTCAAACTTTGGAGAGCAGTGGAACAGGAGATGGTGGGGATCCCGTTGGCAGTCCTTCCGTGGCTGCCACGGGGACAGGGAGAGAAATTGGCGAGATCGTCCCCGTTTATATGGGCCACATTCAGAATTTGGCGGCTTTCTGCAGTTAAAGCGGGCCTTTCCTCCTTCCCTTCCCCTATGACACCAGTGGTGTTTAACGAGGACTTTCTCCCGGGTATGGACCCCTTTTCGGTCCGTCGCATAGTCCAAGTGTTGACACCACGCTTGCTACATTTTTTCGCTCCCTCAGGACGCCGGCCTCTGACACATTTAATGGGGGATAGACCAATTTCTTTTTTACACACATTCCATTACACACAAATCAGTCATTTCCTCGGCCATATACCTCAAAGGCACCAACTGGTACGACAATTGACCACATTTGAGAGGTTATGTTGTCGCAAACAACCCTTTTCACACGGCCTTTCGCTACTTTATTCCCTCCTACGTTCGGCCTCCTCAGACGTCCCCCCCCCCCTTTATGGGTAAGTTCGAGTCCATGCTGGACACTGTCCTTTCGGACGCACAATGGTCCAAGATTTGCGATCTGACTCATCACTGTTCCACCTCCAGTAAAGCTCAGGAAACCGCATAGAAGGTTCTTAGCCTATGGTATCGTACCCCAGACAAGATCAGCCGCTTTTGCCCCCAAGTCCCTGCTCAGTGCTGGCGATGTGGGGTAGAGCTTGGTACTATGCTGCATATCTGGTGGGAATGTCCTCTAATCCAACCCTATTGGACCAGGATATATAACATCCTTGTTAAATTTGTGGAACCTCCTCCAGCTTTCACGCTGGCAGCACTATTTCCTTTTATAAACGTTCACTCGCTCTCCGCATGTTAAACACTGCTAAGGCCCTAATACCCCTTTACTGGAAGCAATGTGTATGCCCCCCTATGTCCCTTTGGTTTACTCGCATGAAGGAGCTTCACTATGTTGAACACCTGATGTTCAGCGCATCAGACCGCCTAACACAATACACCGCAATCTGGTCTCTGTGGGATCTGCAATCCTCTTCCCGTGACTTCCGAGCCCTGTGGCAAGACCCTGTGTAAGCAGTCAGCTGCAACCTAGGCCCCCTCACTCACTCCTACACTGGTCCCCCCAAGAGAATAACCTGGCTCCTCACACTTGTTCCCCCTCCTTACTTCATTCCTCTTTCCTTAATATATTGTAGAATTTCTTTTTATGACTATTTCCTATATGAAAATTTATCTGATCAATGTTGATATATGCCATCTATAAATGTCACTCATTTTTATTTTATTTTTTTTATTATTTTTTTTTCTGAATGATGCTCACACTTGGGAACCTGCGAGTTCCAATCTATTTTATTTTCTGTTATGCCAAATATTTGAATAAAAATATATTTACAAAAAAAGTATCTCTTCCTTCCATTCTTGTAATAATTTGATCTCCTGTAAAATAATTATTTCAGTCAACTAAATATACAACTATCCAATTTGTGGCCAGGTGACTAGCCATTGCTGAGGGTCTCTGCAAACCCTAGGTCATATTCATGCTGCCACTACCTTACAACAGTCTTTACAATATAACAATTACTGTATGTGTAATATTTTACTCTGGATGAGATGTCACTCAATCTGTTGAATGCTTGCTCTTTTTTAAGGTTTCTTTTTATATTGTACAGTATTTTTGTCTAGATCCAAAATAAAAACCAAATCACTGAAAACATGTCCTATAAATCAATCTAACTTAACGAGTGCTTGCATTACACATTCCCTGTACTAATGTTTTATCCGTATTATTGATGGTCATAAAACCGCAGGATACTATTAGATATAAAAAGGTGCATGTCAAATGTTTTGTGTCAGAATAAATCTCTACCTTTTCTGTATAATTACATACACGCACACAAAGTATAAACCTAACTACATTACTGCCTCTGTACAGTGTGTTTTTACTGCTGATTTACTCTTAGGATAAAATAATATAACACAGCTTATCCGATAGCATTTTATTACATGTATAGAAGAAGCAAATAAGGCTAGGGTCAAATGAACGCATTATTTGCAGCGACCGACAAAAAGTGTGTCCGAACGCATTGACGTATTTTTTCACGGAATATGCGATAGCGGTCAGACGATGCGCATTTTCGTGCGTGATTTTTTACGGATCGTCAATAAAAACTTTTTGCATCTGGACGTTATGTTGGCTGGACATTAGCAGCGTCTGACATCTCCTAATCACGCACACACGCCGCTATGCCGCCGCAGCGCACTCTGTGCGTCAGTACTAGTGGTTCTGCGTTATAGAAAAAATGCATTGCGTTGCGCGGCCGGACTTTTGTGCAGCTGTACTTTGTATATTGGCCGTCATTGCTCGTCATTTGCTGCTACTGCGGCCGTGATTAAGTGCGCCTAAATGCACGTTAAACATGCGTTAGTCTGACCCCAGCCTTATATTCTTATGTTCTGAAAATGTATATATCAGAGTAAAAAAAAAAGCAAATAAATAGATTGCTACATTTTACCATTGTTTCGCATAGTGTTTGATTTAATTGTTCCATTAACATACAGGTCACTGTCAGTAAAATTGGGAACATGATGGGCAAAATTCTAAAGTTGGTGCTAACTTCATCTGAGCTATTTTAAATTTAATCTTAGCAGATCCATTATAGTCTCTTCCCCCTCATCCTCCTACTTCCAACTCCTCCGAATGACTTTGAAGCAGTGGTGGTTTAACATGACATGACCATATGGTGTGATCAAATCCCCATTAGGGATGAGCCGAACACTCCCTGAGTTCGGTTCGGAGCCGAACCCGAACTTTCCAAATGTTCGGATCCGAACCCGAACTCGAACTCAATACAAGTCAATGGGGCTGAAAATTCTGTTTTTAGAGTGCCCTCCAAGAGGGCATATATGCTAGATATTTGCCATAAAAGGTGTATGGGGGTCCAGGTAGTGCCCTGGAGGACAGGAAACAAGGACATAAAGTAAAAAAAAAAGTTTTTAAAAGGAACAGTGAGTTTTCCATGAAATAAGGTTTAAAAATAAAAATGAAAAATTCCTTCAAATATCGTGCCTAGGAGGTCCCCATAACCTGCCCGTGAAGTGGCGGATTTCTAGGATGTATAGAAGTATGTGAAAACAAAAAAAATGACATTTCAAATGACGGTAAATGCTTTTCCTTTAATCTATCCATAAACAACTGCTTGGGGCGGCAGTCTGTATGAAAAGAGGAGACATTTTCGGACACATAGAAAAAGTTTACTGATTTTTTTGGCGGTGAAAAGCAGGAGAATGACTGGAGAATGGAAAATTCTAGACCAAATAGCCGATTTGGAAAGTGAGATAAATGGGAGAATTTTTCTGGTTTGGCTATTTTGACCTAGAATTTTCTCTTCAGTCATTCTCCTGAGTTTCACCTTTCTCTGAATAACCGTGTCAGGGTTATTCAGAGAGCGGTGAAGAGCAGGAGAATGACTGGAGAATGGAAAATTCTAGGTCAAATTAGCCAAACCAGAAAAATTCTCCAATTTAGGCTAGGGTCAGACTAGCGAATTTTTAACGTGCGTTTAGGCGCACTTAATCACGGCCGCACTAGCAGCAAATGACGGGCAATGACGGTCAATATACGAAGTACAATCGCACGAAAGTCCGGCTACGCAACGCAAGTGGAAAATGAACGCATTTTTTCGAGAACGCAGAACCGCTAGAACGGACGTAAAGCGTGCACTGCGTCCACTAGCGGCGTGTGTGTGTGATTTGGAGACGTCAGACCCTGCTCCTGCCCGGCCAACATCGTCCAGACACCCAAAGTTTCCTGGTTTGGATCCGTAAAAAATCACTCACAAAAATGCGCATCGTATGACCGTTTTCGCGCATTCCGTGAAAAAATATGGCAATGCGTTCGGACGCACTTTCGGTCGCTGTGAAAAATGCGTTCGTCTGACCCTAGCCTTATCTCACTTTCCAAATCGGCTATTTGGTCCAGATTGTTCTCTTTTCCTGCCATTTTCCTGGTTTTCACCTTTCTCTGAACAACCCTGAGAGAGAGGTGAAAGCCAGGAGAACTGGCAGGAGAAGAGAACAATCTAGACCAAATATCCAATTTGGAAAGTGAGTTAAATGTGAAAAATTTTCTGGTTTTGCTATTTTGACCTAGAATTTTCACTTCCCCAGTTATTCTCCTGCTTTTCACCACTCTCTGAATAATCCTGTGAATGTTTAATCCCGAGGTGAAAAACAACATTGCTTTAGATGTTATTTTGAATTTTTTTCAAACACCAGTTAAATGCAGCATATTAGGATGTTTTAGGAGGGAAATTAATTCTCAAATCTCAATCCGAAGCAGACACCACCCCACCCCCTCAGTATAGTGTATGTAGCGCTGGTTTTAATTCACTGTCGTGGTAGTACTTGTTTTTGTACACCAGAGGGAGACATTGGGACTACATTTTCCAGCATGCTTTGCGGGCGGGAACAGGAAGTGGGTGGGAAAGAGACACTTACATCCGCAGCCTCGTGGAGAGAGCCGTCAGAGCGCGCAGAGGAGTGAGAGGAGCAAGACGCAAGTGCAGGAGATAGTGATCGTGACCAGGCCAGAGCGCAGGTGCGGCCTAGCAGAGCTGGAGATCGGGTTTCCCTTTTTATTGAACGAAGACCCCGTGATCCACCGTTAGTAACCCTACACCAATACAGAGTACGCTGAAGGACCCCGAGTTAGGAGACCGCAGACGATCTAACAGGGAGTGCAGGCGGTGAGATGGACATCTTATGGCAGATACAGACAAGCAAAACAGCGGATCCGGTGACACAGAGAATCCCAGTCAAAATCGAACGGAGAGACGTCCTGGGTCGAGCGGAGCGCAGAGTATCTGGTGGATGGGTGAGAGGCCTTCCCGGCCACTGTAAAGTACTAAAGCACGATGCAGTTTTCTCAACCTACAGGGCCCAACGTGACTCGTCGAAGATACCTCATAAATAATTCACTGGCCAGTTGAATATTGTACCCGGGTACCAATACACACCTACACTTACATTTCTTGGGACATAGCCTGTACGGGACTCACACTCCAACCACGAAGGGGTTAAAATTCTTTTTTCCTTTTCCGCTACACGTTTCTCGCATTAAAAACTACTGTAAATATATATACGTATACCGTGTTACTCTTTATATGGCAGTTTATTCAGTAAACGATATAATTTATAAAATCCACAGCGGTGCTGGAGTATATTTATTCCCTAGTGCGGGGAGACTGACCCAAGGTTCAAATTCAGCGGCTCCTCCAGGAGTGAGCGCTACACGTACAATGTATCAAATTGATTACCAGACTAAAAACACCTGGTGTTATGCCCGTTTGTGAACAGAGGTCATTTAGAGTTGATAATTTTTCCACGTACACATTAGTTTTTGTTTTTTTTGTAAACATAATTTTATTGAACGAGAGGACAAGAAGAATAAAATGAATGCATACGTGGCGTCGCAGCGCCAAAAAGATGACATCAACAAACTTATGCCTCCAAGTAAACCATAGTCCCGTCCACATTATAAGATAAAGGTAGGGTGGGGTGAGGAAGAAAGAAAAAGGGAAAAAGAAAAAAAGGGGGGGGGGGAATAAGGGGAAGGAGTGGCCCGGCCCAGGCCAGAATCCTAAGACACAAATACCCGTTCAACCTGACGAGTGCTATAGAGGTATATGTAGAAAGGTGGAGGGGGGAGGGGGGGCAGGGGAGAGAGTGCCAGAGAAGGGGAAAAAAAAGCAGGCAAAAGGGAGGTCATGCAGCCCTATATATGCAACAATAGCCCACACTCCCGTCACAGATCATAACCCCGCATCCAGCCAGGGCCCCCAAGTTTTATTATATGATGGCATCGTAAAACGGACTATAGCAGTCAGTTCGTCCATAACCTGGGTGTCCCTGATCTTGCCATATACTTTAGCCATACAGGGCGGGAGGGGTTGTCTCCAGACTTCCGCTATGGCCCGTCTTGTAGCCAATGTAATCTTTGCTAATAATTTATTTTCATGGAAAGTTAGTTCAGGGAGCGGTCTGGAGAGTAAAAATGCCCAGGATCCAACGAGATGGGTTTAGATAGGACTAAAATCAGTAGGTCTTGGACTTCCTTCCATAAGGGTACAATTCGTGGACATGTCCACCACATGTGGAAAAAGGAGCCCTTAAAAGTGCATGATCTCCAGCAAACATCCGGTAGATTCCTATTCATGTGCGCCAGTTGAGATGGTGTAATATACCACCGCATAATCATTTTAATGGACTGTTCCTGCAATGAGGCGCACACCGACACGGAGCGAGACATCTCCCATATGTCCAGCCAGTCCTCTGAGTCCAGGGTTTCCCCAATATCTCTTTCCCAAGCATGGATATAGGACAGTTCTTTCCAGTCCAACAGTGAGGTAAGGTCCCGGTATAATACACATTAGTTTTTAATTCAATATCTAATAAACCGTTGCTTATAATATTCGGCAGTAAAGAGTCTCTTTATTTCTAGATTTTTTAGTATTTTTTTAAGCATTGTCTATACTTTTTTCAAAATTTCTTTTTTTTTCGAACTCGAACCGTACACACCCAAAAAGTTCGAAGTTTGCGAACTTTCGAACTGCCAAAGTTCGGGCCGAACTCCAAACCGTCCGAACCCGAACAGCTCATCCCTAATCTCCATGTCTTACTCTGTAGTTAAGTATTTTAATATTTCAAAGTATATATTTTTGTGTGTGTGTGTGGAGTCCTTCTGTTGTATTTCCTGCAAATTTTTACCATTAGTGAATGTATTTTTTAAGTCTGCTTCCCATACCCTATTTTTTTAAATATAGTTTTTTAAGCAAATTTAATACATTGATTAATATGGTTCAGAAGGGTTTCATTCATTTAATAATTTGGAGGATCTGTTTCATGTGTTTTGAGTGAAATCAAATACATACATTTTTCATTGCTTCCTCACATACAGATGTAGCAGAATAAAACATTAGATTGTATTTCAATAGCTGTGATCTAGATTAAAAGATAAAAATAAACTACTGCGTTAGAAAATTTGAAAATCTTAACATCTTCAAACAGACTTCTTTAAAGAGTCACTTCAAGAAGGCTTGATTGACTAAAAAGCAAACTTTGTCATAAAATCACCTGTAATTTCAATGGTGTAATATTTCAGCTTGGGTGGTGTAGTACAATAATGGATCCTGTAGTGCAGGTTTAAGTGTAGATTAAGGCTATTAGGGAGCTAATAGGGTGAGACTACACCTGGCATGTTCATGAAGCATCCTATAGGAAATGAAAAACATGGAGGTTTAGGAGTATTAAATTTAAGGGGATGAGGGCCAGGGGCGTAACTACCAGGGGTGTAGAGAGTGCCAGTGCAACCAGCTACAGGGTCATGTGTGATATCACTGGAAAGGCCAGACCATGGCCTTTCCAATGATACCAAACATGTCCAGGTTTTAAGTAAACAAAATAAAATAATAAATATTTACTTTTTCTTTCCAACCGTAATATTTTTTCACTTTTCAATTATAAAGTAAATAATGATGCTGCACTAACTAACCATCACATTTCTCATGTCACCAACAAGTGTGGAGGTGAAGGGTGATTGTACAATCCATTGTTACAAATTGTTACATCAAAAACTTAAACCGCCGCACTGCAGCGAAGAGCACTGCGGGGAACTTTGGACCCCTGCGTCACTAATCTTTACAACTCACAAGGTCAAGTGAGGTGTCATTGGACAGGACAGAGTCTGGCCTTTGCATTGATACCAAACCTGCCCATGCAAAATCTAAAAGAAAAGAAACCAATTTTTTATTTATTATTAGTTCCAAAGCGATGGCATTGTCCATTTGTCATGTATAAATTGAGCAATACCACTGCCATTACTCCCCTTCTCATTTCCCACGCTGGGAGCAAGGTCAGTGTTTTATACATAGTCATATTGTTCTTTAAAACATGTTCCAAAGCACAATATTTTGGTTAAAATTGTATATTTTCTCAGAAAACTGCAGTAACAGGTTGCCATTTCACATTTGTTTTATCATGAGTGTTCTATAGAATATATAACCACAAAGGTTTGGAAGATTAAAAGGGGGGGGGATATGTACACTTTTAAATGATTGAAATCTGAATGAAAAATGAATCACACAGTATCTGCCTAGTTAGATATACCCGTATCTGCACTATTAAATAACCAGAAATATGTTTTCATTTCACTAAATTACAAAAAAAGCCACCAAAATCTTCAGCTCCAGGCCCATAGAGATCTTAATCCGGGCCTGCTCTGTAGTATTGTGGAAGAATGCAGGGGTGGACCATGTGGTCCTATATTGAAAAGATATGATTCTGGTCAAGGCGTCAGTGCACCCAGATATTGTGCCTTTGGTGCCAGGCCAGCAAGTATCCTCATACAATAACCCCTCTGTGGTATTGTGGAAGAATGCAGGGTTGGACCCTGCGGTTCAAAAAATTAAAATGATATAAATCTGGCACAGGCGTCAGTGCAGCCAAATATTGCGCCTTTCATGCCAGCAAGTGCCTTAACACCGTAACCCTTTTGTGGTATTGTGGAAGAGTTCAGTGCTGGAGGTTTTGTGAATGCAGAAGACATCCCCGATCTATTCCATTACTTCAGCATCAGGGGATTGATAGCTGCTGATCCAGGACTGATTGATTTTTATAAATGTCAGCCGGTCTACAGAGTCGGTGGACAGATGCACTCTTTTGTCTGTGACAAAACCTCCAGCGGCACTGAACGTCCTTTCGGAAAGCACGCTAGATGAAGGGCAACCTAGTAGCTGCACAGCATATTGGCTAAGTTCTGGCCAGTGATCCAATCTCAACACCCAGTAAGCCAGTGGATCATCTGCTGGAAAGGTATCCAGGTCTGCCCTTGCCCCTAGGTAGTCCTGCACCATATGGTGAAGACGCTGGCAATGGGTGCCTACATTTGACGTCCCTGGGCGTCGAGGACTAAAAAAATTAAAAAATGCATCAGTCAAGCGGCCCTGGCCTTCACCACTATTCCTCTGATCACCCGCAGCCTCAGAAGCACGTGTGTCAACACTTGGTAATCTACCAGTGCCTGGAAAGGTGTTACACAAGTGTCGCTTTAGAGCGTCCTCAAGTTTTTTCATCCTGTGCTCCCTCTGTGCGGGCAGGATGAGCTCTGTAACTTTACCCTTGTATCGTGGATCAAGAAGGGTTGCCAACCAGTAATGATCCCTCTCCTTGATAGCACGAATCCTGGGGTCCTTTAGCAGGCTTTGCATCATTAGGGAGCCCATGCAGCGTAGGTTGGAGGTGGCATTAGCTTCCGAGTCTTCCTGGTCAATGAGGATGACCGTATCGTGCACTTCCTCCTCCACACGCACTAGCCCTTGTGTTTCTGGGCACACGAAACCCTCCCTTGAGGAATACCCACCTTCAATGCCCCCACTACTTAAATATTCTGCCTCCTCCTCATCCTTCTCCTGTCTGATCTGAGTAGGACTCGCTGGAATGCTGTCTGCGGAAAGACTGGGGCCTTGAGAGCTAGGGAAGGCCTCCTCTTCCTCCCGCTGCTCTGCCTCTAGAGCCACATCTATAATTCCCCGCAGAGTGTGCTCCAGCAGGAACAATAAAGGAATTGTGTCACTGATGCATGCACTGTCCCTGCTCACCATCCTCGTTGCCTCCTCAAATGGTGACAGTACAGTGCATGCATCCTTGATCATCAGCCACTGCGGGGGGGAAAAAAAACAAGTTGACCTGAACCTGTCCTTGTGCCATACTCACACAGGTACTTGTTGATGGCCCTCTAGCAATGCTGCAGCGTCTGCACAAGCAGCAATGTCGAGTTCCACCTGGTGGACATGTCACAGATCAGACGTTTTGTGGGAAGGTGGAATTCTCTTTGAATTTCTGCCAGGCGAACGCTTGCTGGGAATGACCGTCTGAACTGGCTGCAGACTTTTCTGGCCTGGATGCGAAGCTCTGGCAGCCCTGGGTACTTGGTTAGGAAACGCTGTACCACTAGATTTAGGACGTGTGCTAGGCATGGTACATGCGTCAATTTACCCTTGCGTAGGGCGGAGAGAAGGTTGCTGCCATTATCGCAGACGATCATTCCCAGCTGAAGCTGGCGTGGTGTTAACCATCTCTGCACCTGCCCCTGCAGAGCTGACAGAATTTCTGGCCCGGTGTGGCTCCTGTCCCCTAAACAAACCAGCTCAAGCACAGTATGGCATCTTTTTGCTTGAGCCATTGCGTAGACCCTGTCAGGTGTTGGTTTAACTGCCACTTCGCCAGAGACAGAGAAGGAGGAGGAGGAGGAAGAGGGAGAGGTGGTGGTGGTGGAGCAGACAGACCTCATACAAGCAGCTTTCTGGAGGTGTGGTGGATGAACAAGCTCCAGCACAGAGCCCAGTCTTGGATCCCTCCCAGCTGCAATCAGAGTTACCCAGTGTGCCGTGAAGGAAATGTAACGACCCTGTCCATGCTTGCTGGACCACGTGTCTAAAGTCACATGCACCTTGCTGCTGACTGCCTTTCCCAATGACTGGATAACATTGTCTTCCACGTGCTGGTATAGTGCTGGAATGGCCTTGCGTGAAAAGTAATGGCGTTTTGGAACCTGCCACTGTGGTACAGCACATTCAGCAAATTCACGGAAGGGAGCAGAGTCCACCAGCTGGAAAGGCAGCAGCTGCAATGCGAGTAATTTTGCTAAGCTGGCATTTAGACGCTGTGCGTGGGGATGGTTGGGACTATATTTTTTCTTTCGCTGCAGCAGCTGCGGCAACGTAATCTGACTGTGTAAATCTTCAGCTGCTGGGATGATGTCACATTGTGAGGAAGGACCTGGTACATCCATTACTGTAGCATCATCCCTGTCGGTGGAGGTTGTAGGCAATGACATGGCAGGACATACAGTGGGGGTAGAGACAGATGAGGAGGAGGAGGAGGACCTATGCAAAGTTTTGCGCCAACGGGATGTGTGGCAGTTGTTCATATGTCGCCTCAAGCACGTGGTACCCAAGTGTCCGGTATCTTTCCCACACTTAAGCCTCATCTGACATAGATTACAAATAGCAACGCTGCGCTCTACTGCACATTCTTAAAAGAACTCCCAGACAACAGAGTTCCTGCATGTGTTCTTTGAGACAACAGCGCTCTGCACCGGAGCAGCTCTGACATGTGATGCCTTGGACTGGCTAGTGCTACGGTTGGTCACAGAGGATGTTGTGCCTCGTGTTTGCTGTGCCTCTTCCTCCCCCTCTTCCTCACTTAATTCCTCTGTTCGATCAGGCACCCAGGTGGAGTCAGTGAAATCATCATCAATGTCATCTTCACCCCCTATCTCCTCGTCACTGGAGCCAACTTGGCAGTATGCTGCTGGGGCAACATGAGTGCCAGTTATTTGTGTGTCATCACTGGCACCCCCTTCCTCTAGGTTGATTATACTCCCTTCCTCAACCTCAGAGATTGAATCAGAGCACTGTACTTGCTGCGCATCCTCAAGCAGCATGTCACTGTCATTGTAGTCAAACAATTCAGCTGACTCCTCTGTGTGTGATAGCGAGGCTACGGCAGGAGTAGCTGTGGACATGGAGGCTGCATTAGATGCTTTGGCAGCTGAGGTGGACTGTAAAGCACTAGAAGCCTGGCTGGCAGAGGACTCGGAGGATGAGGATGGCCTGGTTAGCAAATCCACCAAGTCCTCTGTATGTTGCTGCTGCTTAAGACGGCCAGCACCAGTTAGAAAGAGGATGCACCACGTCCACCACGACCAGAGGCACAGCCTCCCGACACAGGGGCTGCTTGCCCTCTTATCTGTGTCTGGGAGCATCTGCCTGTCCTTTTTGTTCTTTCAGACATGGTGAGTGATATATAGATTAATATATACAGAACTCTGATTCAACTCTGGTATAAAGATTTAAAGAACTCTGGTATAACTCAGTGAGACACCCTGATAGCTGGCAGCCAGTGATAAGACACAGATTACAAGTCTCAGACACCTCCTATAAATCAGTGAGACCCCTTGATGGGTGGCAATGAAACCTCCTATAAATCAGTGAGACCCCTTGATGGGTGGCAGCCAGTGAGAACACACGGATTATAACAATTCCCAAATGTTTTAAAGAAATTAGTGAGCCCCAAAATACTGTGTGGTACTGGTTGTGTGACAAGACACAGATCACCTCAATTCACAAATGTTTTAAAGAAATTTTTAACCCCCAAAAAGACTTGCTGGCTGTGTGACAAGACACAGAAGATGACCTCAATTCACAAATATTTTAAAGAAATTTGTAAACCCCAAAAAAACTTGCTGGCACATTGACAAGACACACATCACCTAAATTCCCTGATATTTGGTAGAAATTAGACCCCCCCCAGACCCCCCCCAGTAGCGTGGCAGACGGCAGTAACAACACACAACTATCTCCTCTGAAATTTCCTCTGAAATGCGTGCAGAATCGGCGCGTGGAAACGTTATATAGTGTGCTGCGGAACTTAGCTCTGTGAGCCCATGATTGGGAAAATTTGCCCAATCAGGACTCTGAGCCGTGATTGGCATAGTGTTGAACCTGTCTTGCACCAGACCTGTGGTCAGGTGCAAGGCTGTAGCCAATTACGAGCTTCAGGCCAGTGGGAAAATGCATTGTGGTCCATTGTGGTCGAACATGCAGTGAACACCCGGAAATGTTCGGTGTTCGCGATCTAATCGAACAGGCTAAGTTCGGGTCGAACTCCGAACTGTCCGAACCGAACAGCTCATCCCTACTGATGACGCTGAGTGATGAGGCATTGACGGCTATCTTTTTGAAGTGTTTCTTCCTTTCAGGAACTGTATTTATTCACATTGGCTAAGAACCAGTCTGTTTGGAATGCTCACAGACGGACCAGACAATCTAGCTTTTCATTATATTTCCTACATATTTATTTTTTGTGTTTATCTGTATATTTGTGTTGTTTTTTTTAATATCTTGCATTTATTACTTTGAATTGTTACAGTTGTTACAGAAATACAATGTTCTTGAACCCAGGACATACTTGAAAACGAGAGAAATCTCAATGTATCCTTCCTGGTAAAATTACTTTATAAATAAAAAAATATATAGTTAGAATTTTCTCTGGATAGCCTAACCATATGTCCATGGAGCAGGGCTATTAGCAGCCTCAAGCAATTGATTGCATTTTCTTTGCTTTCTACTCCAACTTTACTATACCTGCAGACATAGGCGTGCGCACGGGGTGTGCTGGGTGTGCCTGGGCACACCCTAATGCCGGCCCCCAGCACACCCCGCAGGCCCACGGAACACTCTGGGTCCCGGCTGGCCACATCCCATGGATAGCCACCAGGACCCTTCATTTCCGCAGGCCTGGCAGCAGCCTCTGCTTCCCTGGTAGTCCGGTGGCTGTGGGGTGCTTCCATTGCGATCTGTGTTTCACGCACAGACCGCAGAGGACGTCCCGCAGTGAGTGACTGGATGCCAGCGCCGGCGATCGCTGATGACCTGTCACCTGATCGACGGCGCTCACTGTGTCAGTGACTCCAGTCCAGTGGTCCAGTCACTCACTGCGGGACGTGCTCTGCGGTCTGTACGCGAAGCACAGATCACAATTTATTTATTTATTTTATTTATAAAAGGATTTTACCAGGAAGGATACATTGAGATTTATCTCGTTTTCAAGTATGTCCTGGGTTCGAGAACATTGATTGGTTACAGAAATACAAAATAGTAAAATGCAAGAAATTAACACAAGACCAAATATACAGATTAACAGAAAAATAAATATGGAGGAAATAAAGTCATTATGTTACATGTTTACAGGTGCATTCCGTATTGAGGTATGTTAATAGGGAAGTCTTAAGGGACTTTAGACTGGGGAAAGATTTGACGGTGTCTGGGAGGTTATTCCATATTTGCGGTGCTCTGTAGGAAAATGAGGATCGAGCCATTTTCTTTTTGTATTGCGGTATTGCAAGTAAGGTGCTGGTCCTGGATCTGAGGTTATAGGATGAGGGAACTGCTGGGGGAAGCAGCATATTCAGGTAGGGTGGTAGCTTCCCAGAAAAGCTCTTAAACACCAGGTTGGAAAGGTGAAGGGTGCGTCTAGAGTCCAGTGATGGCCAGTTTAGTTCTTTTAACATGTCACAATGGTGTGTCATGTAGTTACATTGTAGCACAAAGCGACAGAATGAGTTATACAATGTAGTAAGTTTCTGAAGGTGTGTTTGCGGGGCGGCTGCATACACTACATCTCCGTATTCAATGGCTGGCATAAGCATTTGTTGTACAATCTGCTTTCTTACCGCGGGGCTCAGGCAGGATTTGTTTCTGTACAGGGCACCTAGTTTGGGGTAGAGTTTAGATGAGAGTTTCGATGTGGGGGCCAAAAGATAGATTTGGGTCTAACCACATACCTAGGTATTTGAGAGAAGTGACTGTGGTCAGCGTGCTATTTGATTTTGTCCCAACACATAGATGGGGTGTTTGCAATTTGTGTAGTTTAGGTGCGGTTCCAAAGAGCATTGTAACAGTTTTGTCAGTATTTAGAAAAAGTTTGTTATTTGCGATCCACTTTTCTACCCCTGTGAATTGTTCTTGCAGCACAGCCTCCAGCTGTGGGAGATTTGGTTTGCTGGTATAGATTACAGTGTCGTCTGCATACATGTGTACAGTTGAAGCTTTGCAGACATTGGGCAGATCGTTTATGAATATTGTGAATAGCAGGGGGCCAAGTATTGAGCCTTGTGGTACACCGCACGTGACTGGGAGGGGGAGGGAAGTGCTGTCAGAAATGGACACAAATTGAGACCTATCAGACACATATGATTGGAACCAGGTTAACGTACTATCACCAATACCAGAGTTCTTAAGTTTTTGTAATAGGATGCCATGGTCTACTGTGTCAAAAGCCTTGGCAAAATCAAGGAAGATGGCTCCAGTTAGATTTCCTTGTTCCATGCCAGCTTGGATATCATTACAAACTTTTAAAAGGGCAGTTGTAGTTGAATGGTTTGGACGAAAGCCTGATTGATCTGGGGTTAAATAGTTCTGATACTGATAATAATCACGTAATTGAGTGTAGACACATTTTTCCAGAATTTTTGACATTACAGGGAGCAGTGATATTGGGCGGTAGTTGGATACCAAAGTATTGTCTCCACTTTTATGGATAGGTACCACCCTTGCAGTCTTCCAGAGTTTGGGTATGTATCCAGTCGCCAGTGATTCATTAATCAGGGTTGCGACAGGTTTTGCAATTGCTGGTGCACTGATTTTCAGCAGCATTGCTGGGATTTGATCAGGTCCAGACTGGTATTTCATTTTTTGGTTACGGAGAAGTTTAGTGATGGCACTGACAGGCACTGGCCTAAAACTGAATTTCTCTGGGTTACGGGGTCTTTGCACTGTTGGTGGGTCCTGACCTGCGTGCGGCCTTTCTGATTGCGTGTCATTTCCTAGCTTAGCAATCAGGGTGGTGGTGCATCCAACAAAATAATTATTAAAAGCATTTGCTACATCTAGGGGGTGTTGTACAGTTTGGTTGTTTACTTTTAAAGCAGCTGGTTGGGAGTGGCTGGGGGGTGCTTGTATGTTACTTATGATTTTCCAAAAATTTCTGGGGTTTGATATGTTATTGTTAAAATTTTCATTGAAGTATTGGGCTTTAGCCATTTTTGTTTCTTTTGTGCATTCATTCCGGCATTTTCGGTATTCACAGTGATCGTTCATGGATCCAGTACTCTTGAACTTTGACCACAGGGAGTCTCTAAGCTGGTACATATGCGTGAGGTCAGCTGTAACCCAGGGGAGATGGGCCCCTTTTACTCGCACTTTGCGCAGTGGGGTATGGGTGTTCCAGACTTTCAGGAGCTCGGCTTGAAAGTATTCAATTGCACAGTCCAGGTCTGGGATTAGGTTTAGTCTGTACCATGGGAGCTGTTTGAGATCATTTAGGAAGGATTCAAGATTAAATTTCTTGAAAGACCTGGTGATTATTACCTTTTGGTGGACATTTTATGGCCCTTATTTTGCGCACACAGTACACTAGGCAGTGATCACTGAAACTGTTAGCGAGAACGCCTGCCTCCTGTATTCGATCAGGACATGAGGAGAGAATCCAGTCCAGCAAGGTGTGGTTAGGGCTTTTCATATTAATGCGAGTGGGGGAGGAGATTAATTGTGTTAGCTGCAAAGCCTTGAACAGTGAGCAGTGTTTATTGTTTTTAGGATTCAGCCAATCAACAGTAAAGTCGCCGAGGACCAGCAGTTTGCTTTTTTGGTTTTGAGCGACTAATTTACTAAGAATTTGGGTTATGTCAGAAAGGGATTGCACTGGGGAACTTGGTGGGCGGTAGAATCCAGCAACAATAATTGTTTTACTGAATGGGATCTCAATAGTACCAGAAAGGAAATCAAATGTGGCCGGGGAGCTAGGATTCTGCAATGGGGTGAACTTTATGGAGTTGTCAACATAGATAACAATTCCCCCTCCTCTCTTAGCTCTGTCCTTTCTAGAGCATGGAAGCACCCCACAGCCACCGGACTACCAGGGAAGCAGAGGCTGCCGCCAGGCCTGCGGGGGCTTGAAGGGTCTCCATGGGATGCGGCCAGCCACGTTCCCCCTCCTTGACCCCCCCCCTTCTGGACCCGCAATACGCAACCCCCTCCCTGCAAAAAGAGAGGTAAGCAGGAGAGGGGGCAACTCTTGTATTTAAAATATTTTTTACACTGCACATTACTGGGGTTTTATTGCTGTGGACTTTGTGATACACTCCTATACACTGGGCACATTACTGGGGGTTTTATTGCTGTGGATTCTATCAGAATCCACAGCAATAAAACCCCCAGCAAAGTGCGGTGTGTATGAGTGTATCACAGAAACCTCAGCAATAAAACCCCCAGTAATGTGCAGTGTGTATGCGCCTATTACTGGGGTTTTATTGCTGTGGATTCTGTGATAGGCTCATACACACTGCTCATTACAGGGGTTTTTATTGCTGTGTACTTTGTGATATGCTCATAAATACCACACTTTACTGGGGGTTTTATTGCTGTGGATTCTGTGATACGCTCATACACACCGCACATTGCTGGGGGTTTTATTGCTGAGGGTTCTGTGATACGCTCATACAAGCACATTGTGTATGAACGTATCACAGAATCCGCAGCAATAAAACCCCCAGCACTGGACTGTATGGCTGTGTCTGTAAATGCATGTATTTGTCTTTAAACAGGCTGTTGTGCGTAAAATTCGGCACCCGTGTCCTTGTCTCAGCCCGGCGTTGCCCCCTTACCCTGCATCCAAAAGGCTGGTATTGCTCCTAGAATCGCCACAAGATCTTCTGCCTGCACTGCACAAAGTAAGAATAGTGAATAAAGCATTGTGTGATACAGGTAGGAGACTAAATATTGGTGCTTGGCAGCAAGAGGTTAACCTCCCTGGCGGTCCGATTTTGACATATTTTTATATGTCAAAATCGGTGCATTTATTCAGCCCCCTGGTGGTTTTCCCGAGTGTGGCTCGGGGTTAAATTTCAATGCTGAAAGCAGTAACCCCGAGCCACACCTGGGCTGTTACATACCTGTCCCTGCGCTCCCTCGACTATCATCTCGCAGTCACCTCTGGCAGATCGCGACGTCCTGGTTCCTGTTGTGAGTGGCTGATTCCCTGCACTTTGGGGGCCCTGCGGTGAATGGTGAATTCACCGCAGGGTGGGGCAATTTGATTCCCCGAAGTGCGGGGAACAGTCGGCGACATTTCAGTGCTCTGTGAATGATATATTTTGGCTGAATATGTGTCTGTGTGTGTCTCTGTATGTTTGCATAGTGGTGCGTAAATATATATGCACGTGTATATATGTATGTGTATATATACAGCACTGGTGTGCGCAGCCCGTTACATTAGGGTGTGAACCCATAGAACATTTATTCGCTGAAAACATAGGTTTAGAATATTTTGCTCAAAATGCACATTTTTCATTAGAAATAACGAGCCTGTAAACAGAGATACAGTCAGTTTTTATGTTAATCATGAACCAGATAAGGGACATCTAAAATGTCAATGTAGGAGGTGAAAAAGGACCTCTTCATCATCTTCTTGAGCCCACCAGGCACACCCCCCTGTGCACGCCTATGGGCAAAACCATTGTTTATGTTGAGATACAATCACGATGTAATTTAATGTTAATGTAATTTATCATGAAACAGATAAGGAACATCCAAAATATCTATGTAGGGTGTCAGTGATGAACCCGTCACTCAACATTAGGGTGTGCCTGGGCACACCAGGCACACCCTGTGCGCACACCTATGATATACAGTCAGGTCCAGAAATATTGGGACATCGACACAATTCTAACATCTTTGGCTCTAATACACCACCACAATGGAGTTGGAATGAAACAAACACCATGTGCTTTAACTTCAGCATTTCACTTGCTGAAGACAAAACTGAAGGGAAAATGCCCCAAGTACAAGCAGGAACTGAAGACAGCTGCAGTAGAGGCCTGGCAGAGCATCACCAGGGATGAAACCCAGTGTCTGGTGATGTCTATGCATTCCAGACTTCAGGCTGTGATTGACTGCAAAGGATTTGCAACCAAGTATTAAGAAGGGAAAGTTTGATTTATGATTATTATTCTGTCCCATTACTTTTGGTCCCTTAACAAGTGGGAGGCACATCTGCAACTGCAAACTGCTGCAAGTCCTACACCGTTCACCTGAGTTGGATGTACATACCCTCAAATTAAAGCTGACAGTCTGCAGTTAAAGCACATTGTGTTTGTTTCATTCCAACTCCATTGTGATGGTGTATAGAGCCAAAGATGTTAGAATTGTGTCGCTGTCCCAATATTTCTGGACCTGACATATATATATATATATATGTGTGTATATATCCAAGCATCCACTGCAACTGGTCATGCCTACCTCCTAGCTGATGAGGGTCCAACAAACCCGAAACAGCGCTGTCCTAGGAGTGGTTTTGATCAGTTGCATAAACCTTATCCTTGCTACAAAGCCACAGTGTGGCATAGCCTTGATTTTAGGGTTCTGTGTAATAACAGATCCAGGATGCATAAAGGTGAGACAGAGGTCATTTGCATATCCTACCCAGAGTTGCTTGCTGCATATGCGGAATATGGCACAGGAGCTCTGGGATGCAATTCATCAAATTGCTGTGATGTGCAAGTGGCTTCTGCAATAATAAACACACTTATTATAGTGTGGAGGCTTTTTATCTCACTTTTAGTCCTTCACCATAACCATTGTAAACACACACACACACTTACTTTTGGGTGCACACCCTAATACAATAGGCTGTGCACGCCTATGCCTGCAGGGCGTTTCTCACTGTTACAGATGGGGTTTCTTCCTGGGGTCACGAATTGGAAATTTACAGAGCTACAACGGCTGCTATCCCTGTCATATTACACATTAGCTTTACGACCAAGATAAAGTATCAGATGTAGGTACAGACACCGTATGTCTATGTGTCTCCTATACATCTGCAATTTGTGTTTCTGTCTTATGTCTTTGTCTTCTTACTATATTATTTTTTTGTTGTTGTTTGACTTCTGTTTCAAGAAAACCCCCTTTATTTGTGGGCTTCTCCTGTATATCTGCAAGTGGACAACTATGTTTTGGACTATGTTTAGTCCAGGCAGTTTTTTCAAGTCAATGGTTTGCATCTTTTTAGCAACAATAATTTTTTGATTTCTACATTTCAATCTCCTACTTCGAGATATAAAGGTGTGTAGATGTATATATGTGTGCAAATATATAGCTATTTAGCTGTATATATGTGTGCAAATATATTGCTATTTAGCTATATGGATGAGCAGATATATTGCTCTGTAGATATATAAGTGGATAGCTAGCTATATAGTTGTGTAGATATATTAGTGGGTTGGGGAATAGCAGTGTAGATCTATATGTGGACAAATATATAGCTGTGCAGTAGGTGCGGACTAGACATCAGCCATTGTCCAATGGGCTGATGGACTACAGGGCTGTCCAGCTGGCCAGCAAGAGGGAAACCCGGTCTGTAAGGAAAGCTCCCTCCAGCTTTGTGCCCTCACCCTCCATGGCACGATTCAATCTTTCCCACACGATCAGGGTTATTGAGAGAGCACCGACATGTCCCCAACATTTCTGTGCTCTCCGGTTTAGTCCGATTTGCCGACCCTGCGGTGAATTCAACATTCACCACAGGGTCCCCGAAGTGCATGGAACAAGCCACCAAACGCATCCAAAAAACTGCCAAATCGATCGGGAAAAAATGCTGAATCAATTAAAAAAAAAACACTGAAACAATCTGAAAAAAGCCAACAACCCGCCGAACAGACAGCTCTTAGGATCACTTGGTCCTAATACTAGTTACTAACGCTACTTAATCTGTGATTTCACTTTGTGCTCCCCATGTTAGATATAGGGAGCGCAGAGTACAGTAAACTCACGCTACGAATCGCAAATTAACGAGCTCTGTTTTTTTTTTAATCCATTAGCGATTCAAATCCGATGTGGGCGCAGCGCTATGACCTCCTTTAAGCTAGCGCTGACGCTAGTGTTCGCTCGAAGGTGATAGAGCCCTGTATGTTTAAGGTCGTGCATGTATACTGTGTTTGTATTAGGGCTGTGCATCTTAACTGGCCTCACGATACGATTATGATTATCTTGTCAATGATTCAATTCGGTTATGCATCACGATTACTGACCAATGTGCCCATGGTTTTAGACTTACAGATTCCCACTCACTGATACAGACACAGGCACACAGATTCAAACACATGCACTCAAGATACACACAACCTACGCTCAGATTCACTCACAAACACTCACTGTTTATTAATAGTCCCCCTTCCGTGCACCTTCTTTCCCTCTTTTTCCATTGCCTTCCTCTAGTCTCTACTCCTTTCATGCTCTTCCTTTCTCCTTCTCGTGTCCATTTTCTTCCCTTATTTCCATGTAAAATGTCCCCCTTCCATGTCCATTTCCCTCTGCTTTATCATGTCCCCCTCCCTTTTCATGTTTATCTCCCTCCATCCTTTTTATGTCCAGTCTACCTCCCTTTATCATGTACACTCCTCCTTTTTCAGTCCATTTCACCCCCCTCCTTTTATGTTCTTTTGACCTCCTTACTTTTACATTTCTCCCCCTCCTTGTTCATTTCACCCTCCTTTTATGTTCATTTCACCCCCCTACTTTCGTGTTCATTTCACTCGCTCCTTTATCATTTCCCCCTCCTTTCATGTTCATTTTACCCCCTTTGTTTTATTTTCATTTCACCCCCTCCTTCCATTTCCCCTCCTTTTATGTTCAGTTCACCCCCTTTTTCATTTCTTTTCTTTTATGTTCATTTTATCCCATGTTCATTTCACCCTTGTTCTTTTCACCCCCATCCTTTTATGTTCATTCCCCCTCTTTTTAATTTACCCCTTTTCATTTCCCCTCCTCTTTTTTCATTTCCCTCTCCTTTTATGTTCATTTCACCCTATCATTCATTGCACCCCCCTTTTTCATTTCTCCGTTTATGTCCATTCTACCCCTCTCCTTTTCCATCTCCCTCCTTTTTCATTTCCCCCTCCTTTTTGTGTTCATTACACCTTAGTTTGGACCTGGGAGCCAGGAGCAGGGCTTTGCTTCATTCCTCTGTGGCTGCACATACATTGAGCGCTGGGAGGAAATGACATTCTATGATCGCTGCCCCAGTGAAGAGTAAATATGGCTGCCTGGAAGGAAGCAGGGTCCTACGGCTTTGCCTCCCAAAATGGCGGAGGTCCGAAGTGTGGCCAGTGACTCGATGCTGAGATGCAATGCATCAATTCAGCATTGGAATGCCTATTTGACAGCCCTAGAATGGATCTGGAGTATATATGGCTTTGTTCATAGCCATGTACACTATATTGCCAAAAGTATTCACTCACCTGCCTTGACTCGCGTATGAAATTAAGTGACATCCCATTCCTAATCCATAGGGTTCAATAAGACGTTGGTCCACCCTTTGCAGCTATAACAGCTTCAACTCTTCTGGGAAGGCTGTCCACAAGGTTTAGGAGTGTGTTTATGGGAATTTTTGACCATTCTTCCAGAAGCGCATTTGTGAGGTCATACACTGATGTTGGACGAGAACGCCTGGCTCTCAGAACACCTTTGGGATGAATTAGAGCGGAGACTATCGGGTGGAGGTCAGGACTCTGTGCAGGCCGGTCAAGTTCATCCACACCAGATTCTGTCATCCATGTCTTTATGGACCTTGCTTTGTGCACTGGTGCACAGTCATGTTGGAAGAGGAAGGGGCCAGCTCCAAACTGTTCCCACAAAGTTGGGAGCATGGAATTGTCCAAAATGTCTTGGTATGCTAAAGCAGTCAGAGTTCCTTTCACTGGAACTAAGGGGCCAAGCCCAGCTCCTGAAAAACTTTACACTTGGCACAATGCAGTCAGACAAGTACCAGACAAGTACTCCTGGCAACCGCCAAACCCAGACTCGTCCTTCATATTGCCAGATGGAGAAGCACGATTCGTCACTCCAGAGAATGCGTCGCCACTGCTCTAGAGTCCAGTGGTGGTGTGCTTTACACCACTGCATCCAGCGCTTTACATTGCACTTGGTGATGTATGGCTTGGATGCAGCTGCTCGGCCATGGAAACCCATTCCATGAAGCTCTCTGCGCACTGTTCTTGAGCTAATCTGAAGGCCACATGAAGTTTGGAGGTCTGTAGCGATTGCCTCTGCAGAAAGTTGGCGACCTCTTCGCACTATGCGCCTCAGCATCTGCTGATCCCGCTCCGTCAGTTTACGTGGCCGAGTTGCTGTTGTTCCCAAACACTTCCACGATCTTATAGTACAGCTGGCAGGTGACTGGAATATTTAGGAGCGTGGAAATTTCACGACTATCACCGTTCCACGCTGGAATTCACTGAGCTCCTGAGAGCGACCCAGTCTGCATGCCTAGGTGCTTGATTTTATACACCTGTGGCCATGGAAGTGATTGGAACACCGGATTCTGATTATTTGGATGGGTGAGCGAACACTTTTGGTAATATAGTGTATGTGTATGGTTGGTTGTATACAGTTGTGTACGTGTGTGCATCTACTTTTGCTCTAAATTACATTAATATTGTGACTTGTATAAAGTGCTGCATTTGCAGAACAATTATCCTACGGGCAGGGCTGTGTGTTCCTTATGTTTTATTATGTATGTCACCTGTCTGTGCTTTCCCCATTGTAAAGCGCTATGAAATCTGTTGGCGCTGTACATAGTTACATAGGCTGAAAAAAGACTCGGGTTCAGCCTCTCACAATCACCTACTGCTGTTGATCCAAAAGAAGGTGAAAAACCCAGTCTGAAATGCTCGCCAATATGCAACACACTGGGAAAAAATTCCTTCTTGAGCCCAGAATGGCAGTCAGATTTCTCCTTGGATCAAGAACATTTTACCCACATATTAAATATTATAACCCTTAATATTCTGTGTCTGCAGGAAGTCATCCAGTCGTTTTTTAAAAGTCTGTACAGTCTCTGACCCAACCACCTCAACAGGCAGAGATTTCCACAGCTTTATTGTTCTCACAAGTATTTATACAGTGTATAATTTATACAGTAAGTGTAACTTGTCACCTAAAAAGTCTGGGAATAGCCTAGTTTTGGAGCCGCCCTCCACCAGCTTCCTTGAAAGGTGTGTGTTTTTCAGTGCTCCCCAGGAGGTGCGTCCAGGCACACAACATTGTGCCCCCCCCTACTGTAGGACAGACTCTGAGTGATGGCAATGTTAAAGGAAGAGTGAGTGTGGTGAGCTCAACCTATCACTCTTACTGTGAACTGAACACCAGCTCTTAACAAAAATTTGTAGAGTGCCCCTGTTACGTATATGTATAATGTCTAATCCCTGTACACAGACAATCTACCAACTCTGCCGGTCTTTATAGCCTGTGGCTAGAGATCTGGCTATCTAGACAGAGCCAAGGGTAAAACAGGATAGTCAAAACAATGTCAGGAGTCGGTGCCAAATCGGATAGCCAAACAGCACAAAGGATTATTTGCCAGAAGAGTTATCAAACAAGCCAGGGTCATACGCAGAGGAGCAATATAAAATCATACACAATAAGAATGCACGGAGAGGATAATGAACGTCAGGGCGAGGAGTGATGGCCAGCGCCTGTTTTTAAAACCGGCGGGCGCTGCATCATCACACGATCGGCGGTTATTTTTCTCGGCGGCCTGCCAGCAAGCAGCGAGGATGGTGCTGCGCAGGGCAACACCCCCCCCCCCTCAAACTTGTGCCTAGATCTGCCCCTAACTGCAACCATGATATCTTAAATCTGCATCTTTTTATAAAATTAAAAGTTACGAGTTCATATGTATTTCAACACAAGAAAACAGACATAAAAAGGTATAGACTACTTTTAAATAATTATAAAAGTAAAAAGGTATGGTCATAATAATACTGCTGCTGTGAAAGACTTTAGCTCAGCTTCAGCTGCCAAGTTGCAGAGTGTCCAGGATTGACTGCACAATAGAAGAGCTTTCGACTGGATTGGATTTAAATTGTCGGAAATTAATTGTGCTTTTAACCCCCCCCCCCCCCGGAGTACATTTGCTCTGGTTTCTGGACTTGTACAGTGTAATTATTTTCAAAGTACAGATACACTGTACATTTATATACATTAAAGGAGAAAAAGACCTCTATAATAAAAGGGGTTGCAAAAGAATGTTTTATCAAATTATTTTAAAGGTGGGCTTTTTATGTTGGTTAAATCCCATGGCAAACACGTGCACCTTTCGTCATTTTAAAATAATTTTTTTTCATTTCATGCCATATTTACCTTAATTCTTTTATTTACCACATATGATCTTTTACTAATATTTGAAGGGGAAATAAAAACTTAAATTTATGCCAGAAATTATTTAAAACCATTGACTATGGCACTATATTTTTGTTTCTTGGAGTTCAGGGGTTGAGAGACAGCAGTTTTCTACATAATGAAGCATAAAAAAAAATTGCTATATAATAAAACTTATAATTTACCACAGCTACAGAACCGTAACCATAACTATCTCCTTGTCAAATAGTCCACAACAGCACTTAAAACAAGCAGCCACTGTGTGTTTGGACCCTGGTATATACACTATATTGCGAAACGTAATCTGCTCACCCCTCCAAATAATCTGAATCAGGTGTTCCAATCACTTCCATGGCCACAGGTATAGAAAATCAAGCACCTAGGCATGCAGACTGTTTTTACAAACATTTGTGAAAGAATGGGTCGCTCTCAGCTCAGTGAATTCCAGCGTGGAACTGTGATAGGATGCCACCTGTGCAACACATCCAGTCGTGAAATTTCCTCGCTCCTAAATATTCCACAGTCAACTGTCAGCTGAATTATAAGAACGTGGAAGTGTTTGGGAACGACAGCAACTCAGCCACGAAGTGGTAGGCCACGTAATCTAACGGATCGGGGTCAGTGGATGCTGAGGCGCATAGTGCGAAGAGGTCGCCAACTTTCTGCAGAGTCAATCGCTACAGACCTCCAAACTTCATGTGGCCTTCAGATTAGCTCAAGAACAGTGCGCAGAGAGCTTCATGGAATGGGTTTCCATGGCCAAGGAGCTGCATCCAAGCCATACATCACCAAGTGCAATGCAAAGCGTCGGGTGCAGTGGTGTAAAGCACGCTGTCACTGGACCCTAGAGAACCAGCGACACATTCTCTGGAGTGACGAATCGCACTTCTCCATCTGGCAATCTGATGGACGAGTCTGGGTTTGGCAATTGCCAGAACGGTACTTGTCTGACTGCATTGTGCCAAGTGTAACGTTTGGTGGAGGGGGGGATTATGGTGTGGGGTTGTTTTTCAGGAGCTGGGCTTGGCCCCTTAGTTCCAGTGAAAGGAACTCTGAATGCTTCAGCATACCAAGACATTTTGGACAATTCCATGCTCCCAACTTTGTGGGAACAGATTGGAGCTGGCCCCTTCCTCTTCCAACATGACTGTGCACCAGTGCACAAAGCAAGGTCCATAAAGACATGGATGACAGAATCTGGTGTGGATGAACTTGACTGGCCTGCACAGAGTCCTGACCTCAACCCAATAGAATACCTTTGGGTTAGGCATCCGAGAGCAGTATAAACCAACGGTACCTTAAAACAGCTCCGATGCAAATTGGCAGCCTCTTAATGAATCACTGGAGGCCCATGAAGGGGAGCTGTGTGATATGAACCTCTGACAGTGGCAGGCCACATAACCACTTTACGCCGCCACCGGTCTGTGAGTCACAATGAAGCCTGCCACACCATCACTGAACACTTGCACAGCAGAGGAGAGATTTGTATGGTCTGCACCAGTCAGAGGGGGAACTCCAAATGCTCCCCTAGGCATTTTATTCCCACAACTGACCTCCAGGGATTTAACCACTTCTTCAGATCTAGGAGGATAAAGTATGTGAGCACTACAGTTTTTTTGTGGATGTGAAAACTTACTCAATATCGTGGCAGGGCAGAAACAGAAGCAATATTTTAGAAAGTAAAAGCCTAGGTTAAAAGAAGCAGCCTACAGCGAATATGTTTCTAATTTAAAGAATGATAACATTCTATCTTTGGAAACATAATTTGTTCATTTAAACCCTGCGTGAGATTTTCTCTGTTCTGACAATTTACCCACAGTTCAAGGTGGAAGCGAAAAAGAATGGTCTGTGTTATGAATGAAAAATCTGTGATTGTATCAGTATACGTGAATTAGTTTTTTGCAACAGACACAACCTTGATGAACTCCGTATGTAAGCTTCCTACGGTTTGATTGGAAAACATTTCCATGAAATAGGGATATTGTTTCATTTATGCATGAATCATTTCTCTTGTCTCCATGTATACTGTATGCAAATTGTAATGTGTCTATGCATAAATTGTTAATATTCAAAGATGTTTTAAATTAGTATTTTGTGTGTAGAAATGATGGAAGCTTTTGAACATGTGTTTACGAAGGCATGACATCACAAGAAGAGATCGTTATAGTGAACCATGTCGCTACTTTCTGGACATGGATAGAAACGAGGAGTCATAAAAGTCATTGATTTAAAGAACTCTCGCATTTAGACACTAGAAACAAAAAAAGGGAAAGCAGTGTTCGACGCACATGCATTGTTTTTCAGTGCAACTTTGAACCACATTTGCATAATTTTTCTACCCCTGTTCGGCGGGTCTTCGGAATCGATTCGGTAGTCTGTTTGGCGGGACTTCAGCAGGTCTTCAAATCCTTTTTTTTTTTTTTTAAATCAAATTGGCGCTTGTAGGACGCGTTTGGCAAGTCGGTTTGTCACACTTCGGGGACCATGTGGTGAATGCTGAATTCACTGCAGGGTCAGTGAATTTAACTCGAAATGTGGTGAACGAGAGAGACGTTTCGGTGCACTCTGAAGAACTCCTTATGCCAAAACCTAAAGGTCATGTGTGAAAAACAAAGTACACCCTTACTGCTTACATTGGAATTAAGTGGATAAGAATAGACAGGTGCTTCTAATCAAATGCTCTTTGAAGACGTCGCCTCCCCCTGCAGCTAATGACGCTTGTTGGCTACAGGGCAGGCCGAAATCAGCAGCTCACACGGCACCTGTACACATCGCTGCGGTTAACTCACCCCTGACGGGCGACACCCGCCCATCGTCAAGGAGTTAGATCATTAGCAAGTGTGATCACCTCTATAAAAGCATTGGTTTGGCAGTTTGCTGGTCTGGAGCATTCAGGGGTGTGTTATCAGCAATGATCTTATAGTTTACAATCAAGAATTGCTTCTCTAAATTTAGCAATCTCACAAGCAATTTTTAACAATGTTACCTTTGCATTAATGATACACTCCCTCTTTATGACTTTTACGTAGAGCTATAGGAGGTGAATCCCATGGACATGGGATATTGTCAAAATAAAGACAAATTTTATCTACTTTGAGAAAAAAATTTAGTGGCTCCTTTAGCACTTTTCATAGTTTCACTTTTTTACGTCTTTCAAATATAACTTGAAACGTGTGTTTAGCATGGAAACAAAGCCTGAATAGTCCCAAAGGAAAAAGTTATATACTGTACAATTTGGCTACATACAGGTCAATGGCGGTGAATGACACCAAAACACTCACACTAACATGGCCTCCAGTGCATGCAAATGTTTAAGCTGCACAGATGAATATACCATAAAAATGCCATCTGCACGATGACTCGCATATATCAACACAAAGCATAAGCAGGTTTTTAGTATCCTTGAATAGACATTAAAGGCCTAAGCCCACCTGCCACTAAAGGGTAACGTCAAACGAACGCATTTTTCGCATCGGCCGTCAAAAAGTGCATCCGAACGCACTGACGTACTTTTTTTTACAGTGGACGTGAAAGCGGTCGAACTATGCGCATTTTCGTGCGTGTTTGTTTACGGATCATCAATAAAACAGTGTCTGGTCGTTATGTAGGCTGGACATTAGCAGCGTCTGACATCTAATCACACAACGCTATGCCGACACAGCGCACTCTTAGGCTAGGGTCAGACGAGCGTGATTTCTACGGACTGTACGTCCGTGCAGTACGGACGACGCAGTAGTGGTCACACAGTCTGTTTTTTCACTGAAGTTATTTTTGACGGATGTAGGAGGGAAAAATAAATTAAAATGCAAAACCATTTTGTCCGTGAAAAATGCTGGACGTATAAATGCAGTCCGTCTGACCACGTTCCATCACTCACACACAAAGCTATGCAGACGTTGCGGACGCAGCGCACTTTGTACGGCCGTTCTAGCGGTTGTACGTTCTTGCCTGCCTTGCGTCCGTGGGCCCCGGCCGTTGTGCGTCCGCAGTTCAGTGCGGACGTACTTCGTGTAACGGACTCCGATGGGCTTCCGGTCATGCTATCACGGACGTACTTTTAGGCGCAATCACGGACGTGAACACTACGCTCGTCTGACAGCAGCCTTAAGTCAGTACTAGCGGTTCTACTTTCTCCAAAAAATGCGTTTGTTTGCCGCTTGCGTTGCGCAGCCGGACTTTCGTGCGGCCGTACTTCGTATAGTGGCCGTCATTTGCTGCTACTACGGCCGTGATTAAGTGCGCCTAAACGCACGTTAAAAATGCGTTCGTCTGACCCCAGCCTAAAAAAGGTGGGACCCAACAATGCAAATACAAAGTCTCTTTTTTCACCTCCGAGACAAAATGGTGAATTTGTTTAGAACCAGCACAAGAGAACACCCAAATCCAAAATAACACAAAAGCAGTAAATATGACCTACACGCACAATACTTAAGTTGCTGCGCTCTATTCACAGCTATACTCTGGGCATTCGCGTAAATGAGCAGTTTTTGTATGTTTTCTGCATATAGTGGGGCTGGATAATGACAATTACCTCTGCTACGCAGGTTGGGAATGGAGCATGAGGCCGATTTTCTGTGTTTTTAACCATTTTCTGTATTGTGTAGTCAGGTAATATTTTGCAGCTTTTCCCATCAGGTTTTCTTTTTGCCCCAGTAGGGGATTGTTTGGTGTAAGGTATAAACCCATCATTTTGTCTTTTAGCGGAGAAAAAAAAAAAGCTGGAGGGTGGCTTTAAGTAGGAGCCACCTTCGGTTTGTCCTGACACTTTGATGTCCATTTAAGTAGAATACCAGCCTCTGTTTTTGCTTTGCATGGATATATGCGATTGAAACCACCAATTACCTTTTTTTTATTTTCAAACATGTTTTATGCATGGGTGAGTGGATCCACAAATGACATGGACACATGTTGTGCTTCATCCATGTAACCTGGGGTACTAAGTGTTATTAAAGTAAAAAACTAGAACAGTACCAGTGTGTAGTGCAATTTTTGTATTTATTTAAAAAATAAAAAGAATCCTGGTGATGTATCTGCAAACAACCGTTGTCTTGTTTCACATTCTTTTTCTTTTATTCATTCCCGTTGATGGCTTGTACACAACCAAAGGGAGAATCAATGTTGCAATCTTGTGGGCTTCATCGCTTGAAGCAATGGAGAACATCATTCTTTTAGTTATCTTCAAACCCATGGCCTTTGCTATTTCCAAAATCCTGAGAAGGAAAAACAAATTCAACAAATTCCTAACAAAGACATGAATTTACATAAAGTTACTTCATTTAAAGAAAACCCACTGCATGGATATCAAAAATCAACAAAACACCCGCCACAATCTGAGATCAAGAATCATTAAGGCTAGGGTCAGACGAACGCATTTTCGCGTTGTCTGTGAAAAAGTGCGTTTGAACGAATGGACGCATTTTTTCACGGAGTATGCGATAGCGGCCATACGATGCGCATTTGCGTTCGTGTTTTTGTACGGATCATCAATAAAACACTTTTGCATCTGGACGTTACGTTGGCCGGACATTAGCAGTGTCTGATGTCTCCTAATCACACACACACGCCGCTAGCGGACGCAGCGCACTCTGTACGACCGTACTAGTGGTTTCACGTTCTGGAAAAAATGCGTTAGTTTGCCACTTGCGTTGCACAGCCGCACTTTCGTGCGACCGTACTTCGTATATTGGCCGTCATTGCCCGTCATTTGCTGCTAGTGCGGCCGTAATTAAGTGCGCCAGAACGCACATTAAAAGTGCGCTAGTCTGACCCTAGCCTTAGAGTTCCACAGTGTGTAGCAGCATGGCCGTTAAGCAAGGACAGGTAGGTGCCACCACAATGACAAGAGCAACCATCTCTAGGATATTTCTAGAGAAACAGAACTGGAACAGGCGCTCAACCTTTTTGTACAATTTTATTGAATACACATCAACTTCGTCACAGTTTGACAAAAAGAAAAAAACAATTTTAAGCTGAGCTCAGATTGTTTTGTTTTTTTTAGCCAAAACTTTGCTGCAAGTTGATGTCTGTCCAATAAAACTGTACAAGGAGGGAGACTGTCTGGTCCAGGTCTTCATTTGCTCAACAGGAACTATTTAGAGCGAGGTGGACTTTGCAGGGCACTAGTCAAAAAGAAGTAGGCTAGGGTCAAACAAACACATTTTTCACATTGTCCGTAAAAAAGTGCGTCCGAACGCATGGACGTACGTTTTCACGGAAGACGCGATAGCGGTCATACGATGCGTAATTTCGGCCGTGATTTTTTATGGATCCAAACCAGGAAACTTTGGGTGTCTGGACGTTATGTTGGCCGGACATGAGCAGCGTCTGACGTCTCCTAATCACGCACACACGCCGCTATGCGGACGCAGCGCACTCTGTACGCCCGTACTAGCGGTTCGACGTTCTTGCAAAAATGTGTTTGCCTCTTGCGTTGCGCGGCCGAACTTTCATTCGGCCATACTTAGTGTGTGGGCCTGCGTTGGACATCATTTGCTGCTACCACGGCCGTAATAAAGTGCGGCTGCACGCGCGTTCGCACTGCGTTCGTCTGACCTCAGCCGTAGCTGTGGACTCCATTCCACATGCAGGGAGAGTGTGATCATGCTCCCTGACAGTACAGTGCTACAGAACTTGTTAACGCTTTATAAATACTTGTAACTGGTGTTCCAAAGAACGACTGGATCCTGACAGTGGTTTTATGGAAACCCACTTGGTAGTGGAGGGTTTAAAGTTTAGAAGGACCAGTCAGCTGACACCCACCACAGGGCAGCAGTCATGTTACTCTGGTTTTATACGGAAGGAACGTTAAGAGGGTAAGCACCTTTGCGTTACAGCACTCGAATTTAAAATATGTGATTTCACGCACACTAATTTAAAGGAAATGGTTATGTTTTGTATTAAAGAAGTAATAACTTCCAAGCTGCAGGAGTTTGTGATCTGCCCATCATTTTCATCAAAAACAACAGTTTGTTACGCTTTGTCCTCTCACGCTCACCTGGCTTCTGTCAGCTTCATTTCCCTCTGTAAAAGTGTCAAGTCGACTTCAAATTCACATATATGCAAGGCCAAGGCAATGGCATGAGCTACTATTTTGGAATGCATTGTCCCAGAGATTGAGTTCTGCACTCTAGAAAGAGATATAAAAAGCCAACAGGTTAGTAAATTATTAATCCTATCCTGGCTCTTCTGTGTCTTATAATTAATGCATGTGCCTTCAGGCAGTCAAGCAAGAACCCATATTCAATCTTAAGGTTTTGAGGTCACAAGCACAATGAAAAACCTAAGAAATTCCAGTGTCACAGCTTTGTATTTTAGTTTATATCAATCATAAGACCAGGAGAAGAAATATTGAGTGTGTACACCTCAGAAAGTGGTCTGATTAGATGGGAATATTGGAACACACACACACACAAAATTAAGTTCACCATTTTCCTGTTAAAATTAGGGATATAAATCTGGATACAATTCCCACAATTTTTTTTTTAATACAATTGATGGTCAGAGAATCAGGGGAGGTGTAGTTCAGAAGAAACTGTGGGGCCGGAGTTTTAGATCCCTGCCGTAGAGCATTACAGCTATACTGGGACTGTAATCCAATAAATTCTTCCCGATTTGGCCTCCAGTTACAGGCCTTTCATGCACCCAATGCTTTGACTAGGATTGTGGTCTACAGTCAAAATACCATTGCTATTAGAAATATAGGGAGTCCTCTGAAGTTTTACAAAACAGAAATGAGAGTCCGTAACATAACCAAAAAACACCCTATGAAAGTAGTTCAAAAATGTAATTTTTGCCCACAGAGGAAACCCCACAAATCCTAGACAAGCATCCTTGAATTACATCAATAAGAGAAAGCATACCAATTAGGATTACTCAGAAAGAGTCCGAAACCTAATGGATAGATCATATTGTCATAAAATGTACCCAGTTGGCAAACCTAAAGCTGGCCAACTGATAATCAGGGAGTGGCAAATAAGTGAATACCTTTATTGGACAAAAACACTCCCAGATGCAAATTGTTAAAATAAACACAAAACATGCAACAGGTATATGGTGAGGAAAATTGTATCGATAGGGAGCGGCTAGTAATATATTGGGGGGGGACAGACGATTCTGTAGATTGATCAACAATTGAGTGCGTTGTTAGCAAAAGGGAGTTCCCCCTCAGGTGTTACTCTCCAACTTGAATGCAGTAACAAAACGATTGGAATCGCAACGGATTAGCTTCCTAGCCCTAATGCTCAGATTCTATACTTGCCCTCCTATACCAGACACCAACAACAACATAATTAAAACCAAAGACGACCCGTTAGCTCAACATATGTTTCGCCGATCCGCAGTCGGCTTCGTATGGAGCAAAAATGAAAAAGGTAGCTAATACTGCTGTGTCCGCCCCCTCCTTAAAAACGGGGAGACAAGAGAGTCAATCAACCAATCTGCTTCACATATTGGTATATTTTGCACTCTGCTCGAAATACCATTGGCTATCAGGAGACGGCTGACGCCTCTAGACTTCCGGCAGTCATTGCCAGTAAAGGATTCTCAACAAAATATTAAAAATGAACATTTGATTTATGATTATATTCATTCAAGCCCCTGAAAATTGGGGAGGGGGGTGGGCTGTATATAAAAATGGTTGCAGTTCCTAATAGTTCTACTTGACATTTATGTTCAATTCCTTGAATTAAAAGTTGAAAGTCTGCACTTCATATTCATTTGGATTGTTTTGTTTTAATTTTATACTGTTGGCATACAAAGCCAAATGTATGAAAATTGTGCCTGTGTCCAAATATATATGGACCTAACTACATACTGAAAAGAATGCTTATCATTTTTCTTTGGAGCTATCCAGAATTTAGTGATTCCTGACTAGGTGCACTCAGGACCTCTTCTCAAGCGCTACAGCAGACCGATGCGCACACAGAGCCTCTGGGCAGCCCCAGCGTGTGCCAACTCTGAGAAGCATGTACAGGAAAAAACTCTGCAGACCACTTCCATTGTGGCTCTTCTGCAGCAATCTCCCTCCGAAACATTCTATTCTTCCAGATTCCGAAAATTGGGAGAATCCAAAATTCGGATTAGGGACGCTCAACCTGTAATCAGGTTTTAATGTGGATAAGTGCAAGATAATGCACCTGGGATGTAAAAACCCAAGGGCTGAATATAGAATATTTGATACAGTCCTAACCTCAACATCTGAGGAAAGGGATTTAGGGGTTATTATTTCAGAGGATCTAAGGGTAAGTAGTCAATGTAATAGAGCAGCAGGAAATTCTAGCAGAATGCTTGGTTGTGTAGGGAGAGGTATTAGCAGTAGGAAAAGGGAAGTGCTCATGCCACTGTACAGACCACTGGTGAGACCTCACTTGGAGTACTGTGTGCAGTACTGGAGACCGTATCTCCAGAAGGATATAGACATCTTAGAGAGAGTTCAGAGAAGGGCTACTAAAATGGTGTACGGCTTGAAGGAGAAAAGTTACCAGGAAAGGCTTAATGATCTTAACCCCTTAAGGGCCGCTGACGTACCCTGTACGTCCTGTCCACAGGTCTCCCTTAGACCCGCGGACGTACAGGGTACGTCAGCAGCGCCTAATCCCCCTCCCGCCCGATACTCACCTCCCTCGCTGGATCCCACGGCGATCTGGCAGGGAGGAAGCCTGCCCATGTGATTTACATGGGCAGGCGAGGCTGATGACGTCGCCACGCTGCAATTATTTTTAGCAGTTGGCTCATGTATACTGTTGTCACTGGTGTTATGGTTACAAACAATTTATTGCCATTGGGGCTATTTTACTGCAGCAACCAACTTGAATAATCCATTGTGCAGTATTGTGTGTTTTTGTAGATTGGGTCAGCACTAGATTCTTCTTTATTCAGGGCAGCACCTTCTGGACACGAGTTACTTACCAATTAAATGGTGTATTTGTCCATGGTATGTGTCAGCGATACCTATCTTTATTCAACACAGTTTATTGACCCCTTTCTTGTATGTATTTAACTACTCAACTTTGATATAACATGTTTTCCAAATGAACGTTCGTATTTAGGGCTGTACCTTCTGGACATGAGATATTGACTAATTGAATGGTTTAATTGTCCATGGTATAGGTTGGTGATATTTAATCATTACCTAACTTAGCTCATTGGTGCTTGGTGTATCCCTTTTAGGACTGAGACCAAGTTTATTATAGAAGTTAGTTAATTGTTCAATCTAGGATCCTTATACTGCAGTACATTAGCTCATCCAGTTGTCTACTCTACACCCTCGATCTACTGTTAAGTGATATTCTAACCATACACTAATGTCTTAAGGAGACTAGCTAACCTGCTAACTAATCAACCAATTAAGTTGTATTTGCTGAATTGAGGATAGGGATAATTCATACTATTTTGGTCTCTCATTATACACATTTTCTCACTGTTTTTCAGTATACTGAGTATTTTTCTATATAGAATTGTATGTCTATTTTTAGAATCAATCTAATAAAAACTTATGTTTAATTTATGTCTTCTATTTGATACCAGCGCAAGTGGTTTTAACCATCTTATTATAGAGGAAGGGAGTATATTTAAAAGGAAACAAAGTAGCAAAACAAGAGGACATAGTCTTAGATTAGAGGGGCAAAGGTTTAAAAGTAACATCAGAAAGCATTATTTTACTGAGAGGGTGGTGGATACATGGAACAGCCTTCCAGTTGAAGTGGTAGAGGCCAAAACAGTAATTGAATTTAAGCAGGCATGGGATAGGCATAAGGCTATCCTAAACAAAAGATAAATCCAGCTAAAGTATCCATGTAATTGGGCAGACTAGATGAGCCGAAAGGTTCTTATCTGCCGACATTTTTCTATGTTTCTAACCCTATTCCAAACATAAACTACCAACGGTCTTTATCACAGAGAATAGAACATGATAATGCAAATAATTTGGCCCATTAACAAAACCATGTGAAAGGTATACGATCCCCTCTCACCTGCCATTTTTATAGGTTGATACAGTAAAATCTCTCAAAAAGTTTGCACAAATAATGCTTGGGAAACCAGGAACCATCAGCTCTGCAAAAGCAAGACATATCAGCATTATATTAACTTTCGATGAAGGACTACAGCTGAACAGTGACAAAGTAAAGATTTAAAAATATATTTTAAATAATAAACAGTATGAAATCACATTATAGAATATCCAAATCAAAATGACCATTTACTGTCATGGTATAATGTGGTTATGGTGGTGAAATTGTTACTTTTACCGCCATTATAAAATAGCTAAAGAAGTTACTTTAACCCCTTAAAGACCGCTGACGTACCCTGTACGTCCTGTCCACAGGTCTCCCTTAGACCCGCAGACGTACAGGGTACGTCAGCGGCACCTAATCCCCCTCCCGCCCAATACTCCCCTCCCTCGGCGATCTGGCAGGGAGAAAGCCTGCCCATGTGATTTACATGGGCAGGCGAGGATGATGACGTCGCCACGCTGCGTGGTGACGTCATCAGCAGGCGTCCCCATGCAAATCAATGGAGGGGGGGGGGTCTCCTTTGGAGCCCTCTATCTCCCCAATCATTGAAGCTAGGGAGATGCTTTTTGCACCGCTGAAAAGGGGAGAGTCTACCCTTTTCAGTAGTGTATGGCATTAACCGTTTCGCCGCCGAATAACGTTTCAGCGCAAATTGGCGCCAAAACGCGATTCGAACCTGGAGGGGGGCTGACATCTTGGATGTCAGCCAAGCCTCCAGGTCCCCCCCCACCCATTGACAACCTCACCATATGTGAGAGGATGTCAGTGGGCCAGTTAACCATCTAGCTGCCATGTAGAGATAAGGGGATCCTAAGGATCCCCTTATCTCCCGATCCATTGCAGCTAGATGGTCATATTTGACATCATTTGAAAGGCCTTTCCAATGATACCAAACATGACCAGGTTTATTTTTTTTAAACCAAATAAAAAAAAAACAACACATTTTTCTTTTAAAGTTTTTTTTGTCTGGGGGGGGTTTAATTAAATAGGACCTAGGCTGTCATCTCAAAATAATTAGCACAAAATGGTCAGAATGAGCGCAGCGCACATAGGTGAACTGGCTCAGCAGTGAAAGGGTTAAATGGCAAAAACATGTAAAAATTGGGTATTTCTATTCTCGGGATAAAATTTTGAAACTATTTAGCCGGGGTCTTTATTGGTGGTTGTAGATTTTAGGGATTAAATTACGAAAAAGTGTGTTTTTACCATTTTTTCATCATATTTCATATTTTTTTTATAGTAAATTATTGGATATGATGGAAATAATGGTATTTCTAGAAAGTCCATTTAATGGCAGGAAAAAGGGTGTATAATATGTGTGGGTTGAATAAACGAGTAAGAGGAAAATTTGACCTAAACACTAACCGCGCAGAAACGTAAAAACAGCAGCGGTCACTAAAGGACGGATTTGTGTAAAACCGCCCAGTCACTAAGGGGTTAAAACACACATTATGATTATAGTTAAGCAGTAAATATATTTATCTTAATCCGCTTTACTGTAACCAAAAATACAGTGCCGTGTTTCGATACACTAAAGATTCTCCTTTCTTAAGAAAGCAAGAGAGCACATCAAATGGATTACACACCTTTACGCTTGACAACCTTGAGATTGCTAAGCTTTATCAAAGCATCCAAATACCACAGGCAACGTGCTGCATGGTCACAATCTTTCATGTTTTTAAGTTCTTGCAGCTCGTGAAGTACAAAGGTTCCGTGCCTGGTAGAAAGGAGAATTTTTTAATGACAGATTATTGACGCACAAGTAATGCAGGGAGGTGTAACGTGACAAGTTATGCAGCTGTTGCATCCTGCTCTGGGATCATGACACGCACAGCTACAAAAGGTTTCAGCAAAGATACATACATAATATATTCAGCTTTAATCTTGTGCTAGTTCTCAACTCCCCCCCCCCCCCCGGACTCCAATTCAAGCTGACCTTTGGAGACCCAATAAAAATATCATTGAAGCTTCATCCTCCCTATATAATCAGGCTTACCGGTAGTAGTATTCTTTGAACATATAGCCCTAGCATATTCCGCAGCCCTGAACAATGGGCACGATATAGACAGGGTTTTAATACATTGAGACTGAACAACATTTGACAAACCAGTACAGGAGGAAACTAGGGCCCTATTCCCGTGGGAATTTACAATCTAGAAGGGTTGGAGGTGGAAACAGGAGGAGAGTAATGTCTTAAGGGAGCGTTTGAAGGAAGGGACACTAGAGGAAAGTCTGACACGAGGGAGAGCGTTCCAGAGGATGGGGGCTGCGTGTGAGAAATCCTGCAGTCTATCATGGGGAGAGGTGATGCGGGGAGAAACTAGGCGCAGGTCACTGTTTGACCTTAAGGAGCGGGCCTGGGGTGTATTTGGTGCAACACCCCCTAGATGTAGCAAAAGCCTTTAATAACTATTTTGTTGGATGCCTCAACTCCCTGATTGCTAAGCTAGCAATTGAAACACATTCAGAAAGGCAGCACACAAGTCAGATCCTTCCAACTGTGCAAAAACCCTGTATCAAAAGGGAAATGCAGTTTTAGACCGGTGCCATTACTAAACTTCTCTGTAACCAAAAAAATGAAACACCAGTCAGGACCTGACTAAATCCCAGCAATTGAGAAAAGGGGAATGTTACCCTCCGTGGGTGCTCTTCCTACTAGTCTAGAATTAAATATGTGAGCGTGCTGCTGCCTAACAGAGTGAAATGACAATGCTTAGCTATATTGCCAAAATTTCTTTGTTCAATGGAGTGACTTTATCTGGCGCTGCTCGCTAAAATTGAATCGGGTCTGTCTGGGAGATTATGCCTTTGCGGATAAGTGGTACAGATAAATGGTACAGAATGGAGATATGTCAGCATGTATCAGTGTCCGTCTGGGCGGATTTTGTGTCCACGCAGACAAAATGAAGACAGAATAAATGGTGATAGGAATATAGTAAGCTAAGGTGTATTCTAATTATGATGTTGTGTGCCCGTCTCTGCTGGGTTATTAAAAGACAAATATAAATGACATTGCCTTTAAATGTTCAAAAGTCCATAATGTCTTTATATCCGCAAGGGTAATGGGTGGAGTACACTATATACACTATGTCTCCCACTATCCTCATTCACCTGCCAGCGGAAACCCTGGAGATCTATGAGTGCGAACCAGCAAGGATCCCCGGCCATGCAGTCCTTTACCAAAGGAGGAAGAGGAGCAGTGTAAAGAAGGGATGTTCGGCCACCTTCATGGGCCAACAACGCGAGACCATTGAGCTATATGTAGCTCTGGACCATGTAAGTGCAGCTATTCTTACTTCCACCAGACAATTGTTTAATGACAGTTCGCACTATTTTCTTTGCCGTTTGTCTCTGCTTATATATGAGGTTAAAAGGGAACAAAGACCCCAGGAGGGATAAGGATCAACAAAGTATCTCCACCCAGTACCCTTGCGGATATAAAGACATTATGGACTTTTGAACATTTAAAAAGGCAAGGTCATTTAGATTTGTCTTTTAATAACCCAGCAGAGACGGGCACACAACATCATAATTAGAATACAGCTTAGTATACAGATAGCTTACTATATTCCTGTCTTCATTTTGTCTGCGTGGACACACAATCCGCCCAGACGGACATTGATACATGCTGACATATCTCCATTCTGTACCATTTATCTAAATCTAGGGATGCACCGATACCACTTTAAGACCGAGTACCGATACCTTTTAAAAGTACTCACCGATACCGAGTACCGATACTTTTCTTTGTCATGTGACGCTTTCCAATAAGAACAGACTATATAAAAATGCCCCCAGCTCACAAGTAATATATATATATATATATAATTTCATACTCCCCCAGCTCACGCATGGGTATGCCCCCCCCAGCTCACGCATGGGTATGCCCCCCCCAGCTCACGCATGGGTATGCCCCCCCCCAGCTCACGCATGGGTATGCCCCCCCCCAGCTCACGCATGGGTATGCCCCCCCCCAGCTCACGCATGGGTATGCCCCCCCCAGCTCACACGCATGGGTATGCCCCCCCCCAGCTCACGCATGGGTATGCCCCCCCCAGCTCACGCAGGGTATGCCCCCCCCAGCTCACGCATGGTATGCCCCCCCCAGCTCACGCATGGGTATGCCCCCCCAGCTCACGCATGGGTATGCCCCCCCCAGCTCACGCATGGGTATGCCCCCCCAGCTCACGCATGGGTATGCCCCCCCCAGCTCACGCATGGGTATGCCCCCCCCAGCTCACGCATGGGTATGCCCCCCCCAGCTCACGCATGGGTATGCCCCCCCAGCTCACGCATGGTATGCCCCCCCCAGCTCACGCATGGGTATGCCCCCCCCAGCTCACGCATGGGTATGCCCCCCCCCAGCTCACGCATGGGTATGCCCCCCCCAGCTCACGCATGGGTATGCCCCCCCCCAGCTCACGCATGGGTATGCCCCCCCAAGCTCACGCATGGGTATGCCCCCCCCAGCTCACGCATGGGTATGCCCCCCCCAGCTCACGCATGGGTATGCCCCCCCAGCTCACGCATGGGTATGCCCCCCAGCTCACGCATGGGTATGCCCCCCCAGCTCACGCATGGGTATGCCCCCCCCAGCTCACGCATGGGTATGCCCCCCCCCAGCTCACGCATGGGTATGCCCCCCCCCAGCTCACGCATGGGTATGCCCCCCCAGCTCACGCATGGGTATGCCCCCCCCAGCTCACGCATGGGTATGCCCCCCCAGCTCACGCATGGGTATGCCCCCCCAGCTCACGCATGGGTATGCCCCCCCAGCTCACGCATGGGTATTGCCCCCCAGCTCACGCATGGGTATGCCCCCCAGCTCACGCATGGGTATGCCCCCCCCCAGCTCACGCATGGGTATGCCCCCCCCAGCTCACGCATGGGTATGCCCCCCCCCAGCTCACGCATGGGTATGCCCCCCCAGCTCACGCATGGGTATGCCCCCCCCAGCTCACGCATGGGTATGCCCCCCAGCTCACGCATGGGTATGCCCCCCCCAGCTCACGCATGGGTATGCCCCCCCCAGCTCACGCATGGGTATGCCCCCCCCAGCTCACGCATGGGTATGCCCCCCCCAGCTCACGCATGGGTATGCCCCCCCCAGCTCACGCATGGGTATGCCCCCCCCAGCTCACGCATGGGTATGCCCCCCCAGCTCACGCATGGGTATGCCCCCCCAGCTCACGCATGGGTATGCCCCCCCAGCTCACGCATGGGTATGCCCCCCCCAGCTCACGCATGGGTATGCCCCCCCAGCTCACGCATGGGTATGCCCCCCCAGCTCACGCATGGGTATGCCCCCCCCAGCTCACGCATGGGTATGCCCCCCCCAGCTCACGCATGGATATGCCCCCCCAGCTCACGCATGGATATGCCCCCCCAGCTCACGCATGGATATGCCCCCCCAGCTCACGCATGGATATGCCCCCCCAGCTCACGCATGGGTATTGCCCCCCCAGCTCACGCATGGATATGCCCCCCCAGCTCACGCATGGATATGCCCCCCCAGCTCACGCATGGATATGCCCCCCCAGCTCACGCATGGATATGCCCGCACAGCTCACACATGGGTATGCCCCCAGCTCATGGATATGCCCCCACAGCTCACACATGGGTATGCCCCCAGCTCATGGATATGCCCCACAGCTCACACATGGGTATACCCCCAGCTCATGGATATGCCCCACAGCTCACACATGGGTATGCCCCCAGCTCACGCATGGATATGCCCCCCCAGCTCACGCATGGGTATGCCCCAGCTCACACATGGGTATGCCCCCAGCTCATGGATATGCCGCCACAGCTCACACATGGGTATGCCCCCCAGCTCATGGATCCCCCGCGACGATACTTACCTTCCTGAGCGACGCCGGGAATGTCTCCGCGCATGTGCTCGTTGGAAGGACCCCAGCCGCGACCACGTGGGACCATGTGATTGCGGCTGGGGTCCTTCCAACGAGCGTGCGCGCGGAAACTTTCCCGGCGTCGCCCAGGAAGGTAAGTATCATCGCGGAGAGCAGCTGCAGGGCTTGTCTGAATGCTCCATCAGCATTCGGACAGGCCCTGCAGCTGCTCACTGTGTTCATACTTACCTTCCTGAGCAACGCAGGGAAAGTTTCCGCGTGCGCGCGCTCGTTGGAAGGACCCCAGCCGCAATCACATGGTCCCACGTGGTCGCGGCTGGGGTCCTTCCAACGAGCGCACGCGCGGAGACATTCCCGGCGTCCCTCAGGAAGGTAAGTATCGTCGCAGAGAGCTCCAGGGGCGGCTGTCCGAATGCCGATAGAGCATTCGGGCAGCCCCTCGGATGCCGGCAAGCCGGCTTCCGGTATCGGGAAAAATATCGGGGGGTACTGCACGAGTACCAAGTACTCCTGCAGTACCCAGTATCGGCCCTCGATACCGATACTAGTATAGGTATCGGTGCAACCCTATCTAAAACCCAGCAATGCTGCTGAAGATCAGCGCGCCGGCAATTGCATAACCTGTCACAACCCTAATCAATGACTCACTGGCGGCTGGATATATACCCAAACTCTGGAAGACTGCAAGAGTGGTACCTATCCATAAAAGTGGAGACTTTACTTTGGTATCCAACTACCGTCCAATATCATTGCTTCCTGTAATGTCAAAAATTATGGAAAAATGTGTTTACACTCAATTACGCGATTACTATCAGTATTGGAACTATTTAACCCCAGATCAATCCGGCTTCCGTCCAAATCATTCAACCACAACTGCCCTTTTAAAAGTTTGCAATGGTATCCAGGCTGGCATGGAAAAAGGAGACCTAACTGGAGCCATCTTCCTTGATTTTGCCAAGGCCTTTAAACACAGTAGACCATGGCAGTTTACAAAAACTTAAAAAACTTCGGTATTGGTGATCGCACGCTAACCTGGTTTCAATCATAGGTGTCTGATCGGTCGCAATAGGTGTCCATTTCTGACAGCACTTCCCTCCCCCTCCCAGTCACGAGCGGTGTACCCCAAGGCTCGATACTCGGCCCCCTGCTATTCACAATATTCATAAATGATCTGCCCAACGTCTGCAAAGCCTCAACTGTACACAGATGACACTAATCTATATCAGCAAACCAAATCTCCCGCAGCTGGAGGCCGTGCTGAAAGAACAATTTACAGAGGTAGAAAAGTGGATCAAAGATAACAAACCTTTTCGAAATACTGACAAAACTAACGATGCTCTTTGGAACAGCACCTAAACTACACAAATTGCAAACACCCTATGTGTTGGGACAAGATCAAATGGCACCCTGACCACAGTCACTTCTCTCAAATATCTAGGTATGTGGTTAGACCCAAATCTATCTTTTGGCCCCCACATCGAAAAACTCATCTAAACTCTACCCCAAACTAGGTGCCCTGTACAGAAACAAATCCTGCCCGTGCCCCGCGGTAAGAAAGCAGATTGTACAACAAATGTTTATGCCAGCTATTGAATACGGAGATGTAGTGTATGCAGCCGCCCGCAAACGCACCTTCAGAAACTTACTGCATTGTATAACTCATTCTGTAGCTTTGAGCTACAATGTAACTACATGACCCACCATTGTGACATGTTAAGAGCTAAACTGGCCGTCGCTGGAATCTAGACGCACTCTTCACCTTTCCAACCTGGTGTTTAAGAGGTTTTCTGGGAAGCTACCACCCTACCTGAATAGACTGCTTCCCTCAGCAGTTCCCTCATCCTATAACCTCTGATCGAGGACCTGCACCTTACTTGCAATATCCCAATACAAAAAGAAAGTGGCTCGATCCTCATTTTCCTACAGAGCACCACAATTATGGAATAACCTCCCAGACGCCATCAAATCTTCCCCCAGTCTAAAGTCCCTTAAGAGCTCCCTATTAACATACATCAATACAGAATGCACCTGTAAACATGTAACATAGTGACTATTTCCTACATATTTATTTTCTGTTAATCTGTATATTTGTTTCATGTTAATATCTTGCATTTTACTACTTTGTATTTCTATAACGATGTTCTTGAACCCAGGACATACTAGAAAAGGAGAGAGATTTCAATGTATCCTTCCTGGTAAAACCTTTATAAATAAATAAATAAATAAATGAGGACAGGTAATGGGGAGCCAAGTTAGTGATAGCTCTGTAGGTCAGGGTAAGGATTTTGAATTCTACAGTGGAGTGAAGGGACTCGCAGAGAGAGAGTGGCGGGTGAGGTGGAGGAGCCTGGCGGAAGCGTTCAGAATGGATTGTAGAAGGGAGAGGCAGGAGAGAGGGAGGCCAACTAGAACATTATTACAAGAGCATGGATGAGCTGCTTTGTGTTGTCAGCGATAGGAAATGACCAAATTCTGGAAATGTTATGCAATTGGTAGCGGCAGGAGGAGGCAAGAGGGGGGAGGGTGAAGGAAAGAGCAGAGTCAAGTGTAACTCAGAGAAGTCAGGAGGTGGGGAGGCATTAGAGGGAGGAATTAGTAGGAGCTCAGTCTTCGAAGTGTTGAGAAGCCATCCAGGAGGAGATGCCAGATAAACAGTCACTGACTTTGAAAAGGACAGGAGGAGAGAGATCAGAGGTCTGTTCAGTTCCTCAGCAGCTGCTGAATTGCTACATTGCAGCAGTCTCACTGAACTCTTTGGATGTGAATAAGTTGTTGCTAACTTAGCACTTGCAGCGACTGAGGTACTGAACAGACCTCAGGGGTGGAGAGGTAGATCTGAGCATCATCAACTTAGAGGTGGTAATTAAAGCCAAAGCTGTTAATTATTTCCATCACATTATATGATTTACTACAAGATAAAAAAAGAAAATGAAATTATTAAAAAAAGGGGGGGGGACACTTTTTCGAACGTTAATCCCCAAAATCTTAATTGTTAATTTTATTTAGATTATATTTTTACAAACCTGGTCATGTTTCGCCTCTCCAATGATACCAAACATGACCCTCTAGCTCCCACCGATCGGGAGTCCTTTGGATCCCATATTATTTACAAAATATTTTACCAGGAAGGATACATTGAGATTTCTCTTGTTTTCAAGTATGTATCTCCATCATAGGTGGCAGTTAGGGGTTAACTCCCAGAATGACGTCATCTCGTCCAACATGCCATCAGTGGGCGTGATCCCAGATGCTTGGCTGACATCCAAGATGTCAGTCAACTCCGGGAGAGGACCTCAATCTGGCACCAATGGGATTAAAGACAGGCACTGCTAGGAAGGGCAGACTGTACCCTTTCCAGTGGTTCCTGCTTTTCTCCTGTAGCTGTTCGCGATGGGGAGGGAGAGGGGTCCTTAGGACCCCCCTCCCTTTCTGGCACTCAACCTGTTCTGGCGGACGGGGGTGCCTGAAACAGATGTCATCGTGCCGAGCACAATTGCATCAGTACACTGGCTGGTGTCCCAGAGGTGGGGCGGACATCAAAAGATGTCAGCCCGCACCGTGAGACCGCAGCGATTGGCCGGTATTTTAGCCGATTGCCGCTGCAAAGCCAGGATACTCTCAACGTGTGTTCTGCAAGCTGAGCACGTTCAAGAGGATGCGCTGAGCTCGTCCTGCACAGAGAAGCGGTTAAGGACCAAGGACGACTTGGTCCTCTAACCCCCCCCCTCCCTCGCCTGGGTCCCACATCAGGTCTGACTTCCTTTAAAATCAGACTAACGGATCTAAGGGCCCCGGCCACTGGCTGCAATGTCAGTTTCAGGCACTGCCCCCTCCCCCCAGCATTTTCGGGGGAGAACCTGAAAAGGAAGGGTTTTTTTTTTGTGGGGGTTTTTGAGAAAGGATTTTACCAGGAAAGATACATTGAGATTTCTCTCATTTTCAAGTATGTCCTGGGTGGCGAGTATGTATCGTTAGGTGTCTTGCCCAAGGACACTTACTGGAGAGGTGCTCTTGCCGGGATGGACCGGTGTCTCCACAGTCTCTCTCCACGAGGAGCAGTGATGTTACCTCTACTCCACCCAGACGGTTTTTAGACCCCCCCCCTTCTCGCTCCCGAACGGCTAAAAGTTAAAATAAATAAAAAATAAAAGAGTCAGCCCTTTCCAGCGGCGCCTTTAACCCCTTAGGTGCCGGATTGCGACTCGGCACAGAGTTGGTCCTCCCCCAGAGGTGGTTGACATCTTGCATCTCAGCCAAGCCTCCGGGGCCTCCCCTCACCCACTGACATCATTGGCATATGCACAATAATGTCAGTTGGGCAGTTAGGCGGGTCATGTTTAGTATTATTGGAAAGGCCGGAGCTTGACCATGTTTGTTGTAAACAAATAAAGTGGGTTTCTTTAAAAATAAAAAAAATAGGACTTCAAAATCATGTTTAAACAGGAGCATAAAAGTGTCAAAATGAGCTCCGCACACAGGAGAAATGGCTCAGCAGTGAAGGGGTTAAAAAGCAAAACCATGTAAAAATTGGGTAATTCTAATCTCAGGACAAACTTTTTTGTACAATTCACTTGTTGACTCTTATTGTTATAGTTGCCATGTATATCGTACTATTGTTTGTTATACCTTATTCTGTGCATAATAAAAACGGTCAAAAAAAAAAGCAAAAACATGTAAACATTGGATATTTCTAAACTCAGGACAAAATCTCAAAACTATATAGCTGGGGTCTTTTAGGTCTATATAGATTTTGGGGGTCAAAGTTCGAAAAAGTGGGTTTTTTTTCATCATATTTCTTAAAGTTTTTATAGTAAATTATGCGATACGATGAAAATAATGGTATCTTTAGAAAGTCCATTTAATGGCGAGAAAACCAGTATATAATAATAGGTGTGGGTTCCATAAACGCATAAGAGGAAAATTAGAGCCAAAACACAAACGGCGCAGAAATGTAAAAACAGCAGTGGGTACTTTCGGACAGACAATGGTAATATCACCTGGTCACTATGGGGTTAAACTTGTGTCTGTGCTATTGCCTCATGTTTTTTTTGTCAGTTGAAATCACAATACAGTGTAATTTTAAACACAAAAAACCCGCAGGAGTAACCAACTACACAATGTATAGAACACAGGTTTCTGGATTTCAAAACAGTTTTATATAAATAATTTTAAAGAAATGCATTTGTGCTCAAGCATAAAAACACCCTAGACACCATGACCATATAATGGACATAGGTAGGGATGCACTGAAACCATTATATTTTAAGACTGAGTACAAGTACTGATACTTTTTTCAGGTACTTGCCAATACATCTATTTAACGTCATGCGACAGGTTTCCAATAAAACGAATATTTTGATAAAGGGTCCACAGCAATAAAACTTACAGTAATGTGCGGTGTGAATGAGCATATCAGAGATGCACATCAATAAAACTCACACCAATACTGGTACTAGTATCAGTATCTGTGCATCCCTAGTCACAAGGGCTTGAATATGCACTCCCACGGCCTCTTGGCAGGTGTCCGAGAAGACAGATTCAGCCCATTAAACCAGATGTTCCCCCTAGAAAGCCGTCACTCAGCCAGACCTAATCAGACTTCCAGGGTATAGTTCGGGAATGCAGAGTTCTTGAGAATCCCTTTAAAGAATTTAAGCTATACCTAAACCATTTTGCTTGTTTCATTTGGCTATTAACGCATCATTTTTCCCATTAAATGCTGTTGCATTACTTGCCATTGACCAACGTTACACCCATTACATAACAGTGGGAGATGCGCCAAAGATTAGATCACTAACGGTGATTTTTTTTTTATTTTTTTTAAAACCACAGGGGGGGGGGGGAATAGAAATCAGACTGATGAAGAAAGACTTACCGTTTGCCGTCTATCATCTGCTGCAGAGACTCATCAGTAAGATTTCTAAATGGCTCAGCTGCAGCTTCGAGAGTTGCATATTCCGTGGGAGAAATAACTGAGATGAATCAAAGCTTAAGAAAGATTAAACTGAATACAGTTCCAATGCTACAGCCGGGACCTGAAAACATGATCTTTCAGATGAAACCGTTATGAACACAGCTTCAAGAGCTGGAAGACAGAGAATGTGAGCAGGAAGGAGTATGATGCTATATTGAACCGTTTAAATACAGAGGTCATCCACAATCTGAGCTTGAATCCTGTCTGATCAAATGGAAATACAGCCCAATGTGTATTACATCTCTATTACAAGCCACCAAAATTAGTTTGCTAATAACCCGACCCTAATGCAAGCAAAATCAACTCTACTATAAGAAATTCCTACTCAAGCAGTACAAACTCATCCATCAAAATGGGGTACTATCAAGTCTATTCAAAGAAAGGTGAACCTCAGAATTGGCAGAAGTGAAAATTCTAGGTCAAAATAGCCAAACCAGAAAAATTCTCCCATTTATCTCACTTTCCAAATCGGCTATTCGGTCTAGATTGTTCTCTTCTGCCAATTCTCCTGGTTATCACCTTTCTCTGAATAACCCTGTATGTCTAGATCAGGAATCTCACACTCAAACCCCAGATGTTTCTGAACTATAAATCCTGTGGCCATTTTTGGAACTCAAATATTTTTTTGAACTCTGGGAATTTGTGTTGTTTTAGGCAAATTTTCAGCAGCCTGATCCGGATCTGAAATGTCCAGTGGGTGCTCATTTTATGTGACCATTAATGGCCTTGGTGAAATGCAACATTGCGAATTCAGACAGGGGACTCTCCTTGAGATTTGCTTTTCACAAAAAGATTCCTAGTTTAGGATATTATCCCACATGCAATACATTATCAACGTGGCAAATGCTAAATATATCAGAGTAACCCAGTAAGGAATTATGGGCAATGCAAGCTACCTTCAACTAAGTAATTTACTTTGTTTCAATCCCGCATTGAATCAATCGGTTCTGCAAAATATATATAGGTTGTTTTTGTTTTAAAAAGATACGGTCATCCAGTTTGTAGACATTTTCAGGTTTATCTGCTTTAACATCACATGGAGGGAGGAATGACGAAGACTCTGAAGCTATATTTCCAATGGCTTCTTTCACCAATTCTGGAGTGAAGAAAAAAAACCAAACAGGCATAAAGTCAGATAAGCATATTCAAGTACTGTAGATTGTATTAAAGATGAACTTCTCTGGACCAAGGGGACTTTACCTCGGTCACCTGCAAAGCCTATACAGTAGTTAACTTTTTTTTTTACACTGCCTCTGAACCATTGATTAATGTTGATTAAGGAATAGTCACAAGAGGAAACTTCTAATTGTAAAAAAAAAGGGGGGGGGAATGTACTGACCATAAAAACAGCATTAAGAAAGGAACATTCAACAGTTTGGACAGAATGATTTCCTTGCCTTCAGTTCCTTTGTTCTCTATGATTTCCTCCGCAGCTTTTGCCATAGCCTGACTCAGAATTTCACTGCCGACCTGATTCAGCTTTCGGGAGCTCAGAGCACGTTTTTGCTTGTTTGTACCAAAAGCCTCAATCAGTGCATCAACCTGTTAAATAATAAACAAGACATAACTTTATGTAGAAGGGATCTGCCATCATAGATGGCAAGTCCTTTTGAGTCTAACATTACTTCAGAACATGTGGTGTTCTCTTGTATCCACTTCAAGCATTACTTCTACTTTTGGGATAGTCAGGTACGGCTAGTGTTTGTCAAAGTTGCAACAACAAAAAAATGCTGTTGTTTCACAGATGTTTAAACCAAAGAGTGGCAGGAGATGGTGCCCAGTGACGCTCTTTAGATTTAAATTTTGTGAAATGCCGTCGTTTTGGAGATGCAACTTTGGTAAAAACCAGCAGTACCGGAAACCCCCCAGAGTTTATTTTTCTACCAGTGAGGATAGTAACTTTACAACAAGACCTAGCGCAGGTCCACTATAGAGGGAACTCTAACACAACACCGTAAATTATCATCTCAATCTGTTTTCCCTGGATTACCTTCTCCCTGTAGGTTCTATTTGAAGTGTCCATTAAATCTTCATCTTGTAATTGTGCTGTAAAATACATTTAAAAGTAGAATAAGCTTTAGACTTGCACTAAAGCAAATTTACACAATGGTACAGCAGTGAAGATTACATCCTAAACAACTCACCCACAAGAAGGAAAATGCAGCTCACTAAAGGATGACAAAGCTTTAAATAATGGGCAGTAACTATGCTATCACACTGAAGGCAGTTTTAAAAACATGTGAACTAGGGATATGCTGAATATCGGCCACCGATAGTCTATCACGCATATCGGTATCTGCCTTTTATTTGCCGATAACTGGATAAGCTGGCTCACTGCAGTCATGTCACACGAGGACCCACAGAACGGTACCGATTTGGGGCTTCTCCCACAGCTGGCTGACAATTCTTGCTGTAGGACTTCGACTTCCCACTAACTGTATGGCACATGACCGTGAGGTCAACAGAAATTGGGCCCCCCATCTGGCAGGGAATTCCCCGCACAGTAGATGCAGGGGTCTATTGGTCCCCTGTATTTCTGGTACCAATATCCTACCACAGGGGTCAGCAACATTGGCCCTCCAGACCTTTTGGAACTACATTTCCCTTGAGGCTCTTGGAACCTAATAAGTATCTGAATATCATGGCAGATGTAGTTCCAAAAGATAGGGAGGGCCAAGGTTGCTGACCCCTTACATACAAGGTTATAAGAGGGTTAATTGTAACAGCCAGCGTTTAGACACGGCAAATATTGTATGTAAAAATAAAAAGCTTAAATAAAAATATTCCTGGTTTTAAAAATGGACATGCAAGGTTTACAGTTTTATTAATCACATTCAGTTAATGCATAATGTCAGATTTGTGCTGTTTTTTTTCACAACTTTAAAACTTACAGAATATCGGCACCAGATATCAGCCATTGACCAGAAAGCCTGCCGAGAATAAGAAATCTGTATCCGCCCAGAAAAAAATTCTGTTGTTCTCCCTCTTATGCAAACATGATGAAACTTGAGGATGCCAGCATGAGGCGTGTTACATGTAGTACCAGCGACAGAACGCTGCTACTAATTGCATCTCACTAAAATACATTGTCAGAGCGGTGTTCTTGTGTCCTCTATGATTCATTGTGATTGCCTTGGCCTTAGGGTAAATCAACCATTCGCCCCTTGTTGGGAGACAGCCTGGGTAATTTTTGCTTACTACTTCAAAAATGTGCAAAGACCACCATGCACATAATCGGAATGTCCACACTAGGTGTTCCACTTAAAGCTTTGCCTTATAATTGTTTCTAATTAAACGCATTTTACAGCCCCCTTGTTTTTCACAGATGTTACCCAGCAGTGCATTGTCTTAAATTGTACATATAACTTTTTCAATAACTTACTAGTCTTTTTCTCCAGCAATGGTTGCATGTGAAAATACTCTGCGCCATACACCTCCATCTTACCAGTCTCCTTATTTACTACACCAACAAAATACCTGTAACGCAAACATAATGTAAGTTAAAAACATTACACGGTTATTTTCCATTCTAAAGCTTGTTACATTACCTGGGGAATTTTGTAATCTATTACTGAATTGTTGATCTAAGTTCTATGAAAACCAGTACACAAGCTCCACGGCCCTCCATTGTGAGCCCCATAATAACTTGAGCGTTTCTATTAGCAGGATACAGACAGACTAGATCCTAGTTATTGGACTTGTCCACCACAACCACCTAAAGTTTTAATTAGAAACGTGAGAGCGTTTTAACTGTCCTTAACATTACAGATTATGTAAAACCATTGTTATGTGTTTGATCTGTTCTTCGGATCTACGCCCAAAGAACGCTTGCTTTCCTTTCTAACTTTAGGGTTCAGATATTAATATCATACCTGCATAGAGAGTTGCTGTGCAAAGCATTAACACCAAAATTATTGGCCACATAACTCAGTCGGTCAGTTTCTGCTGTCTAAAGAAAAAAAAAAAGAATAAATGCTCATTATTAGCGTATACATTTTATATAACCATTATGTTTATATTGGCCATTCTACCTCATATGATTTGGTAATTAAATATTCCTTCTCATCAGAAAAATAAGAACACAACCAAATGTAACACTGGGTATACTGTGAACCAAATACTGCATTCATGGATGTGACACAGTATGCCAATAATTACAATATAAAAAGGAATACTCTAGAGCAGTGGCCCCCAACCCTGGTCCTCAGGGCCCACTGAAATAAACAGTATGTGTACAACACTATTATTGATCACTGTTCTCAAAGCACCACACACACCTAGAAGATATATACAGAAACAGCAAAATGAGCAAGTAGTGACCACACTTCAACAAGACCACTAACGTATACCATATGAGTATGTATGTAAATGACAGTTTGAGGATATATTAAAGTATTCAAAATATAAAAAGTACAGGAAAAGCAACATACTGTAAAACTGTACACATCTAATAAATGAAACAAAAACACAAATGGAACCTCTCACAAAGGTAATGGCTCTACATATACTATATTAGTACAAAAGTGCACGTTAAACAAAGTCCAGTGTTCATCATAAGCATTCCCGCAATCACCATCTGGAGGCCGTTTCCCCTCCGTCCTCCGAAGACAACCTCAGCAGCTCAGCAGTCGGACCTCGGGATCCCCAGATGGTAGGTAAAGACAAGGTGACAAGCAAAACAGACGATACCACCCCAGCAGGAGAAATCTGAGCCAATCCAGCTTGACGTGACGTGTTTCATCAGGTGTGTAACCACGACTTTCTCAAGAGCTCACAGCCCTCTAAACAGCTAGATTTTAAGGATTACCACGGGGAAGTGCAGACTGAATCCTGCAATCATTAAGCAGCACATCATATCACCTGATGCCTACAATTCCCAGAAACCCTTCAATGCAAGAGTTGGCCAGGGAATCATGAGAGTTGTAGTTGAGAAACATCTGGGGACCAGAATTTGACAGCCCTGCTCTAAAGCTAAAATTCATGCAATTGTCTAGCCAATACAATGACTTTCAATGAAATCCATTCGAGGGAGCTGGTTGCTGAAAAAAGTACTGCTTCCGGATCTTGATCCATGATGCGGAGATCAACGATCCCCGACCTGAGCTTCTTCTTGGTTCTAACCTCCCACACGCAAAGAAATGAATCAGCCTTCAGAGACCATTGAAGGGGCGACAGGAAGTAACTGTTCTAAAGGTCAATGTGACCAGATATACTTGATCACAAAAAAGATAAGCGTGACTATGCTTGACTAAATAATATTTGAGGTTTACCACGGAGGTGAAAAAAAATTAAAATTATAGTACTTTAACCCCTACGGTATTCCCAAGTGTGGCTTGGGGTTAACTTTCAGTGCTGAAATCGGTAACCCCGAGCCAAACTCGGGCTGCATACATACCTTTACTTTACTTTACCTGCACTCCCTCACTGACCTGCCGATCCTCGCGAGAAGGGAACCAGGAAGTATGACGTTGCGGTCGTCCGGAGGCGACAGCGAGGGAGCGCAGGGACAGGTAATGTATGCAGCCTGAGTGTGGCTCAGGGTTACCGCTTTCAGCAATGCATTTAACCCTGAGCCACACTTGGTATACCACCAGGGGGCCAAATAAATTGTAACGATTCTACCATAGAAGATATCAGAATCGTAACGTCAGGGAGGTTAAAGCATACCATCCATCGGTTACAGGGATTTTTGATATGTATTTTGTTGTAGCTGAATTAATCTAGTAATCATTTTTATTTTCCAGTTTTGGTGCAGTTCTGAGGTTTTGTAGCTTCTAATCTGCCTGCTCTTCTCTTGGAGGCAGCCATGTTTTTTTGCTTCCTCTCTTTCGTGGGAGGGATTAAACATCTAGGCTTTGTGATTGACAGCTGAGCCTGGGGTGGCTGGAGGGGGGGGGGTGGGATTCAGACAGCAAGAGTTCTTCTAATATTCATTAGGTTGTTAAATTTCCACCATCCCACTGCTGAGCTGCAATGGAAACGCAAACACATAGATGAATGTATATTTATATACCCCCTTTCCCCACAAGAACTATATTTTGTTTGCAGACACTTGCAGAGGAATCACAGCACTGTATGCAAGGGTTAACAGCTGAACTTTACAGAACAACCAGCATCCCTAAATGTTCAGGGGATCTGAGAGACATCTGAAAATGCTCTGAGTCTGTAGGGATTTTCAGTTCAGACTCAGTTCTGGGGGGGGGGGGTGCTCTACTACTGTGAGATCCATAAATTACTGCCTAAGGAAAACATCATGCCACACCATCCACCTGTCAGCAGTTTGGCCAACATGACATAGGGACAGATTTGGGAGAATTTACAAAGGAGCTAAATCTGCTCGGTGCACTTTAAATGCACAGGGTAATCCAGGCGTGAACCCCTTTAATGTGCTTAGAGGGCATCAGCTATATCTTCCAGACTAGGTATATGTAGGCTGAAACCATCATGGGGGGGGGGGGTTCTGTATCTCTCGTGCACAGAAAACTTCCATAGCAATTCAGTTATTGCTGTCCTTTTGGGGGAATTGTCTGGTTTGAATATGGTACAGTCCTCGCTGCAATGGCACCTTGGAGCGAAAACCTTGTGAGGTCTGAGCGAGGGCTCAGTGTAGGACAGGCCGCTAGAGCTGCTATCCAACTTCAGTAAACTAATTTACGCTGTTATTGTTCAAGGAAAACAAAGTACAGTAGGTAGGCCAAGCTGTTCTCATTTGCTGTCAAATTCCAGAGGATTTATCGAGGAAGAAAAATTGGTGGAACTGGAAAGAAAACACAAATTATATTCTACAGATCTACTGACTTACCAAAATCTTCTGTTTCTTCTTATCTGGAGTTTTTTGATCTTTGTTCCTGTACAGATTTAATTTTAAACTCTCTGGAGTCTGTATATTGCCATTAGAAAATTGTACTGAAATAAAAAGGGAGACAGGGACATGAGAAGCTACACATTACTAAGCAGCAAATAAAAACCCAAACGAATTTCCAAGGAACAAAAGCATGTATGCGGCCTAATCACTCTCAGTAAAAATACTAGTTTAGAAAAAAAACATGCCAATTTTGAAGTTGTTAGATTAATTAGAACTACAAACCAAAGTATACACAATGAAAGACCATGGAGACCTCCAGGCCACCAATATTATCACATGGAGGGTCCAGGATTAATGACACAAACAACCTTTAAATGTAAAGTGATTAAAGCCAGGCACACTTTGACACAAAGAAAATACCTTAATATTATGTATACATTTAACATGTCAATAAATATAAAAATTGCACACAACTGTATTCAAATTTTCTACACCAAAACAACTACAGCCAAGTTGCACTTGTTAACAGGAAATCAGTAATTTGTGTGGGGATCCCAAACCATGGCCCTTCAGATGCGGAAGGCCAACGAATTCCAAGAATCCTTTTACTGCAATAGCACGAGAATCATGGGAGCAGTAGTTCAGAAACAACACAAGGGGAGGGTGGGAATTTGAGATATCTTGCTTAATGAATACTGTCCAAAAGGTCTATATGGAAATCAGTCATTATGCGGAGAATTGAGTAAAAAGAGCGAGAGATGGAACGCCCATAGAGAATAAAAAAAAAGGGACAGAGCGGAACGCCCATAGAGAATAAAGGGACAGAGCGGAACGCCCATAGAGAATAAAAGGGCCAGAGCGGAATGCCCATAGAGAATAAAGGGACAGAGCGGAACGCCCATAGAGAATAAAAGGGCCAGAGCGGAATGCCCATAGAGAATGGAAAGCAAAAAATTAACTCATTTTCAGGTAAACCTGCGAGATGTAGCAAATTAAAACTTATATGTATTCCCCAGGTACTGTAGCAGACTAACACTGAAATTACCTGGGATTATAGCAGTTTCTGTGGAATGACTTTGCTATTGAGTGCTATTTGCTCCCAATTATATCCTATCGGCATTTCGTTCTGCCATTCCCTTAAAAAAAAAAAAAAAAACGCCTGGCTGCGACGGGCGCCAGTAAGTGCGTGCACGCCCAGCCTTAATTTTAATTTTATAACTGCCAGTGTACCAGAAGTGTATCAGGGTTATTCAGAGAAAGGTGAAAACCAGGAGAACTGGCAGGACAAGAGAACAATCTAGACCAAATAGCCGATTTGGAAAGTGAGATAAATGGCAGAATTTTTCAGGTTTGGCTATTTTGACCTCGAATTTTCACTTCCCCAGTCAATTCTTCTGAATTTCACCTTTCTTTGAATAGACTTGTAAGTCTGCTTAAAATGTGTTTGACGTATCAAATGGTTCTGACTCCAAGTCCAATCATCCCTCTCATTTTCTATGAGCGTTCCACTCTATTGAATGACAAAGGTGAATGACAAACCGTGATAATCCCTCTTAATCACAGTTGTAAACGACACCACTGAATGTGGAGAATATGCCTGCTAAAGATATATTTGATATGTCAAATTGTTTTTTACTCCAATTCAAATATTTTGTCCCATTCCACTCCCATTACCCTGTTAAAGTCTATGGTCATTCCCTTTAGTGGGTCTCATTTTACAGCCACCCCTCCTGCGCATCCTGTTGGCAAAGAGGACAACAACATGCTGAATAGAACGATTATTGCATAACCTGTTCAACTCCCATTGTAAGCAAATTACTGTACTTGCCACCTCTAATAGTACAATGTGTAACAATTCAAGGCTGCAACAATTTTTGGGATTTGACAATCTATTGTTACCCAAGAAACGGTATTCAATGGCTATGGAACCGATAACCCCGCTATAACCCACTTGCCTGTGCACCCTGTGTTGTTCTCTGGTGAAAAGTCACACACACTCCAACTTGAGGTTTACCCAGCAATGTGCATAGTCTGCAGACTTTCCCCACCTACTTTAAACAGGAATAAGCTACTAACAGCATGTAATGTATAATGCAGGTGAATTGGGAAAGGTTTGTTTTAACTCGAGACAGTGCAGGAATGTCCATATGATAAACATTTAATAGGTTATTCACAAAAGCACCTGTGTTTGCTGCAATAAAATGAAATATAAAACAAAGAATAATGCCTTCTCCCAATAGAAAGGACTCAGAGACCGGGAGACTACATATAGCTGCAGTGTGGGGATCTCAGCTCAGAAACACATTAGCTTCACTACACTTTATGATTGAGATTTAGTTATAGACTGGACGCTGTTTTAAGAAACCACGTGGTATACTATTACATAAACACTAGAAGTGTAATAAGACCCCCATCCCCTATCCTGAGTGTTTCCTACTACGTGCAAGCACTCTTCCAGCCCTCCCTATCTCTCACCTAGCAGGGCTGGCTGCTCCGGCTCCCCGCGATATTCCCATACAGCTCTGTTAGCCATGTGTTCAGCAGCTCCATCAACAACACACTGAGCTCTGAGCACTTCCTGCTGGGGCGGAGTTCGAGCAGCTAACAATAGGTAAACAAATGCTGCAGGAAGAGGTTCACGCTGCGCATTAGTGCATGGGGGAGAGAAGCAGCGCCACCTGGAGGACAAAGACTGGAGTAAAGCTATCAGCCAGTTACAAATTAGTGGTAATGCTATCAGCCACTTCTTTCAGCTATCAGCCAGTTACAAACCAGTGGTAATGCACAAAATAAAATCTCCCTTTGGACCAATACTTTGACATTGCAGATAAGTCGTACACCCCCACCACTATGATATCGAACGATATGGTAAGTTTTTACTGTGGAAATTTAAAGATACAGAACCCCAAATATCAACCCATTGCTTATATTGTGACTTTTTCCCAATACTTCAAAATGGGATGAAAAAAAAATTACACAATTTATAATCAAAATATTTTTATTGTCATTTTTTATAAAATTAATAAACGTAAAAAACAAGGCATCCAAACATATATAAAATTTGTATGAATAAGGTACTAAATACCAATTTTGGAAGACAATAAGGTAAAAGGTGCAATATAGAGAATATACTATATACTGAAAGGGATACTCTAGGATAAATTATATAAAATAACTCTAAAACTTCCATTGGACTTTGAAAAAAGGAAATGCTCAATTAACTGATTCCTGCATTTGAAACAACATATTAAAAAATCATTTTATACACGGTAGGTGCGCTTTAAGTATGCATTTAAAAAAAGATTAAATAGGGAGGGAATTAGCATTTAAATAAATAAAAAAAAAAGGGGGGAGAATTTTCTAGTAGGCGTGTTCCTTTCACCTATACTAAAAAGAGGGGCATAACCCTGCTATAACTATTATATATCTATGGTGACTTTTGAATATACTTCAATTAATGTCTATGTTTATGTGCAAATTTTGCATTTCCAAACATATTTTTGCTTTTTAATTGCAATCTCTGGAATATTTAGACATGCTTGATGATACCATTTTGAACATGTTGAGCACTGCACCATCAACTCCCCACAGTAAACGAGCCTACATATGCAGTACACCGGGAGCACCGCAATGTCTAGGTCAAGTGCTTCTCTTCTACTTTTACTTGGGAAAGGTGTTATGAATTGATTCTTGAAACATGCTGTAATGTGTGATCTTAATTGTGATTGGTCAAATGTAAGGGTAGTTGGATTTCTGTTAAAGGCTAGACTAATTGCAAATGCAATTGCAAATGCTCCACAATCATGTGAATTCTCTTGTTTCTGAACATTCTTAACATTTATTTTGATTTCATTGTTTACAAACATTCTCATCATCCACGATATCATCAAAATTTCTTCAGAATCAAGACCGGTGTACATGCTGTCATATATATTAACAGTTCCTTTACAACAATTAAGGTTGCTTACTGTAACCCAGTGATTGCCATGAATATGTATTATTTGTATGAAATCACCAGTTGGAGACCCAATTGGTTCTCCAGAAATTAAAGCAGCTAGTACTACAGTGCTCTGTAAACCATCTATTTGTGGCCATTGTTTTCCGATTAAATAATGAGTTACATCCATGTGGTCACATGACAGCCAAGTTGTTCCTTGTAGATCTCTCCAGTGGGACTTTGACAAGTGCAGTAGAGAACCAACTTTTTGATTTTGCTTATGGTCCTCTGCCAGACTTTTCTTCCACACAGGACCAATGTAATTCTTCATCTGTACAAATAAATTAAAGGGTAGTTATTATTTTTATGTTACACAATTATTTTGCAAAGATTTATATTACTTTTTTAAAATGCATCTATATTATATCTAACTTTATGTCTCTTTTATAGTAGTGATCAAGTCTTTGATCACCGACAGCTTTGTTGTTTTTGTGTGGTTTTTTTACAGACAATTTTTATTGACACAAACATGAGATACGACAGTGGAGTGGCAAACTTGCCTACAGGAGATGTCAACCCAAAGATATGATGCAAGTGTAGCGCTGTGTTAAAATCTTGCTGTGGCAGTACCTATTTTTGGCCACCAGATGGAGACTATCGTGATCAGAGACACTGGACATTGGGACTACAATGCCCGGCATGCTTTGCAAGAAAGACAGGAAGTGGGTGGGGACTGGACACTTACATCCTCTGCCTCGTGGAGAACGCGCCAGAGCGCGCCAGGGAACGAGAGAGAGCAGATGCAGTGCCATACTTTGTGAGAGGGCCTAGGGCGGAGAGCAAGTGAGACCTGTCAGTTCTGTTACCGGGTCATTCAGTCGCAAGAGAAGGAGCCCTCCAAGTTCCAGAGTTGCTGCAGAGGGAACCAACCGAAGACCTCGAGTAAGGAGTCACCGCAAGTTGATCGGGTACAGAGAGCAGGTGGTGAGCTGAGGAAAAGTCGTGGACAAGCTACGGGAAGTCAGACAACGGATCCGGCCGCTAGTATCCCCAGTCAAAATCCAGCGGAGAGACGTCCTGGGTCAGCGGAGCCTAAAGCAACCGGCGGATGGGTGAGAGGCCTCCAAAGCCGTTTATAATACAAAGAGCACGCTGATGTTTTCTCTTTAAAGTCCACAGGGCCCCAACTTGACTAGTCGAAGACATTTCTTAAGTAAATTCACTGGCCAGTTGAACAGTACCCGGGTACCTTACACACATACACACCTTTTACATTCCGGGACTTAACCTGTGCAGGACTCATTTTGTTACGAATCGGAACGGGGGTTAAAGATACGTTCCGAATATATTTTTCTCTTTTCCGCTGCGCGTTTACCGTGATACGAAGTGATTGTATATTCTGGGGTTCCGCTACGTGTCCCTTTTCCGAATATTCGTGCAATTGCATTTTCTTTTATGTTCGGTTGCGAATATTTTATTTTCCGAAATACGAAGCCTTGTGTTTCGTTTCTTTTCCGCTACGCGTTTTATCGCAATACGAAAGTACTGTAATAATATCTGTGAATACCGTATCTCAACTTCTGCCAAATATTTTAGTAAACTATTTAAATGATAAAAACCCACAACTGTGTTGGAGTATATTTATTCCCTAGTGCGGGGAGACTGACCCGTGGTTCATTTTCAGCGGCTCCTCCGGGAGTGAGCGCTACACGTGGGGGCTCGTTTCCGGGATTCAGTCTCTGGAAAAACCGCATCTAAAGGGTTAAATATGGATCCAGACACTGTTGCCGAATGGTGTGAGGAGCACAGTAGTCAGTTAGAATGTTGTATAGTCATGGATATTCCCGCAGACACTTGGGCCGAAGAGCAGATCCGCCAGGCCGTGGCCACGCTAGCACCAGATCATCGGGGGTTAATACTGGACATTAAGAAAAACCCAGATACTTCTCACACGTATGTTCTTCTCGAGTGGAGAAAGGGTGTTCCACCATGTTTTCAGGGCGTGAGCGTGAAACTGGCCGATGAGGTGGAAGTCCAACTAATTCAGCCAAGTGCGCCACGTGGTGAATCCGCAAGTGTTCCCGCGCCTAGTCCGTTGGCCATGATCGGGCCGGAATTTATCGTGGCTATTGGAGATCTACTGCCTAAATGTCAGAAAACAAGCCCTCCTCACACTAATTTCGGTTATCGACGGTTAAGAAATTTTACAGGAAACGTACCAACTCCGGCGGGAGAAGAAACCTTTGAAGAATGGGTGGAACAGGCGATGCAGGCTCTGGATGAGTGGGACGTCCCTGAGGCCCAGAAAAAGCAAAGGATCACCGAGAGTTTAAAGGGACCTGCATCAGAAGCGGTGAGAAACCTAAAACTGAGCAGAAAAGATTGTACTGCTTTAGATTACTTAAACGTTCTTGAAGAAGTTTTTGGGCGAACCGAAAAGGCGGCCGAACTGGTATATCAGTACGAACACACCTATCAGAGAAGAGGTGAAAGGATGACCGAGTACATGAGGCGCCTAGATAAGATTCTACACCAGATACTCCTCAAGAAAGGGGCCGAACCGGCCGAAGTAGATAAGATCCGAATAAAACAGATCCTGAGGGGCTCTCAACCTCTAGATCCAGTAATGATGCAGCTGAGAAGCAGAGCAGGTAACCAAGAATTGAAGTACCTGGAATTGATCCGAGTTGTACGCGAAGAAGAGGCTTTACTGGAAGAGAAATCCTTCAGGCGGGGGGAAAGGGCTTATGCACAACCTGTGAGACATAGCGACGGTCTGCAGCCTGAAAGCGACTCCCTAGATACTTATGGATCGGACGAGGACGAACAAGAGCACCTAGTCGTTTTTAAATCTACAGAGAGGGCTGTCAAAGAATCGAACCCCTCTGAACGTGGTGAATTGTCCAAGACCGTCAAGAAAGTACAGGAAGCTCAAGCTGAATTGCAACAAGCGCACGTGGAATTGTGCCGAGTGTTGATGAAGGTGACCGAAATGCAGGCAGAAATGCAGAAATTCCTCACAGACATGCAGACGACGGGAGCCGCTGTGGCGTCTGGTCCAAGTCCTTTAACAAAATCCCAACAAGCAACTACGTCTCCGCTCTCTAAGAAAAGATGTTTTGGTTGTGGAGAAATGGGCCATTTCCGCGCACAGTGCAAAGGCCAAAAGTCTGAGAAGGATAGAGTCGAGGGACTGTTGAAAGCCCTAGAAGGACTGTTATCTACCTCACCGGCGGGAAACGCCAGAGGGCACAAGTGAAGGAGCAACCTAAGTGCCCGAAGGTTGAACCCCGCTCCAGAAACCAAGTCAAGACTAAGAGGGTGGGAAGGCCCAAAGCCGAGCCAACTGCTGAGCCTGCCAGGACTGAAAGAGTCACTCCCTTAGCATCTGGGTCTACGTCATGGGGAAGCAATGCACACCCAAAACCTGCACGGGCCAAGAAAAAGGCCAGGGTACAGCAAACTGGGTCTAAGTGTCCGGATGCCGCCACCAAGTTTCCTGACCAACTGATAGGTCCTTCTCCTATTGTGCCAATCCAAGTGGAAGGAGTCTACACCAAAGCCCTGTTAGATTCAGGGGCTCAAGTGACATTGATCTACAGAGACTTCTACGAGAAACACTTAAAGCACATTCCTCTGCAAGAATTGAAGGATTTGGAAATATGGGGTATCGGCACTGAGAAACTCCCTTATGACAGGTACCTGCAAGTGAAGTTGGAGATCGGATCTGAAGTCATCGGGCAGTCTGGGGGTTGTGATGCATTGGCTATTGTGTGTCCTCGACCCTCGGGTGCGAATAGAAGCTCCCTGATAGTGGGGACGAATACTGACTTAGTGCGGCGTCTCCTGACGCCTATCGTGTTGGAAGAAGGTTCAACTCAAGGAGTGCACCCAATGTTACGTCCGGTCTATCAGAGGATGGTCGAAGAACGAAAGGCACCTGCCGAGGTGGGAAGACTGTGGAGACTGGGTGGAACAGAGAAGGTTCTGCAAGCAGGAGAAGTAGCGAGCTTCCGGGCTTCAGTCAAGTTGAACGGATCGCAACCCGGTCCCTATGTGGTGCTGGGAACCGATTTTAATCATGGGAGTGAAACCGGAGTCGAAGTAATTCCTGAAATAATCTCCACCAAAGCCCTGAAGAGAACACGAGGAAGAGTCTCGGTCAGTGTGTGCAATGTGACAGATTCTCCAGTAGTCCTTAAAGCACGAATGCCTATCGGGCAAGTAGAGTCTGCTACACCCCTCTCTACCGATTTAGGAGGGGGAGTGGATAAAGAGATTCCAGATGAAAGATTCTACCCCAAAGACGCTCCCATTTCACCTGAGTGGAAGAAACGTCTTCAGTCTCAAGTCCTAAAGTGGAAGGAATTGTTCTCGAAAGATGAGTTCGATGTGGGCCTAGCTAAGAGTACTGAGCACCGCATTCGGTTACAAGAAGACAAGCCGTTTCGTGAAAGATCAAGGCGAGTTCCGCTGGGAGACTTGGATGATCTGCGAGAGCAACTGAATGAATTGCAAAGAACCAAGGTGATTCAAGAGTCCAGGAGTCCATATGCATCTCCCATAGTGTTGGTCCGGAAGAAAAATGGTTCTGTCCGCCTATGTATAGACTACCGCACATTGAACCGGAGAACCATCCCCGATCAATATGCCACTCCTCGGATAGAAGATGCCCTACAGTGTTTGTCTGGAGCAAAGTGGTTTAGAGTACTAGACCTGCGAAGCGGATATCACCAGATACCCATGCATCCTGAAGATAAGGAGAAATCTGCGTTCATCTGTCCACTAGGGTTCTTTGAATTCAACAGAATGCCTCAAGGCCTTACGGGGGCTCCAGCTACGTTCCAACGGTTGATGGAGAAGACAGTCGGGGATATGAATTTAATCGAAGTATTAGTGTACCTGGATGACATAATTGTGTTTGGGAAGACTCTGGAAGAACATGAACAACGTCTGGAGAAGGTCTTGAAGAGGCTCCATGAAGAGGGGTTGAAACTGTCTCTGGAGAAATGCCAATTCTGTCTACCGTCTGTTACGTATCTAGGACATGTGGTCTCAGCAGAAGGTGTTTCGACAGATCCTCGGAAGTTGGAGGCCGTAGCTTCTTGGCCTAGACCCCGAAACGTCACTGAGCTTAGATCTTTCTTGGGATTCTGTTCATACTATCGAAGATTTGTGGGAGGATTCGCAAAAATAGCTCAACCACTGAACAAACTCCTGCAGAAGGAAACCACCGAAGAAGGCTGCAAGGTCTCTGACAAAAACTCGTCAGCTCCGGGGCCAAGGAAAGCTCGAGAGTCTATACAAGGTGAATGGACCAGTCAATGTGAAGGAGCTTTCGTAAAGCTGAAAGAGAGTCTAACCCGAGCTCCTGTTTTGGCCTATGCGGACCCTCACAAGCCGTATGAACTACATGTGGATGCCAGCCGAGAAGGTCTGGGAGGAGTCCTATATCAGGAGTATGGTGGATTGCTGAGGCCTGTAGCGTACGTGAGCCGGAGCCTTACGTCTTCAAAGAACTATCCTACTCACAAGCTGGAGTTTCTAGCCTTGAAGTGGGCAGTGGTAGACAAGTTAAAAGACTATCTGTATGGAGCCGAGTTTGTGATCAAGACGGATAACAATCGTCTTACCTACATCCTTACTACCGCAAAACTGGACGCAACGGGACATCGGTGGTTGGCCGCTCTGTCAGGGTTTCGGTTTAGCCTGAAGTATCGCCCTGGGGTGAATAATCGAGATGCTGATGCGTTGTCGAGAAGACCCTACACTACAGAATGGACTCAGTTGACTCCAGACGGGGTGCAAGCTTTGTGTCAAGGAACAGAGCGCCGGGTCAAAGGAGGGATTGAGGCGGAGGCCATAGGAGTTATGGCTGCGGCTGTTCCTGAGTTCTACTGTAACCCTACGCAGTTAAGGGATGAAAATTTACCTACCTTTTCGAGACAGGACCTGAAAGCGGATCAGGCCAGAGACCCTTTAATTGCCTTGACCATAAAGGCCCTGTCTGCAAACCAGCGAGAGATTTTGTTAACCAACTCCCCGAGTGGAGCCAGATTGGTCTACAAAGAGTGGGAGCGGTTAAAGATGTTGGATGGGGTGGTCTACCGAAGGGGCCCCTCAACTAGCGCTGAAGAGATTCAACAGTTATTCCTCCCTACTAAACATAGGGAGAGTGTGTTGCGATCACTACATGATGAGCATGGACATTTGGGTGCTGAAAGAACTTTTAAGCTGGTGCGAGATAGGTTCTATTGGCCTTGCATGAGAGCTGAAGTGGAAAGCTATTGTTACTCCTGTCTAAGGTGTATTCAGAGGAAGACTCTACCGACCCGAACTGCTCCAATGAGCCATCTGCAGAGCCAGGGACCCATGGATTTGGTGTGCATTGACTTCTTGTGCTTAGAGCCGGATGCTAGTGGGCAAGGGAACATTCTAATAGTGACTGATCATTTCACCGCGTTACGCCCAAGCATTCTCCACAAAAGATCAACGCGCTCCGACCGTGGCCAAGGTGTTGATGGAAAAGTTCTTTGTTCACTACGGACTGCCAAGGAGGATACACTCTGATCAGGGTAGAGACTTTGAAAGCAGACTGGTGGGGCAATTGTTAGAGCTGTTGGGAATCCAAAAGACCCGAACTACACCTTATCACCCTCAAGGTGATGCTCAGCCTGAAAGGTTTAATCGCACACTGCTAAACATGCTGGGAACCTTGTCGAATGTGGAGAAGCAGAGTTGGAGTCGGCACATAGCTACTCTGGTGCATGCATATAACAGTACGGAGAGTGATGCAACTGGATACTCACCGTACCGTCTTATGTTCGGAAGGGAGGCTCGACTGCCGGTTGATTTGGCATTTGGGTTATCCCTAGACCAGACATCAGTAGCTTCCCATAGAAACTACGTGGATAGGCTTCGGAAGAATCTGGCTTCTGCGTTTGAACAGGCCCGTTTGACCTCGGGAAACAGGGAGCAAAGTAACAAAAGGAACTATGACCTGAAAGTTCGAATACAAGATCTACAACCCGGTGATAGGGTTCTATTGAAGAACTTGGGTGCTGCTGCGAGACACAAGTTGGCGGATAGGTGGAGTTCCCAGGTTTACATTGTCTGCAAACAACTGCCGGTTTACCAGTGTATCAGATTCGCCCGGATGGAAAGGCTGGGCCTATTAAGAACTGGCACCGAAATCATTTGTTACCTTTGAGAGAGGCTGTAAGGATGCCAGTTGGGGACGAACCGCCTCTGCCAAATCCGCCTGTTCCATGTTTGCCTCCTGTTACTCGGTCTCAACAGACCCGGGTTGTCGAAGAGAGCGAAAGGGACAGTGAGGAAGAAAGTTTCTGTCTGGACTGGATACGTACACCGGAGCCTGAAGAGATTATCTCAGTTCCTGAACGATGGGAGAGTAATTTGAGGCCTGAAGCTCCTGAATTCTTGTTGGAAGTCCCTGAGACTGTTGATATCCCTGAGCCTCTTGAATTTCAGTTGGAAGTCCCTGAGGCTGTGGGGATCCGGTAGCTCCGGAAGCTTACTCAGGTGATTATAGTTCTATGCCTTCGCTGGAAGGATCATACTCTGAAGAAACGTCTGCTCCAGTGATAGAGAGAAGGACTGAGCCAACGCCTATAGTACTTCCACCTGAAGAGGAACTGATTGAGCCAGAACCTAAACGCTCTGTTCGACCGCCCCAACGACTCACCTACGACTCACCAGGACATAGCACTGAAGAGGCCATCACCACGGTGCGGAGGTTGCCCGAAGTGTCTGCTATGCTAGCTGAGGTAGCCCAAAATATGAGTCAACTTGAGGAAGTGTTCCTAACCCACTGCATGTATGCTGCTGAACCTGTACATGTCATGTAAACTGTATTCAAATATTGTGGAAATGTAATGTAATTGTTGTACCTCCTTGGAGAGACCCAAGAGTTCTAGGAGGGGGAGAGTGTAGCGCTGTGTTAAAATCTTGCTGTGGCAGTACCTATTTTTGGCCACCAGATGGAGACTATCGTGATCAGAGACACTGGACATTGGGACTACAATGCCCGGCATGCTTTGCAAGAAAGACAGGAAGTGGATGGGGACTGGACACTTACATCCTCTGCCTCGTGGAGAACGCGCCAGAGCGCGCCAGGGAACGAGAGAGAGCAGACGCAGTGCCATACTTTGTGAGAGGGCCTAGGGCGGAGAGCAAGTGAGACCTGTCAGTTCTGTTACCGGGTCATTCAGTCGCAAGAGAAGGAGCCCTCCAAGTTCCAGAGTTGCTGCAGAGGGAACCAACCGAAGACCTCGAGTAAGGAGTCACCGCAAGTTGATCGGGTACAGAGAGCAGGCGGTGAGCTGAGGAAAAGTCGTGGACAAGCTACGGGAAGTCAGACAACGGATCCGGCCGCTAGTATCCCCAGTCAAAATCCAGCGGAGAGACGTCCTGGGTCAGCGGAGCCTAAAGCAACCGGCGGATGGGTGAGAGGCCTCCAAGGCCGTTTATAATACAAAGAGCACGCTGATGTTTTCTCTTTAAAGTCCACAGGGCCCCAACTTGACTAGTCGAAGACATTTCTTAAGTAAATTCACTGGCCAGTTGAACAGTACCCGGGTACCTTACACACATACACACCTTTTACATTCGGGACTTAACCTGTGCAGGACTCATTTTGTTACGAATCGGAACGGGGGTTAAAGATACGTTCCGAATATATTTTTCTCTTTTCCGCTGCGCGTTTACCGTGATACGAAGTGATTGTATATTCTGGGGTTCCGCTACGTGTCCCTTTTCCGAATATTCGTGCAATTGCATTTTCTTTTATGTTCGGTTGCGAATATTTTATTTTCCGAAATACGAAGCCTCGTGTTTCGTTTCTTTTCCGCTACGCGTTTTATCGCAATACGAAAGTACTGTAATAATATCTGTGAATACCGTATCTCAACTTCTGCCAAATATTTTAGTAAACTATTTAAATGATAAAAACCCACAACTGTGTTGGAGTATATTTATTCCCTAGTGCGGGGAGACTGACCCGTGGTTCATTTTCAGCGGCTCCTCCGGGAGTGAGCGCTACACAAGTATTCTTACAATCTAGAATAGGAGGCATTCTCAGTTGATAAACTTATACTTTAACAAAGAACAAAAACATAACCATAAACCATTCAACTTGCACATTACCAGAGAGCATCTCCATATATAAAGGGAGTTGAAGGTCAGGTAAACCAATAAAGGTTTAGGTAAGTGGTCCTCAGTGGAAGAGGAAAGGGAAGGTGATATGTTATGTACGAGGTGTTGAAGGTCCGAATGGGGTCCTTCCTGTCAGTCCCTCCACGAAGTACCATGCCGTGTTTTGGAGAGTAGTATGTATGGTATCGGGGACTGTCTTCATTCAAAATTTTCATAAATCGTGTGGTCAGTGGCGACTCTAGGAATAATATTTAGGGGGGCACATAGGATACCGCACTCAAAACTGGGGGGGCACTAATAATTTTCACCGCTAAATCATATCACTGAATAAAACTAAGGGCCCTGTCACCTGTATGAGCTAAAACACCATCACTAAAGGAAAAATTTAGTGCGAGTCGTTAAAACTTAGTGCCTGACGACCTAACAGATCACCTTGTCCGCCGTAGTCCATGAACAAGGTCATTTGGCACACGCTTAGGGAAACTAATGCGGCTGTGTACAGAATAGAACTGTTTTTTCCCAGTGCAGAATGCCGGGCCATACCTATCCCCCACCCTGACAAGCTTGAATATGGACACATCCAGTGAATAACCTCTCACCCCTGCATTATTAAAATCCTCCACAGTGTTCGTATCATCCATGTTTTGCTGCACACGTATATTAAGGCTGATGGGCATTGCATGATAAATGCCACCCAACAGCAGCATGTAGAATCATTACACTGCATTTAATAGATCCAAAAGGAAGGCTAGGTGAGCGACACAAATTTCCCTGCTGCAGCATATAAAGAATACATGTTTCAGGGCAAGACTTATTCATGTGTCCCTTTAAACATTGTCCACACAGTCACCCTAATAATCAACCGCTTCCATACTATGAATAACCCCCAGCATAAAATGTTTAAAATTAGGCAATATATTACAATTAGGATATATGTGGATAAAGGATACATTTATAATAGAGTCTAATGCAACAGCAACGACATTGCTGACCAGATCCATCACTATGGTGTAGGGGCCAAGAGACCACCTGTGCTGCATTCCTTTCAATTGCCTGTTAATTGCCTGTTAATTTTGGGCGAGAATCATTTTTTTCTGTCTTTTTGGAGTTAGCACCAGGGTTGAGCAGTAGGTAAAATATTGCAATTAGCGCCCCTCAAAAAATTAGCGCTGGCACCAAGTGATCTCTAGCGCTCCCCATGTTAAGTAAAGGACGCAGAAAGTACAGTGAGGTCGTGGTACAAATCGCTAATAGCAACGTGCTATGTGATTTTTCCCGTTCGTAGCGGGAGGCAAACGATCTGTTGGTCAGACGCTAGACTCGATTTACCTGGCGCTAACGCAAAACCAGCCGACGCAAGGGTTAGCTCCCACCAGGTAATAGTGCCCTAAATAAATATATATAAATAATATTGCAAAACCCCAGAGTAATGTGATGCTATGAGTATTGTGATGCAATGATGCCTTTTTATTGTACTAACCTGATACTTAAATTCAATATTTTATTTGCCAGAATTCGGCAGTTTTCGTTGAATGTCTGATTGCTGCTTCAGCAACTCCACTTTTAGCAAATTACAGTGACCATTCACTAAATAGGGAATTCACCTTATTTTCAGCGAAATAAATTCCCCGAAACGTGACGAAAAGCAGAGCATCTAAAAATGAATAGACCCTTTAGATTCTAACTTCCATAATAACCCCTAAAATGCCATAAACCCAGGGAAATACAATAAAATGAATAAACAATGTGGCATTTAGCCTACCCCTTAACCTCTAATATGCAAATGATCAAGGGAAAACATGAAATGAATACACTGCGACATGTAGCCAAACCCATTAACCCCTAAAATGCCATTAATCAAGGAAAAAATAAAATGTATACTGTGAGGGATGAAGCCTATCCATTAACCCTTAATATACAACTAAACCAAGGCAAAAACTAACGTAATACACAATGTAATGTATAGTCTGAACATTAACCACTTCACTGCTGAACCATTTCAAGCCTATGAAAATGTTTACGTTTAAGTGCACGTTTCTATTTAATGTTTTATGACTTTTTCTTTACACCAAATATGGTCATGTTGGATATCATTGGAAAGGCCAGAATCTGCCCTTTCCAATGACACATAGAACGTCCATATACGATTCACGGGAACGGAGATATCGCGGTCCGAAAAGTATGGGAAGCTGGATGCTGATTTTTGGTGGGGGGCACATGGGGGGCAAGGAATAACCTAGGGGGGGCAATTGCCCCCCCTTGCCCCCCTGTAGAGACGCCTATGCGTGTTGTCCTTGTTTCTTTATTCAATGATGTATGCAGCCAATGCATACGGAATAAGTAATGCAATTTAGTGAGAAAGAGCAATAGTATTGGAGGGGAGGGTTAACTCCACACCTGCAGAATAGATTTATTCCTCACTGCCGCCACCAGCAATAAAAAAGGTTTGTATGATTGCATAAAGTGTAGAAACGGAGTAGTTGAGGGCAATACGAGGAGATGTACTGGTCAATGGCAGTATTGCAAACAGTTTGTGTGAATTTAATGTGTATTTTATGTTAATAGTGTTGTAATTGAAAATAGGCATACCACGGACATGGTGCATTAGGGAGTTTCGATTGTAGGGTGAGTAGAGCTAAAAATAAACTTCTCTTTCTCTCTCATCGAAGTGGACTCTCTACTGCTGTCACACTTCCTTGGCCGAGATCATCTATATCAGTGATGGTTAACCTTGACACCCCAGGTATTTGGAAACTACATTTCATATGATGCTCGGATACTCTGTAGTTAAGCAGATAATGTAAATGTAGTTCCACATCCAAGGTGCCAAGGATTAACCATCACTTATGTATATCAATGTTGTCAGCCAATCCCATTCTTTCTTGCAATAGTTAATAGTCATTTTATAGTTTACCCTTTTTTGTGGTGAGGCATAACTTTTGTGACATCTACTCGGAATGGAATGATCTGCTGATGTAGATTCCATGGCAGTCATCAAAACATCCTGGTTTTTTTTTTTATTGAAAAAAAATACAAAAAAAAATTCTTAATATATCGTGAATATAAAATTTCAAAATCTTTACATTTATTATTTGTCTATTTTTAATTTACTTGGCATAATGGGGCTTGTATAAATTGTCTTTTTCTACATATTAGATGTACATATGTACTGTATATATATTTATATATATATATACACATTAAACTGCAACTTAAAAGAACATAGATTTTAAAACCACCACAAGTAATGCAAAACTAATGATGGTTTAGTTACACTATATGACCAGACATTGTATGAGCCCGCCAAAGTGGCCAATGTATCCTTTTTTTTTTCTGGTCCTATACTAGCAACTTAATGCCTGCTCTTATGCGATTAAATGGCTTACTTTGTAAAAAAAACTTACTCGTGTGGCTATCTGCAGTGCCTCTTCTTCGTCATCACTGATTAATTTATTTAATGTTGTCCTTCTTCGTCGTTTCGTTGTTGTAGATATTTTCATAGTGGCGGGGGTGTACGACGCACCTGCAATGTCAAAGTATTGGTCCAATGGGAGATTTTTTTTTCATCCCATTTTGAAGTATTGGGAAAAAGTGACAATATAAGCAATGGGTTGATATTTGGGGTTCTGTATCTTTAAATTTCCACAGTAAAAACTTACCATATCGTTCGATATCATAGTGGTGGGGGTGTACGACTTATCTGCAATGTCAAAGTATTGGTCCAATGGGAGATTTTATTTTCAAGCCATTTTGAAGTATTGGGAAAAAGTCACAATATAAGCAATGGGTTGATATTTGGGGTTCTGTATCTTTAAATTTCCACAGTAAAAACTTACCATATCGTTCGATATCATAGTGGTGGGGGTGTACGATTTATCTGCAATGTCAAAGTATTGGTCCAAAGGGAGATTTTATTTTTAAGCCATTTTGAAGTATTGGGAAAAAGTCACAATATAAGCAATGGGTTGATATTTGGGGTTCTGTATCTTTAAATTTCCACAGTAAAAACTTACCATATCGTTCGATATCATAGTGGTGGGGGTGTACGACTTATCTGCAATGTCAAAGTATTGGTCCAAAGGGAGATTTTATTTTTAAGCCATTTTGAAGTATTGGGAAAAAGTCACAATATAAGCAATGGGTTGATATTTGGGGTTCTGTATCTTTAAATTTCCACAGTAAAAACTTACCATATCGTTCGATATCATAGTGGTGGGGGTGTACGACTTATCTGCAATGTCAAAGTATTGGTCCAATGGGAGATTTTATTTTGTGCATTACCACTGGTTTGTAACTGGCTGATAGCTTTACTCCAGTAGGACAAAGCTAGCTGCATTTATTCGCCAGCCAAAGGAACTGTCTCTGCTTTCACACTCTACTCGTTCAACTGGTGAAACAGGTTCATGTCGATATAGCTAATTTCATATAACGGAGGGTTCTGTGTTAAAACAGACCCAGGATGCAAAATAGTGGGAAATTGTGTACTTCATTTGCATGTCCTTGCCAGAGTTCTTTCTGCATATGGGGAATGTAGCACTTGAGCTCTGTGAAGCAGTTCTCTGAATTGTCTTCTACAATAATAAACTATATTACATATATACACACACACACACACAGCAAATAAGACAAATACTGCAAACAAGTAGCAATCTCAGGTCCTCCAATCAAGAATCCATAGCCTTTATATACAGTATTATAATGTCATATTACACAACATTTTGGCTCTAACCAAACCTTTATCAGGACCCCAGTTAGAGCCTGTGACAGAACTCGCTGTCACTGTGCGACCTGGAGGGGGCTGTGGGCTTGCCTCCTGCCTACACAGACTATGGCCCAGCAGTTAAATGGGAGATTTTGGGTCTGTTTGCCATCTACTGCAACCATCAGACGCAAGGCACACAGTGTGAAGTATTTCTGCAGTCGCCGGTTCATCTGAACCAGGCGAACGCAGCTTTTGGTAGCTGCACATCTGGAACTATTATGGGCTACTTTTTCATATTAGGACAGCTGATTTAAATGTATAATTTTTCAGACAGCGACTGTTTCCCTCTGGGAAAATGTGTTTAAATGTCTGGAGACAGAATGGAGTTTCTACAATGTTATCGGAGTGTTTGAATAGACTAATCTGCTGGCACCCATTGTCTTAGGTTAAGAAAGGTTATGTAACTTTACTGTAATTAGATTTCTCATTCCAAGAGGTCAATGTTTGTGCATTTATCTGTATCAGTGTGATTAGGTCCTCCTAGAAGAGGCTGTGATTGTTTATATGTAAATGGCTTCTGTCTGTCCCCATAAAAATCTGTGCTTGTCAATTTGATTAAACCAGTTCTATTCTGACCAAGCTTGAAGTCACGACTCATGATTTGGGTACCAGGAATCTTCAGCCCGCTGTGCCAAGGAAAGGCTCCAGGTCTACAGCTTCAGCTTATTTCTGGGGGTGCTAGCCAGGCTCTCTACAGGCACCGGGCCTTAAACTGCAGCTAAGGTACTAGAGAAAGGTGGGAGAATCACAAGGAGAAACTGGGTGTCCAGCGAGGAAGCAGCATTTGGCAGATGTGACCCTGTCCGGGCACAGAGATCTGTTACAGAGCTGAAATGTGTATTTTAATATTTTATTTATGCTAATAAATACAGATTTCCCTTTTTTTGCCCTTGTATAATTGGGCAAATGTTACCAGCAGCCTCTACCCATTTATTTTATTTTAGGTGATTTTACTCACCTTTTGTCCCTCCCCATGCACAGCTCCTCTTCTTCAGCTCAGGGGCGTCTGAATTTGGTAGTCCCTGCAGCTGTGCTATGCAATTATGCATGGCTTTGCAAATTGCTTAGTTTAGGATCCAGAAATTAACAATTGGTTGGGGGCTTGCCCACTTTGGTACGCAAGTTCCATAGTGCCTGCACAGAACTATGGATTGGAGCTATGCATGCAAGGGCAGAACCAATCCATCGACTGCCTCTCTAGGAATGCTGGCTATTGCAGACGGCCTCAGAGAGGATGATGTTAGCATGCTCTGTGTGGTCTCCTTGCCCTGCTTTCGTGCCCCCTCGCATGGTACGTGACAATAATATGTAAAGTGCTTCCCATCAGGATGCAAAGTGGCTTTTTTAATAGCTCCCATCGCAAGCTCGTTAATCTGTAATTTTGTATTCAAATCATGCCAGTGGAAGTATAAAGTTGTGATTCAGATGTCATCTATATGACCTATCTTCTGCTCCTTGGTGTTTTTCCAAGTTGATGAAGCCAATTGCAGCTCTCCTGAGATCCCAAGGTATTTGATAACATATCTCGACAACCTGTTTATTCTTTCTCAAGATTGTTTGATAGCTGTCCTATACACCCAGTGGTCCTAGGACGTCGTGACTCAATGTGGTTTTCTCGTGAATTACTAACAGCCAATCCTCAGTCAGTCATTTTTGGGGTTTGTGATGGATTCAGGAAGGAACTAGAATGGAATCTTTGATGACAGTGTGTATGCATTCAAATTCTCGCCAGGACTGAGGGTAGTCAGCCTTCTGTCGGCCTCAATTCAAGCTATCTTTCCAGGTCCTCTTCATTAAAGTGTCCTCGAACATTTTGAAATATTTTAGACAGGGTCTTTCTTACAAAGATATTATACCATTGGAAGCTGAAGCCCAGGTGAAACTTTGATGGTGGCTAGGTCACATGAAGGCATGGATTGGCAAAGTGATTTTTGGCCTGATTTTGTGATAGAGTCAGATGCCAGTTCTTTTCATTGAGACGCTCAATGTGGTCATCTTTCGAAGGGAGGAAAGTGGTCTCTTAGATTGTACTGTAAACTCTCAAGCACAGTCCTACCTTGAAGGGGTTAACTGGTCACTTGACCCTTTGGTGGGATGGACACTCGGTAGAGGAAACACTCGTCCAGCGCTGGGAGAGAGATTGGACCAGAAAGAACACAGACAGATAACCGATGCTCAGTTGGCAGAATCTCTCTGACTTTAATATTTCAAGACGCTAGCTTTATATTGTAAAAACCACTTACGCAAGTGGAAAAGCAATATACGTCATACATCTTGCAACATATACAAAATACCACATTAATCAGTCGTGACACACTGAGGCGGAGGTAACATATCTCATGCGGCATAAACAAATTATTGTTGGTTACTTTCATACGTAAGCGCTTGCAGAAGTTCTGAGAAATGCACATTCTAAAGTTCATATTCATATTATGGTTTCAATTGTACGGACACAGTGACCGGTCTTTTCTATGTGTTATAGTTAAGTTGATTACTGCCTTGGCGTGTACAAGGACATAGTGTGCAAGGCCGTGAGCGGTTTGCAAAGATAATAAAGAGAACGCGCAAACTTTTACAGAGATACAGCCGTGAGCCGCATTCCTAAACTACAGTTATCTTGCGTAAAACATGAGGTTTATTATTTAGATACATAAGGACTTTTGGATGTTTTAACTGTGTAGGGGAAGGGAATCAAGGGTGAAATCCCTTCATACCTCATACCGTTCTGTGTGTCTAACTTGTATGTATATTTGTGCAGGGGCGGACTGACAACTAATGGGGCACCCGGGCAATAGGAGGTCATGGGGCCCCCTTGTTCTGCACCCACAGGAGGCCACACCCATAAAAAACCCCACCCCCTACAATGCAAAACACCCACATGTACATTATTGTGCTAAAGAATTCATTTCTGAACTCCTAAAAATAACCTTTTTGAAAATCCACTTGGACCCAGCAGCGACTTGTGCCCCCCCTCCATACTTACAGATGGCCACCGCACTGCTGCAGCAGCCATCACCCACACTTTGCAGCTAAGGCTACACCCCGGCACAGAAAGTCCCTGTGGAAAATGTGGGAAACTGCCGATCACTTTAAAAGATACTGTACAATCCTGACACACTGCACATTACAGAGCTCCACAGCAATAAAACTCCCAGTAATGTGCAGAGTGCATGAGCGTATTACAGAGCTGCACAGCAAAATCTCACAGTAATGTGCAGTGTGTTTGAGCATATCACAGAGCTCCACAGCAATAAAACCCACAGTAATGTGCAGGTCACACATGGATATATATTGCCCCAGCTCACACATGGATATATAGTGCCCCAGCTCACACATGGATGTATATTGCCCCTGCTCACACATGGATGTATAATGCCCAGCTCACACATGGATGTATATTGCCCAGCTCACACATGGATGTATATTGCCCAGCTCATACATGGATGTATAATGCCCAGCTCACACATGGATGTATAGTGCCCCGCTCACACATGGATGTATAGTGCCCAGCTCACCCATGGATGTATAATGCCCAGCTCACACATGGATGTATAGTGCCCAGCTCACACATGGATGAATATTGCCCAGCTCACACATGGATGTATAGTGCCCAGCTCACACATGGATATACAGTATATACTCACCCCAGCAGTTCGGTTTTGTAGGGGGCGTTGCGTTCCAACCACGGCGGCGCACTAATAAACCGCCTCATCGGCGGCGCTCCAGAGTGCCTTCCTGGGCCCCACGTGCACCCTGCATTGACGCCGCCCCCACGTGATGCGCGCGCTTCATGTGAGGGGGCGGCATCAATGCAGGGTGCACGTGGGGCCCAGAAAGGCACGCTGGAGCACCGCCGCCATGGTCCCTTACAAAACCGGGCCCCCACTGACCCACAGGCCCTTGGGCAGCGCCCGAGTGCCCGATGGGTCAGTCCACCCCTGTATTTGTGTGTCTCAGCCACTGTATTCACTTGCCCCTGGTTTTAATTTTGTGGCTGATCAGTGTATTTCTGTCAGGGTTAGGGATGGTGCCAGGGTGGCACCAGGGGTGAGGGGAGTATGAGCCCAGCGTGCAATGGTCTGCACAGATAAACAGAAGGATAAGGGTAGATGAATATGGTGACTGACCAGGTTAATTGCAGAGGGATGATGGGAATGATGGTTATGGTAGCAGGAGCCAAGAATGGGGAAATCAGGATCAGGAATCAGAGTAGCAACAAAGCAACGGTGTTCACTCTACGTGAGTAAAAGCTTTAATGAACCAGCAATCTCTGAATGTGGGGCAGAGCCCTTTATTTCGTGAGTCACATGTGTTTTTGTGCTTAACTTTTCACTTGCTGGATGCTAGTTGCTGAATGCTGGTAGCAGGGCAGGAACAGTACACGGATAGTACCACCAGGGATATTCAGGATGGTGGCAACCATGACAGTACCTCCCCCCTCACTGTCACGCTCCGCGTGACCAAAGATGGGTAGCAGGACTGCCTAGGACCAGGCATAGGTCACTCCAGTGGGTGCTGGGACCAGTATTCTTCACACCACTGGAGGGCAGAACGGTGGTCTGGAGTGGTGACATTGAGTTGGGCATGTGCCTTCTTCTGACGTCTCCGCGACCTGGTCCTGATTTTCTTACAGCCAGCAGACGTGTCAGGAACGAGAGTACCCATGTACTCCGATGGCATCAAGGTAGGTACAGCTAAGCCTCCCTGCACCGTATAGGGAGCTGGATCTTCGGGTAAGGGGTCTGGAGGAACAGGAGTGTCCTTGGTGCGTCTGGCTTTGGCGACAGAGGGGGATAGATTGGAGGCAGAGTCAACAGAGAACCTGCTACCCACATAAGAACATGGCATCGAGGTAGGCATCTCCTCCATTCCTCCCGGTTCCCATTCTGGAGGTAAGGGGTCTGGATGGGCAGGAGTGTCCTTAGCCTTGTTAACTTCTCCGGTGACTGTAGAAGCAGATGCCCCCATTAACTTGGTGTTACGACCTGGACCACCGTGAGGATGTCTGGCTGTCTGTCGTGGTAAGTTCTCCTCAGAAGTAACGGTGTCCTCTGGGTCACAGTCAGACAAGGAAAAAGAGCAGGAAGAAAACAGTGGATTTTGCTGACTGGTGTCACGTCCTGGGTCTCTGGCGCCCCCTCTGGCTTCAATGGACATTGCTTTTAGTTCTGGACATTTGGTTCACGTCCAAGCCTGGACCTCACCTGGACTGATTGTTCTCATTTAGTATGTGCTATATAAGCAGGCATCGCCCTAAGAAGGGCGCTGCCTCATTCTGATGTTTCAGTCTCCTTTGTTCCAAGCCTTGATCCTTATTCACATACCTTGCAGTTCTGGTAGGGATCTGTTACTCAGGTTCTCCTGTATGTGTTCAAGTTACCCTTTATTACTTTACTTTCAGGTTTTGGGTTTACTCCTCCGCCAGTTCTGTGTTTACATCTGTTTATAATCTCCCAGTGTAGCCGGAGTCAGACAGGTTCACTTCATTAACGGCGCCGGACCAGACACAAGCAAGGATTGTCCAAACACGAGTCTCTTCAGGAAAGGCAAGAGTTTATTGTGTCGTCACACAAGTGCTCACACAGGATTGAATCGCTTAGAGTGAGCCCTGATTACACAGAGACATGAGGTTTTATGCCCCAAATACATAATTAGGTACATCCCCATTAGCCCACCTCCCTATGACACTCTATTCCACCCCACGTGGGTTAATACCTCCCATCATTAATTCGAACACAAAGAACATTCCACATATAACTATAAATTGATACACTTCTCGTTAGTTTGACAGTCTGTGATTTGTTTGTGCTGTCTTTCTCCGGGGAGTGCCTCCCTCCCTATCGGCTATGTTTATTCAGATGGCCTGGGGCCCGGTCTTCTATACTCCTTCGTCTTTCCACGGGCCCAACGACCTTGGAATATCTACTTCTCCATGCCAGAAACAGCAAAGATCTTTCATAAGGCTTTAATTGCTTTTCTGCTAATCTAAACGCATTCCTAAATTTCTACGTATACCTCATTCTAGTCTCAGCTACAAACCTGTCTAGTTATATACAAGTGAACCAATATTCTGAACAAGATGGCCGCCTGTGTACAATGGCGGCCGTCTTCCAGCCTATTTCCACTTCATTCCCCCCTTGGCTCAAGTGTCAGGATCTTTTCCTGGCACTTGTAGCCATTACACTCCACTATTCTGAAACTACTGAAAAAGGGGGGGGGGTTTCTTTCACTGGGAACATACCCTGTGGAATTATCAGTGCTGACTTGCACAGTGGCCATATACATAGCCCTATGCGGTATATCAGTATCCCTATGATCAAGATCACCACTATCATGAGTATCATGGATCCAATCTTTGAGATGAATCTCAAGATGGAACCAAACCATTCTCCCATTGCTCCAAACCCCCGGAGCGGATTCCAGCCTTCGGCAGCAATCCTCCTGGCTGTGCCCTGCAACTGTGCTACCTTCTCCTGATGATCTTGAATTACCTGGTAATAGTCTGGGACTTCGTGTGTAGTGTTTCTGATGAAGGTGCAACATTCATAGTGCATTGTCATTTCACACAATCCATTCAAGGCCGCACTGATCTGCTCAAGCGCCATTTCATGTATCATTTGCACCTTTCATAACTCACGCATTTCCAGATTCAACAGCTGGATATCCATACTGGTCCTATTCAGAATCTCATCCATCAGATTGACATAGCTATTCAATCTCCTCATCATCTCTCCTCCCCATCCAGTCCATGCTGGCAACCATGTCCATATTCGATCCATCTTCGCAAACAATTCTCTCTTCGGTCTTTCAAACACCAGTGGGTACCTAGGGTGTAGTTCTGTGTCTGTGTTTGTGTCTTCTCCCCTTAGTTTCTGGATTGGGACCAGCTTAGCCAAATAACACATTCCCGTTATTGTTGGTGGTACCTATGTGTAACACACCCTTTCACAGCACACCTGGTATCCTCCTTTCACTATAAATAGCAATAAATGTAGTGTTCCCTTTGATATCTCTATCGCAAAATGTCTCAGCCGTCTCATCATATCCACTGCACCCTGCCTCCCATTGGTCACATTCCCAATCACCGCCTCTTGGTCTCTAGTGAGTTGCCTGCATCGTATGTATAAATAAATCGCCTTTTGTCCTGTTTTGAATATGTAAATGTATAATGTCCAGTTGAACTGACTTGAGTTACATAACCCCCCTCGTTATTTGTTTCTTTATCTGGTCCTAGTTGAAAACACCATTCTGGTGGATACACTGGTCCTATTATAAATACCCGGGACTGACTGATTCTGTCTTTTCCCTTTGTGCATCGACAGCATATATTGTGATATTCCCTGATACAAACATACTCAAATTCATTGGAACAGAGGCAAATGGTATATAAATTGTCTCTGGGTGCAGTCTACTACACACCCAGCATGCAGTTTGCCCAGACTTTTTAGCATAGTCATATTTGAATTGCACAAGTAAGTGTCCTCTTGGGTTGGTTCCAGATAGCGCCTCTCGTTTTTGTCTCCACATGGTACGGTTCTCCATCACCGGGTGCGTACCATTCCAGATATGGGAAATATCCACTTTCCCCACATTGCCCGTACAATTAGAGCATGCTCCACGCGAGAGTCCATAAATCAAATTAGCAAGATATAAAATCAGCACCACAAATGCCCCGAGTGTCAGAATTCCTTGGGCAATTCTTTTTACAGTCACATAAACCCAATCCCTCCCCACTGGAATTTCAAAAGTAAAGAACATTTCTGGATAATCAAGGGTGGGGGCCGGGCCCCTAAAAAGCACCCTGTGGTTATCCCCGTTGGCAGGTGGTCAGGGTCTGTGCCATCGACTTGCTGGCGGGTGGTCAGGGTCCTGTGCCCATCAAAACACCCACTTGTTGATCCTCTGTATTATCTGGGTTAGGATCATTTAGGTGCTCATGGCTGTGGTCTTTGTCAGCTTCAGCCTCAGTGGGTTGGTCTCGTTGGTAACGACCTTCCATGTTGGTTCAGGACTGGCTGCTGCTTTTACCCTGGAGTGATGTATCCACGGGACCACCTCGGCAACCTTTACTGCTATAGGGGTTGATAACAGGACAAAATAAAAACCTCTCCATTTTGGACCTAGTGGATCATTTTTCCACTCTTTTACCCATACTGAGTCACCCGGACAATACTTATACAGTGAAGGATACAGAAATACGGTATATTATCCCCCACCCAAATATTTAATTTCTGCATTGATTTACCCAGCATTACTACCTGATCATTTAGTTTAATTTCTCCCAATGCCCGAAGGTCCCCCTTAGTCCATTAATCAGAGGGGTTGGCCGTCCAAACATAAGTTCGTATGGACTTAGCTTCAATTGGGGGTTGGTCTGCACCTAATGTGCAAAAGGACTATCGGCAGCAAGTCCAACCAGCCTAGTGACGTCTCTTGGCACAGTTTGGACATCAAAGTCTTTAGGGTACGGTTCATTCTTTCAACTTTTCCCGAACTTTGGGGCCTGTTCTCGGGTTGTTCTTGGCACATGTTACACACTGCTGAGCTGTTGCTTTGCAGATTGCTGACAATCCTGGTACGTAGAAATGTGGCTCCAACTGTTGCTCCATCATTTCTCTTCCTCCATGGGTACTTGCGTGAAGTGCTCTTACGATTTCAGGAGCCAGTGTTGCTGGTAGGACTATTAGTCCGTTCTCCATCTGGAACCATCCATCTTCTCCATACCCTCCGGGTTCGTCTGTCAGCCACTTCTTTTCTTTCTCTGAGTACACAGATGTCCATTCGCTCAGTGGCGCCGGTAGGAGTGCAGCCACCACTGGTTTTGGTTTGTATCGTGCCAATTCTCCATAATTTCCCCAGATAAATTCTCCTAGACTGTGCAGTATTCGTGTGATTCGTAGATTATTGTGAGAATTGATTGTCAAATTTTCAAAACGTGACGCGAAATTTCAATTTTCTGCTCGTTCAACTTCAGTTATTTCTTTGTCTTCCTCCTCCCCCACTATTTTTGCCGAAGAATTTCAGCATCATCTTGTAGACTCTGCGCAGTCTTTGCTGAACTTCTGAGGTGTTAACCATTAGGCGTGTCTCTTGCGGATTTAGGGGAGTAGAGTAGAAATTTCGGCCTTGTGTTCGAGTTGGAAAAAACCATTGGATATAATCATAATTGAGTTCTAACAGTTCATAATCATCTTGCCATTTGTTCAATATTATTTCAATGAACTCGCCGTGGGGTTCAAACTTTTTTTTAAAATCATATAGAACTCGTAATTTGGCATGGAAGATTGAGGCTCTTGCTTGCAGATCAGTACTTTAGCTTGAGCTTCTGCTTCTGTTGGTGGTGGCGGTTTTGCAGCTGCTTTTGCGGCTTGGTCCGCGCGTCTGTTACCTTTTGGAATTTCATCACGGCCTTTTTGATGGCCACGACAGTGCATGATGCTGACAGCACTTGGTTTCCACACTGCTTCCAGGAGGGCCGTGATTTCTGCAGCATATTTAATTTGTTGTCCTGAAGACGTGAGTAGGCCTCTTTCTTTGTAGAGTGCACCATGTGCATAGACTGTCATGAAGGCGTATTTGGAATCTGTATAGATATTTACTCTTTTGCCTTCAGAAATTTCAAGGGCTCTGGTTAAGGCTGTTATTTCAGCTAGTTGTGCCGATGTATGGCCTGGCAGTGGCTTTGCTTCAATAATTTCTTCTGTTGAGACTACTGCATAGCCGGAGACTTTCTTCCCATCATCCATGTAGCTGCTACCATCAGTGAATAGCTGTAGATCGTATTTGTCTAGGGGTACGTCTTTCAAATCTGGCCTGCTACTGAACACTTCTTCCATGACTTGGAGGCATTCATGATTTGGATCCTCTTCACAGTCAGGCAGTAGAGTAGCAGGGTTTAAGGTAGCGATGAGGTCCAAATGAACCCGTGGATTTTCACACATCATGGCTTGGTACTTCGTCATCCGGCTGTTGCTGAACCAGTAACCTCCTTTGACATCCAGCAGAGCCTTGACAGCATGGGGCACCTTGACATAAAGAACTTGTCCAAGGGTCAGCTTGTCTGCTTCTGCTATCAGCATTGCGGTGGCAGCCACTGCTTTCAGGCATGGGGGTAGGCCGCAGACCACAGGGTCGAGTTGCTTGGAGAGGTAGGCCACAGGCCTCAGCCACGAGCCAAAGGTCTGGACCAATACTCCTGTTGCTGTTTGGTTATGTTCATGTACGAACAGCTGGAAAGGCTTGCTATGATCTGGCAGACCCAGCGCAGGAGCTTCCATCAGCAGAGTCTTTAATTTCAGAACGCTGCTGTTTGCTCTTCTTCCCAATGAAAGGGGTCTAATTCTCTTTCCTTGGTTGCTTGATGAAGCGGCTTGGCAATTTCTGCGAAGTTGGGGATCCACAGGCGGCAGAAGCCTGCAGCTCCCAGGAATTCACGGACTTGTCTCCTGGTCTTTAGTTGGGGTATGCGGCACATTGCTTCTTTCCTTTCTGCCCCTAGTGTACGTTTGGTACCTGTTAACTGGAAGCCCAGGTATTTTACACTCTGTTTACATATTTGTGCTTTCTTTTTTTAGACACTCTGTAACCTGTTTGGCTTAGCAGATGTAGCAAAACTTTTGTGACAGATAAACAGTCTTTTTCTGTGGGGGAAACCAGTGTAATTAATCAACATACTGTAGCGTGGAAGGACAAGAGGTCCTGGCTGAGCGCGCATCCATTGTAGATACAAAAAAAAAATATCCCGCCCCAGGAGCTGGATAGGACATTCGGGCATATACATATACACATTGTGTAAATAATATTCTCAGAAATATTTTCCCATAGCCCAAAACAGACTCTTAATACTACATCGAAAAAAAACAATAAAAATAAATCATTCCATCAAAAATCAAACAAAAACATACCTTGTAAAAACAGTAAAGAAAAATTACTTTAATTATTTCTCGAATTAATTTTCTAACCGTTTCATATATTTCAATTAATTTGTTAAATATTTTTATATTTTAGTAGGCAATATTGTATACTATTACATACTTATTATTATTTATATGCAATAATATAAAAAACCAGGACTCCTTTTTCTTTTCTTTTCTATTTAATTCTAGCTCTGAACAAAACTTAAACTTTCGGAATAATATCAACACAAAATATAAACATATATCTTGCACTCAACCGACTTCAGACAAATATTCTATTGTAACACACACTAAAATTAGCTAAACATAGTACGCTGCACAAGTACACAAAGGGTTATTCTTTCCACCTTTCAGAGAGCAAAGAAAAACAAACTGCTCCCTCCTCCTCCCCCTCTTAAACAGTCTGTCAGAAAGGAGGGGGCCTATACACCAGAGACGACGCTCAATCTCAACTTTTAATTGAACAGTTTAATGATCAATTAAAAACACAATCGGACAAAATCAGTCTGAACCACACATATAAACTATACAGCACCGCAACTATCTCACTCCGTAAAATATTAATTAATTTATATATGCTCCCATCGGGCATCTCAATCTTTTCTGGTGGAGCCTCTCTATCTCCTCCACCCGATACACCCTGCTCTTCTTCCTCAGCCATACGGGACGGGACGGAGCGGAGGGAGCTGACCGAGACATAGCAGCTGCCCGCCCCCCTCTCCGCCCGCGCAACAGCGGCATTCAGAGCTTCCCTAGCTGCCCCATAACATAATAGATAGGACGGGGGTAAAACATTTATTTTCTTCCAGTTGTTCTACTAACACCTCTCTCTCTCTCTATTATTTTGGGGGTCCTGTTTCTTATTTCTCCCCGCTATCATTTATAAAATGACTCTTGTTTTTAATACAATATCTCCATATATCTATATACGGGTATTCTTCAGGATGTCCGTACTGCTCTGTAACTTGGGAGTGTACCTTCTGTACCAACTCCGGGTCCATTGACCCCTGCTCTGGCCATCCTGGGACTAACATCGGCCACACAACTGTACACATTATTTTAATTTCTCTTTTGTCAATTCTACACCATAGTCATGCGTTTTATATAATGCATCGAAATTTCGCACCATATACTCTAGGGGCGTCTCCCCCTCCTTTACCCTCTTGGGCTTTGATGACCCGTTACCCATTGTCACTCCTGAAAACAATACTTTTTGCGATACAAATATCTTATTTCAACAACAGTTAAAATCTACAGTCTGATACTTCAGTCAACAATTTATCCGCATCCACATACGCTTCCCCCTTCAGTAGCCGACTGCAGTCGCCTGAGCCGAAACCGTACGTCCAGGGTCAAATCTCGTATTTGCTTCCTCGTGGAGCGAGTAGGCGCACGTTCACTCACAGCACTCGAGTCAATTCATTCACAACACATTCCGTATCAGATACTTTCATCACAGAATAAAACATAGGCACTTCTACTCTTTCTACTAGCCAAGGGTACTTATCCCCTTCTTTGTGGCTCCTTATACCCCGTAATTTGAACTCTAACTCTTGACTGCTTGTGGCTATGTGCACCCCGTTCCTTGTCTATACTTCCGCCTGCAATTCCAATCTGCCTTATGGATAATCTACCCACTCAGCACCACTATCTCTGCAGCTATCGCTGGCTTTACTATAAGCCCTTTTCACTATACGGCGTACACACTAGGCACTGACTCAGGCTCTTAGCCCAGTCACAGAAAAAAAAATCCCTCCTCCTTTCCCTTTTACCCACGTGGCGAAGCTCTATTTACAAACACTGAACTATGCAACTCCACGCAGCTACCTTCTCCTCTCATACAGAACTACCCTTTGATTGGCATTCAATCCCCCGAATCCAGACGCCCGCTAGCCACTCTGGCTCCTTAGCAATGTCAGCGCTACCAGCGGCGGGCTAGATATGCCAATAGGATGGTGGCCATCGCATCCTCTTATCCGTCTATCGCAGTCGGACGTTTCCCTTAGATACCGGTATTTCCTTTAGACATACAAAACATAGAAGACACGTTACCTATCGCCGGCGCTGCTTGCTGTTTCCTCAGACTCGTTGGTGTCCCAGTTTTCCCGGGTCAGGGGGGTCTGTTTGGGACGAGATGAGGTCCACTGTACAGGAAATCCTGCTTGGCGCCTGCAGATGTCAGCTCACCTTCAACGGACGCGCCCCAACCATCGGGATTCTGGCACCTGCAGTCAATATCGCCGCACTGTGTTCAGCAGCCGTTGCCTGTGTCTTGGCAAAAGGCCCGTTATCCCGGCTATCGAGACCCCAGAAATGTAGCCGGAGTCAGACAGGTTCACTTCATTAACGGCGCCGGACCAGACACAAGCAAGGATTGTCCAAACACGAGTCTCTTCAGGAAAGGCAAGAGTTTATTGTGTCGTCACACAAGTGCTCACACAGGATTGAATCGCTTAGAGTGAGCCCTGATTACACAGAGACATGAGGTTTTATGCCCCAAATACATAATTAGGTACATCCCCATTAGCCCACCTCCCTATGACACTCTATTCCACCCCGTGGGTTAATACCTCCCATCATTAATTCGAACACAAAGAACATTCCACATATAACTATAAATTGATACACTTCTCGTTAGTTTGACAGTCTGTGATTTGTTTGTGCTGTCTTTCTCCGGGGAGTGCCTCCCTCCCTATCGGCTATGTTTATTCAGATGGCCTGGGGCCCGGTCTGCTATACTCCTTCGTCTTTCCACGGGCCCAACGACCTTGGAATATCTACTTCTCCATGCCAGAAACAGCAAAGATCTTTCATAAGGCTTTAATTGCTTTTCTGCTAATCTAAACGCATTCCTAAATTTCTACGTATACCTCATTCTAGTCTCAGCTACAAACCTGTCTAGTTATATACAAGTGAACCAATATTCTGAACAAGATGGCCGCCTGTGTACAATGGCGGCCGTCTTCCAGCCTATTTCCACTTCACCAGGTCCTTGGTTATTCATTCTGTTTTGTTCATATGGTTCCTGTTTTGTATTTATGTTTGCATTTCATGTTTATTCTCTAGGTTTTAAACAGGTTTATGTTTTCACTCATGTTACTCTAGTGTTTAGTTCTCTTATGTCTTTCTGCCTATAGTTTCCCAGGTCCTTGGTTGTTCATCTATTTATTTAGTTCAGGTTTATGGTTTTATTCTAGTGCTCAGGTTTTTTGTTTCATTGTGGTGTTCTGGCAGTGGCGTAGCGTGGGTTGTCAGCGCCCGGGGCCAGCAAAGAATTGTGCGCCCCCCCCCCAACCTGTGGACGTTATCGATATTGCCCCAGCTCACACATGGATTTGCCCCCAGCTCATGGATTTGCCCCAGCTCTCACATGGATTTGCCCCAGCTCATGGATTTCCCCCAGCTCATGGATTTGCCCCCAGCTCATGGATTTGCCCCCAGCTCATGGATTTGCCCAAGCTCATGGATTTTCCCCCCAGCTCACTCATGGATTTGCCCCAGCTCACGGGGATTTGCCCCCAGCTCATAGATTTGCCTCAGCTCTCACATGGATTTGCCCCCCAGCTCACTCATGGATTTGCCCCATCTCATGGATTTGCCCCATCTCATGGATTTGCCCCCAGCTCACTCATGGATTTGCCCCCAGCTCACTCATGGATTTGCCCCCCAGCTCTCACATGGATTTGCCCCCATCTCATGGATTTGCCCCAGCTCATGGATTTGCCCCCCAGCTCACTCATGGATTTGCCCCCAAGCTCATGGATTTGCCCCCCAGCTCACTCATGGATTTGCCCCCCAGCTCACTCATGGATTTGCCCCCAGCTCTCACATGGATTTGCCCCTCTCATGGATTTGCCCCCCAGCTCACTCATGGATTTGCCCCCCAGCTCACTCATGGATTTGCCCCCCAGCTCACTCATGGATTTGCCCCCCAGCTCTCACATGGATTTGCCCCCATCTCATGGATTTGCCCCCAGCTCACTCATGGATTTGCCCCCCAGCTCTCACATGGATTTGCCCCCAGCTCATGGATTTGCCCCCCAGCTCACTCATGGATTTGCCCCCCAGCTCTCACATGGATTTGCCCCTATCTCATGGATTTGCCCCAGCTCATGGATTTGCCCCCCAGCTCACTCATGGATTTGCCCCCCAGCTCACTCATGGATTTGCCCCCATCTCATGGATTTGCCCCCCAGCTCACTCATGGATTTGCCCCCAGCTCACTCATGGATTTGCCCCCAGCTCACTCATGGATTTGCCCCCCAGCTCACTCATGGATTTGCCCCCCAGCTCTCACATGGATTTGCCCCCAGCTCATGGATTTGCCCCCAGCTCACTCATGGATTTGCCCCCCAGCTCTCACATGGATTTGCCCCCTCTCATGGATTTGCCCCAGCTCATGGATTTGCCCCCCAGCTCACTCATGGATTTGCCCCCCAGCTCACTCATGGATTTGCCCCCCAGCTCATGGATTTGCCCCAAGCTCACTCATGGATTTGCCCCCCAGCTCACTCATGGATTTGCCCCCAGCTCATGGATTTGCCCCCCAGCTCACTCATGGATTTGCCCCCCAGCTCACTCATGGATTTGCCCCCCAGCTCTCACATGGATTTGCCCCCATCTCATGGATTTGCCCCAGCTCATGGATTTGCCCCCCAGCTCACTCATGATTTGCCCCAAGCTCATGGATTTGCCCCCCAGCTCACTCATGGATTTGCCCCCCAGCTCACTCATGGATTTGCCCCCCAGCTCTCACATGGATTTGCCCCATCTCATGGATTTGCCCCCCAGCTCACTCATGGATTTGCCCCCCAGCTCACTCATGGATTTGCCCCCCAGCTCTCACATGGATTTGCCCCCATCTCATGGATTTGCCCCCCAGCTCACTCATGGATTTGCCCCCCAGCTCTCACATGGATTTGCCCCCAGCTCATGGATTTGCCCCCAGCTCACTCATGGATTTGCCCCCAGCTCTCACATGGATTTGCCCCCATCTCATGGATTTGCCCCCCCACATGGATTTGCCCCCATCTCATGGATTTGCCCCAGCTCATGGATTTGCCCCCCAGCTCACTCATGGATTTGCCCCCCAGCTCACTCATGGATTTGCCCCCAGCTCATGGATTTGCCCCAAGCTCACTCATGGATTTGCCCCCAGCTCACTCATGGATTTGCCCCCAGCTCATGGATTTGCCCCCAGCTCACTCATGGATTTGCCCCATCTCATGGATTTGCCCCCATCTCATGGATTTGCCCCCAGCTCATGGATTTGCCCCCAGCCCTTACCTGGATATTGCCCCAGGCCCCAGCTCCGGCGGGGGTTGAGGGACCGGGACCCAGATGCCGGGCAGCGCGGGAGCGCCTGCCCGGTCTTTAACAGTCCGTCCTGTTAGGTGATGCCGCGCAGCCGGTCACGTGGTCCGGCCAATCAGGTGGTACAGAGACTCCGTACCACCTGATTAGCCGGACCACGTGACCGGCTGCGCACGCCGCACAGCCGCATCACCTAACAGGACGGATGTTAGGTGCTCATCTTCATTTGGATTGTCCTTCGAAGAAACTGGGTCCTCGCTACATAGGCCCGTTCCCGGGCCTTAAAATGATTGACTCCGTGACCGCCCGTTTAACCCTTCCTCCTTCCTACAGAATCCATTCTGTCTTCCATGTGTCTCTCTTGAAACCCTGGCATGAGAATCCTTTTCCTGGTCGGAATACTGAACCACCGGCTCCTGTGTCCTTATCTGGTGAAGAGGAGTATGAGGTCTCCTGGATTCTGGACTCTCGCCTTCGCTATGGCAGATTGGAGTATCTGGTACACTGGAAGGGATACGGTCCTGAAGAACGATCTTGGGAACCAAGTGCCAACATCCATGCTCCTGCAAAGGTTCGTGCCTTTCATCTCCGTTACCCTTCCAAGCCATCGATCGGGTGCACCCGGGGGTCACGCCTTGGTGGGGGGTCCTGTAATGCCCCGCGCCACAGCCCGCAACCGACCGCCACGCTGGGACTTCCACCATACTTACCTGAGGTCCCTCGTGGTGCGTCGTCATGCACTTCCTGTTCGCGAGCTGGAGGAGAGAGCCCAGGATCCGCCCCACGCCGCCGGCAGGATCCAAATGATGAGGAACGAAGCGCGCACGCGCAATCGCCTACCCCCTTAAGACACAAAGACCTTGGTACTCTGGTACACCTACGAGTCCCAGGTGAACGGTGTTCTTGCGATCCTCTGAACCCTATTTAAACCTGCCGCCTTTCTCAACTCATTAACCAGGTTATACTGTGGTTTCACCGCTTCAGTTATCCAGTGTTCCCTCTTCATTCTTGTTCCAAGTGAATCCTGAGCTCCAGATCCTGCATCCAGTCTCGCCTCCACGGTACCTACTCCAGACCCTGCATCCAGACTTGCTTCCGCTACCACGGTACCAGCTCCAAACCCTGCATCCAGGCTTGCCTCCGCTACCACGATACCCGCTCCAGATCCTGCATCCAAGCTTGCTTCCGCTACCACGGTACCAGCTCCAGATCCTGCATCCAGTCTTGCCTCCACAGTACCAGCTCCAGACCCTGCATCCAGGCTTGCCTCCGCTACCACGGTATCAGCTCCAGATCCTATCTCCAGGCTTGCTTCCACGTCCACGGTACCAGATCCAAATCCAGGCTTGCTTCCATGACTATACTACCAGTTCCTCAACCCAGGCTTGTCTCAAAGGCCACAGCCCACGTTACCCTCTTCTACAACCCTTCGTTCTGGACTTCACGTTGTCTCACATCTGAACCCGAATACCCTTACTCGCAATTCCCCATTCTGGACTTTCTACTAAACCAAGGATACCTTTTGAGTAATAGTCTGTTGTTCTGGACTTATATTTTGTTTCATCTTAGTAAACACTCAATTGCTTATTTATACATCTCCTGGTTTCCTTCTTCGACGGCTTGCCATTGGGTTCCATACGCACAAAACTATACAGGGGTCACAGCCCCTGCCCTTACAATTGCTGTGATTCACACCGTACATTACTGAGCATTATAGCGACGGAGCTCTTTGATATGCTCATACACAACAAACATTACTGTGAGTTTTACTGCTGTGGAGGTTTGTGATACTCATACACATCGCACATTGCTGAGTTTTATTGCTGCGAAGCTCTGTGATACGCTCATACACACCACGCATTACTGCGAGTTTTTATTGCTGTGGAGCTCTGTGATACGCTCATACACACCGCATGTTGTTGTGAGTTTTATTGCTGTGAAGCTCTGTGATATACTTATACACACCTCACATTACTGTGAGTTTTATTGCTGTGGAGCTGTGATATGCTCATACACAATGCACATTACTGTGACTTTTATTGTTCTAATAATGAGGGTTTTTGGGAATGGGCTACTAAGGGGTGTACATGTGAAAAACCGTTGGCAACTACTGCTCTAATCATTTGCTCTGCTGGGAGGGGGAAAAGACACACTGGCTCTCTGCTGTCAGGAATTTATTTTATATATGTATGTGTACAGTGAGTGTTTTCCGTTTGAGGACATGTGGGTTGATAGGGCCTATTTTGAGGTTGGAATGACGTGCTGATTTGAGTGAAAGGGGCTAGTATGGGGAATGAAAGGACTGATTTGAGGCGTTGGATGACGAGCTGGCCTGGGGTGAAAGGAACTGAATTGCGTTTTAAAGTGCAAAGGGCTAATTTGGGGTTACAGGGGCTGAGATGGGATATGAAGAGTGGAAATGTGAAGGCATGTATATATGTGACTCTGTGTGGCTGTGAGTAGCAAAATATTTTCTGCCCGCATGGTTCTTGAGCAGTGTTTACCTACCCTGGTCCTCAGGTACCACTACCAGTCAGGGTTTGCCACATTTCTAAAGCACAGCACATGTGATATGATTTGCTGCTCAGTGACTGCAGGAGTCAGTCTGCATTTCTCTGAGGACCAAGGTTGGGGACCACTGTTCTAGCGTGTTCAGGTTTGGCTTGAAGAAAAGGTGGCAACCCTAGATGGTGGTGGTGGTATTCAGAATAGGGCGAGTGAAATACTAGCACCACTCCGAAATTTTATATTGGCCTCTTCGGTAATCCTGCACAACCCTGACGCACAATTTTGTCCGGATCTACTAATGTTGTTGGAGCACAAGGTTTCCTGCCATTATAACGTCTTTTGCGAGCAAGGTTCGGAAACAGATAAAGAACGTGACATAACAACGCTTTTGAATGATACCCAGACATGATTACCAGATACCATTATGATTTAGGAGTAAAAAGTGGAGTTTTTCCATTTTTTTAATGCTGTTAATTTGGACCCCTAAAGTGCAGGATTACCGCATCTTCTGTTTGACTTTTCTTCTTTGATTTTAGTAATATTTCATTGACCTATACATGTAATGCTGTGTCTGCTCTGCTTCCCCATCAACCTGCACATGCCATTTATATCAGGGCACTCTGTGCTTGCTTATACTGTACCTCCCTATGCTGTATCTGATTGTACTGGTCTCCACAGTGCCTGTACCTGCCTGCTTTCCTGTCTTGCTAGCCTTGCTTGTACTGTGCCTGCACAATGAACTCTACCTGTCTGTGCTGCATGTGTATTGAGTTCTTCGTGTGGGAGAACATTGATTATCTATGGCTAGGCAGAGCTCATTAGAAATGAAGGGGGCCTGGTGATCTCCGTCACACTGTCATTTTGGACTTGACCTCCTTCCATTCCCAGGGGAGCCTGATGACCCACGTGACTCCACAGGATATCACGCTCTCTGTCTCCGTCCGAATCAGCAAGCGCCTCCGACAACAGCGTCTTGTATGCTCTATTGTGGACGGACAGGAGATGTGACCAATCATGGTGCAGAGGAGATGGGCAACGAGACCAATAGCGTGTTAATTCCCTTTTTCTCCTCCCCCAGGGCTGGAAGGAGGGGTGTGGCCGGACAGAAGCGCCCTCCCGTGCAGACAGAAGGCGGGGAGGAGGCGGTGGCTGTTGTGGTGTCTGGGTTCATCTTGCTTGTCTGCTGCCGTTGTCTCCCCGCCCCCACCCCACCGTCCGTCTACCCTCTATCGCTCTCTCGGGCTCGTCACGTCCGGTAGACGGAGGAGGAGGTGGCCGAGAGCGAGCAGCGCCCGGGGGAGCAGCCAGACACAAAGAGGCCGCTGTATGACCGAGGCCTGGGCCTGCCGCACGGACAGGTGAGGGCAAACACTGCGGCCGCTGCCTGTCACAGCCCCCTGTGCTTATCTGGCTATGTGCGAGGGCAAGGCCTGCACTGCGGCCCCCAGGACTCACCCCTCACTGCAGGGGGCTCGATAGCCAGCACAGACCTCTAGCTTGCTCCGCAATGCATCATGGGAGCTGTAGTGTAGGTGGCCGTGAGTGCCAGATCTCAGAGAGGGCTGTGGCCATTGCATATTCAGGTCTCTATTGGGTGAAGGGCTCTTTATCTGCAAGGTGTCTGCATACATGGACTGACCAGCCAGAGCCACTCATCATCATGCATTGAATAGTGAAACTGTTTCCATGGAAACCACAAGGATGCTCCAGAAGCGGTGCAACATTTAGCAGTCTGCCCCATGATCACTCGCTATAGTTGCATGTATTATTTTAGTGATGTGTATAGTTTTTGAGATATAAAGGCACCTGCAGGCTGTTACACTTTAGACAGGTTACCATTTATCCTTATGTAGTTACCTGCTGTAGCGCCACAGGATAGGCCAGCGTGGGGTGCATTGCAGGTAACCTGTTGACAACATTTGTTTCTAGTTCATGTAAGCCTGTCCCGAAATGTGAGTTGGGGGGTTACTGTACTACAATTCTCATGATTCTTTGGCCATCAACATCTGGGGGGACCAGAATCTGAAATCCCTGTATGCTCAATGATTTACCGTAACTCCACAGGTCTTGTTCCGCAGTGCACATGTTGTAATGTGTTGTGTTTGTGGTTTGTAGTTGCCAAATTTCTCTGAAGTTGGTGTGACCTTTTCTTTGTGACATAATTCAAATATTGTAGATCAGTGGTTCCCAACCGCGGTCCTCAAGTACCCCCAACAAGCCAGGTTTTAAGAATTACTCTTGGGGAAATGCAGACTGAATCCCGCAATCACTGAGCAGCAAATCATATCACCTGTGTTTCAGATATCTGGAAAACCTGACCTGTTAGAGGTACTCGAGGACCGCGTTTGGGAACCACTGTTATAGATCGTTGGCAAAATGCTACTTGTTTTAAATGTCTGTCTTTGCTTTTAAACTTGCCCCTTTTAAGAGTTTTTGTCTATGTTCTTATATTTGCTTCAATACAAAATAACATTGTTTTTAACAGTCGAGAGCGATGGTTCCCAACCCTGTCCTCTAACAGGCCAGGTTTGCAGGTTTCTGAAGCACAGCACAGGTGATATGATTTGCTGCTCAGTGATTGCAGGATTCAGTCTGCATTTCCTTAAGGTGATCCTTAGCCCCTTAACGTTAGGAGGGTGGCGCCCGCCGAGTGGGGTCAACTCCAGTGGGGCGTACTAGTGCGCCCTGCTTGCTGGCCTCTTCAGTCGGCTCAGCCGCTGACGTGCGTCATTGGCTGCAGTGGGACGACCTATGCCGCCTGCTGGGGTGGAGCCTAGACAGTCCATATAAGTCAACGGGGCGTTCTTGTACACCCTGAGTATTCAAGGCCCACCCACTGCTGGAACCTGACCTGTTTGAGGTACTTGAGGGCCAGGGTTGGGAAACACTGGTCCAGAGCGTTTTCCTCTGAATCTGTTATGTTATTTTTTTTTTTTTTTTTTTTTTTTTTTTTTTTTTTTATAACTTTGCATTTATATAATTCTTATCTGTTTCTTGGTTATATTTCCTTTCTTTTTCTCCCAGGACAATGGATTTTCCCGGGCATTTCGAGCAGACTTTTCAGCAGTTAAATTACCAGCGTCTGCAGGGGCAGCTCTGCGACTGTGTCATCGTGGTTGGCAGTCGTCATTTCAAAGCCCATCGTTCTGTGCTGGCTGCCTGCAGCACTCACTTTCGAGCGCTCTTTACAGTGGCTGAAAGTGACCAGAGCATGAACATGATTCAGCTGGACAGTGAGGTGGTGACGTCTGAAGCCTTTGCCGCTCTTATCGATATGATGTATACCTCTACACTTATGCTAGGAGAGAGTAACGTGATGGACGTGTTGCTTGCTGCTTCTCATCTGCACTTAAACTCAGTGGTGAAAGCATGTAAGCATTACCTTACCACCAGGACTCTCCCCATGTCTTCTCCAAATGAACGGTCCCACGAGCAGAGCGCTCGCATGCAGAGGTCATTCATGCTTCAGCAGCTGGGCCTGAGCATAGTGAACTCTGCCCTGAACTCGAATCAAAATAACGAGGAGCAATCACAGCCCCAGCAGAACTCCTCGGCTCGGAATAGCATGGTGGAGCAGAGGGCCACGTTTCCCATACGGAGACTTCACAAAAGAAAGCAGTCATCCGAAGAAAGGGCAAGGCAGCGTATGAGGACATCTATAGATGAGTGTCTAATAACTGATGTCACCAACGATAATGTTCCATCCGGGGTTAATTCTCGCGAGGGGTATTTTTCTCCTGACTCGCTGAAAATGGTGGACAGTTTAAAGTCGGATTCTGCAGTAGATAACCAGGAAGACAACACGATTCTGTTTGATCAGTCCTACAACAGCCATGAAGATACACAAATACCAAGCCAGTCTGACAACAGTGGGGAAAATATATCACAGATGTCCATGGGGTCACAGACCAACGCAGACGAAACAAGTTACAACCCGGAGAATTCTTGCAACAAGAATATATATACAACTGAAACTCATGAGATCACGTTGGATGGGAAAGACCACATGAGAGTGATAGTCAAGTCTGAACCCTTGAGTTCTCCTGAGCCTCAGGATGAAGTGAGCGATGTTACTTCTCAAGCGGAAGGCAGTGAGCCTGTGGAAGTAGAATGTGGTGCTAGTACAGAAAAAATTGAACTCAGCCCGGAAAGCAGTGATAGGAGTTTTTCGGACCCTCAGTCTAGTACTGATAGAGTAGGAGACATCCATGTACTAGACATGACTGGAAATTTAGAGCACAAGTCCTCCTTTAGTATTTCCAACTTCCTGAACAAAAATAGAAATGGAAGCCTAAGCTTAAGCCAAAATAACGATGACAACATTCCCAATACAACCAGTGACTGCAGGATGGATGGGGAAGTGTCATATCTGGTGAGTCCAGAATCGGGACCAAATAGTCACTCGTCTAGTGCCATATCTCATATAGATAATCCCTTTGGTGATGGCCCAGACTCTCATTTTGCACGTCCTATGCAGGAAGTCATGTCTATACCTTGTGTCCAGTCCTCTAATTATAGAGGAAACGACCCTTTCGGAGTGGACTTCCCACGATCTGGCCTAAGCCTGCACTCTATGTCCAGGTCTATCATGGGAAGCGCAAGAGGTAGAGCCTGTAGCTTCCCGAACTATCGCCGTATCGCTCCAAAAATGCCTATCGTGACGTCTGTACGGAGTACCCAACACCAAGATGGCTCATCTCAGCTCCTCATGAATGGGGCTAGTTCCTCTTTTGATAATGGGCATTCATCGCAGCAGGGGCCCCCACAGCTGACTAGGGCGTCTGCGGATGTCCTTTCAAAGTGTAAGAAAGCTTTATCTGAGCACAATGTGTTAGTTGTGGAAGGTGCTCGCAAGTACGCATGTAAAATCTGCTGTAAGACTTTTCTGACACTGACAGACTGTAAAAAGCACATCCGTGTCCATACAGGAGAGAAACCTTACGCCTGTCTGAAGTGTGGGAAGAGGTTCAGTCAATCCAGCCATTTGTACAAGCATTCCAAAACTACTTGCCTTAGGTGGCAAAACAGTAATCTGCCTACCACGTTACTTTAAATTATTGCCGCTTTTCTGACCGGAAAGCAAAATCGTAAACTCTTTTTCCGAGATCAATTTCTATGGTGCGCAGGATGCCCTGATGGAAAAATGGGAATGTGACTTCTGGACAAATTATGGTCTTGGAATAGAAAACCTGTTTCTAAAATAAATATTTAACCTCGCGTTTTGAGGTATAAGAACGTACTTCATGTAAATTGGTTAAACTCCTACCAATTGGTTAGCCAGATGAGTAGCATAATGCATTTTACCCATCGTTGTGTGTAATACATGTTAAATACGTTTTTAATAAACCTTTTTATGCAAAGAAAAAATTCTTTGTATTAAATGCCCCATGCCTCAGATTCCCCAAATAAATTGACTCTTTTCAGTAAAAATAAATCCTAAAGTACAAATACAATATACTTAATTGCCAGCACTCTTATGTACTGTAAAACAATGTTGATGTTCTTACATTGTCTTCATTGTAACTTAAATTTATTTTATATAATATATATATATTTTTTTTTTTTTTGTAATTCAGTGTTCAAACATGACCTCTTGGAACACAAAGGTATTTCCCATTGGCTATACGCAAAATGAGTGCTTCATCAAGAGACATGCTGATTTGGAGAGAAGAAAGCATATGTATGACATTGGTAGAAATTCTCCGCTCCCTAGTACCCGCAGTTCTGGGTTTGTTTTCTGCAGCCCTGTGAACCTTCATATGTAGAATAAACTAATATGTATAGATATGTTCCCTTTCCCCATCAATTTTATTTTCTGTATATATTCATTAGTGATGTTGTGGGTAACTAAAAGCTGAAGCAAGAACAAATAAAACAAGACACAAGTTATTTTTTTCTTTGGTCTCGTTTAAGTGTTTAATATATTCAGGGGTGACAGGGTCATGAGTTTTTGATGGGTAAAAAGTAACAATTGATATGACCTGTAGTTAACATGTTAAATATAGGGTAAAGTGGCAATTTTCTGTATCGGAATTGCTCTTCCAAATTGGTTAAATGTGCAAATTTACATTATTTTCATGTGTTTTTATCTTTCATGGAAATATTGCTGGGTTGAAAGGTGGTTTTAAGCTCTATATCAGTGGTTCCCAACTGCGGTCCTCAAGTACCCCCAACAGGCCAGGTTTTCCAGATATGTGAAGCACAGCACATGTGATATGATTTGCTGCTCAGTGATTGCAGGATTTAGTCTGCGTTTCCCCAAGGTAATCCTTAAAACCAGTCCTGTTGGGGGTACTTGAGGACCGCGGTTGGGAACCACTGCTCTAGATCAGTGTTTCTCAACTCCAGTCCTCAGGACCCACTAACAGGCCAGGTTTTAAGGATTACCTTAGGGAAATGCAGACTGAATCCTGCAATCACTGAGCAGCAAATCATATCGCATGTGCTTCAGATATCTGGAAAACCTGACCTGTATTGGTTTCTGAGGACTGGAGTTGAGAAACACTGCTTTAGATGGTGTCCTCTATCTTACACATTTCACATGAGGTCCTCATTCTCATCATACAGGCAGTACTAGCCTTTGTGTCAAACACAGTAAATGTGATAAAGCTAAAAATGGTCATATATCCTGATTATGGGGATTTATAGTGATCAAAATGAGATTAGCAACACAGCTTCCAAAAATAATAAAACAAAATATTTAATATATATATATATATATATACAGGCATTATGCCACATGAGGTAATTCCAATCACATTCTTTTATATGTAGGGTAATAGGATTTTGGTGTACATGTTGGGCGACCTTTTATCAGGATTTCTAAAATCCAGAAGACTCAGATCTGGAAATTTTTGAGTCGTCTGGATTTTAGTTAAACTAACCTAGCGGATGCTCTGGACTGGTCCTGCTTTTGGGCAATGCAACTCTGATCCCTGCAGAACAGCACATGCTGAGAGCCTCTGTGCAGCCCCAGCACATGACATGCTTGCTATGTGAAGCATGTCCATAGATAAAAAGGCTGCACAGCTCTCACAACATGCGTACATGCTGGTGCAGCAGCGGGACAGGGATTTACAAAATTCAGTGAAATATACAAAGATTTTTTTTCCCCTAATTTTGTGCCATGTTTTCATCTCTGACATTTCACTTACAGCCTGATTTCGTAATGGTACGTTTTTCCACAGGTCACAATCTCCTCTTCCAGTATTATTACGTTACATTCTGTCAAATTCAGGACAAATCTTAAACTGTACTTTTTAGTTAACTTCCTATTTTCTGCTCCTTCAAATTTTTAACATACAAGCTCAGCTTACATTTTGAGGGTAAGGATCTTGACTCCTCCAATGTTGTTGCATTTCCTTTTTTGCTTGACTAGTGTGTTTTTATGATGAATGTTACTGAGGTACAAAACCTTAGTCAGGGAGCATCTTTGTCACAGAACAATCCTGTTGTAGAGATTCTCCACCTACACTGCATGCAGTTACACATACGTTCTAGTCTGTCCTAGTGACACACTGTTCCTCTGTATGCAGTGTCCTAGGATGATGGATTCATGCCTGATTTTCTTCCTGCTGAACTTTGTTCCTCCTTGGTTTAGCTGCTGAAGACCGAATTCCTTCCATGCTAACTTTACTGTGGTCTGAATATTTCTGTTCTAATCCATAAAGTCTGGCCTTTTATCTCCTGTCTTCACACAATAGATCCTCTGTCTTGTATTCCCCCTTCCAATTACTCTCCCCTCCTTCGTTCACAAAGCTTTAGTTCTGGCCACCTTTTTTAAGCTATGACATTTTCCTCTTTTAGCCCCCAGGCAAATATAGTATCTGAGCTGCACCAATATTTACTGCTCTGTGTGTGTATGTATGTGTATATATATCTATATCTCATCAAAAAAGAGCCCTTCATCCACCATTTTCTGAAAGAAAAAAACACCTTTAAAAAATTCAAAAAACCTGAGGTAAAATGATGGGGATTCAGTTAACAAAGTATGATCAGGTGTGTCCCACCGTGACGGCCTATAAAGGCTAGTGCCTGCTGGGAAGCTCTATGGTGAGTTAATTCTGTAAATGCAGATACTGTCAAGTTAGATAGGACCTGTCAACGATGGGGTACATTGGCGACTGTGACAGGCTTACGCAAACTATGATCATACTTTGTTCGCATACAGGGTCTGTGCTATAGTTCTGCTACTGTTATAAACTAAAACAAACGGGTTATGTCGAATTAGAAAACCCTAGCACTAAATCATATAGAGTAAAGCAGCGGCACGTCATGTCCAATCAGTGCCGAAGCAGCATCTGAGGTCATGAACATTGAACTCTGTCTGACTCTAAACAGTGAGTGTTTGCACAGACCGATTAATTGATAATAATCAAACTAGTTGTCAACTATTTTGATTAGTTGTTTCAGCCCTAAAATGTATAATAAAATGTACACACATACAGAATTCTTTGGAGTGTTTAATTGTGCAACTGATGCTGTGTATAAATACTGAAGGAGTTGCATTCTATTCCGTTAGTATGAGGGTGTTAATTGACCAGATGACATTACAGTTACATCACATTCACAGTTTTAGTTCAGAAGGCATTGGTTCCCCGACTAAGCCTTTCAGAAGATTATTTACAGCCAAGACAGCCATTGCATTTCTTGTGTCATACGTGGCACTTCCAATATGCGGTAAAACCACTGTGGGGAAAAGAAGAAGTAGTTAGAAAATGGAGCAATTTTTCTGCAAATTAAAACTTTTTTTTTTTTTTTTTTAAACTCGCCAAGGTCTCTTCCACAACTTTCATAAAAAGTAATACCTGTTTTTCAACCTATGTCTTACGGCTGGAAAAGGCAAGAGCCATATGCTAAAATCTTAGTCTATCATTAATGTTCCCCCATACTTCGCTGTTTGATCATAAAAAATTCTTTGGTTGTTATTAAACTCCCCTGAAATTGACTGGTTCTCAAGTATGCAGATTCCAATGTGTGAATATTGGTACACTCAATCACATTCTTTGGTCACGGCCAATGATTAATTTGTTTGGGAATTAGGTTTTAACATTCAATAATTCTGTAACTCCCTACAAATAGTTCTCATATCTCTAGCTCTTTTTGGGCTTGTTCTGGATCGTACTCCTTTTGAGAAAAATATCCTAATTAACACTATCAGGGTTATTCAAAGAGATCTGAATTGTGGCCGAAAGGTAACCGAACAGTGTGATTCAGAGTACGGTTACCTTTCCTGGCCATTCGGCTATCCAGAGAGCAGGCAGTTCGCCAAATTGCCTGCTCATACGGTGCCTGTTCGAGGGCAGTGAATTCCCCATAGAGAAGCAATGCTTAGTCTATTCAGAGAACACAAAACAGCTGACAAAGGTTGCCAAAATGCCCTGCTGTTCGGTGGTTTCATTTGACAGATTTATTCAGGTGAATCCCATAGGCTTCAATGTTAAAAATATTCCCGTTTTAATTCAATATCTAATAAACCGTTGATTATAATATTCTGCAGTAAAAAGTCTCTTTATTGAAAGATTTTTTTCTTCCCCCGTTTTTATTTTTCTGTAACAGCCCTTTTTATTATCATTCATTGGATCTTCTATGTAAATTTCAGACATTTTCGTGCTGTAGTTTCTTTGCAAACAGCGTTTCACTTTTCAAACATTCAAGCAAACCGTTTTTTTCCCCACTCCATTAGACTGCGGTGTCGGGTTTTTCCGGCGGCTGCTCTGTAATCGGCAGCTGCTCAGGTTTCTTTGGCGTGTTCAATACAGCTGTTTTGCAGGTTTTAGAGAGTGTTCGGCGGGCTTTCCTTGCACTTCGGGGACCCTGTGGTGCTTGCTTAATACACCGCAGGGTTGCTGAAATAGGATCGTCAAATCTCACCGAATTGAAGAGAACGAAAAGTCACCGAACGTGCAGTGACTTTGATTCTCTTTGAATAACCCTGATTGTTACTGGCCGCTCAACCCCTCCTCACTAGAGCTTCGAAGACTGCAAAGCCTCCTGATTTTCATTCCTTGTCCCCGCTAGCTGATTATATTGTTTTTCAAAGGAAATAGCGGTCAGATCTATTCTGGGCTCCTTGCTTTTCTAGCAAGATAACATTTATCCATAGATTTCCTTCTGCTCCTCGCACTGTAGGGTTTAATGACTCAATATTCAGTAACGTATGAATATGGTCGTTTGCTATATTAATTTATTTTCACCATTGTATCGTTCTAGTCCAATAGTAGTGTATACTTTAGTACCAACTGTGTGTGTGGGGGGGGGGGGGTGTTTGTTTTCCCACCAATTATTGAAACTGCACTTCTTTATATTTTTATTTGAGATGACTTTATTTCAGCATCCCTCCCCCTGTTTTTGTAACTTCAAACCAATTATTTTGCAAATATAAATCAGAAAATGCTGCAATTAAACATTAAATAAACGATAAAGAAAACTTACTTTCTATTCAAACCATGCAACACATACCTCTATGTAACACAATGCCATAAGGTGGGCAAGTGCTAATTTCTAAATGTAGCAAACATTATTATTATTCTTTATTTATAAAGCGCCAGCATATTCCGCAGCGATGTACAATAGGCACAGTATAGACGGGTTACAATACATTGAACAACATTTGACAAACAGTACAAGAGGGGATGAGGCCCTATTCCCGTAGGAACTCAAACGTTTACCCCTTCATTGATGTTCAGGAATGTCACTCATTTTAAAAGGCGACTGCATGAGTTTCTGGAAGAGACCCGCCAGACTGTACTATTGCAGGAGGCCTACTAGTGATACGTCCCACCAACCGCTCCTAGAGGCTTGCTAGAGGCACACAATCACTGTGGCAACTTTCCGCACCGAATAATGTCATTCGCCTGTCCCACACAGGTCCGTACGATCGCTGCATTTGTCATATGTATGAGCCATCCTTTGCTGCTTAAGATTGCCCAGGATATCTGGCCACCGTCAGTATGTTCCAGGGATCGGGCTGTAGACCTCTGTGTTCCTGGAGTTGCAATCCCCACAGCTGATTTGTGGCTGTTGGGGCCAATCCTGCTGAATCCATGTGCATTTTTTTTCACATGTATTAGGCATTACTGTTTACTAAAAACAACAGTGTACTATGTGTGGGCACAAAGTAAAAGTGACAGAAATGACTTGTTTTTTCTAATTTGCCATGCTTTAATACACATCTGTCATGTCTGCTATGAAAAGAATAACCAAAAGCTACTGACTGATTAACATCAGTATCTGGTTGGTGAACACTACAAAACCTAAAGGATATATTCCAAATCCTGGGGTGAGCAGCCCATTTCATTGCAAAACACACATTTGCTCAGCAGAGATTTACTAATTTTCATATATTGAACTAGATAAGGATCATCCAAAAACTGTATGTAGGGATGTAAATTGGATAGAGGCAGGACTTATTTCGCCCAGCATTAGGATGTCCTTGGGCTTACCAGACACAACTCATGCATCCACTAAAGATTGCAAACAGGGAGTGCTTTTAGAACAGATTTTAATTTTCTGTAATTTAAGTGTATTATTTTGGCAAAAAAATGCAACTTGATTTCAAGCTGGAAAGTTCCTCATTTTTATTTTAACAAGCTTTTATGCATTTCTTCTTGGCTAGTTCATACGACAGGGAATCAGTAAGGGCAATATTTCAAGTAAAGCAGCAATGACTGTGCAAAGCTTAAACGCTTGGTAATTACTGTGGGTCCTCACAAAATCATAACCCCCCTCCACTTGCTTTTCCAAGTCGAGTGGTAAATTGCGTTACTTTGCTTTTTTCCATGAATACTGTTTGTAGATGAAGCGCTAAAGTGGTGAATAACAAGCGATTGCAAGTCTCTCGTTATGCTTGGTGCTAGTGCAAGAAAAAAAAAAGGTGCCATCATACACTTGCTTTTTCCAGTGATTCAATAAAGCAAAATCACTTTACAATCAATCAGGTATAAAAAGAACCACCCTCTGTTTCTATATTCACCTACCAGGATCCTTGCAACGTCTATTGAAGATATTACGGAAAGAACAAAGAGGTCAAATATTTCCTGTGTGCCAAGCTAGCACTGGCAGATTACTCCGAGCTAGCACTGGCAGATTACTCCGAGCTAGCACTGGCAGATTACTCCGAGCTAGCACTGGCAGATTACTCCGAGCTAGCACTGGCAGATTACTCCGAGCTAGCACTAGCAGATTAACGCTTCAAAACCAACTGAAATAGGACCTTAAATTAATACAAATTTCAATACATGTTACATAACTGACTAGAATAGATTAAAACATGACAAGGACTGTATTTTGTGCTTGCGCGCTAAAAGGATTATGCAAGAAAAGAAAATGAATAAACAAATAGAGAAATGAACAGTACCGCAGTTTTTTAGGCTAAGCAGTGGGTGGTTCGTTGGAAGAGGTTCAGGAGTTGTAACGTCCAGACCAGCTGCTGCTATTTGTCCGCTTGTTAAGGCATGGTAAAGATCCTCCTGGTTTACAACAGAACCTCTACAATAGAATGGAAAGAAGGTCATTACCGCAGAATATACAAACACACACCATTAACCCCTTTGCCATTTCACTCCTGTGTGCGAACTTAATTTTGACCGTTTTGTGCTCATTATATGTAAATGTGATTTGAAGTAATGTTTTACTATAGGAAAAAGTTATATTTCCCGTGGACTCCGGTGTAAGGTTGTCTCGCCGATTGAAATGTTGCATCCTTCCTGAATGAAAGCAAGCTTGGATTGCGTGGTATCCTACAGGGTTATTCAAAGAGAATCGAAAAGTCACCGCACGTTCGGTGACTTTTCGTTCTTCAATTCGGTGCGATTTGGCAATCCCATTTCGGCGACCCTGCCGTGTATTCAGCAAGCACCACAGGGCCGCCGTAATGCAGGGAAAAGCTACCGCAAACTCACCGCAAAACCCGGCGAATGCACACCGAAACCCGCGAAAACATCTGGATTAACCCCGCTGAACACGCCAGAAAAACCCGAGCAGCCGCCGATCACAGCGCAGAGCAGCGCCGAAAAACCCTGACACCGCAGACGAATGGAGTGGAAAAAACAAAACAAAAACAGTACGCTTGAATGTTTGAAAAGTGAAACGCTGTTTGCAAAGAAACTACTGAACGAAAATGTCTGAAATTTACATATGAGATCCAATGAATGATAATAATAAAAAGGTCTGTTACAGAAAAAACGATTAAAGAAAAAATGTTGACAAAAAATCCCGAAAAATGCCTAAAAGATCATTAAAAAAAATCTATAAATAAAGAGACTCTTTACTGCAGAATATTATAAAACAACGGTTTATTAGATATTGAGTTAAAACGGGAATATTTTTAACATTGAAGCCTATGGGATTCGCCTGAATAAACCTGCCGAATTAAACCCCCGAACAACAGGGCAGTTCGACAACTTTTCACTGCTGATTTATGTTCTCTGAATAGACAAAGTATTGCTTCTCTATGAGGATTTCACTGCCCTCGAACAGGCACCGAACAGGCACCGTATGTGCAGGCAATTCCAACATTTGGCGAACTGCCTGCTCTCAGAATAGCCAAATGGTCCCGAAACGGCACCGTTCGCTGAAATTCAGCGTTCGGTTACAATTCGGGGCCAGTTCGACTCTGAATAACCCTGCCACCGAGGTTGAGTCAATAACCCAATCACTGAGCAACAAATCATATCACCTGTGTTGTGCTTCAGATATCCTGCAAACCTGACCTGTTAGTGGTACCTGAGGACCAGGGTTGGGGACCTCTGCTTTAACCCACACCCCACTACTGTATAGCTTACCTACTGGTGTTAATGAATACAGAGGTCTTCTTCATCTTCTGGAAGAAGTCTTTGTTACACAGCTCTTGGGTCTCAGGGGTTAATGAACAAGTCACAATAACAAAGTCTGAATCTTCTGCAAGTTTCTCGCAAGATACTATTAAATGAAAACAGGAAAAAGGATTATTTTTTTTATACCAACTTCAATTCACTCCATTGACACCAGGTACCACATGGAATCCTTGAGGACACCGTGCACACAACATCCTATGAACACAAGTTCATCTGGCTTGCCCTATCAAATGTATAGGCTACATCTAGGAAGCCTGGAGTATAAAATTTAATTATGTTGAGGGAAAATGCATTCACATTAGAACAATTAAAATTACCATATTCAGCATGTAGGTCATCTGCATTTTCAGGTCTGGGCTGACGTCCAGTATATAAGAACTTCTTTACGCCAAATGGCATCAGGCGACGTGCTACAGCCAGTCCTGGAGAGAAGAAAATTTATAATGTTACTTCTGTAAGACTAGAAAACTAATAAACAACAATGTGTCATGATAACATCATTTAAATGCTGTAAATACATCCCAAAGAGGACACTTTATTGAACAAAGACTTCCTAACCAAGTTCCTTATTTTGCATTGCGGTGTGCGTCATTTGGACTTTGATTTGGGGTGCTGGCCTGAGGTTCTTTATTTTCATTGTGCATACGGTTTGTATAATCTGTGTTTATGCAAGAATGTTATTGTCTGTTATTTGTTGAAAGGACTAATGTCCAAGTTTACCCCGTCAAGAATGTGTTTATCAATTTCTATTTGAGTAGGTTGTTAATCTGCTGACTGTAATCTGTTAGCCCGATTCCCATTGTCCTGCCTCTTTAGAAATGTTAAGTAATGTTTAATTTAAACTGCCTAATCTGTTTGACCTTCCAAAAGGCACATGTTTTCCCAATTACCTGTTTCAATCTGATTAGGTCCCCCAGTGGTTTCTAGGGGAAGGGGGGTGTGTGTATGTAAATGACCCATATGTGACCATATAAATGTATGTGAGTGTCCCGGTTTAAACGAGTTCCATTCTACCCTGAAAGACCTCAGATCTACAGCCTCGTCTTATTTCTGGGAGATGCTAGGGGGCTCTCTAGGTGTCCTGGCCCTTAAGATTCATCTGAGGACTGGAGGAAGGCACGGGAGTCTGCCTGGGTAGAACACGGAGGGGGTCCTGCAAGGAAGCCGCATTGGCAGATGTGACCCTCTCGAGGTACAGAGATCTGTCACATGCATAAATTAACCTAATTGGATGAGAAGAGCCAATATGTGTGTTTATGCCAGACAACGGGTGCCCGATTCCAACTGGAACGTAAAGCTAAAAGCTGCAGCTGCCAACACAACCGAGCCATAAGCTTTGCATGTGGCCTGGACATTGTGGCTGGTTACTGTAAATAAACAGCTCCTATACTTTACATAGGAGCTGTTAATTTGCAGCTGCCTAGAATGATCTACTCAAACATAGCTTGTTCTTCTCTAGTCGGTAATCAAACATGAATACCGATTCTCAGAGCCTTAAATTAAATTTAAATGTAATAAAAAAATCCCAAACGTGTCTCTAGTCCCACAGTGCAGTGGGTGCTGTGATCTGCCATTTCCTCTGGCTGCGAGCAGTGGAAGACTGGGAACAACACCCCCCCCAAAAAGTTTTGCAGTCACTGCGTGACCGCGTGATCCTACAAGGCTCCATGGGATTCCTGTTGTCTCCAGGAGAAAATACCAGCGTGAAATGCTGTCTGTATCCATTGGCGGCTTCCTATTATTATGGCGCAAGCTGCTGCTACAAGTGTGAGGCCTGTTCAGTTCTTCAGCAGATGCTGAATTGTTCCATTGCAGCAGTTCAGTTTGCTGCAGCAGTCTCCCCGAACGCTTTGGCTGTGAATATTGAAGCAAAAGGGCAGAGGATTGCTTAAAGGGATACTCTAGGCAACATGACCACCTAAGCTTTTTTAGGTGGTCATGATGCCCTGAGTATTCCCCCTGCCTGTCCCCCCTCCCTCCGCTCTGCAGATCAGGTGAAAAAGCTGAAAACAGCTGAGAGAGGCGGAGGAGTTTACTCCGCCCTCCCAGCTGTCAGTCAGCAGAGCGGGATTCAGTTTTCCCGCATCTGCCGACTATTGCCGAGTAGGAGACGTCATCGCGCTTTCAGCGCAATGACGTCTCCAGCTCGCCTCAGTAGCTGGCGGCAGCCTGAGGATTAGTGTTGCTCGCATCCTCTTGCGCGCAACACTAATCCTCAGCAGATGGAGCCAGGAGGAAGCCTGCCGATTGGCTGGCTTACGTGAGAGGCGCGCATGCGCGCTTCTCACGTAAACCATAAGCCAAGTGAAAGCAAGAAGGACGGGAGCGGAAGAGGAGGGAGGGGAGTATAAAAAAAAAAAAAAAAGACGCCGCTGGAAACAAGTGGATTTTAGGGTAAGTATTACAGTAAAAAAAAAAAAAAAATCCCTACCTAGTTAGTGAGGGAATAGGGATAGTTTGATGTAAAAAAACGGGGGGGATTTTTGATTAGAGTGTTCCTTTAATGAACGGTGCGGTTTCTGCAATATCCACTTTATCACCACGTTAGTGTTAATGTTTACTGTTCCAATAAATATTTGGTGTTTTGGTCCACCAAAACTTCAAACAGAACATTTCCTTATTGGATTATTTGCTCCATGGAGGCGGCCATCTTTCCCAAGTCACACTCAGCTACTCTGCAGCACCTCTCTACTTGGCTGCAAGTGCTAAGTTAGCAATGCTGAGCGCTGAATTGCAGCACAGCGTTCAGTGTTAGTTGCTAACACTTGCAGCAGCTGAGGAACTGAACGCGCCTTTGGTAACAAGTAGCTGCTAAGAGCTATCGGCTTGCACCAATTTTTCCCCTTAGCGACTCCTTGATAGGGATTGTTGGAATTGGGCTCTTGGTATACAAACTATACTTTCGCACATTCAATTATTTAGTACCGTGCACACTCTGGAATTTTAGTTTGAGTCCCCTTGAAAAGGGACAAGTAAATAAGCAGGATATTACAGAATGACCGGGGCTATGTAGATTGGCATTCCATAGATGAAAAGAAAATGCTACTAAATAGTCTTATCCAAGAATCAGTTACGCTTGAGGCTAGGGTCAGACGAACGCATTTTCACGTTGTCTGTGAAAAAGTACGTTCTAACGAGTGGACGCATTTTTTCACGGAATACGCGATAGCGGTCATACTATGCGCATTTTTCGTCCGTGAGTTTGTACGGATCATCAATAAAACACTTTGTGCATCTGGACGTTATGTTGGCCGGACATTAGTAGCGTCTGACGTCTCCTAATCACACACACACGCTGCTAGCGGACGCAGCGCACTCTGTACAACCGTACTAGCGGTTTTACGTTCTCGAAAAAATGCGTTCATTTTCCACTTGCGTTGCGCAGCCGCACTTTCGTGCGACCGTACTTCATATATTGGCCGTCATTGCCCGGCATTTGCTGCTAGTGCGGCCGTGATTAAGTGCGCCTGCACGCGCGTTCGCACTGCGCTCGTCTGACCCTAGCCTTACTCGATCCAGGTGGAAAAGGAAATTCCTAGAATCCTCTTGCAAAAAATGCAAAACAAAATGTGAATTTTCAATTCATTCAGTGTAACGTATTTTTTTTTTTTTACACCCATCTTATCCAAGCCTTTGCGGTTATATATTCTATGGGATTTCTATGAAAAATTACGTGATTTTAGCCAAATCCCCCCTCCCCAAAAAAGAACAAAAAAAATACAGTGCAGCATCATTGTTCACATTATTGAAATGTGAACAATAATGCTGCATTAATAAAAAAATATATATATAGCTATCATATATATATTTTTTAATTGCTCTAGCTTTTCCAATGATATCAAACATGACCCTCTACCATAAATCAGGAGATGGGGGGGGGGGCGTTTAAAGAACCCCCCTCCCAGCTGCACTACAGGATTTCCTTAGGAAATCCCTGGTCAGCTATGGGGTTTCCTGGTTAACTGACATCGCACCATGTCCGATGAGGTCAGTGGACATGGGGGAACCCAAAGGTGAAGCTGCCATCTTGGAAATAGGCAGTGATCTGTCGCCGATTGGTGCAGGATCGCGGGTTTACTGCCAAGGGGTTATTGCAATGCATACTGACCTTTCCAGGGATGCCTGGCATTAGAGCAGTGTTTCCCAAACCTGTCCTCAGGACCCTCTGCCTCACCACTTTTTCCAGATATCCGAAGTACAGCACAGGTGATATGATTTGCTGCCCAGTGATTGCAGTCTGAATCCTGCATTTTCCCAAGGTGATCTGCAAAATCTGGCCTGGTTGAGGGTCCCGAGGACCAGTTTGGGAAACACTGCATTAGAGGGATCCAATGGATCCACCCCCCTCCCCTTCAGACATTCCCCCAGCTCTGGCGGGGGAGGTGTGCCTGAAAGTGCGTCAGGAGGTCATAAAAACACTGTTCTGACTTCATGGACATCAGATCAGCGTTGGAACCACGGGAGAGGCGAGTATCGTCAGGAAGCGAGCTGCAAATGCGCAGGACATACTATTCCATCTTGCGGCGTTAACAGGTTAAGGAATTTAAAGAAAACAGGATCCTAGAGGCCCTTAAAAAACCAAGGGCCTTATTTCAAGGTTGATCTTAACTACAGCTGTTGTAAACTTACCAGAGCCATTATAGTCTATGGCCACCAATATTCCAAAGTTGGTGCCAACTTAACCAGAGCTGTTGAAACTTAACTCCATAGACTATAATGGCTTTGGTAAATTTACAACAGCTCTGGTTATATTTACACCAAGCTTGGAATAGGGCCCTAAGAGTCAGTCTTACCCTGCATCCCAAGCCAGGGGTGCCATTGTTATCCATCCAAGTATTGATCTGAAACAGTTTTCTTGGGAAATATTTATGACTCCGTACATTTCAACTACTAAATTTTTTCACATTCAGAAAATACTAGCAGTTTAACACAATAAAATTATCAAAATTCCAACAATAAGAAATTACCGATTCTGCCGAGACCGATGACACCCACAGTGCTGTTATAGAGGCCCAAGCCACACATCCACATTGGTGACCATGTCGTCCATCCTCCACTATATTATAAACCAAAAATTCTAAATGTTACAGGTTTGAGATGTGCCTTTTATTTTAATAACTAGAGACATAGACAGTAATAACCAGAGTTGCACAACAGGTGTCAGATGCTTGTATATCTCTTGCAGTCATTCTGTGTCATCCTACGCAGTGCAGACCATAACCAAAAGGCTTGTCCCAGCTCAAGATGACCAACAGACTTCTAGGGAGAAGAAGGCTTTCTGCTTTGGAAGGTTGTCCCAGACCCTAGGAACAGCCAAGTGGGGACTCCCACTGGGGAGGGGAAGACACATAGCACACCATGGACAGTTGACTATGATAATGTGGTTAAGGTCACCTGGTGGCTAAAAATGAAATTGCAGGTCTTCCTGAAATAGTCATTTGAACTGGCTAAAATTTCCCTTGTCTTTTGGATGCCAGCCGTGTGGTACAGCCCATTCGGATTATGGAGTGTCTCTTGGCTATCTTACATGATGACTGATCTCACCGTGTTCCCATCTCCTCATTGAAGTTCCAGGTTTCTTTTGTAATAGTCATAACTAGTACTTTTGGTAGTGGTTTGCACTATTTTATTGCAGTAATAAAATCTGCCACCCGCAAAAAGAAAACCACAATACAAACCCCTTGTAAAAATGAAAGCGTTTCTATACATTCCAAAACTCACTTTTTCACTTCTTCTACAGCTTCGGGAAGGCGACGGCACGTAGACAACAGTAATGCTACAGTGAGCTCTGCTGTGGCATCAGTCAGAACATCTGGTGTATAACCCACACGAATTCCCCTGTACAAGAGGCAAGATTTAGAGTATGATTTTAATAGAATAGGCTTAATCCATGTACTGTAATCACATTCCGGCAGACAAGCTCATTTCTCCGGCACCTCATGAAACAGGCACTAGATTCAGAGATAAATGTAAACCTAACCAAAGCTCTGGTAAGCTAACCAGCTTTCATTGCTCTAATAAAATGACCTTAGTATTGGTAAAGTTTAGACCTGACTCGGTAAAATCGACACTTTGATATTTTGGACCATGAAATCAGTGGAGCCCTTAGCTTGTTCCTCTCATTTGGCGCTCAAACTATTCCAATAGTACTAGTAAGAGGGAGTCAGGAAGGAATATCAGCTTGTGCAGATTTTCTCCCAGACTGGGCTCCCGGCAACATGTTGCAATGGCATGTACCTTTTTTAGGATTCCCCCACTTATGAAAAGTGAATTTTTGAGCCATGCAAGATTCCATAAAAAAAAAGTAGGGGTGTTATTCAGAGAGCCGATCTGGCCCCAAAATGTCACCAAACAAGGAATTTCCCTGTACGGTGCCATTCGGCTAGTCAGAGAGCAGGCAGTTTGCCAAATTGTGGCAAACTGCCTGCAAGTAAGGTGCCTTTTCGAGGACAGTGAAATCTATTGCTTCGTCTATTCAGAGAACACCGAACAGCAGTGAAAAGTTGACAAAATGCCCTGCTGTTCCGTGGTTTCATTCGGCAGGTTTATTCAGGCGAACCACATAGGCTTCAATGTTTAACCCTTTCACTGCTGAGGACGTGTGGGGAACGTCCTCATTGACGCCTAAGGAAAGATGGGGTGGAGATAGATATTGGGGTTCAAGGGAACCCCCTAACGACTGTTGGCAGCTAGTAGGGTCAGGTTTTGTATCATTAGAAGGGCCAAAGCATGGCCTTTCCAATGATGCCAAACATGACTATGTTTATAGTAAAGAAAAAAATTATTAAAAATAATAGAAAACTAAACATGTGGTTTTTTTTTTAAGACGTGAAATGGCTCAGCAGTGAAGGGGTTAAAATATTCCGGTTTCTATCCAACATCTGATAAACAGTTTATTATTTTAGTCTGCAGGAAAAGGTTGATTTTTTAGGATCTTTAAGGCATTTTTCGGGATTTTTATGGCAAAATTTCTCTTCAATGTTTTTTTTTTAAATCGTTTTTTCTTTTTTCTGTAACAGCCCTTTTTATTATCATCATTCATTGGATCTTCTTTGTAAATTCCACACATTTTCGTTCAGTAGTTTTTTGCAAACAGCGTTTCAATTTTGACACTTGCAAGCATACTGGTTTTTTGTTTATTTACCCTATTCGTCAGCTTGTTGGCTTTCTCCGGCGGCTGGTCTGCGCTGTGATCGGCAGCGCAACTTTTTCCGGCATTTTTATTTGCAGCTGTTCGGCGGGTTTTCCCTGCACTCCGGGAACCCTGCATTGAACGCTGAATTCACCGCAGGGCGGGGAACTTTGAAACCCTGAAGTGCAGGGAACGAGAGAGCACCGAAATGTCAGCAACGTTTCGGTGCTCTCTGAATAACCCGTTGTAACTGAGTATGAAGAAAAAACAAGTAAACAAATAGTCTAGTTTGTTCTTTAAGTTGGTATCAATATTACACTATAATTACTATGTTTTTTTAACTAATCAAGAAATTGCTTTGGCTCTTTATCAAGATGCTTTAGGGACATATGTTAAGTACATTTCATAAATCCAAACTCCTTATCTTTATGAAACATTATATATTAGGATGTAATATTTTATATTATTGAGTAATCATTTACCTTAGTCTACTGTTGGATTTCCTATATAACACAGAAATTAGAAGAGGTGCATGTAAAATACATACCGCTTTTTTAATTCATCCAAAGACAAATGGTCGAAGCCTACAGACATCGTGCTTACAACTTTGAGGTCAGGGCCTGTTCATTTAAACACAAATATAGATTATATATTGCTGACAACATAAAAAGGGTATAAGTAAGCACTGCAAAAATATTCCTATCTATAAACAACTGTATCATGAGTCTCTTTAAATCATTGAGAAGGCTTGTCTTGTGAAATGGGGACTTTAACCCCTTCACTACTGAGATCGAGACATCTCGGGCTTCAAAAGGCACCATCTGGTGCCCCGATAGAGATATCTCGAGCTGCAGTCCAAAAGCAAATTAAATGCTTGCTGCAAACAAATTTTGTTTTCCTTTGGGCTGCAGAAAGTGCCCCCCAAAAAAATAAAACAGACCTGCAGCTCTGACCTCTGTAACTCACTTTGGCAGTAGCTGGCGCCATCTACTGGCCAAATAGGTTATTTACAGCAATAACTATTTATTACTCTACAATTAATTAAAAATGATTTTACAAAAACCACTGGTTTCTGACATGTTTTTTGGAAAAAAAATCACTTCATAATGAAGGGGTTAACCCTTTTAACCTCCCTGGCGGTCTAATTTTTGTGAAAAAACGCGTCTAAAAGCGGTCTATTTTTTAATTTTCCCCCCCCCCCCCTAGCGGTATTCCCGAGTGTGGCTCAGGGTTAAATTCCTATGTTGGAAGCGATAACCCCGAGCAACACTCGGGATGCCGCTGGATACATCACCTCTCCCTGCGCTCCCTCGATGTCCCCAGCTGCCTCCTCCTGCGACCCCGACCTTATACTTCCTGGTTCCTTCCTCGCGAGAAGGAATCCAGGAAGTAAAACGCCGCAATCGCCGGAGACTGCAGAGATCATTGAGGGAGCGCACGGAGAGGTGATGTATCCAGCCCGAGTGTGTCTCGGGGTTACTGCTCTCAGCGGTGAAATTTAACCCCGAGACACACTCGGGATAACCGTCAGGGAGGTTAATAGAATATTATGCATTTTTTGCTTGTTTTATGCTACTTTTCGCTATGAGATTGAAATAATCACCCTCAACACTGAAAAAAACATCAGAATTCCTATGAAAATGAAGCCAGGGTTCACAAGGTATGCCTGCAGAATCTCGAACTAAGATTAACTCCTTGGAGGGCAGAAAGTAAATATAGTAAAATATGCATCTTGGCAATTTTAAAGTATCGAAATTGGTGAAGCTTTACTTTAAAAACTCCAAAGCTAAAGTATATCCCGCCTCAGTGCCTTTCTGTTCTCATTTTCACGTATCTTACTTGTGAACTTTCTCTAGGGCTGTCATGTTTTTACAGAAGGTCTTTCCATGATCATACATCTCTCCAGAGTACATTACATACATGTGACGGTAAATAAAATGTATATGTATTCGACACTTCCCAATGTTTCTTCTTGATATAAATATGTATAAGAGACAGTGAGTTAATGTATGCTGGACCCTCACTTTTTTTTTGGAGTGTAGGGAAGCATAAAAAATAAATAAATAAGAAAATAAAGTTGCATTTTGGCTATACTCCAGCTTGACATAATCCAACAATAAAAAGTAAATCTGTTTTGGGAGCCAGGTATTTTGTGCGCTTCCTGCGATCATACTAGCTGTCCAACCTCCTAGATGAACGTACCTGCAGTGTCCAACAATTCCTGGTCAATCTTGTCTGACAAGAGACAAAGAATGCCATGAGCACCAGCAACTCCTTTATGCAGCTCATTCCTTGGTATTGGCTCATCTGAATCCCACTGTTCGACACTGCAACTAGGGAAAGAAAAACCCTAATTAAATGCACGTAAAGATTAAACCAGAATGCTTTAAGAAGTTCAATGCATGAGAGGTTAGGTACACTATTGAAAAAACTATTTTTTCCTTGAGTGTCAAAACTGCCAAAAATGACACTGGAGGAGCGTTCAGTTCCACAGCAGGTGCTGAATTGCTTCAGTGCAGCAGTTCAGTTTGCTGCAGCCATCTCACTGAACACTTTGGCTGTGAATATGGAAGCGAAAGGGCAGAGGATTGCTTAATGAAAGGTGCAGTTTCTGCAAAATTCACTTTATCACCACGCTAGTGTTAATGTTTACCCTTGTTCCAATAAATATTTGGTGTTTTGATCCACCAAACCTGCAAACTGAACATTTCCTTATTGGATTATTTGCTCCGTGGAGGCAGCCATTTTTCGTACGTCACACTCAGCTAACCCCGCAGCACCTCTCGACTTGGATGCAAGTGCTAAGTTAGCAGTGCTGAGGGTTGAGCTGCAGCACAGCTTACAGTGCTAAGTTGCTAACTTAGCACTTGCAGCGACTGAGGAACTGAATGCGCCTCTAGACAAGTGTTTATTAACCCTGGTCCTCAAGTACCCCTAATGAAATAGGAATCAGATTTTTATGGATTTCGTGCCATGGCGGAGAAATAATACCCAGACAGAGATTCTTCAGGAAGTCAGGATTTATTCACCAAGACTCGGTGGCATCATGGCAGGACGACTAGCACTGAGCCCCGATGCACTTTTGCATATGTAGCGCTGTTTAAAACTGTGTTGTTGCAATTACTCGGTTTTAGCCACCAGAGAAGCCATATGGACTATGCGGGACCTAAACGAACTACAATATCCATCAGGCTTTGCGGCGGATACAGGAAGTAGGTGGGACAGAGAGGAAAGACGTAAGCAGCCTCGTGTGGAGGAGCGCCAGTGTGAGCGGAGCGGTGAAAGACAGAGGACGCAAGTGAGACTGACAGAGATCGAGACCAGGCCGGAGTGCAGATGCTACCTCGAGGGCGCTGGAGATCGGGACAGTAACTTGCGGAGGCATACCCATTACAGCTGAGAGGTTTGCGCAGAACTTTAGTTCCAGTTGGACCCCTTGTAAAGAGACCTCGATGATCCATAGGGAGTGCAGGCGGTAGGCCGTAGTTCTCGAGTTGGAGATTGGACGAGCAAGAAAGCGGATCCGGTGGCACAGAGTTCCGGAGGACAAGCGGAGAGACATCCTTGATCGGGCAGTGGGACAGACTGTCTAACGGTTGGGCGAGAGGCCTTACAGGCCGCAAATCCAAGTATAATCCAGCACGCTGCCTTATTGTTCAATTCTACAGGGCCCCAACGTGACTAGTCGAAGATCTGTAACACTTCAATGTTCTTGAACCCAGGACATACTTGAAAACGAAAGAAATCTCAATGTATCCTTCCTGGTAAAGTCCTTTATAAAATAAATAAATAAAATAAATAAATTTGCTTATTACATTCACTGGCCAGTTGAATACGGTACCCGGGTACACGAATCAACACACGTACACCTTTTTGAGACATTACACTCACGGGATTTACACTCCAGAACTGAGGGGGTTAATCCTTTTCCTTTTGCCGCCGCGTGTTTTTCCCGCATTACGAAATCCTGTCGTTCATATACCGTATTTGCATTATATGTGTCACTTTATTGGGATCAGTAAAGTATATAATCTATAAAATCCACAACAGTGCTGGTGTATATTTATTCCCTAGTGCGGTGAGACTAACCCGAGGTTTATTCAGCGGCTCCTCCGGGAGTGAGCGCTACACGTGGGGGCTCGTTCCGGGATTCTAGTCTCTAAAATAAAACCACATTTAAAGGGTTAAATATGGATCCAGACACTACTGCCAAATGGTGTGAGGAGCAAAATAGCCAGATAGAGTTAAGCATAGTCATGGATATTCCTGCAGACACTTGGGCCGAAGATCAGATTCGCCGGGCCGTGGCCGCGCTGACACCAGATCATCGGGGGTTAATCCTGGACATTAAAACGAACCCAGATACTTCTCACACATATGTTCTTTTTGAGTGGAGAAAGGGTGTTCCAGTATGTTTTCAGGGCGCAAGCGTGAAGCTGACCGATGAGGTGGAAGTTCAACTGATTCAGCCAAGTGCGCCACGTGGCGATCCTGCGAGTGTTTCCGCGCCCAGTCCGCTGGCCATGATCGGGCCTGAATTCATAGTGGCTATCGGAGATTTGCTGGTTAAATTTCAAAGAACAAGCCCTCCACACACTAACTTTGGTTATCGACGGTTGAAAAATTTTACTAGAAACGTACCAACTCCGGCGGGAGAAGAAACTTTTGAAGAATGGGTAGAACAGGCGATGCAGGCTTTGGATGAGTGGGACGTCCCTGAAGCGCAGAAGAAGCAAAGAATTACTGAGAGCTTAAAGGGACCTGCGTCAGAGGCTGTCAGAAACCTGAAATTGAGTAAGCAAGACTGCACTGCTTTAGATTATCTAAACGTGTTACAGGAAGTCTTTGGGCGAACAGAAAAGGCTGCTGAACTCATGTACCAGTATGAACACACCTACCAGCGAAAAGGTGAGAAAATGACTGAATATATGAGGCGTCTAGATAACATTCTGCACCAGACACTTCTTAAGAAAGGGGCCGAACCGGCCACAATAGACAAAATCCGAATGCAGCAGATATTGAGGGGCGCTCAACCTCTAGATCCTGTAATGCTACAGCTGAGAACCAGAGAAGGTAACCGAGAATTGAAATACCTGGAACTGATTTGAGCTGTTAGAGAGGAAGAGGCTCTACTGGAAGAAAAATCCTTAAGGAGAGGAGAAAGAGCTTACGCACAACCCGTGAGGCATAACGAATATCTACAAACTGAAGATGATTCGTTGGACACCTATGGATCCGAAGTTGACGGGCAAGAGCATCTGTTTGTTCCTATATCCACAGAGAGTGCGGCCAAAGAGTCAACCATTCCTACCTATAGTGAAATACACAAGACTGTTAAGAAGGTGCAAGAAGCTCAAGCTGAACTGAAACAGGCACACACGGACTTGTGCCGAGTACTTTTGAAGGTGGCAGAGACACAGACCGATATGCAGAAGTTCCTTACTGATATGCGGACAACTGGAGTTGCTGTGGTGTCTGGCCAGGGTCCTTCAACCGAATCATTACAAGTAAGTGCGCCTCCGGCTTCGAAGAAGAGATGTTTCAGTTGTGGGGAAATGGGTCATTTCCGAGCACAGTGCAAAAACCAAAGGCCTGAAGGAAATAAAGTGGAAGAGTTCCTAAAGGCCTTGGAAGGGCTGCTATCTACCTCACATGCGGGAAACGCCAGAGGGCCCAAGTGAAGGAGCAAACTAGGTGCCCAATGGTTGAAAACCGCTCCAAAATTCAAGCCAGAACCGAAAGGCCGAGAGGATCCAGAGTCTTGCCAACTGCTGAGCCTACCAGGACCGAAAGAGTTACTCCCTTAGTATCCAGTCCTATGTCATGGGGAAACAATGCACACCCAAAACCTCCACGAGTCAAGAAGAAGGCCAGGGTACAGCAAACTGGGTCTAAACCTCCTGCGGCTACGACAACGTTTCCTGACCAGCTGATAGGTCCTTCGCCCATCGTTCCAATCCAAGTAGAGGGAGTCTACACTAAAGCTCTGTTAGACTCAGGGGCTCAAGTGACATTGATCTATCGAGACTTCTACGAGAGGCACTTGAAGCACATACCTCTACAGAAGATAAAAGGACCTTGAGATCTGGGGTATCGGAACTGAGAAGCTTCCCTATGATGGATATCTACAGGTGAAATTGGATCCAAAGTTATCGGACAGTCTGGAGGTTGTGATGCATTGGCCATTGTGTGTCCTCGGCCTTCAGGGGCCAACAGAAGTTCTATGATAGTGGGGACGAATACTGATCTGGTGAGACGTCTTCTGACTCCAATAGTGATGGAAGAAAGTTCTACCAGAGGAGTGCACACAATGTTACGTCCGGTCTATCAGCGAATGGTCGAAGAACAGAGGGCACCTGCCGAAGTGGGGCGCCTGTAGAGATTGGGGGGAACAGAGAAGGTTCTGCAATCAGGAGAAGTGACGAGTTTCCGGGCTTCAGTCAAGTTGAACGGATCACAACCGGGTTCCTATGTGTTACTGGAAACTGATCCCAGTCATGGGAGTGATGCCGGAGTAGAAGTAAGCCCTGAGATAATCTCCACACGAGCTTTGAAACGGACACGAGGAAGAGTCTCAGTTAGTGTGTGTAATGTGTCTGATTCTCCAGTGATCCTGAAAGCACGAATGCCCATCGGGCAAGTAGCGTCCGCTACGCCTCTCTCCCCTACCGATTTAGGGGGGGGGAAGTGAATAAAGAGATTCCTGCTGAAAGGTTCTATCCTAAGGACCACCTGAATGGAAGAAACATCTTAAGTCCCAGATCCTAAAATGGAGAGACTTGTTCTCGAAGGATGAGTTTGACGTGGGTTTAGCCAAGAGCACTGAACATCGCATTCGACTACAGGAAGATAAGCCGTTTCGAGAAAGGTCAAGACGAGTTCCGCTGGGAGACTTGGATGATCTACGAGAACAGCTGAATGAATTACAGCAGACTAAGGTGATTCAAGAGTCCAGGAGTACATACGCCTCTCCAATAGTGATGGTTCGGAAGAAGAATGGTTCTATTCGTCTATGTATAGACTATCGCACGTTAAATCAGAGAACCATTCCGGATCAATATGCCACTCCTCTGATAGAAGATGCCTTACAGTGTTTGTCTGGAGCAAAATGGTTTAGTGTACTAGACCTGCGAAGTGGCTATCATCAGATACCAATGCATCCTGAGGACAAAGAGAAGACTGCGTTTATCTGCCCACTGGGGTTCTTTGAGTTCAACAGAATGCCTCAAGGCCTTACGGGGGCTCCCGCCACGTTCCAACGGTTAATGGAGAAGACAGTAGGGGACATGAACCTGATCGAAGTGTTGGTGTATCTTGATGATATTATTGTGTTCGGGAAGACTCTGGAAGAACATGAGCAGCGGTTGGAGAAGGTTTTGAAGCGGCTCCACGAAGAAGGGTTGAAACTGTCTCTGGAGAAGAGTCAGTTTTGCCTACCTTCTGTTACGTATCTGGGACATGTTGTTTCAGCTGAAGGTGTTTTGATAGATCCTCGAAAGTTGGAAGCCGTAGCTTCCTGGCCTAGACCCCGAAATGTTACTGAACTTAGATCTTTCCTGGGGTTCTGCTCGTATTACCGAAGATTCGTAGGAGGATTTGCCAATATAGCTCAACCCTTGAATAAGCTCCTACAGAAGGAAGATGTGGAAGAAGGCTCCAAGGCCTCTGATCAAGGTTCATCGGCTAAAGGGCAAAGGAAGGCCCGAGAATCCATTCAAGAAGAATGGACTGATCGATGTGAAGGTGCTTTCATGAAGTTGAAGGAGAGTCTAACTCGAGCTCCTGTCTTGGCTTACGCTGACCCTCATAAGCCATACGAATTACATGTGGATGCCAGCAGAGAAGGCCTAGGGGGAGTCCTTTACCAGGAATATGGTGGATTGTTGCGGCCTGTAGCATATGTGAGCCGAAGTCTTACGCCTTCAGAGAAGAACTATCCTACCCACAAGTTGGAGTTCCTAGCCTTGAAGTGGGCGGTAGTAGACAAACTGAAAGATTATCTGTATGGGGCTGAATTCGTGATCAAGACTGACAACAATCCTCTTACATACGTCCTTACTACTGTGAAGCTGGATGCAACGGGACATCGTGGTTGGCCGCTCTGTCAGGGTTTCGGATCAGCCTGAAGTATCGCCCTGGAGTGAATAATCGAGATGCGGATGCTTTGTCGAGAAGGCCCTACACTACAGAATGGACTCAGCTGACTCCAGATGGGGTGCAAGCCTTATGTCAAGGGGCAGAGCGCCGGGTCAAGGGAGTGGTTGAAGCAGAAGCTATAGGAGTTATGGCTGCGGCTGTTCCAGAGTTCTATTGTAATCCTACACAGCTGAGGGATGAAAGTCTGCCTACTTTTTCGAAGCAGGACCTGAGAGCCGATCAGGCTAGAGATCCTTTGATTGCGTTAACAGTGAAGGCCCTAAACACGAACAAAAGGGAAATTCTACTGACAAATTCCCCAGAAGGAGCCCGATTGGTATACAAAGAGTGGGAACAGTTGAAGATGTTGGATGGGGTGGTCTACCGAAGGGGCCCCTCAAACAATGCTGAAGAGACCCAGCAGTTGTTCCTTCCCACCAAACACAGAGAGGGTGTGCTGCGGTCATTACACGATGAACATGGGCATTTGGGTGCAGAGAGAACTTTTAAGCTAGTGCGAGACAGATTTTATTGGCCCTGTATGAGATCTGAAGTTGAAAGTTACTGCCATTCGTGTCTGAGGTGCATCCAGAGGAAGACCCTACCCACTCGAACTGCTCCAATGAGCCACCTGCAAAGTCAAGGACCTATGGATTTGGTGTGCATTGATTTCCTGTGCTTAGAGCCGGATGCTAGTGGGCAGGGAAATATTCTAGTAGTGACTAATCATTTCACGCATTATGACCAAGCTTTCTCTACTAAAGACCGACGTGCTCCTACGGTGGCGAAGGTCCTGATGGAAAAGTTTTTTGCTCACTATGGCCTACCAAGGAGAATCCACTCAGATCAGGGCAGAGACTTTGAAAGCCGGCTTGTTGGGCAATTGCTGGAACTGCTAGGAATTCAGAAGACCCGGACTAAACCATATCACCCTCAAGGTGATGCTCAACCAGAAAGGTTTAATCGCACGCTGCTAAATATGTTGGGGACATTGTCAAACAGAGAGAAGTAGGGCTGGAGTCGTCACATAACTACGCTGGTGCATGCGTACAACAGTACGGAGAGTGACGTTACTGGATACTCACCGTACCGTCTCATGTTCGGAACAGAAGCTCGACTGCCGGTTGATTTGGCGTTTGGGCTATCTCTTGATCAGTCGTCTGTGACCTCTCATAGAAACTATGTGGATAGACTTCGGAAGAATTTAAGAATTTGGCCTCTGCGTTTGAAAAGGCCCGTTTGACCTCAGGAAGCAGAGAACAGAGGAACAAGCGAAACTATGACTTGAGAGTTCGCATATAAGATCTACAGCCGGGTGATAGAGTGTTGCTTAAGAACTTGGGTGTTTCTGCAAGGCATAAACTGGCGGATAGATGGAGTTCTCAAGTCTACATTGTCTGCAAGCAACTGCCAGGTCTGCCAGTTTACCAAATCTGACCAGATGGAAAGGCCGGGCCTCTAAAAACTGGCACCGAAACCATCTGTTACCTCTGAGAGAAGCTGTAAGAATACCAGTTGGAGACGACCTTTCTTTGCCAGGACATGGGACAGACTGTCTAACGGATGGGCGAGAGGCCTTACAGGACGCAAGTCCAAGTATAATCCAGCATGCTGCCTTATTGTTCAATTCTACAGGGCCCCAACGTGACTAGTTGAAGATTTGCTTATTACATTCACTGGCCAGTTGAATACGGTACCCGGGTACACGAATCAATACACGTACACCTTTTTGAGACATTACACTCACGGGACTTACACTCCAGAACTGAGGGGGTTAATCCTTTTCCTTTTGCCGCCGCGTGTTTTTCCCGCATTACGAAATCCTGTCGTTCATATACCGTATTTGCATTATATGTGTCACTTTATTGGGATCAGTAAAGTATATAATCTATAAAATCCACAACAGTGCTGGTGTATATTTATTCCCTAGTGCGGTGAGACTAACCTGAGGTTTATTCAGCGGCTCCTCCGGGAGTGAGTGCTACACATATACATTTTATAGACCCGATGAGTTGGTGGTATAGATTTACAGATAACAAATAACAAAAGACCAGAATCTCATTAGCGGCCGTTCCCTCAGATCTATTCAGGAATGCTGGTATGGGCTCATGCCCTGGGGGGTCTTGCTTGCTGGACAACTGGACAAACTTCTTTTGCACTCCACACATGAGTTTTGCACACGGCTCAGATTAACCGTTTGTGAATTTAATTAAATTGTATGAGTTAAGGACACGTAATCTTTTAATACAAACTGTTTTTCACCAGATCATTCCTCCTTCACCAACAGGCCACGGTTTCCAGATATCTGAAGCACAGGTGATCGGATTAGCTGCTCAGTGATTGCAGGATTTAGTCTGCTTTTCCACAAGGTGATCTGCAAAATCTGGCCTGGTTGAGGGTTCCAACTACTGCAGTTGAGAAACCCTGATCTAAACCATTTCAACAATAAATTTTGACAAACAGAAAAATATATCAAAAAATAAGAGCAAGAGGTGCTGATACACCATTACAATTATTGATAAAGTGTCAACATATATCGTAGCCCTGTACAATGGATAGCACAAAACAAGCAAACTTAAAGAAAGAGGTTTGACACATGAAGAATAGTAGGAAAAGAGAACCCTGTTCAAGAGACCAAGAGACAGACACACACACACACACACACACACGGCTTTCAAACTACATAAAAAAAACAACAAAAAACACAAGCAATATGTTTGTGCCAGTGAACTATAACCATGGCATAAAATTATTTTTTTTTAAAAAGAAAGTATAAATATTCAGTCACTGTTGAGAAGAAAAGCGGTAAAAATAAGAATCAGAATATATAAAGACAGCTGGGTAATGTGTTTACAGTCTTGTCCGGTTCTTGTAAGATTGTGCAGATTGGAGTAAGATTGTAAGCTTTTTAGGGGAGTGATCCTTGATTCAGTGCCAGCACATTGGCATGTTTTGATGTACAAAGAAAATGTCTCTCTACCACCACCTGAATGGTATCGCTGTGCTTTCTCGCTCGAGAGATATACTTACCCTACAGGTCTATTCACTATCAGGATTATTAAAAGAGATCCGAAAAGTCACTGCATGTTCGGCGACTTTTTGTTCCCAGCACTTCGGGAGATTCGGCAATTCCTAGTTCGCCGACCCTGTGGTGTATTTAGCAAGCACTTCAGGGCCCTCGTAGTGCAGGGAATACTAGCCGCAAACCCGCTGAAACCAGGGCCGGATTAAGAGTATCATGGGCCTGGTGCTGAGGATTTTTGTGGGCCTTTTTATAGATACTGAGGCAACAATCAGTCCGCGCTGCTTTCTTATTTAGAGAGTCAGGCATCGCACTGGGCATATGTCACACTATGCCAAAGTCAGAGCGACTGGGAAACCTGGCTGGTGACTCTGACATGGTGTGTGCTATGATGCATAACGTGACTTACAATGCGCCGGGTTCACAAGCCTCCTGCTCGATTAGCATGCGTGGCCCATATAGGAGTCAATCTCTGCCTGGTGGCAGACTGACAATACTTGGGGCAGTGGGCCCTCAGACCAAATAGCGCAAGGGCTCCCCTATGATTGAAATTCGAATAGATAGTTACATGTAGTTAGTCATTTTAGTTATAGCTTAGCAATACAACATGACATAAAGATTATATATTTAGAATCTGCTGAAAAAAAGTTTATATAATATGTCTGGGCCTATAATCAAACATGACTTGAAAACACGTTTAAACATGACGGGTACAGAATGGTGAGTGGTGACAGACTGGAGTGGCAGACTGGCTGGTGGCAGTGCCTGCTGGCTCCAGACATCCCAAGCTGCAAAAACATTTTTTCTCGATGGCTTTCAATAGGCAGAAGTAAAAAAAACATTTATGGGAAAAAATGACCCCATCTAAGCTTGCAATCTAAGAGTTGAAAAAAAATTACACCAGTAAGACAAAGATGGGGTGGATTTTAAATAGGATTGATGGAGGACTAGGATTACATAGAGGACCCTTGCGCAGAGCCTCCATTCTCCAGTGGACTGCAACTCCCATGATGCTCAGCCAGGGGATAGCTCCACTGATGCTAATGAGCTTGCTACGGCCCACTGCATTTTGCATAAGAAGCCTGTCTTTTTTATTTTTTAATCACAGTATGTGCCTTCCTCCATGCCATGGCACCAGTCCTCCCTGCAGGGGGCATATTGATCCCAGCACAGCCTACCCCCCCCCCCCCCGCCATCATACCTTCAGGAAGAGCTTGTTCAGGCTAGGCTGTCCTGTTTCACGTTGCAGTCAAGGCTCCCCCTGTTGAGTGTCTTGTCCACCTCCCTCCTCCGTCCTCCCAGCTCCTCTGCATGATCACACTCAGTGACTCACACAGTCCAGAGCCCGCCAGCCGGAAGTTAAAGGGTCATCACGTGTCACAGCACAGGCGCCTGTCTGCTGTGAGTGAAAGTGTGTGTGCAGGCAGCAGGGTGAGATCCCTGAGGAGCTGTGACTGTGTGCTCCCTGTGCACGACCTTCCGCTCAGCCCCGGCCAGCCCTGCACACCTTGGGATGTCTGCAGCTCTCTCCAATCCCTTGTCATCCTCCTGCTGCGCTGCCGCTGGTGGCTGTCTGTTTCCTGCCTCGCCCTTTGTAAGCAAATGAGCCACCCAGCACGTGCAGGCAGTGCACGTGACATGTCACGTGTTGTTCTACTCTCCGTGCACCATGACCCCTCAAAGCTGCCGTCACACTTGACGGCTGGGCCGCATTATCTGCACCCGGCGGCTGTCTCAGTGTGTGGCATGCCTACTGGTTGCCAGCGGCTCGTTTTGGCTGCTGTGGGCCTATTTTCAGAACGGGGCCTGGAGCGGCCGCTCCATCCGCCCCTACGTTAATCCGGCCCTGGCTGAAACAGTTGGAATAACCCACCGGAAAAACCTGACTAGCCCCGCCGATCACAGCGCAGAGCAGCCGCCTGAAAAGCCGACACGAAGACGAACGAGTTGAGAAGAGAGAAAAAAAAAAAAGGTACGCTTGAAAGTTTGAAATTTGAAAACGCGGTTTGCAAAAAAACTGAGCGAAAATGTCTGAAAATTTACATAGAAGATCCAACAAATGATAATAAAAAGGGCAGTTACAGAAGAAACAAAAAAAGTATGTTAAAAAAAAAGGCTAAAAGATCAAAAAAAAGAAAAAAAAATTATCTAGAGACTTTTTACTGCAGAAAAAAATTCAACGGTTTATTAGATATTGGGTTAAAACTGAAATCTTTTTAACATTGAAGCCTATGGGATTCGTCTGAATAAATCTGTCGAAATGAAACCACCGAACAGCAGGGCAATTCGGCAACTTTTCACTGCTGTTTTGTGTTCTCTGAATAGACTAAGCATTGCTTCTCTATGGGGATTTCACTGCCCTCGAACAGGCACCATAACGTGTACGCAATTCGCCAACATTTGGAGAACTGCCTGCTCTCTGAATAGCCAAATGGCCAGGAAATGTATAGCCATACGCTGAATTCCAGTGTCCGGTTACATTTCAGGGCCAGATCGGCTCTCTTTGAATAACCCTAGAAAAAAGGTGAAAAATCAGGAGAATGACCAATCTAGACTAAATAGCCGATATGGAAAGTGAGATAGATGGGAGAAATTTTTCTGGTTTGGCTATTTTGACCTGGATTTTTCACTTCTCCTGTCATTCTCCTGAGTTACACCTTTAGTGAATACACCTGCTGGTCTTTCATTCATTGGTGCATCTTAATGTTCTTAATGTCTTGATGTATGGACGTGCACTAGGTATAGTGCATGAAGCAAGGCTTGCTGGACCTTTCCATATAATTTCAGTGTGAGGGCATATACAAATACTCAATACAATGTAAGAATATATCATATTTATAAAAGATCTAAACTAATCTGTAACTAAAAAAAACAAAACAGAGAATTGACAACGCTGCTTTATTTATTTATTTATAAAGGATTTTACCAGGAAGGATACATTGAGATTTCTCTCGTTTTCAAGTATGTCCTGGGTTCAAGAACATTGAAATGTTACAGTTGGAATAACCCACCGGAAAAACCCGACTAGCCCCGCCGATCACAGCGCAGAGCAGCCGCCTGAAAAGCCGACACGAAGACAAACCAGTTGAGAAATAAAAAGGTACGCTCGTACAATGCAAGATATTAAATACAAGCTATTTAATACAATGCAAGATAGTAAAAAAAACAACACAAATATACAGATTAAAAAGGCAGCAATTATTTTGTTAATTTACATTGTACAGGGCTCCTGCTTATGTTGGCACTTTATATCATATGATCTTTAGATCACTTCAAGGGCTGATTATTGCAACAGATCTGACGACCAAAGCAAAGCCTGGCACTGTGCAGAGTTCAGGTCCTACCTAGAGAATTAGAACTGCAAACTTCACATGTCAGGAATGGCTGCAGCTGGTCACCAAGAAACATGGATTTAAATTGCACGTGTAGGCAGTGCTACTCACAAGTCAACCTGCGACAGGAGCTTCTGGCCTTCAGGTGGGATCCTCCTGGTCACAAACACCTTCACCTGTTTTGCTGCCTGCATTGCTTGTCTTGTCTGCTCTGCTCTGCTCTGCTCCTGACAAGGAAGGAGCAGGCTGGAGGGAGGAGCTGAGCTCCTGAAAGGGGACACTGACTTCCAGAGATCTGTGGGACATTAGTGCCACCTACCGTCCATGCAGGGATTGTCACAAATGTGCTCATTTTTTCATGGATATCAATGACAGCTAGTTTTGAAACTATAGTTAAATATACATTAAAATCAGTCTTGCGTCCTATTCCCAACATGGGCAACTGCATAAACAGTCTGTGTCCAGCACTTCATGCATACAAACTATTACAAGAAAAATAGTCACCTGTGACTGTGCTATGACTCCCCATGTACCCCTCCTAAACAAAAAACAGAGGGCAATATTCAAAAGTTGGTGCTAACTTAACCAGAGCTGTTGTAAACTAAACCAGTGGTTCTCAAACCGGTCCTAGGGAACCCAACCAGGTCAGGTTTTCCAGATATCTGAAGCACAGCACAGGTGATATGATTTGCTGCTCAGTGATTGCAGGATTCAGTCTGCTTTTCCCCAAGGTGATCTGCAAAATCTGGCCTGGTTGAGGGTCCCTAGGAGAGGTTTGGGAAACACTGAACTAAACAACTCCATATACTACGGGATCTATTCCGCATAGTTGGTACTAATCAGGGGTCAAGTCCTGGGGGAACTTGTGGGAACTCGGTTCTGCACTATTTTTGTAGAGGGAACGGAGTTCCCTTTGGTCCACACACACTATAAAGCTTGTATTCAGTTGCTCAATCATATTTCTCCCTGTTACGTCACAATAAATATATTAGTTATCATATATTTTCGCTAAAATCCACATATATACCCGATTTGAGGGTTTGTTTATGTTAAGTGCTAGATGATAAGTGCTAAGTGGGGGACAGAATCTTGGAGTTCCTGCACTACTTTTTTTGGGACTTGACCCCTGGGTCTCGATATGTAATCGTTAGTACTAGGAGAAGTAAGTTTAACATCTGTCGTTAATATTTCGATCTTTACACTTCAGTGAAAAAGCTTTGCACCTTGCAGCTTGGGCTTATTGTACTGAAGCGTCGCCTATGTTTAACATGGGGAGCACAATCTAGTTTTAGTGTCTCGACAAGTGAGGTATTACAAAGTGCTGGCACAATTAACCGTCGGGACCCGCAAGCACAAATTGTAACACCTTCTAAAAGCTGGTGCTAAATGTTTCTGCAAATGCAAAATCCCCCCTATTAAATCCCATACTTACCTCTCATCCCGCAGTGAAAAGGGTGGCTCGATCTGCAGCTTCTTCTCCCTGTGAGCCGACTGAGACTGGGAAAAAATAGCTCCTAGTCTCCCTCTGCGATCACTATGTGACACTGCGAGTTCAAGATCACGCAGAGCTCGGGCCTGTTAGCACAAGCCTGCAAAGGAGTCCTATGGACTCCAGGAGCTGATACTCGAGGTGGTGCAGAAGCGCTACTGCGAGTATCAGGGAGTTTAGTGCTGCGTTCCGGGGTGAGGTGCTGAGATACTGTAGTACCTTCCCCAGAATACGACGTTAACATAGGAATGGTTACTCCATGCTCTACTCCTAACCTGGGCAGCAGGGTAAACTGTGTTTAGGCCCACTTCATGCATAAAACATACAAAAAAATACATAAGGGGTGTAGCAGATCAGCTACCCTGCAGGGGTAGCTCCGTCTGCGGCGCCGAGTCTTGCTGGAGAGCTTAGCCGGGTAGCGAGCTAGCAAGGTGGGAGAGAGATTGGCAGCGGTCCTTGGATGATCTGGAAGCGAAGGATTCAGTAAAGCTGGCTTCTTATGTGATTATGCCCTCCCCAAATACTAGTCGTGACTCAGTACAGGTTTGAAGGTAAATCAGAATGTTTAATGAAAAGCAGAACATACACGGTCCTTTTATATGGTACAGTCCCATTGTTCTCTCCCATGCCCGCCCCCAGACCCCTGGAGTGAATTCTGCACAGTGGCTAGCCATAGCCCAGGTTCTGATTGGTTGGTTCCAAGACCATTGAGAGGACCTGAAAGAAGCCTGCAGTCTTCACTTGGGTCCACTGGTTGTATGCAGATGCAGTCTTGACCTCACAGTGACCACATACAGTGATTTACATAACCCATTGTAAAGGGAATCAGATAGTGGGTGGCTGAGACAATGTGAACAGGTAAACAGATAACAGATAAACAAAGAGAAAGCACCTTTGCATAATCCACAAATTACACAAACCTATTGTACATTCTATAGGAAGGAAAGCATTTGACTCTATGTTTTAAAAACCACATTTAACTAAAGAAATATAAGTCTATTTAAAACTAAAAATGAGCAATTGACAATACATTTAAAACCACACAATATAACTGAGCATAAACTAGCAGGATCGGTGCAGGGGAAAAACATGATTAATTAGAAGTCTAGCAACAGTTTTACATTAAATCTAACAAAGGAAATTAGTTTCCATAAATAAAGGGTAAACGAAATATTACAAAATAAGAATGAAATTAAACTAAATAAATCCTGTGGCGGCCGTTCCGTCACAAAGCTCCCCCAGTCCCATGATGGCAGACCCGGTGAGACCCTCTACGGGTCCGCCTGGGGATGTCCAGGTGCAAGTGTCTTTAAACAGTCTCACGTTTGGGTTGCTGGGGCAATGCTTTGCCAACCCCCGATAGTCTTTCGGTCCATAGTCTGTAGGGAGGAGGCTGGCCCCCGGGCTTCTCCAACTGCCCCCTTGGTCTGGACCGGTGTCCGACGGACCATACAGACACCCGGGGCTGGTACCCTGCCATGGGGAAACAACTGGCCCGGGTGGGATGTTGAGGGCTTTTTCTCCTCCTGGTCTCCTAGCCCCTCGCTGGTGGGCAGCCTTGCTGGCACCATTTCCTGGGGCCATGACCCGCTGGGGAGGGATACCGCCTGTACCTTCTCCCGGTGCCACAGTCAGCCGCAGGAAAAACGGGCCGATAGCACCCTTTCCTGGTGCCTCGGTCAGAAGCTGGGTGGGAGATGGGGTGACCGGTGTCTCCAGAAAAAGTGGTTGTGGATCTAGGCCGTCTGCCCAGCGTCTCGGGGTCACCCAGTTGCAAATCCCAGCACCATCAACAATTTCACAATGGGAGTCTCCCACATCCTGGGGAACGGGAGCAGCAGCATGCTGTTGCTTGGCACAGGGGACACCTCCACCCTCACGCTGGGGCTCAAAACGTTGGGGAGCGAGACCTGCCATCTCCCCTTCCGGGATTATTACCTGTCGCTGGGGAGAGGTACTGCCAGTACTCTCTACCTGGGGTAGCCGCTGCTGTGGTGGAAGGAGACCGACTGACTTCCCACCCTGGAACTCGTAATGCGGCGCACCATCACAGGCACTGCGTTCTGCTGATAGCCCCTGACGAACTGTACTTACCCAGTCTGATGCTTTCTCCGGCCCAGATGGCATGCTGTGCTGGAGTTGTAGGCTCTCTGCCTCCTGCGTAGCAGTGGAGGCCAGGAGCTTGGTCTGTAGTTCAGGAGAGGAGCGGATTGTCAGTCCCTGGGGCTCCTCGGTGAGAAGGTAGTTCTCCTCTTTCTCCTCAAGTTCTGCGGTGGCAGGGCAGGGGTAGAGGTTAGCGGTCCTCTGCCGCGGAGACAGTTTTTCCGCTGAAGTGGGGGGCCGCTCCCCCATGTATGAATGGCTATCCTTGATCCCTGACGCCACCAGCCAGGGCCACGGGCTAGCTGACCTGCACTTCTCAGGCACCGTGGAACGGACCAAAGCCTCATTCACAGCAGGCCGTAGCATGTCCGCTGTCCCTCGCTCCTCTATCCATACGTGGGTAGGAGCATTTGGTTGGGGTTTGGGGTTCCCTGCCGGGTACGCCAGCAATTGGCATGGGGGGGCCTGAGTCTCCCCCTCCCTCGTCTGGCACCCGATATTCTCCCCGGTTTCTGGAGCCTCCAGCTGGGGGCAGAGGGTAGCCGAGCTCTGTCCCGATGCCAGCTCTGCTGCTGGGTTGGGGAACCGCTCCCCCGTACATAAATTGTCCTCTTCACGCGCTGAAGTGCCTGCTGATGCAAGCAGTGAATCTGGGCAAACTGCCCCACATCTCCTGGGCTCCGTGGAAAGGACTGCAGGCTCTTCCTTGGCGGGCCATGACATTGTCGCTAGCGCCTCCACCCATCCCTGAGCAGGAGCACTCCACTGGGACTCTGGGTCTCCTGGTGAGCCCTCTGGCCATCTGCCTGGGTGGGCCTCAATCTCCTCCATTGTCTTCCAGTTCTCCTCTTTCCACAGTGGACCGCTGTCCTGACGACTCCCGTTGGTGGAGACCGCAGTCCCATCCACCGGTGCACTTACACTGACCTTGGTAGGTGTCCGAAGCACTTCGTCACTCTGTTCCGCTGCAGGTTCTGCAGGAACAGTACTTGCTGAGTCCTCTGTCTTTTCCCCAGACGACATGCTGCGCTGCGGCTGCAGGATAGTCACCTCCTCTGTAGCAGTTGAGGCCCGGGATGCATTCTGCAGCTGGGGAGAGGGGCCGACTGCCTCCTCACCCTGGTGCTCCGAACCAGCAGAAGATCCTGAAAGTAGGTTGGCACCACCGGGTTCTGTTGGCAGCTCTTCTGCCCTGTCCATCGGGGTAAAAGCGAGCGGGGAAGCGTCCTCAAACAATCTCCTGTATCCCTGCTCCAGCTCCCACTCTTGAGTGACTAGCCAGTCCAGATCACTGCTCAGCCCGAGGTCGTCAAGGTGCTCACATTCCCGAAAGTCCCGTATCTCTTCCCATCTCAGTTTAGCTGTACTGCCAAAGGAGGGGTCGTCCTGGAGAGCGTCAAATATTAATCCCGGGCCGCCGTAGTCATAGCCCTCTGTAGGATCTTTCCTCTCCAACTTTGGACACAGGTTGGCAGCATACCATTCCAGTGCCCGGTACCCGTCCTCCAGCCATAGCTCCGTCTGGATCAGGTTCTCCAGTTGGGACAGTCTTTCTACCTGGGGTTGCACTCCTAGGAATGGCACCCGCAGGTCCCACAGTCTCCAGTATTTCTCAAATAATCCACAAGTTACACAAACCTATTGTACATTCTATAGGAAGGAAAGCATTTGACTCTAGTGGCGGGTAGTGTTTTTAAAAACCACATTTAACTAAAGAAATATAAGTCTATTTAAAACTAAAAATGAGCAATTGACAATACATTTAAAACCACACAATATAACTGAGCATAAACTAGCAGGATCGGTGCAGGGGAAAAACATGATTAATTAGAAGTCTAGCAACAGTTTTACATTAAATCTAACAAAGGAAATTAGTTTCCATAAATAACGGGTAAACGAAATATAACAAAATAAGAATGAAATTAAACTAAATAAATCCTGTGGCGGCCGTTCCGTCACAAGGGGTTATTCAGAGAGCACCGAAATGTCGCCGACGTTTTGATGCCCTGTGGTTCCCCGTGCTTCCCTGCACTTCGGGGAATCTTAGTTCCCCACCCTGCGATGTATTCAGCAAGCACCGCAGGTCCCCCTGGAGTGCAGGGAAAACCTGTCGCAATCCCACCGAAAACCTGCCACAACTGCTGGAAAAACCACACCGAAAATGCTGGAAAAAGTAGACGAGCCACCAATCACAGCGGAAAGCAGCCGCCGGGAAAAGGCGACAAGCAGACGAACGGGGTAAAAAAAAAAAAAATGTACGTTTGAAAGTTTCAAAATTGAAACGGTGTTTGCAAAAAAACTGTCTGGAATTTACATATACAGGGTTATTCAAAGAGAGGTGAAAAGCAGGAGAATGGCTGGAGAATGGATAATTCTAGGTCAAAATATCCAAACCAGAAAAATTCTCCCATTCATCTCACTTCCAAATCGGCTCTTTTGACCTAGAATTTTCCATTCTCCAGTCATTCTCCTGCTTTTCACCGCTCTCTGAATAACCCTAATAAGGTCCTATGAATGATAATAAAAAGGGCTGTTAAACAAAGAAGCGATTTAAAAGAAAAATGGAAAAAAAAATTGCTGAAAAATCCTATAAAATGCCTAAGAGATCCTAAAAAAAATCAATAAATAGACTTTTTACAGCAAAATAAAATAATAAACGGTTTATTAGATATTGAATTAAATCGGGAATATTTTTAACATTGAAGCCTATGGGATTCGCCTGAATAAACCTGACGAATGAAACCACTGAACAGCAGGGCATTTCACTGCTGTTCGGTGATCTCTGTATAGACTAACCAATGCTTCTCTATGGGGATTTCACTGTCGAACAGGCACCGTATGTGCTGGCAATTCGCCAAAATTAGGCGAACTGCCTGCTCTCTGAATAGACGAATGGCCCCGAAAAGTCACCGTACGCTGAATTTCACTGTCCGGTTACATTTCGGACCTCTCTGAATAACCTTTATAGTTACCACAAAAAAATCGTATAATAAAATTTACATGAAAACCTTACTTCAATTAAAAATCATAGCGTCAACAAAATAAGGATAGGAACTGCATTCATCGATGGGGGAACCCCGCAGCATTTGTAGGGAATACCATGGAGCATAACAGAAGGTGTTTTGCAATGAGGCTTTAACATCGGGCGGCAAGATACGAATAAAGGGGGACCAGTGAAGAAAAAACCTCTATCGGTACAGTGAGGCGTCAGACCAATCAGTCAGGAATATGGAGTAAATTCTGTCGTACACCATACGAAATGAAGGGGGGGGGTGGATATCCATTGGTATAAAGCAGCCTTTTTGCCTGTCGCAGCTGAAAGACCTAACCAAAACCGGTGGCATTTGGAGTAGTGTTGAGGTTCCAGGTTCATTTTTATACAAACTGCATGTTAAGCTAAATACAAAAATGATGAAGAAGGACTCAGATTCAACAAAAGCATCTTTATTTATCAAACTTTATCATTGTGAAAAGCTTCTGTATAACCATGGAATGAAATAAGTCACTATTCTATTTTATTTTTCATTTTACAAAATTGTGCTGCATAAAAGTGTACAATACTGGCCCTTCAGCTGCTTTTCGACTATTCTTTACATAACACTTAACTAAAATATTGTAAAAAAACAAAACGAAAAAAGAAGGAAAACAAGAAGAGACCAATGAACCGTACCTTGGTCGCCAATCACTTATCTCAAGTATATGACTTGAGGCAACACTCCCAAAGACAGGACTGAACCTGTAAATCTAGCAACAACAAAAGGAATATATTTACCAGTGAACTGACCTGAAAAGGACAGTCACTGATTATCTGGGAGCGGCAACCGACAGTGGCAAATTTGCCTTTAATAACAAAGAGACACTCCCAAATACCAACTAAAACCAACATGAAAACACAGGCATTAGGAGGAGAAATAAGAAATATATAATAATAATAAATGGAACAGCTTACATAGCAAAGTAGTGGTGCAACCAATTTGTGAAGTAAATAGAGGTAACTAGTGGCCAAAACATAGGCTGAACACCTAGCCACAGAACTAGGCTAAATGCCTGGAAACAAAATCCGAATACTAGACCAATAACTAGGATATGAGGAGATATAGGCTCATCAAACCACCATCTAACACAATTGCTGCTGTCCCTGAAATTTGCCAGATTCTATTCTTACCCTCACTAATGCATTACAAGACATACATCATTAACCACTTGGCTGCTATGGATGCGCTCAGCGCGTCCAGCCAAGTGGTTCTCCTGTGCTATGGACGCGCTGAGCGCGTCCATGCACAGGAGGCAGCAATCCGCCGGATTCCGGCGGATTGCTGCGCCCCCCCGGTGCGGGCTGACATCTTGGATGTCAGCCCAGCACTCCGGGACCCCGGCGGGGACATTAGATGTCATTGCGGCGACGCGATGACATCTAATTCAGGCGCCCCCCCGCATGTGCGGAGGAGGCGCCTGAAAGGGAGGGGGGGAGGTAATACAGGCACCGCTTGGAAGGGCACAGCCTGCCCTTCCAAACGGTGGCTGTCATTAACCCCTGGGGAGCCGGATCACGAATCGGCGCTGAAAAGCGCCGGTTCGTGATCCTTTCCCGGAGCTGGCCGACATCTTGGATGTCGGGCAAGCCTCCGGGAACTCCCCCTGAGGACTGGCGTCATCGTGCATAGCACGATGACGCCAGTCCTGGAGTTAACCCCTAGCTGCCACCAACGGTGGAGATAGGGGGTTCCAATGAACCCCCTATCTCCCGATCCGTGGCAGCTAGGGGTTAAAGTTTGGTATTGTTGGATCAGTCAGAGCATGGCCGTTCCAACGATACCAAACACGACTGTGAAAAAAGTTTTTTTTAAAAATAAAAATTAAAAATAAAAATAAAAAATATTTTAAAAAAAATTATAAAAAAAATAAACAATTTTTTTTTTTTTTGTTTGTTAATGCAGCAATATTGTTCCCATTTCAATTATAATGCGAACAATGATGCTGCACTAACGATTTTTGTATGCGGTGCGTTTGTTAAAAATCGCGTAATTTTCCCCAAAAAAAATGTAACTAGACCCCATTTCTAATTTTTTTAACAAGCGCACCCCATACAAAATATAACCGCAATTGCTCGCATGTTAAAATGTGAAAAAAAACCACTTTACACGTTGTAAATTATTGAAAATTCATATTTTATTGCATTTTTTGTTATAATATACAGACAGGACATGACGTATACATATAATAATGACATATTATGAATCTGCCGAGTCTGTCGGAAAGAACGATATATAATATGTCTGGGTCATATATTAAAATAAGGCTTCAAAACACGTTTAAACATGATGAGCAAAACCGTAAAAATGACCTCAGCACAGAGGCGTGAAACGCCTCAGCAGCGAAAGGGTTAAAATCAAAAGATGTTAAACACTCAGCTCCAAAACCTTAACATTGTTATTATGATGTTGAGAAAGGTGGCGAGAAATAGGTGTCTCCTGAATACTGTGAATGGAGTGTATATGCTCCATGATCCTTCTTTTAAAGGGACGAAACATCTTGCCAACATACATTTTGCCGCAATCACATAATGCCAGATATACAAGGCCAACTGAATTACAATTAAAGAAAGTCTTAATCATAAAGTCCCGTGTCTTGGGGGAATCAGTGATCTTTTTAGAGCGTTTAAGAATATGTTTGCAAGCAACACAATGGCCACATTGGTAAGTGCCACACAAGTTGGCAGATAACCATGTGGGAGGTGGTTGAATCGTAGGGCAAGAGTAATGGCTATGCACTAGCCTATCCCTCAGGTTCTGACTGCGTCTCGCTGTAAATCGACGCCCTTTTTGGTAATACTTCTTGAAAGTGCAGATCAGTCATCAGAAGAGGCCAGAATCTATTTAAGATGTCATAAACTTGATGCCACCCTCTATCAAAGGTACCGATACATCTTATCGATTTATCTTTTTTAGTCTCTTGATCGGATAACAGCATTTCACGAGATTTCTGTATAGCACGTTGATACGCTCTCTTCAAAAGTTTATTGGGATATCCCTTCTCCCGAAAATCTTTTCTCAAGATATTTGCCTTAGTCCTAAATTCATCATCAGCAGAGCATAACCTTCTCAGTCTCAGGTATTGACCAACCGGGATACCTTTCTTTTGGGGATACGGATGATAACTCTTCCAATGAAGAAGATTATTCGTGGCTGTCTCTTTCTTAAAGAGTAGAGGACAAATGTCCTTGTTCAGTTTTTGAAATTTTAATATCCAGGAACGAAATACTGGAGGTTTGAATCTCATATGTAAATTTAAGATTATATTCATTATTATTCAAAAGTGTAACAAGCTCTATAAACCCTTCCCTAGTACCTTTCCAGAATATCAATATATCGTCAATGTATCGTACCCATAAATCAATTTTTGCAAAATATGGATTAAAGTCAGCGTTTTGTCTACATTTCTCTTCCCATAATCCCAAAAATAAATTGGCGTATAATGGCGCCCCTGAGGAGCCCATTGCTGTACCATGCAATTGATGGAAGTACTGGCCTTTAAAAATGAAATAATTATGGGTAAGGACGAACCGTAACAAGTCAACCAAAAAAACGTTTGAATAATAACGAATATAATCTTAAATTTACATATGAGATTAAAACCTCCAGTATTTCGTTCCTGGATATTAAAATTTCAAAAACTGGAGAAGGACATTTGTATTTGTATTACCAAAAAGGGCGTTGATTACAGCGAGACGCAGTCAGAACCTGAGGGATAGGCTAGTGCATAGCCATTACTCTTGCCCTACGATTCAACCACCTCCCACATGGTTATCTGCCAACTTGTGTGGCACTTACCAATGTGGCCATTGTGTTGCTTGCAAACATATTCTTAAACGCTCTAAAAAGATCACTGATTCCCCCAAGACACGGGACTTTATGATTAATTCAGTTGGCCTTGTATATCTGCCGTTATGTGATTGCGGCAAAATGTATGTTGGCAAGATGTTTCGTCCCTTTAAAAGAAGGATCATGGGGGGGGGCGGAGCTGACTACCGACGAGTGAGGTCGCACTATGGAGGTGCTCCTACGATTTTGATGTTTTTCAAGCTGATTTGTGTGACTCACTGTCGACTGCTGACTATACGCTGGGGTAGTGTGTGCCTGAGGACCTGCTGACCTGATCCGGAGCCTTTCTGACCTTTCTGGAGGACTCTGCAACGCCCGTGTGGCTTTGGGCCTACCTTTCGAGGCCTACTGCTGGCGGCCATTTCAGGCGTTGGTGCGCTGACCAGAGTGTGGTGCGGCCCTTCGCGCTGCTCTAGCTGCCCTCCTGCTGATGCTGAGGATGGAGGTGATGCCTTCCCCAGCGGTGGATTCCTTGAGCCGGGCCGCTTGTGGCTTCCTGGAAGAGGCCCTTCTCCCACCCCCTGGGATTCTGAGTGCCGCGCTGCTGCGGCTGGATAGCTACCTGCGCTCCCTGTCCTCCGATGATGACCGGCCACTTACCCGAGGAGACATACGTAATTTTCTAGACATTCTGCGGGGAGGACCGGACTGTGACCCGCAATCGGAGCCGCTTGCTGAGAGTGCAGCGGAGGCTGGACGGCCTCCTGCGGATACGGTGTTTGGAGTACCGGAGCCTCGGCCTAAATCTGCTGCTGATGATTTGCGGACGGCGACCATACCTGCGGAGGTGGAGATGCCGCTTCGGGTGCGGCCGGGACAGGTCCTGATTTCCCCGGTGGGGGTGAGGGTCCAGGAGGCTGCAAGTGCAGACCCAGGAGGCGCACCTCTTTCGGCAGACTGGCCGCTGGAGGGGCCACTGGGCTTGGGCATATTGCATGTGCTGGATGGTCGGCAGTGGAAGGATGTGCCTATGGATGCAAAAGTTGCTGTGGCAGAAAGCATTTTTGTGTTTGGATGGAGAGTGTCTCTTCTGGGTGCTGTCGCTGAGGGGGCTGTATGCCTCGTTATCCTGCTGGACACTGGCTGACTCTCAGCGGAGACCTGTCCTTCTCACTTTACTGGCTACCGATCCTCGGCTATACGACGCTATTGTTCCTGAATTTTTGATGACACCCCACCATGCTGTTACCCCCCCCCCCAATGTCTGTCTACTACCTGATGTGATGAATATATGTTTGACCTGTCTATTTTCATGCCCTGCTTACACCCCCCCTCCCTTCGCACTTGAGACTCTTCCTGAGGACATTTTTGTTTTAGGATTTTCTGCTGAGGTCTTTGATTTTACCACCCCCCTTAATTATCTGTGTTTGTCCGAGTGAACATGCAGACCTATTTGCTGACATTTGGGACTTGCTGATTGTCTGCTGGAGCATCGGGACTACCCCCCCCTTTTTTTTTTTTTTTAATGGGACATTGGGTAGTATCCTGGGCGAGCCGCTAGGGTGGCAACCTAGGCTCTGGCCGTCCTCTTGGCCCCAGGTCTCCCGGCCCTGTGGTCTCTTTCATGGCCCCCGGCCTCCTAAGGGATGTCGGGGCGAGCCAGGAATGCCACAATCTACTGGGCAGTCCTTTACCTTTTCCCCTTTTATATTTTTATTTTTTATTATTACTTATTTTTTTTTTTTTTTTTTTTTTTTCCTTCCCTTTTACTTTTTCCTGATGCCCCACTGTTGGACTACAGTGCTTTTTTGTTTTTCTGACTTTACCCACTTGAGTTGTCCTGTTTCGCTCACTCGTTATTATTTGTAGTCTTGTCTGATTTACTGCTGACCTATTTCAAAATAAAATTTTGAATTCCAAAAAAAAAAGAAGGATCATGGAGCATATACACTTCATTCGCTGTATTCAGGAGACACCTATTTCTCGCCACCTTTCTCAACATCATAATAACAATGTTAAGGTTTTGGAGCTGAGTGTTTAACATCTTTTGATTTTAATGATGTATGTCTTGTAATACATTAGTGAGGGTAAGAATAGAATCTGGCAAATTTCAGGGACTGCAGCAATTGTGTTAGATGGTGGTTTGATGAGCCTATATCTCCTCACATCCTAGTTATTGGTCTAGTATTCGGATTTTGTTTCCAGGCATTTAGCCTAGTTCTGTGGCTAGGTGTTCAGCCTATGTTTTGGCCACTAGTTACCTCTATTTACTTCACAAATTGGTTGCACCACTACTTTGCTACGTAAGCTGTTCCATTTATTATTATATATTTCTTATTTTTCCTCCTAATGCTTGTGTTTTCATGTTGGTTTTAGGCTAGGGTCAGACGAACGCATTTTCGCGTTGTCTGTGAAAAAGTGCGTTCGAACGAATGGACGCATTTTTTCACGGAGTACGCGATAGCGGTCATACGATGCGCCTTTTCGTTCGTGATTTTGTACGGATCATCAATAAAACACTTTTTGTGTCTGGACGTTATGTTGGCCGGACATTAGCAGCGTCTGACGTCTCCCAATCACGCACACATGCCTCTAGCGGACGCAGCGCACTCTGTACGTCCGTACTAGAGGTTTGACGTTCTAGAAAAAATGCGTTCGTTTGCCACTTGCGTTGCGCAGACGAACTTTCGTGCGGCCGTACTTCGTGTGTTCCCCGGCATTGGACGTCATTTGCTGCTAGCACGGCCGTGATTTCGTGCGTCTAAACGCACGTTAAAACTGCGTTCGTCTGACCCTAGCCTTAGTTGGTATTTGGAAGTGTCTCTTTGTTATTAAAGGCAAATTTGCCACTGTCGGTTGCCACTCCCAGATAATCAGTGACTGTCCTTTTCAGGTCGGTTCACTGGTAAATATATTCCTTTTGTTGTAACGAAAATATTGACTTAATATATCAATTTAAATAAATGCTAAATAACAGAGTAAAATATAAGGCATAATAAAAAGATTGTCACCTTAGACTTTCTTCACCAGGCTTTGCATCTTCTGCATAAAGAAATGGCCAGACTAGGAGGCAGCACAACCAATCAGGATGCTCCCGTAACTTTGCATGGCAATTCTGACTACAGTGCCCTGCAGCAGATACAGGAAGCGTACCAATAAACAGCAAGTTATTGTGATATCGGTGGGACCAATATGCACTATTAGGCTCGTGTCAGACGAGCGCAGTGTTCACGTCCGTATTACCGCACATAAGTACGTCCGTGATAGCTTACAATTGTGTTAAATGGAGCCCCAAGCACGATGTACGTCCGCACAGAAGTGCGGACGCATGACAGATGCGGCAAAGGGACGCAGCTTAGGCAAGAATGTAATACTGCTAGAAACGGACGTGCGGAGTGCGCCACGTCCGCAACGTCCGCATAGCTTTGTGTGTGAGTGATGGTACGTGGTCAGACAGACTGCATTTATACGTCCAGCGTTTTTGACGGACAAAATGGTTTTTCATTTTAATTTATTTTCCCTCCTACATCCGTCAAAAATAACGTCAGTCCCAAAAACGGACTGTGTGGCCACTACTGCGTCTTCTGTCAAAAAGTGCATCCGTACTGCACAGGCGCACAGTCCTTAGAAAACGAGCTTGTCTGACCCTAGCCTTAGTGCACCGGTCATGCTTACTTTCAGGGTGCCACCATTACCTGTCTCTTAGAAGCTGTCTTTTCTGATCTCTCCGGACATATAAACATTGACAGCTGTGTTTGCACCTCAGTTTGTTGGGTCATGCTATTACCAGGATGGCGAAACCCTGTAGGTAAGAATAGCAGGTGTAATTTAAAGGAACAATCTATACAAAAAAACTACACCTCCTTTTTTTCCCTTTTAAACAATTGAGGTGCTGCTGACATGTGCTTTACTTTAGCTGAAAATACTCACCTTTTCTGCCTCGATGCCAAGCTACTCTTCCGCTAAGGCTTCTGAAATGCGAAGTTCCCAGAGCTTCTTCCATAATTTCTGTAGTCTATGTACACTGCACAAAACGTGTATCTCACGCACAACACGCAGCACCAGTGCTCAGCCTCACAGAATGCTCTCTGCTGTGAGTGTTCAGAGACAGGATGATGTCAGCACGCAAAGTTGGTCCTGCAGGCAGAATATTTAAAATTCAGTCTGCCTAGTGACAGCTGTGTGGGCGGTGGAAACCCATCCGCTTCACACTGTGCTATTAACCAAATGGGGCGAGGAGAAGAGGGGGAGGCAGTCCATGCAGCTGATCACTTTGATAAGCTAAAGTCAGTGGTGTACTTAGCCAGGGGCGGGGGAGGGGCGCCCGGCCGGGGGGGCGCCCGCCCCAGGTACCAGGTGGTGACAGTGATTGGGGGTGGTGCCACTGGGCGTCCGCATCCCAGAAAGTGGTGACGCTGCAAGCAGCCGCTGGCCGCCGGCCTCACTGCCAGTCACACTCAGTGTAAGGCCGAGGCAGGTGCCGGATTCGGACAAGGCAACTGCCAGGGCCGACCCACCCGCCTGGCCTTCGAATGTGTGTGAGGCTGCGCCGCGGGCCTGCGATCATACGTCCCTGTCTGCACGTGCCGGGCCACTTGATTAACGCAGACAGTGCACTTCGCAGGCGTGTGGATGAATCCGCTCAGCCTGCGCTGCACTGCCTGCCCCGTCCCCCAAATCGCCCACGGCACAACAACAGACCAATGCAGCAGGGGTGCCAGAGAGACCAGTACCTGCCACGCGACCACCCACCACACAACAAAGAGCCAGCAGCAGGCAGCAGCTGCAGGGGTGCCAGGCCAGCCCAGACCAGTGCCATCAACCAACGCAACTGCAAATTCAGGTCACCGCCGGCAGCTGGTAAATAACTCAATATGTATGACATGACATGAGGTCTAATGTTTGTTTGGGGGGTATATTTTTTATATCTATCATTATCTTCTGCATGACATGAGGTCTTTATGTATGAGGTCTGCTGGTCTGTAATGTTTATGGGGGTATATATATATCAATATGCATTTAAAATTTTAAAAAAGTGTGGGTGATTTTTTTTTTTTACATTTTAAAGTTGGGCGGATCCTATATTCCCCCCCCCCCCCCGGTGCCAAATGTTCTAGGTATGCCCCTGGCTAAAGTGGTCTGGATGCAAAGAGCTTTCCTTTAATCCCTTCACTACAAAACACATTTTTGTTAAAAACCAAATATATAGATTATCATATTTATTTGAAACAAGGGACATTTAATTAACTATTCAAAATAGCCATTTTGCACAGAGATTGTTATTCCACGATATTAAATGATTAAAATAATGTAAATTTGCTCACTTTTAATATTTCATTTATTTGCTCATCCAGTACAGAAATATTGCTGGAATGAAAGGTTATTAACTAGATGGTGTCCTTTATTTTACACAATTTCACACAGTGTCTGCATTGTTAGCACACAGGTAGAAATGGTCTTTGTGTCAAATACTGTAAAAGTGATAAAGAGATAATAAAAATGGTCAGATCTCCTGACCATGGGGATTTTCAGTGATCATAAGGAGATTATTAGCAATGCAGCTTCCGAAAAATACTAATAGAATACTAACATAATATCTGAATGCAGCATAATGCTGAAGCCAAAAAATAATCATATTCAGTTATTTTCACCCAAGTTGTTCTATTCGCTTGTGATTCTCCACAGACGTACTACTTACTGTATGTAGTGTTGATTACACATCGTATCTATACAATCTATAACATGTGGAAACTATCATTTAAATATTGCCAATATCAATAAACACTACGTCAATCAGATCGATAACCTACAGAAAGGTTCCCCCCTTGTGGACAAATGATAATAAAGTTGATGGGAGAAAAGACTCTGAAATGTAGACTCTGCTGAAATTTTTTTTTTTTTCGCTGTAAAAAAACAACACCCTTGCGTAATTTTTTTAATGCAACTTAGCACCATACATGCATAAGTTTCATGATGCGACCAATGTGCAAAAAACAGGGTCTTGTTACTTTTAGGTTTAGGATTAATGTCAGGGTTAGTATTTAAATTTTAGTAATATGTTAGTATTTGTGGTTGCTTTGGTGTTCGTGTTACTTTTTAACCCCACAAGTAACCCTAACCCTAAAACTAACATGTTTTTTATACCCAAACCGTGTCATAAAAATGACGCAAGTTTGGTGCTTAATTGCACACAAAAAAATGGCAAAAAAGTGCTGCTTTTTCACATTAAATACAACTTTTTTTAGCAATGTCTAAATTTCAGCACCTTTTTTTTCTCCCAGCGATCTTATCATTGTGTTGTTTTTATACACATACAAAAGGAGGCGAGTAGTAGTAAACCAATTAGAACAATAGGAAACGTTGCTGATAGAATTCTTCTTTAATCTTGTAGAAAAGAAGTATCACTTTGCTCTTCTCTATCATCACCTTCTAGAACCATGCAATGATTGGCTGTCGACTCCCTAAAGAGGTACTTCCTTTGGCATTGCATCACCTCTTAGACCTGCCAGCAGATTGTTTGCTGCAAGAGCAGACATGGCATTTCGGGTCTCAACTGTGGCACTGGCAATGTGTGGCAGAATGACTGTAAAGAGAAAAAATGTGGGTCATATGACGGTTTGCAAGGATGCTGTCATTGTACCTGCATGTAATTGGGAAGTTCACAGCTTTACGACGCCAGAGAAAACTCTAACACACAGTTCTGGCACTCCTCAATCTTCAGAAATGCAGTGCCCTGACTACCTCCCTGCCCCATAGTGCTGTGATGCCCATAGGTCACAGTTTTAATCTCTGAAACGCTTTGTGTTTCACTGTCACTAGCAAAAAATAAACCTCCTGCCTTTCACAGAAATCACAGTGAAGGATACACTGTTGTACCTGGTGCTGTAATAATATGGTAAACCAGGGGTCATATTAGGGATGTGCGTTTCGGGTTTCGGAATTTCGGAATTTTCACGAAATTTCCCGATTCGTGTTTTCGGATGCGGCCGAATTTCCGAAAATTTTTAGATCCGAAAATGGCAGATCCGAAAAGTTTTCCGAGCCGAAACGAAATATTTTCGGAATTTTCGAATGGACTTGAAATGTGTCAAATCGAAATTTATTGCTTTGAAACGAGGAGAACAGACGTTCCGAAAAAACGAAAATTTCCGAACGTACGAAAAGTCGATACAAAAACGAGCAAAGTGACACGAAAGTACGAAAAACGGTCGATAGTCCGAAAACATGTACAATTCCGAAAAACGAAAATGTCCGAAATTACGAAAAGTCGATACAAAAAACGAGCAGTGACACGAAAATACGAAAAATGGTCGATATTCCGAAAAAAAATGTACACGAAAAACGAGTCGAGCCGAACCGAATCGAAACAGAAATTGGTCGAAACGAGCCGAATCGAAAAGTTTAAAGATCCGAAAAAAAGAACCGAATCGAACCGAAAAAAAAAAAATCGGTGCACAAACCTAGGTCATATCCTAAAAAAATAAGTGTGAAAACTCACCAAGACTTCTACCCCTAACTAATGTTTCTAATGTTGCACATAAAACACCACACACACACAATCAAATGTGAAATAAATATATATCTAATGACAGGGCTTTAGGGGAAAATATCTGATAAATCATGTATTTACTGTAAAGAAACATATGAAACACCCGAATAAAAGGTTTGCAGTTTGTGAGAACAATGGAAAATCAGTTCCTGTTATATAGAATATTAACCCTTTCGCTGCTGAGTCATTTCACCTGTGTGCTGAGCTCATTTTTACCGGTTTCGCTCATCATGTTTAAACGCGTTTTGAAGCCACGTTTTATTAAACCACCCAGACAAATTATATATCGTTCTTTCCGGCAGACTTGGCAGATTCATAATCTATCATTATTATATGTATACGTCATGTCCTGCCTGTATATTATAACAAAAAATGCAATAAAATTAGAATTTTCAATAATTTACAACCTGTAAAGTGTTTTTTTATCTTTCTCTCATGTGAGCGTTTGCGATTATATTTTCTATGGGTTGCGCTTGTTAAAAAAATTAGAAATGACTCGTTACATTTTTTTTGGGGGAAATTACGTGCTTTTTAGCAAACGCCCCTTATAGAAAAAATTGTTAGTGCAGCATCATTGTTCACATTATAATTGAAATGAGAACAATACTGCTGCATTAACAAAACAAAAAAACTTTATTATTTTTTTGTAATGTGCAGTGTGTATGAGCATATCACAGAACTCGACAGTGTAGCATCATTGTTCACTTTATAATTCAAAGTGAATAATAGTGCTGCATTGGGGGGGAAATGAAGGGGAAAAAACTTATATTAATTTTTTATTTTTACATGAAATCTTTTATATTTATGTTTCCATGAAACCTGGTCATGTTTGGTATCATTTGAATGGCTCTGGCTCTTGCAGGACTATCTACTATGGGACCAGAGATACAGGGGACCCCTGTATCTCCTCCATAGGGAATAGGACTTTCCTTGCCCGGAGGGCATCATCTTGTCCATGCGCAATGACTTCAGTGGGCAGGGATAGGTCCCGCAGGTAGAGCTGACATCCAAGAAGTCCGCAATCAGCGCCAGGCTGGCGCCGATCACTGGAACTTGGGCTGCAGATGTCCTGAGTACCGACGCTTACCGGCAGAAAAAAGCCCTGTATCCACATACTAACTTACCCACACACAGCCCTGGTCCCGGCCCGGGCACTGGCCTGGTCGAGGTGCGAGTCGGGCACTCCACGCTGCGGCCTTTGACAGGGTGCCAAAATGCCGCCCCTGGCAAAGAGTCACCGGGAGCCACGGCACCATCTGGCTCCATGGACGGGCCGGCCCTGCTTGACCCCTTCGGTAAACCCTGTAGTGTCAAGTTATCAGGGTTATTAGAGTTATGTTTGGCTTGGTATTTGGTGGTTAACCGACTTTAACATGCTGAGGATTGTTGCAGAGAATCCTGATCGTTAATCAAACCCAAAGACCCCATAATCATTACCCTAGTTCCTGTCGAGCTAAAAATTCCCTCACACTAAGCCCTTTAGACCTTACTACAAGTAAGGTACCGATAACTAGGGATGGGCTGCTGGTTCGAATCGGTTCGATGTTCGATTCGAACATCGGCTGTTCGAAAGTTCGTGATCTGCAAACTGTTTGGGACGTTCGCAAAAAGTTCTAAAAAAATATTTTTAAAAATAAAGACACTCTTTACTGCAGAATATTATAAGCAATGGTTGATTAGATATTGAGTTAAAACGGGAATATTTTTAACATTGAAGCCTATGGGATTCAACATTTCCCACACCTTATTGCTAAAACATCAGGCAGACGCGGTCCTCTAATCAGGCACTGTAGAGGGCTGCCCGCCAGGGCCTCCCAAGGAACCCCTTGAGGAGCGAGCGGCCGCCGGATGACAGAGCTGCGACTGTGCGGGCTGGCCGGCCGGGTGCATGTGGCAGAGAGGCGGCGCAGGGAGGGAGCCACTGCATCTGCGGCCACAGCAGACCCCCCACAACCAGGATCCGGGGAGCCCCCACTGACCACCAGGCTAAGGTAAGGCGACACATTTTAAAAAAAAATTAAATCTGAGCACATTTTTAAATGTCCCCAGGAACATAAAATAAAACTTTTTTTCCTTTCTAATACTCACCTGATTCCTGGATCCACTAACAAGTGCAGCCTCCCGTCTCCCACACTGTTAGAAGCTGCATACACCGGTGCGCTGTGTGCAGCTTCTGAGAAGATACGCTATTAGTGTAGAGGGAGCGATGCAAAATGTGCAGCTGGCTTCCTCGCTACACTAATAGCATATCTTCTCAGAAGCTGCACACAGTGCGCCGGTTAAAGCTAGTGTCAGACTGTAGAGGTGCTGCCCGGCAGTGTGTGGAATCATATGCTGCATTATTATACTGTAGATGTGCTGCCCGGCAGTGTGCGGATTCATATGCTGCATTACTTATACTGTAAAGGTGCTGGCCGGCAGTGTGCGGATTCATATGCTGCATTACTTATACTGTAATGGTGCTGGCCGGCAGTGTGAGGATTCATATGCTGCATTAATGTAGAGGTGCTGCCCAGCAGTGTGAGGATTCATATGCTGCATTGATTATACTGTAGAGGTGCTGCCCGGCAGTGTGCGGATTCATATGCTGCATTAATTATACTGTAGAGGTGCTGCCCGGCAGTGTGCGGATTCATATGCTGCATTAATTCTTCTTCTTACAAATTTGGTTACTTAACCCGTTTGCGTTTGGATTGTAATATGCGGTGAACACCGCAGCAAACGTTAACATCGTAATTTTTCTCACTCGTTGTTGCTGAAACATTTCCTATGGCTTCAAATTGCATTTAAACATGAGCAAAAGCGGTATAAATGAGCTCAGCGCACAGCGGTGAAATGGCTCAGCAGTGAAATGGTTAAAAAAGTTTTTTTAAAAAAAAAAATAGTTTTTCATTGTTTCCTTTACCCCAGGGCAGTACCCGGACCCCCATACACCTTTTATGACCAATATCTTGCATATATCCCCTCTGGAGGGGACCTTCATTTTCGAACTTTTGAGCCCCATTGACTTGCACTGTGTTCGAATCGTGTTCTCGTTTGAATTCGAACTTTTTCAAATGTTCGAGTTCGAATACGAACCGAACACGGGGGTGTTCGGCCCATCACTACCGATAACATTGCATCTCCCCTAAACCTACTGTGACAGAACCTACCGTCATTGGGCATCTGGAGGGGGCTGTGGGCTAGCCTGCTGTCTAGCAACTATGGTCCATGAAAGAGACCAGGGGATTTACCCTATTTGCCCGGTATGAGCCAGGACTTGAATGCCAGGCTGACGCACCTTTTGCAGCCAGGTCTGTGGAGCTGTATAAAAGAGACTTATTCCACCAGCTATAGACTATTGGGGAATTGGTGGATATTATAAATATATTTGTTTTTTCACTGTGTATTCTGGTCTTTGTTTCTATGTTGCCATTCTATATGTCCCAACCTTGTTCCAAAAAACTGTTTCTGTGTGAAGGTTTCTGTGTCTGTATTGTGGATGTAGTTAAGCCCATTCACTCAACCGATTGAATTAGACGGTTTGATTAATGTGATGTAATCAGTAAGAGAGCTCTTACAGAACAACACCAGGGTGTAACCTGTCACGTCTCGGCCTTGCCCCCTGGTGATGAAGGGTCTTCATGTTTGTTTTTCCCCTATGGTGTGTCTGGCTGTGCTGTTTAGTGCTGATCTGGGGCTCTGTTGTGATCTCCTGGTCTGGGGTCACATGGTCCAATCACACAGACCCACTCCCTATATATTCCCAGCAGCACAGAGCCTCATTGACTGTTTGTGGAGTTTGATGGTGGTTCTGTCTGGTTCGTGTTTCCTGAGTTGCTGCAAAGCATTCCTGTTCAAGTGTTTTCTGGTTCTGACCTCGGCTTTATTTTTGACTATCCCTTCTACTCCCCCCTGGTACCGTATATTTCTGATCTGTTGCCAACCTCTGCCTGATTGACGATTCTTGTATGTTTCATGTTTTATGTACCTTGTCTGTCTTAGTTTAGTATATTATTCAGAGGCCGCTTATAAGGACCTCTTTTAGTATAGTCTGTTTTGTTTACTGTCCTTCAGCCTGCTCACTTCACGGATTGTCAAGTGTATCTTTGTGTTCTCGACTGCCCTGCAGCCTGCTCAATTCACGGATTGGCAGGCGTATCATTGTGTTTCTGAGTGTCCTAAGTTGTCTGTCGGTCTTGAAGCCTTCGGAGCTTAGTGGCAATTCTGTTCTGTTTTTTTGGCTCCTTGGTTTTGGAGAAATCCGTCTGTCCTTGTGTCCAGTCAGTTACTCACCTGCCTTAAGGGCTTCATCTCCTGTTCCAAGCCACCACGATGGCCCAAGCAGGGGCTAACCGTTACATAACCCTATTGTTCTCTTTACCCCCACCCTGTGAACATTTTTAAGTGTACTGGGTTTTTTATAAAAAATAAAGCCAGTCTGCTTTTGGATTCTCAATGGTCTCCATCCTTCTTTCAACTGCAGTTAAAGTTTGGGAGGGCTGTTGGGGAAGATTGCTCCGGCAACTATGGGGACCTGTTTTAAAGGGATGCCTGCTGACGGAGGTAGTCATTTAGGGTACAGCTGCTCTGTTACAACTGGCTGGCAGCTTTGTGGGATTGGCTTTCTCCAGTGATCAGTCCAAACACCACCGGAGTTCGATATCAAGACGGCTCATTTAGGGTACAGTGGCTCCGTTACAGCTACCTATTACCAGAATGCCTCACCAAAGGTCACCCTTCATATCTGTACTCCTTCCCTTACGTCTTCCAAACACTAACATTAAGCAGCAATAATCTGACATCATTCTTAAAATGATTGTAATGGCACAGCTTTCCTATGAATGTAAAGACAGTGCAGAGGCATCTAAATGCCAGTTGACATTTTAAATTAGCTGTTTCAGCAGAAATCATGTAAATGTATACACTCTAGTAGAACTTTTGTGTTCCCACCTCACATTATTCCACCGCAGTTTTGGTCTAATATACATACAGGCTTAAACCTGATTACATAATGCTCTATTCAATTGTAAAGAACTTACCACAATTTTTTAATTTGAAAAGTGGATGATCTGTGGGAAGTGGCTCTGGGACCGTGACATCCAGTCCAGCACCAGCAATCTGTCCATTCACCAGAGCATGGTAGAGATCCTCCTGGTTTACTACTGCTCCCCTGTGAGGTGAATGTTTTAGGATACAATCAGTGCATTGAAATTTGATATATCTGCGAGTTCTGTGTCATAAATATTGTCCCGACTTAACTTTGAATTGTGCAAACATAGGAATTGTGCTGTTTTGTTTAAGGTATTATATTCATAACACACATTAATGCTTTCACAGTGTGTTTTTTGTTTTGTTTACTGAGGACATTTCTAGACCCTTCCATTCATGAATTGACTTTCATGTGGTTAGTGATCATCGTAAAGTTGGACAACGTCCACATAATATTTGTAAGTACGGTATATGGTGGCTGTTTCCAGAATTGTTTTGTTTGGAATGAAGTGTTTTTCCAGGGAACCATATGACACTTTTATGCTGTACACAGCCTGGAAATGGATGCATTTCTCATAAAAAGCATCCAGCAGCATTGGCTGCCTTGCTTGTTTGTCCCTTCTCCCCTTTCCTTTTTCCCCCTATTTGATGGCTCCATTTGTTCGTTGTTCATTTTGCTGCCTTTTTACGAATTAATGTACTGCTGCCTATATCTCTGTGGATGTTCCCGGTTGGCCCTGCGAGGCCACACGTTATTGCCGTCTATTGTTTTGCTGACGATTTTCAAAATAAAAAAGAGCATCCAACAGAATACGCATGTGCCAACAGTTTCCCTTTGGAATAATAAACATGGTTGGTGAATGCAAAAATGTTCTCAAGAAGGAGATTAACCCATTAACCCATTATTACTGCATTCAGTACAGTAAACAAAAACGTCTAGTTTAAAAAAAAAAGGACCTGCATTAAAATATTGCCAGTATGCAGCAAAAGAATGATCTTGAGAATGGCAAAAAATTTAAGGGGTCGTTCACAGAGCAGCGAACTTGCCACTGAAATACCCTGTACAGTGCAATTTTGTAGAAATTCACCTATTCACTAAACTGTCACTTCATCAAATATGGCAAATTGACAGCGAAATACTGAGTAGTTTGTCGCACATCAGCAATTTTCGGTGGCAGAGAAATCGTCCCATAGAGAAGTAATGGTTAATTTATTCATTTTGCTCCCGCCATATACTGCCGAACTGCACCATATTGTGCCCTCAATTTGCCTGTATTTGGTGAATTGACAACTTAGGGGGTTATTCAGAGAGATCAGAAATGTGGCCAAAATGTAAACGGACACTGAAATTCAGCGAACAGGGACATTTCGGGGCCATTCGGCTATTCAGAGAGTAGGCAATTCACCAAATGCTGGCGAATGCTGGTTCGAGGGCAGTGAAATCCCCATAGAGAAGCAATGGTTTGTCTATTCAGAGACACCAAACAGCAGGCAAAAGTTGCCGAAATGCCTTGCTGTTCGGTGGTTTCATTCGACAGGTTTATTCAGGCGAATCCCATAGGCTTCACTGTTGAAAATATTCCCGTTTTAATACAATATCTAATAAACCGTTTATTATTTTATTCTGCTGTAAAGAGTCTCTATTTATAGGATCTTTTATGCATTTTTTTCCAGTTTTTTTAAATTTTCCTTAACAGACCTTTTTATTAACATTCATTGGATCTTATATGTAAATTCCAGACATTTTCGTTCAGTAGTTTTTCTGCAAGCAGAGTTTAAATTGTGAAACTTTCAAGCGTACGTTTTTTTTTTACCACGTTTGTCTGCTTCTTGGGTTTTTCCGGCAGCTGATCTGCGTTGTGATCGGCTGCTAGCTGGGTTTTTCTGGCGTGTTCAGCGGGGTTTTTGCAGCAGTTTTTGTGGGCTTTCGGTGAGTGTTCAGTATAGTGTTTGGTGAGTGTTCTGCGGGTTTGCGGCGAGTATTCCCAGCACTACGGGGGCCCTGCAGTGCTTACTGAATGCACCGCAGGGTCGGCGAACTAGGAATCGCCGAAGTGCGGGAAACGAAAGGTCACCGAACGTTCGGTGACTTTTCGGATCTCTCTGAATAACCCTGTTAGTGAATTAGTGAACTGCCCCGAAATTGCACCATATGATGAAATTCACCGCTTGGTGCAACTCGGTGACAACTTCGGAGGTTAGTGAATAACCTCTTATATTGCCACTACTGTATTTTTACCAATGACACCGTGAAAGTAGATTTCATAAGCAACTGCAGGACTCGAGTCCTGCGGGAACGGTGTTCTTGCACTTCTCCCGCAGCGGTAACGTTGCGGGAAAGCATGTACCCACTGTGGGCCAATTTAGTTTATCGCTGGGGCTGCTAGCGGAATGCATTAACAGCATTCCGCTAACAGCCCCCCTCGACTGGCCCATGTTCCTCTGAGCGCTGTCCGCCCGCTCCCTCGCGCAGCTGCTGTCTTCAGCCCTGTGAAGGCTGTGACGCGGCCTACTGCCGAGATCTTGCGAGTTCGCGTCACAGTCTTCAGATCAGAGGAAGCTAGAGGAATTCTGGGGTCTGCTGGAACATAAAATTCAGGGGTCTGTCTGGGTATATAAAATTCTGGGGTCTGCTGGAACGTAAAATTCTGGGGTCTGCTGGAACATAAAATTCTGGGGTCTGTCTGGGTATATAAAATTCTGGGATCTGCTGGAACATAAAATTCTGGGGTCTGCTGGGACATAACACACTGGGGTCTGTCTTGGTATATAAAATTCTGGGGTCTGCTGGGAAATAAAATTCTGGGGTCTGCTGGGAAATAAAATTCTGGGGTGTGCCGGGAAATAAAATTCTGGGGTCTGCTGGGAAATAAAATTCTGGGGTCTGGTTATATAAAATTCTGGGGTCTGGGTATATAAAATTCTGGGGTCTGGGTATATAAAATTCTGGGGTCTGCTGGACATAAAATTCTGGGGTCTGGGTATATAAAATTCTGGGGTCTGCTGGGACATAAAATTCTGGGGTCTGGGTATATAAAATTCTGGGGTCTGCTGGGACATAAAATTCTGGGGTCTGGGTATATAAAATTCTGGGGTCTGCTGGGACATAAAATTCTGGGGTCTGCTGGGACATAAAATTCTGGGGTCTGGGTATATAAAATTCTGGGGTCTGGTTATATAAAATTCTGGGATCTGTCTGGCTATTCAATTCTGGGGTCTGATGGTATATCAAATTCTGGGGTCTACTGGTATAGAAAATTCTGGGGTCTGTCTGGGTATATAAAATTCTGGGATCTGCTGGAACATAAAATTCTGGGGTCTGCTGGGACATAACACACTGGGGTCTGTCTTGGTATATAAAATTCTGGGGTCTGCTGGGAAATAAAATTCTGGGGTCTGCTGGGAAATAAAATTCTGGGGTGTGCCGGGAAATAAAATTCTGGGGTCTGCTGGGAAATAAAATTCTGGGGTCTGGTTATATAAAATTCTGGGGTCTGGGTATATAAAATTCTGGGGTCTGGGTATATAAAATTCTGGGGTCTGCTGGGACATAAAATTCTGGGGTCTGGGTATATAAAATTCTGGGGTCTGCTGGGACATAAAATTCTGGGGTCTGGGTATATAAAATTCTGGGGTCTGCTGGGACATAAAATTCTGGGGTCTGGGTATATAAAATTCTGGGGTCTGCTGGGACATAAAATTCTGGGGTCTGCTGGGACATAAAATTCTGGGGTCTGGGTATATAAAATTCTGGGGTCTGCTGGTATATAAAATTCTGGGATCTGTCTGGCTATTCAATTCTGGGGTCTGATGGTATATCAAATTCTGGGGTCTACTGGTATAGAAAATTCTGGGGTCTGTCTGGCTATTCAATTCTGGGGTCTGCTGGTACATAAAAGTCTGGGGTCTGCTGGTACATAAAAGTCTGGGGTCTGCTTGTTACATATAATTCTGGGGTCTGCTGGATACATACAATTCTGGTGTCTGCTGGCATATATAATTCTGGGGTCTGTGTCTGATACATACAATTCCGGGGTCTTTGCTGGATATATATAATTCTGGGGGGGTCTGTGCCTGGTTATACAGGATTCTCGGAGGGGGGTCTATATATACACATTCTTTTTTTTATTCTTCAGGTAATGGGGGGTTGTGGAATTCTTGGGCGAGATCCCTCACTTTTTTCCCCAGGACTTGACCCCTGAGTAACTGGAGACAAATGGAAAATGGATAAAGTTTATGATTTGACACAAATATCTAGCACCCATTTAACTCATGGTTTTGCTTTTTTTGAAAAGTACTTTTCAATAAAGATTAGTTAACAATGCTGGTTATTGGTTATGAGGAGATAAAAAAAAATCAACTATAAAATATGCACGTATTATATCTGTTATTAACTAACACACACTTTTTTTATACATTATATTGCAGCCACACCTACTGAGTGGGGAATGTAGCTACTATTGTAGGGCTAGAAGGACAAACAAAAAGTTTGATTGAAACTTTACAATAGCAGGCAGGAAAATCCACATAGGCAGATATGTGATTGGATAATCATGTTTAAAATAACAAACATTTATTAAAATCCACAAAAATATGGACAACATACAATAGAAAGAAATAGGTTGTAGACAATATGCAATATGGTGGCAGTATACCATAGTAAATAATAATAAATTATTGGGGGTGGAGCTAACTGATTTGAGCAGTCGCTTAATCCCAGGCTCTGCTGCTGTGCTGTTGTTTTTAAGAGAAGTTTATTTCTTTCCTGTCCGGCATCAGCCCCCTGCTCAGTTTGTGACCTGTAACCAGACCCGCTGCGTGCACCTTGCAGCTCCCTGATCGATCGGCACTGAATTTTTGGCCAATCTCATTTCGGGCCTATTGTTGAGGCCTAGCCCAGTCGGCCATCTTGGAGTCGCCGAGTTTCCTGCCACTACCCACGATTTTTTCTCCCAACCGTGGTGATGGGGAAGAAGTCCCGTAAGAAGCTGGGGCAGGTGGAGGACTCCCGAGCACGAGATTCGCAAGACCATTGGCAGGGGCTATATGCCCGGGGTCAAGGCCCCCTTCACCATCCTCCTGCCGGGATATGGCTCCTCGGATGACTGTGTGTTACTGGCCAACTGGAAGTGAGGATGGCCTGCACCAACTTGCCCACACGCATCCTGCGAAGAGTTTGAAGGAGGCTGGCACCGCAGCAAGGATGCGGGCCCAGGCAAAGCACAGGTCCTTAGCTGGCATGCTTTAGGAGGTCTGTCCGGGCCCACTGGCGCTTCTGCTGTGTTGCGGGGGAGCTCGGAGGAGGATCGATCGCCCTCAGATGTGGGTGCCTCTCCCTCAGCTTCTCGAAGTTCCATCCCCTCATTGATTTGGAAGACTCCGGAGCTGCCTTGCCTGTCTGTGCCTCTGACCCTCAGAATATCGCTGGTGATGACATGCTCCCCTCCACGAAGGGTGACCTCCGCAGGTTCATGGATGATATGAGATCTGTGTGGCAGGCCGAGGTGTCGGGATGTGGGCAGAGGTGGAGGTGCTGGTGGTGCAGATGCAGTCTGCTGAAAGGTCAACGGTGCAGACACACCTCGCTATCCAGGTGGAGGAGCCCTGACCCTCCTGTCTCACTTTGTGGAGATCCTTGAGGCCATGTACCGCAGGCTTAATGTTCGTATCCGGGGAGTCCTGGAATCGGTGCCTGTAGCTGACCTCCTGTGCTACGTGAATCGCTTGGGTTGCCAGGTCGCGGGGTTGTCCTAGGGAGCTCCGGCTGTGTTTGTCTTGGTATACCACACCAGAAAAGCTGCGACTGCTCCTTTGGATGCCCCGCAGGACGTCATAGCGATTGCAGTGGATATTGCTATGCAGGTGAAGCTCATGTCGACCCCGGGAACGCGGGAGGCTGTGTTATTTTAAGAGACGATGTTCCGAGATCTACCCTTTGTGATCCTGCTGGCTCACCGCAGATTTCGGGAGGTGACGATCTTCCTTTGCTCCAGAGGGACCCGGTACCGATGGGCGCTGGTGGTCTCCTTGGAGGTGACCCAATGAAATCTGCCGCATACCATTGTTGACCCTGCTGATGCATTGTCTGTGCTGTCGAGGGCAGGCCTCTCTCAGGATGCGATGGAGGATTGTCTGGGCTGAGAGACTCTTTTTTTTCTCCCTGGTGCGGCATAGATTATTCTGCTTTATAGCCACTTGTCACTTTGTGGGGGGTTTTTGGCTTATTTTTGGGCCGAGATGGACTGCCACACATCAAGTTTTATTTTTTTGCTCCCTGACCCCCTCCTTTCTTAAGGGATGACACCCCATGTGTTCTCTTGCCCCTTTTTTAATCCCTTTCGCCCTGCCCCTCTAGTGCATCCTGATACTTTTTATTTTTAATTTTTTCTTCCCTTTTCAGACTTTAGGACCATGCTTTCTTTTTTCAGAGGTGCCTTAAACCCTTTTAGGGCAGTTCTGAAGTACATTTTACTTGATTTGTTTTTTCTTTGTGGTTTTTGGCTGTACTATTTTATGCTCTTGTGTTGGCCCTGCAAGGCCACATAGCTGCTGGTCGATTTGTGATCTGTTCCAATCTTTATAAATAAAGAATTGAAATAATAAATTATTGACTTAAGGAGCTGGCTAGATATTTCCTCTATCCTTCCTCTCAGTTTTTTCCCCACAGAATTGCTCATTCATGGAGAAAGATCACACATTCTGTATACACCGACTCCCCTATATGAAGGGATGTGGCAAATGAGCTTAATGTTATGGGTGTCCTATTGAGGTGTGCCTGTAGTATTCAGCTCTCTCCTTTTGTCCTGCTCTACTTTTTCTGTTCATGTATCCAGTGTCCTGAATTATCTTTAAATTTGGAACCTTTTTAATTTAATTTCTTAAGATTTTTTGTCTGTTTGGACATATAATGGCAAGTTTAGCTGTTCTTTTATGTATCTCTATTTAAACTGTAATTTAGGATTACTTAATATTAATCATAATAAATCCTTTGCTCCCAGTGCATGCTCTCACCTGCTAGTGTTAACGAATATAGCATTCTTCTTCATTCTGGAGAAAAGATGTTTGTTGCATATTTCTTGGGTTTCGGGTGTCAGAGCGCAGCATACAGTAATAAAATCAGATTGTTTGGCCAACTCTTCCAGGGACACTGCCATAGTAGAAAAATAAAATAATATTAAGTGCTTGCTGCAGTTAGTACAGGGGTCAGCAACCTTGGCCCTTCAGATTTTTTGGTACTACATTGCCCATGATTCTCACTTGCTCAGTCAAGCTAAAGAGAGGCTGAGCATCATGAGAGATGTAGTTCCATAACATCTGGAGAGGGGCGAGATTGCTGACAGCTGAGTTAATGCAATTAATTTTATCGTGCAACAATCACTGAAGAACTTGCTGTAAGTCCCAGTTGAAGGGATGAAACGTGGTCTTGCCACAAAGGCTGCACGTACGGAGTGAACATTGGGAAAAAAAAACACAAAAAACAAGAGCTTACATCATATCCTTTATTTAAGGACTGTCATGTATACAAAACAATTAAAAAAACATATATATTTTTTTGTGGCTGTCATGGTATACAACCAGTCACATAAACTGGACATGAAAAGTCAAAAAGCTATGGAATATTTATGGTTTTCCTTTAAATTCAATTAAAATTAAAACAAGGATAGCAGTACCTTATGTTGCGCTAAATAAGCTATTGCCTTACCAAACTCTGCAGAGATCCTTGATGCTAGTTCATCCCTCGGTGCAATGTCATTGTAAAGGAATTTTTTGACCCCAAATGGTTTCAAGCGTTTAGCAATAGCTTCACCTTAAATAACAAAGACAGTGGTATTTAGAAGATAACCAAAGTGAAAAGTGATTTAAAAAACCAAACACAGACAATTCCATTGATACAGCAAGGAAAAAACTGAAGAATGAAAGGCTGACTTGAATCTCGAGGCTCGATTTGTGATGTGAACAGTAAATGGATTGTGGAGTACGGATAAGAGTATCCTTGACATGTTAATTAAGGCTAGGGTCAGACTAGCGCAGTTTTAACGTGCGTTTAGCCGCACGAAATCACGGCCGTACTAGCAGCAAATGACGTCCAATGCCGGGGAACATACGACGAACGGCCGCACGAAAGTTCGTCCGCGCAACGCAAGTGGCCAACGAACGCATTTTTTCGAGAACGTCAAACCGCTACTACTGACGTACAGAGTGCGCTGCGGCCGCATAGCGGCGTGTGTGCGTGATTAGGAGACGTCAGACGCTGCTAATGTCCGGCCAACATAACGTCCAGACTCAAAAAGTGTTTTATTGATGATCCGTACAAAATCACGGACGAAAAGGCGCATCGTATGACCGCTATCGCGTATTCCGGGGGAAAATACGTACGTTCGTTCGACCGAACTTTTTCACGGACGACGTGAAAAATGCGTTCGTCTGACCCTAGCCTTAATCTCATGTGTTCGTGATTAAATGTCTTTAGTAAATTATAGGTGGTGACAATGTTTTTCAAAATAATAAATATTTTGATCAGGCGTTATAAATGTCAGTGAGCAAACAGTAATTATTACATGTATTCTAAATGGAGGTTATCCTCACCTATTCTTCCCAAGCCAAGAATCCCAAAGGTGCTGCCAGTAAGTCCACTTCCGCACATCCACAGAGGTTTCCATGTGCCCCATCCACCACTATGTAAAAGATGATGAAGAAAGCGCTATTCGTTGGTTATTCATTTATTATAAGCATAAAGTGCTGCAAGTGGTATATAGCAGATTACAAGATAACACAGTAGAGCTCATCCTCATACTGTATATCCTGCTATTAGTTTTACTATTTTTGCAATATTGACACATTTTACAGTACGTGTACAGTCAGCGTGTAGTTAAAACATGTACTACTGCAAAACTTTGCATATTGGTTGCTTTGGTCAACCTTAAAAAATTGCTTCATTATATCTACCAGTCTGGTAGAAAATAGCAGGATATGCTCTTTGTGACGGAAACGCTCTTGTTCACCTGTCCTGCTCTCCAGACACCCCTTATGGTGAGGATGTCAGTGGGTGGGGTCTGACCCGGAGGCTTGGCTGACATCCAAGATGTCACTTCCGGGTTTGATTTGCGATTCGCCGCCGAATTGCGATCCGGCAACGAAAGGGTTATTGGGAGACACCACTGAAAAGGGGAGACTCTCCCCTTTCCAGTGGTACCATTTGTTTTTTTTGTAACTTTAACGGTTGGGGAAATAGATGGCTCCAAATGAGCCAACCTCCCCTTCCTCATTTTTTACTGCAGGCGCCGGGGGGGGGGGGGTCTGGCAATGACATCATCACGCACCGTGATGATGTCATTGTGTCTGCCGGACCCCATGAAAAGGTGGGGCAGGTGTGGGAGTCCAGCGAGAGAGGTGAGTATAGGGAGGGAGGTTAGGAGACCGTGACGTACTATGTATGTCCATGGTCGTTAAGGGTACTTCCAGATCGGATGTACTATGTACGTTAGCGGTTGGAAAGAGGTTAATCAGGGACACTCACACATACATTTATGCGGTCACACATGGGTTATTTACATACACAAACTCCAACTAGAAACTGCTGGGGGACCTAATCAGACTGAAACAGACAATTGCACAAACTTTTGCCTTATGAAACATAATGAGATTAGGGACAGAGAATTAAATCAAGCATTACTTAACATTTCTAAAGAGGCAGGACATTGGGAATCGGGATAACAGATTACAACCAACAGATTAACAACCTACTCAAATAGAAACAGATAAGCACATTCTTGACAGGGTAAACTTGGACACTAATTCTTTCAACATATAACAGATAGACAATAACATTCTTGCATAAACACAGATTATACCAACAAAATGCACACAAGAAGGCAATGGGCTAATATTGATTATGAATCCTGCACCCTACAAATCCATCTCCATGCCCACGCACCCCAAGTCCAAATGACACACGTCACAAGCGCCATGTCAGCTAGGGGTACACCAGACTCCCGTGCCTGGCCTCCCATCTTGGGGAGACAACCAGCCGTGGTAGGAGGCTGAGGGCTTCTCCTGTGCTCTGGGCCTGCTGTGGGTGCGCAACTTTGCAGGCACCTCATCCTAGGGAAAGGACCTGCTGCTGGGGATAGGTACCGTCTATACCCCCTCCCGGGGTAACAATTATCCATGGGGAAAAGGTGCCAACTCCATCCTTGTGCTTCAGTCAGCAGCTGGGGATAATATGAGGTGACCCGGCAGGCGCATGTCATCATGCCATGCCCGCCTCCTGGCCAGCCCTGCGAGCTCCGGAAGCTGGCACAACTCCTGGCACCCAGCTTGTCGATGGTGCCACTGGGTGCCGGGGCCCCCTCTGAGCCACAGACGTGACAGATACGCTCATACACACCGCACATTACAGTGAGTTTTATTGCTGTGGAACTGTGTTATGTCCTTTTTTTGTTTTGAAAGGGGGTGAAAAGCTGTTAAGGGTTGAGGAAGTTTAAGGGGGGGCCCCATCGTGAGGTTCAGTAAGGGGCCCCATCATTTCTGATGGCTGCCCTGACCCACTGGATTGGACCCACTGCCTCTTTGGATGAATCTCCAGATGGCTGCTCCGTGCCTTCCGAGGGTGATTGTGAATACACTGAATGAGACACCAGGAAGGCTGTGGGGGTTATTCAGAGAGATCCGAAATGTGGCCTAAGTGTAACCGGACACTGAATTTCAGCGAACGGGGACATTTCGGGGCCATTCAGTACAGCTATTCAGAGAGCAGGCAATTTGCCAAATATTGGCGAATTGCCTGCACCTACGGTGCCTGTTTTTAAGGCATTTTTTGGGATTCTTTTGCCAATTTTTTTTATTAGATTTTTCCTTTTTTTCTGTAGCAGACCTTTTTATTATCATTCATAGGACCTTATATGTAAATTCCAGACATTTTCGTTCAGTAGTTTTTTTGCAAACAGAGTTTCAAATTTCAAACTTTCAAGCAAACTGTTTTTTATTTTTCATCTGTGTGTCGGCTTTTTCCGGTGACTGCTCTGTGATCGGTGGCTGCTCTGACTTTTCTGGTGTGTTCGGCTTGGTTTTTCCGGCGGTTTGTGCGGGTTTTCTTTGAGTGTTCGGGAAGTGTTCTGCGGTTTGCGCCGAGTTTTCCCTGCACTACGCCGAATCGCCCCGAAGTGCAGGGAACGAAAGGTCAATGAACGCACAGTGACTTTTCAAATCTCTCTGATTAACCCCCTGTGTGTGTTCAAACAGGATCTACTGGTTTAATCAGGGATCCTCACACATATATTTATGCGGTCACACATGGGTTATTTACATACACAAACTCCAACTAGAAACTGCTGGGGGACTGAAACAGACAATTGAACAAACATTTGCCTTTTGGAAGGTGAAACATAATGAGATTAGGGACGGACAGTTAAATCAAACATTACTTAACATTTCTAATGAGGCAGGACAATGGGAATCAGGATAACAGATTACAGTCAACAGATTAACAACATACTCAAATAGAAACAGATAAGCACATTCTTGACAGGGTAAATTTAGACAATAACATTCTTGCTAAACACAGATTATACCAACATTCTGCACATAAGAAGGCAATGGGCTAAAATTGATTAGGAGTACTGCACCCTACAAATCCATCTCCATGCCCATGCACCCCAAGTCCAAATGCCACACGTCACAAGCGCCATGTCAGGTCCGTGACAGTCTTAATATACCCTATGTTAAACTGGAGAAGGAGGAATCCCTCTTGCTGTGGTGATCAAGTTAAAAACCAAATCCATGTTCCATGCCCACATACTTGGAGATAGTGTGTTAGGGTGTGTGTTTGATATATTGGAATCCCTGCTTTGAAACCATATTTGAAACTATGTTAAAATGTAGGATATGGATACATTAAATAACTAAAATGAACTAAAGGTCATATTGAAGATACACATCTCATAGAAATATCTTTATATAATATGTTCTCAATACTTTTTAGCTTCATCCACGGCCTCAATAAGTCTTCGAGAAGTTGCCAACAACAATGCAACTGTCAACTCTGCTACAGCCTCGGTGAGCACATCTGGTGTAAATCCAACTCTGATTCCTCTGAATGAAAGAAATGATATACAATGTGTGTTATATATTCATAAACATCAAACTTCATTAATGTTAGGTTATGATGGAGAAATTATTAAAAATATATACGCCAGTACATGATAGCATCAGCAGTATTTGGCAGTGCATTTGAAGTCTTTTCTGGTGGAGTTTAATGAAACAAACATCTGCAAAGTACAAATAAGTTAATGTAGTAGAGACTATGGGGATTATTCAAAGAGAATCGAAAAGTCACCGTACATTTCGGTGACTTTTCGTTCGCTTCAATTTGGCGTAATTTGGCGATCCTATTTCGGCGACCCTACGGTGTATTCAGCAAGCACCCCGAAGTGCAAGGAAAACCCGCCGCATACCCAATGAACACTCACCGCCAACCCGCCAAACACTCACCGCAAAACCCGTCGAACAGTCACTAACTGCCGCAAAACAGCTGGATTAATCCCGCCAAACATGCCAGAGAAACCAGAGCAGCCGCCGATCACGGCACAGAGCAGCCACCAGAAAAAGCCAACACCGCAGACGAATGGAGTGAAAAATAACCAAAACGTTCGCTTGAATGTTTGAAAAGTGAAACGATGTTTGCAAAGAAACTACAGAAGGAAAATGTCTGAAATTTACATATAAGATCCAATGAATGATAATAAAAAGGGTTTACAAAAAAGAAAATACGATTTAAAAAAAAAAAAGGAAAAAAAATTTCACAAAAAAAGCCGAAAAATGCTTAAAAGATCCTAAAAAAAATCTGTAAATAAAAAATACTTTTTACTGCAGAGTATTATAATCAACGGTTTTAGATATGGAGTTAAATTGGGAAAAATTTTAACATTGAAGCCTATGGGATTCGCCTGAGTAAATCTGCCGCATGAAACCACCGAACAGCAGGGAAATTCGGCAACTTTTCACTGCTGGTGTTTGTTCTCTGAATAGACTAAGCATTGCTTCACTATGGGGGGTTTCACTGCCCTCGAACAGGCACCGAATGTGGAGGCAATTCGCCAGGATTTGGCGAACTGCCTGCTCTCTGAATACCAGTATAAAAACAGCAGTGAGGGTTAATGGGGAAAAAACAGCAAAAAAACAATTTTAATAGGACATAAACACCGACGCGTTTCGTTACATACAAGTAACTTTCTCAAGGCAAAAAGTCCATAAAACAATCCATCAAACCCTTTAACATATATACCCTCTTAAAAGAAAAAATACAGCTGATCCAAATTTAATCTGATCCGCCCCTTGTTCAATGGTGTCTGGCATCATTTCCGGTTCCTGCCACCATATTTGAAGTTCTATCAAAGTTTTACTGAATGTTAGCTGCAAGATGATACATGTTTATGTCCTATTAAATTTGATTTTAATACTTTTATTTAGTCCAGCCTTTTTGTTGTATCCTGCATCCTATATGGTGTTCAGTGATTCTGAAAGCTGATTCACCAGCGGTTTCCAGCTACACCACAGGTCTACAGGTGGATTACAGCGGCTGAATATATTGATTGATGTGCCCTTATTGCATTAATATCCCGTGAGTATGTTACATGAGCAGGGGTTTCTCTATCATTTATATATGCAGTTCTGCCCTATGTTTATTTAATTTGTCTTACAGTGAGACTCCTTATATTCTTATTTATCTGCTCTCTGAATAGCCGAATGGCCAGGGAAAGAATCCCCTGGACCTATCAGGAAGGGGAACATGACTGATGGCCGGTGCCTGTCAATCAATGAAAGATCTGGATAGGCATTGGTGGAGGTTGGCAACAATGTTTCTCTTACCTGGCTTTATATTTATCTGTTGGGGGAGTGTTAGAAACATAGAAACATAGAAAAATGTCGGCAGATAAGAACCTTTCGGCCCATCTAGTCTGCCCAATTACATGGATACTTTACTTGGATTTATCTTTTGTTTAGGATAGCCTTATGCCTATCCCATGCTTGCTTAAATTCAATTACTGTTTTGGCCTCTACCACTTCAACTGGAAGACTGTTCCATGTATCCACCACCCTCTCAGTAAAATAATGCTTCCTGATGTTACTTTTAAACCTTTGCCCCTCTAATCTAAGACTATGTCCTCTTGTTTTGCTACTTTGTTTCCTTTTAAATATACTCCCTTCCTCTACCTTGTGGATTCCCTTTACGTATTTAAATGTTTCTATCATATCTCCTCTGTCTCGTCTTTTTTCCAAGCTGTACATGTTAAGATCATTAAGCCTTTCCTGGTAACTTTTCTCCTTCAAGCCGTACACCATTTTAGTAGCCCTTCTCTGAACTCTCTCTAAGATGTCTATATCCTTCTGGAGATACGGTCTCCAGTACTGCACACAGTACTCCAAGTGAGGTCTCACCAGTGCTCTGTACAGTGGCATGAGCACTTCCCTTTTCCTACTGCTAATACCTCTCCCTATACAACCAAGCATTCTGCTAGCATTTCCTGCTGCTCTATTACATTGACTACTTACCTTTAGATCCTCTGAAATAATAACCCCTAAATACTTTTCCTCAGATGTTGAGGTTAGGACTGTATCAAATATTCTATATTCAGCCCTTGGGTTTTTACGTCCCAGGTGCATTATCTTGCACTTATCCACATTAAAACTCAATTGCCACAGCTCCGACCATTTTTTTAGTTTACCTAAATCATTTGTCATTTGGCTGATCCCTCCAGGAACATCAACCCTGTTGCAAATCTTTGTGTCATCAGCAAAAAGACATACTTTTCCATTAATACCTTCTGCAATATCACTAACAAAAATATTAAATAGAATGGGTCCAAGTACTGACCCCTGAGGTACCCCACTGGTAACAAGACCTTGCGCCGAATAAACTCCATTTACCACAACCCTCTGTTGCCTGTCACTCAGCCACTGCCTAATCCATTCAACAATATTGGAATCCAAGCTCAAAGATTGCAATTTATTGATAAGCCTTCTATGCGGAACAGTATCAAAAGCCTTACTGAAATCTAAATAAGCAATGTCTACTGCACCACCTGTCTATTATTTTTGTTACCCAATCAAAAAAATCAATAAGATTAGTTTGGCATGATCTCCCTGAGGTAAACCCATGTTGTTTCTGATCCTGTAATCTATGTGTTTTTAGATGTTCAACAATCCTTTCCTTTAACATGGTTTCCATTAATTTCCCCACTACTGACGTAAGACTAACTGGCCTATAGTTCCCAGATTCCTCCCTACTACCCTTCTTGTGAATGGGCACAACATTTGCTAATTTCCAGTCTTCTGGGATGACTCCCGTTAGCAAGGATTGGTTAAATAAATCTGTTAACGGTTTTGCTATTACATCACTGAGCTCTTTTAATAATTTAGGGTGGATCCCATCAGGCCCCATTGATTTATTTGTCTTTACTTTAGACAGCTGCTGTAGAACCTCCTCCTCTGTAAACTGATATGTAATTCTCTCGTTAGTGTTTCCTTCTAACTGAGGTCCCTTTCCTTCCTTTTTTCTGCAAAGACTGAACAAAAATATTCATTGAGGCAGTCAGTGAGACTTTTATCCTCTTCTACATACCTTCCTTCCTTTGTTTTTTTAATCTAACTAATCCTTGTTTTACTTTTCTTTTCTCGTTTATGTATCTAAAAAATGTTTTGTCCCCCTTTTACTGACTGAGCTATTTTCTCTTCTGCGTGTGCTTTGGAAGCTCTTATAAATTGCTTTGCCTCTTTCTGCCTAATCTTATAGGTTTGCCTATCTTCTTTACTCTGAGTTGTTTTATAATTATTGAATGCTGTCTTTTTGTTCTTCACTATTTTGGCCACTTCTGCAGAGTACCACAGTGGTTTCTTCCCTTTTTTGTTTTTGCTAACAAGTCGAATGCAATTGCCTGTGGCCTTCAATAATGCTTCTTTTAAATAATCCCATTTCTCCTGGACACCCTTTAAACTCCTCCAGTCTGATAATGACTCTTTCACACAAAGTCTCATTTTAGAAAAATCTGTTTTTTTAAAGTCTAAAACTTTTTTTGTGTGGTGTGGCTCCATCTCTGTTCTTATATTAAACCATACTGACTGGTGATCACTAGATCCCAAATTTTCACCTACAACAACGTCCGATACCAAACCTCCATTTGTGAGTATTAAATCCAATATGGCCTCTTTACGGGTCGGCTCCTCAACTACTTGTGTTAGAGATAATCCCAGTAGGGAGTTTAGAATATTTGTACTCCTGGTGCACCCAGCAGTTTTGGTTTTCCAGTTCACATCAGGAAGATTAAAGTCCCCCATGATAATAACTTCCCCCTTCATTGCCATTTTGGCTATTTCCTCAAGCAGCAGATTATCTAGCTCTTCTACTTGTCCAGGGGGTCTATAGATCACACCTACACGAGCTACTGTATGATTGCCAAATGTTAGCGTAACCCAAACTGACTCTATGTTCACCTCGCTCACTTTTATTTGGTTCGTTTTTATGTTGTTTTTCACATACAGGGCCACTCCTCCTCCTTTCCTACCTTCTCTGTTTTCTATATAAAGAGTACCCCGGTATTGTTATGTCCAGTTATTTTTCTCACTGAACCATGTCTCAGTAACCGCAACTAAATCTACTTTTTCAGCTGCCATCATTGCCTCCAGTTCATTGATTTTATTGACTAAACTGCGAGCATTTATAGACACAACTCTGAGCTTGTCCTTTTTTTCCCCGCATGTTGCTTGCACCCGCGATTTCAGTTTTGGGGACAATCAGGCAGATTGTTTTTTACACTTTTGTCCCCCCTCCTAGTTTAAATATTTCTTTGCGAAACCTTTGAACTTCTCACTGAGAACATATGTTCCCCTATGAGTAAGATGCAAACCATCTTTTTATACAGTTCCTTTCTGCTCCAATTAGAGCTATCATGGGACACAAAGCCAAATCCTTGCTCTCGACACCATTCCCGAAGCCACAAATTAAATTCCCTATTGTGCATCTGCCTATCCTGAATGTTATGCACAGGCAAAACTTCAGAGAATGACACAGTGGACGCAATCTGCTGTATTTCACCTCCAAGAACACAAAAATCCTCCTTAATCTCAGAAAACTCATTGCTAGCCAAGTCATTTGTCCCTAGATGGACTAGAACATCCACTTCCCCTTGCTGCTTTGCTTGTTTGACAATATTGAGAATACGTTTCTTGTCTCTACGAGCAGTAGCCCCAGGAAGACATCTCACCAAACCACTACTCTCCAGCTCACACCTCTTATGATAGAATCACCCAGCAACAATTGCCTTCTATCATGTCCCACCTTTTCCTTATTGTTCTTGGTTGCAGTCCTGCATACCTTAGGCATAGGGGATGGTGGTTCCTCAACTATGGTGTCTGAGCCTACTTCCGTCTCACCACTACACTCTGAAAGTGCCCCAAAAGAATTAAGAAGAGCCACAGACTGTGGGACATGCCTTATATCCACAACTCTAAGTCTACCAGATCCTACAGTAGTCCATCTGCCACTCCTAGGAGGCCTCTGTGGCAGTGGCTTTGTAACAGTCATAGCCATAACTGAGTTTGTGTAACAGATAATTTACAAATCTCAGACTTCAAACAGGCAATTTCCTGCTGCAATAAAGAGAGCTGCCTACATATCAGGCACACTCCAAACCTCCAAAAATTGGATCTAAAAACAAATGCATGACAGCTCTTACACTGGACCAAGCCTGCCATTATAAAAGAATGGATTTAAACAACAAATCTTACCTTTTTGTAGGTTTTCTACCTCCTGTCTAACCTCAGACTACCTCCAGAGTATCTCCAGAAGATCTCTAAGTGCTCACTTTGAAGACTTCACTTAGAAGGCTTCACAAGCTCAATTAGACCAAGCTAATATTCCACAAGCTTTATATAATCACCTAAGAACACCTCCCCCAGCAAGGTGTGGACAAGTTTAACAACCTTTGCAAATAGCACGCAATTGATTCCAATTGTATGCTAATCAGTAAGAGGAATGAGTCACCAGCCTAACCTAATTTACACACCAGACCTAACTTAAAACCTTAAGATGAATAGAAAAGATCTGTTTGAAACAAAAATCAAAATCACTCACCAGAAGATCTCTAAGTGCTCACTTTGAAGACTTCACTTAGAAGGCTTCACAAGCTCAATTAGACCAAGCTAATATTCCACAAGCTTTATATAATCACCTAAGAACACCTCCCCCAGCAAGGTGTGGACAAGTTTAACAACCTTTGCAAATAGCACGCAATTGATTCCAATTGTATGCTAATCAGTAAGAGGAATGAGTCACCAGCCTAACCTAATTTACACACCAGACCTAACTTAAAACCTTAAGATGAATAGAAAAGATCTGTTTGAAACAAAAATCAAAATCACTCACCAGAAGATCTCTAAGTGCTCACTTTGAAGACTTCACTTAGAAGGCTTCACAAGCTCAATTAGACCAAGCTAATATTCCACAAGCTTTATATAATCACCTAAGAACACCTCCCCCAGCAAGGTGTGGACAAGTTTAACAACCTTTGCAAATAGCACGCAATTGATTCCAATTGTATGCTAATCAGTAAGAGGAATGAGTCACCAGCCTAACCTAATTTACACACCAGACCTAACTTAAAACCTTAAGATGAATAGAAAAGATCTGTTTGAAACAAAAATCAAAATCACTCACCAGAAGATCTCTAAGTGCTCACTTTGAAGACTTCACTTAGAAGGCTTCACAAGCTCAATTAGACCAAGCTAATATTCCACAAGCTTTATATAATCACCTAAGAACACCTCCCCCAGCAAGGTGTGGACAAGTTTAACAACCTTTGCAAATAGCACGCAATTGATTCCAATTGTATGCTAATCAGTAAGAGGAATGAGTCACCAGCCTAACCTAATTTACACACCAGACCTAACTTAAAACCTTAAGATGAATAGAAAAGATCTGTTTGAAACAAAAATCAAAATCACTCACCAGAAGATCTCTAAGTGCTCACTTTGAAGACTTCACTTAGAAGGCTTCACAAGCTCAATTAGACCAAGCTAATATTCACCACAAGCTTTATATAATCACCTAAGAACACCTCCCCCAGCAAGGTGTGGACAAGTTTAACAACCTTTGCAAATAGCACGCAATTGATTCCAATTGTATGCTAATCAGTAAGAGGAATGAGTCACCAGCCTAACCTAATTTACACACCAGACCTAACTTAAAACCTTAGATGAATAGAAAAGATCTGTTTGAAACAAAAATCAAAATCACTCACCAGAAGATCTCTAAGTGCTCACTTTGAAGACTTCACTTAGAAGGCTTCACAAGCTCAATTAGACCAAGCTAATATTCCACAAGCTTTATATAATCACCTAAGAACACCTCCCCCAGCAAGGTGTGGACAAGTTTAACAACCTTTGCAAATAGCACGCAATTGATTCCAATTGTATGCTAATCAGTAAGAGGAATGAGTCACCAGCCTAACCTAATTTACACACCAGACCTAACTTAAAACCTTAGATGAATAGAAAAGATCTGTTTGAAACAAAAATCAAAATCACTCACCAGAAGATCTCTAAGTGCTCACTTTGAAGACTTCACTTAGAAGGCTTCACAAGCTCAATTAGACCAAGCTAATATTCCACAAGCTTTATATAATCACCTAAGAACACCTCCCCCAGCAAGGGTGGACAAGTTTAACAACCTTTGCAAATAGCACGCAATTGATTCCAATTGTATGCTAATCAGTAAGAGGAATGAGTCACCAGCCTAACCTAATTTACACACCAGACCTAACTTAAAACCTTAGGATGAATAGAAAAGATCTGTTTGAAACAAAAATCAAAATCACTCACCAGAAGATCTCTAAGTGCTCACTTTGAAGACTTCACTTAGAAGGCTTCACAAGCTCAATTAGACCAAGCTAATATTCCACAAGCTTTATATAATCACCTAAGAACACCTCCCCCAGCAAGGTGTGGACAAGTTTAACAACCTTTGCAAATAGCACGCAATTGATTCCAATTGTATGCTAATCAGTAAGAGGAATGAGTCACCAGCCTAACCTAATTTACACACCAGACCTAACTTAAAACCTTAGGATGAATAGAAAAGATCTGTTTGAAAAAAAATCAAAATCACTCACCAGAAGATCTCTAAGTGCTCACTTTGAAGACTTCACTTAGAAGGCTTCACAAGCTCAATTAGACCAAGCTAATATTCCACAAGCTTTATATAATCACCTAAGAACACCTCCCCCAGCAAGGTGTGGACAAGTTTAACAACCTTTGCAAATAGCACGCAATTGATTCCAATTGTATGCTAATCAGTAAGAGGAATGAGTCACCAGCCTAACCTAATTTACACACCAGACCTAACTTAAAACCTTAAGATGAATAGAAAAGATCTGTTTGAAAAAAAATAAAAATCACTCACAGAAGATCTCTAAGTGCTCACTTTGAAGACTTCACTTAGAAGGCTTCACAAGCTCAATTAGACCAAGCTAATATTCCACAAGCTTTATATAATCACCTAAGAACACCTCCCCCAGCAAGGTGTGGACAAGTTTAACAACCTTTGCAAATAGCACGCAATTGATTCCAATTGTATGCTAATCAGTAAGAGGAATGAGTCACCAGCCTAACCTAATTTACACACCAGACCTAATTTAAAACCTTAAGATGAATAGAAAAGATCTGTTTGAAACAAAAATCAAAATCTGTCTCTTGTTTCCTGACAGCGTGAGAGGTGCAGTAAAAAGATGCCCACCCACCCTCCCGTTGGATTTCGTTGATGTCGTGTCACAGCTGAGGATTGGTGGGTTTCCTGGACAGCGGTGCTTTAAGGACGGAGAAGCCGCCTTCGGGTGAGGCTATGGGGAGACGAACCTCGCTTGTGGGGGAAGAGCTCTTGGTTAATATATTGGTGGAACTGCCTATTGCATGGGGCAATAGGGCAGAGGTAATATACAAAGCACTGCAAGTTATAAGTTTATATTTAATTCAATAAAGCTGTGGCCCATGCCCATTCCAATTTATATAGGTGTTGTGTCATTATTATAGTCCGGTTAAAGGGTATGGGCAGGGAAGGTCACAGGCCTAAGCAGTCATGTAACCGTACTCTGAATTTCACTGTTTGATTACCTTTCGGCCACAATTCGGATCTCTTTGAATATTTGTATATTTATAAAATTAAATCTGTAATTATAAAATCTGTTTATTAGTAAAATAAACTAAGCCAGAAGCTGCTCTTCTCATGCCTTAGCTAGAATTTAAGGAAGGATTACAATAGCATATACAATTCTGGCTTCATATTAAAGGATTCCCGAGATATACACGAATATGTTCTGGATATGCAACAAATAAATGGTATATTCACCTTTGTTTCAATTCTTCAAGCGATAAATGATCATATCCTACAGACATGGTGCTGACAACTTTAAGGCTAGGACCTATGGACACACAAGAATTTAAGTAATGAAATAATTTATAAATTTATAAATACGAATATTCATTAGAAAACTACATTAAATTGAAAGGAAGAATCTAAGAGAACAAAACAGTGGAATTTGTTTTTTCTGAATTTCTGACAATTCCTGGATTTGCGAGTAATCTTGAAAGAAACGTGACAGGCATGCCCTTAGGGAAGCATGAGAGAGAAATTGCTTTTACATGTTTTCTCCATCTTTTGCAGTTGTACATACTATGGAGGATGGAGGAGTGCCACCACAACCACCATTTCCCTAAGGTTCCATAGAGACTCTTACATTATGTGTACGGCATGTGCAATCGACATCGTATCTTCTCACGTCTCAAAAATAGTTACGTGTTCTGTGTTGGAGAGATACAAAATTATTATTTAAGGACATAAATGTGTGTATCAGTAACACGCATATCTACCTGCAGCATCGAGAACCTCCTTGTCAATCTTCTCTGTCAGAAGACAGTACAGACCCTGAACCCCAGAAACCTTCTTCAGAAGTTCAGAACGTGGCACAGGATCATCAGAATCCCATTGCTCGATTTGACAACTACATGAAGCAAAATGTCAACCATATAATATTTAATTAGAGAATCTCACAAATATATAGTAGCATTAGATAATAGGAAATGTAAAAAGTAGTCACACCTATAAAGCTAAGAACGATGAGATCAGTTTTTCTTAATTCTCACAATGCAGTTCAAGAAACGAAGTATATGTTTAAATAATTACGTAATAATTGTATATATAACTCACAATTAGTAAGAGATTGGCATACACCCTGAAAGGCATACACATGCTAAGTCTGAACCTCAATGAATGGGCTCCTCAGCCACAAGGTTGCTAACCCTTAAATAGATGCAGTGAAAAAAATTAATCTGGTCACACCATACTAGTCTGTTTTATGTCCATTTATTTCATCAATATGACAGGTAATAAGTGGAAATAGACTCCAAAGGTAGAGATGTGCACCAATTTTTTTTTGGCTCGTTTCGGTTCGGATTTTGTAACTTTTCGTTTCGGATCGTTTCAGACGATTTTCTTTTCGGCTCCTTTTGTTTCGGCTCGTTTTTCGGATCGACTTTTTTCCCGTGATTTCGGCCATTTTCGTATCGACTTTTTTTTTCGTGATATCGGAAATTTTTGTGTTTTTCGGAATGTTTGTTCTCCTCGTTTCAAAGTGTCTATTCCTTTTGACTGAAACTAATGGTTTTTCGGACCCGATATTTCTGTCGATACGATAATTCTGTCGATACGGTAATCCTGCAGATTCTATCATTTTTTTTATTAAATAAAGATCCTTTTTATCTTATAAATATGCATTGCACAACTTTATTTAATCATATTAAAATGGTATGAAAGGAACAAAAATGAACAAAACGATTTAAAAAAACAAAAACTGACCCAAATGGTCTAACTTTAAAAATAAAAACCAGAATAAAAGGTTTTAAAACAGAAAAAAAGCTGAACAAAATTATCAGAAACGGAAAAAAAAAACAGAAAAAATAAAATGATTTAAAACGAAAATAAATAAATAATTAATGCAGCATATGAATCCACACACTGCTGGGAAGCGCCTCTCTGCGGTATAATTAAGGCAGCATATGAATCCGCACACTGCGGGGAACAAGCGCCTCTCTGCGCGGTATAATTAATGCAGCATATCAATACGCACACTGCGGGGAACAAGCGCCTCTCTGCGCGGTATAATTAATGCAGCATATCAAGCAGGGAACAAGCGCCTCTCTGCGCGGTATAATTAATGCAGCATATGAATCCACACACTGCTGGGAACAAGCGCCTCTCTGCGCGGTATAATTAATGCAGCATATGAATCCACACACTGCTGGGAACCACCGCCTCTCTGCGCGGTATAATTAATGCAGCATATCAAGCAGGGAACAAGCGCCTCTCTGCGCGGTATAATTAATGCAGCATATGAATACGCACACTGCGGGGAACAAGCGCCTCTCTGCGCGGTATAATTAATGTAGCATATCAATACGCACACTGCGGGGAACAAGCGCCTCTCTGCGCGGTATAATTAATGCAGCATATCAAGCAGGGAACAAGCGCCTCTCTGCGCGGTATAATTAATGCAGCATATGAATATGCACACTGCGGGGAACAAGTGCCTCTCTGCGCGGTATAATTAATGCAGCATATCAATACGCACACTGCGGGGAACAAGCGCCTCTCTGCGCGGTATAATTAATGCAGCATATCAAGCAGGGAACAAGCGCCTCTCTGCGCGGTATAATTAATGCAGCATATCAATACGCACACTGCGGGGAACAAGCGCCTCTCTGCGCGGTATAATTAATGCAGCATATCAATACGCACACTGCGGGGAACAAGCGCCTCTCTGCGCGGTATAATTAATGCAGCATATCAAGCAGGGAACAAGCGCCTCTCTGCGCGGTATAATTAATGCAGCATATGAATACGCACACTGCGGGGAACAAGTGCCTCTCTGCGCGGTATAATTAATGCAGCATATCAATACGCACACTGCGGGGAACAAGCGCCTCTCTGCGCGGTATAATTAATGCAGCATATCAAGCAGGGAACAAGCGCCTCTCTGCGCGGTATAATTAATGCAGCATATGAATACGCACACTGCGGGGAACAAGCGCCTCTCTGCGTGGTATAATTAATGTATACGTCTGTGTTATATGTATATATATCCTGTCTGTATATTAGAAACATAGAAAAATGTCGGCAGATAAGAACCTTTCGGCCCATCTAGTCTGCCCAATTACATGGATACTTTACCTGGATTTATCTTTTGTTTAGGATAACTTAAAATGCAATAAAATTTGAATTTTCAATAATTTACAAGGTGTAAAGTGTTTTTTTTTCACATTTTAATATGCGAGTGTTTACGGTTATATTTTGTGTGAGTTGTGCTTGTTAAAAAAATTAGAGATGCGGACTTGTTACATACATTTTTTTGGGGGAAAATTACACGATTTTTAACACACGCAACCCATACAAAAATCGTTAGTGCAGCATCATTGTTCACATTATAATTGAAATGGGAACAATATTGCTGCATTAGCAAAACAAAACAAAACAACTTTTTTTTAATTCATTTATTTTTTATTTTTTTTTATTTAATTTTTAATTTAAATTTTTTCTTAACTTTTAACATGGTCATGTTTGATATGGTTGGAAAGGCCATGCTCTGGCCGATCCAACAATACCAAACATTAACCCCTAGCTGCCAAGGATTGGGAGATGGGGGTTCATTGGAACCCCCTATCTCCACCATTGGTGGCAACTGGGGGTTAACTCCAGAACTAATTCTATCCGACGTCCCGATGTAAAACATCGGGACTTTGGATAGATTTTGACTATTTTTTTTTCTTCACTTCAGATAGTCAAAATCTATCCAAAGTCCTGATCTTTCACATCGGGACTGTTACATACCCCGCTGTGGTCTCTTGGCGCCCGGCAGCATCGTCCTCGCTGCTCGCTGCCCGGGCACAGAGTGAAGAAGGGAATCCGTCCGGTCACGTGTGATGCTGGGGGGCAGAGCCTGGCGGGATGACACGGACCCGCAGGTTTAAAAAGGAAGGCAAAGCATTCATACATTGCCCTAACGTGGTTAAACATCCCTTAGAGCTGCTCTGTTGTATTTTGGTGTATTTCTGGTTCTGACATATTGGCAAACGGCTTCTGACGATTCTGGTTCTGACATATTGACAAACGGCTTCTGACTATTCTGGTTCTGACATATTGGCAAACGGCTCCAGACAATTCTGGTTCTGACTTATTGGCAAACGGCTTCTGATGATTCTGGTTCTGGCATATTGGCAAACAGCTTCTGACAATTCTGGTTCTGACTTATCAGCACTGTAAACCTGAGTTTGCCTTGTTGCACGATTATTATTCTAGGGATATATATATATATATATATATATATATCAGACCGACCACTTCTAAGGATCGGAGGGAAAGGATAGGGAGCTGGGTACAAGGATCAATACCCCTCCTGGTGGGGATCGTATCATTATGTTAGGGCCAAGGATCCTGCAGACCTGTCCACCCAACTAGCTAAGATCTCTGCAAGGCAAGAGGAACAAGACCATAGAATGGATCAAATCGCTCAAGCCTTGCATGCTCCGTTGAATCAGCCTACTCGAGCACCTTCCTCGCCTCCTCGCCCAGTTAGTGAGGCTAGTGTATCCACCGCTATTGTTCGTCCGAATCACCATGTGCACATGATGGCACCTACACGCTTTGACAGTACCCCTAGTGAATGTCGGGGTTTCTTGACTCAAGTCGGTATACACTTTGACCTCAATCCGGGTATGTGTCCCTCAGACAAATCCAAGGTGGGATTTCTTATCAACGTTCTTTCTGACAAAGCCCTGGAATGGTCTACACTGTTATGGGAGGCCAAGAAGCCTATTGTGTATGATTTTGAGATGTTTATAGCTGAATTTAGCCGCACGTTTAATCCAGCTCGCAGATCGCAGAAAGCTGGTAGAGCACTCTTTCGTATCCGGCAAGGCAATAGAAAAGTTTCGGACTATGCTATTGAATTCAAGACCCTTGCCTCAGAGGTCACATGGACCATTGAGGCCCTAGTGTTAGCCTTCACAGAGGGCTTAGCAGACTCTCTTATGCATGAACTCGCACCTATGAAATTACCCGATGTGTTAGAGGAATTGATTGAGTTTTGCATTGCTCTGGATGATCAAATCCGTGATAGACGGACCCCTAAAGAGAGAGTACGTAGAGTGTTACCACCCCTCCCTATCAGTGCTCCCCCCCATTCCAGCTCCACCCGCAGCTAAAAGTCAGCTTCCTGAACCCATGCAAATTGGACATACTGGTATATCACAAGAGGAGAGAGAGTATCGCAGGAGGGAGGGTCTGTGCTTCTACTGTGCCGGCAGGGGACATTTCAGATATCAATGTACCAGGAGACCCAGAGGTGCCAGGGTTTCGGGAAACGAACAAGCCTAAAGGTCCAGTGGAAGACAGACCTTGGGCTTGACTAACGTGTCCCCCAACATGAAAACACGCATGATGGTGCCTGTCTCTCTCTCATGGGAAACCTCCTTGATCCATATCTCTGCCTTTATTGATTTAGGGGCAGCTGGGAATTTTATGGACCAGGAGTTTGCGTATCATCAGGTTATCCCTTTGATCGAGAGAGATACACCATTGTTTGTGGAGGCTATCGATGGGAGGCCTCTATCCCAACCCTGGGTTACGCATGATACTGTTGTTCTGTGTCTGAAAACAGGGGTCCTTCATTCTGAGTATATAACGTTTCAGGTTATTGAATCCCCATCTTGTCCAGTCCTTCTAGGCTTTCCCTGGTTGGTGCGCCACAATCCGTCTCTTGATTGGGAGTTGGGTGAGATCAAGTCTTGGAGCTCTCAATGTTGGACGCAATGTTTACAGAGTGTCACCACAATAGGGAGTCTCAATATTCCTACCGCTCCCCCTCTATCCACAGAGGTACCTGACTGGTACCAAGATTTGAAGGCAGTGTTTGAAAAGAAGAACTGTGATATCTTACCTCCCCATAGACCATGACTGTGGAATAGATTTTCTTCCTGGTACCATGCCACCTAGAGGTCATGTCTATCCTCTGTCACAAAAGGAGAACGAAATAATGGAAGAATATATAAGGGAGAACCTGGCGAAAGGTTTTATAAGATGTTCTTCCTCCCCAGCAGGGGCAGGATTCCTCTTTGTCTCCAAAAAAGAGGGAGACTTACGACCTTGTATTGACTACCGCAGCCTGAACCGCATAACCATTCGTAACGTGTACCCTATACCACTCATTTCCAAATTATTTGACAGATTACGAGGGGCCAAGTATTACACTAAGTTGGATCTCAGGGGTGCTTACAATTTGGTCAGGATAAAAGAACATCACGAGTGGAAAACCGCATTTAATACCCGTAGTGGACACTACGAGTATCTGGTAATGCCTTTTGGGCTGTGTAATGCTCCGGCAGTATTTCAAGACCTCATAAATGATGTACTCAGAGAGTTTTTTCAAATATTTGTCATTGTTTATCTGGATGACATATTGATTTATTCACCTGATCTGGAAACCCATCATGCGCATGTGCAGACCGTTCTCAGACGATTGCTAGAGAATGAATTATATTGCAAACTCGAAAAATGGATGTTTGATCTCACCAAGGTACATTTTCTCGGATACGTAATTACTCTTGAGGGCTTCCAAATGAATCCCGCCAAGCTGTCCTCCATAGTAGATTGGCCGCTGCCTCAAGGCTTGAAGGCTATTCAGAGGTTTTTGGGTTTCGCAAAATTCTATAGGCGATTCATAAAAAAAATTTCTTCATTGGTTGCCCCTTTAACCAAGATGACTAAAAAGGGTATAGAGAACCAGAAATGGACTTCCTGTGCGAGACAAGCTTTTGAGACACTGAAAGTAGCGTTCACTTCTGCTTCAGTGTTAAGACATCCTGACCCTAGGTTACTGTTCCAGGTAGAGGTAGATGCTTCCAAAATAGGTATCGGAGCCATCCTATCACAAAGAGAGACACCAGATAAACCGTTCCATCCTTGTGGATTCTTCTCTCGGAAAATGTCTCCTGCTGAAATGAATTATGATATAGGGAATCGGGAATTATTAGCGGTCGTATCTGCCTTGTCTGAGTGGAGACATTTACTAGAGGGGTCTTCCATACCCATCGTGATAATCACAGACCATAAAAACCTAACCTATATTGGGGATGCTAAACGATTAAATGCAAGGCAAGCCAGGTGGTCATTGTTCTTGTCTAGTTTTAATTTTCTTCTGACCTATCGGCCTGGTTCGAAGAATATCAAGGCAGACGCTTTGTCTCGACAGTTTGACCCGTATGAACGACATATACAAGATAACAATCCCATTGTTCCCAAGGCCCGTATTGTGTTAGCAACCACTGTCACCGTTTCTTCTCCTCTGCTCCAACGCCTTCAGGTAGCTCGGGAACTCGCTCCAGAAAACACACCTCCTGACAAACTCTTTGTCCCTGAAAATCAAAGAGAGAATCTTATTGCATTACATCATGACACCAAACCGTCGGGTCACATGGGGATATCTAAAACCATATCCAATTTAAAGCGACAATTTTGGTGGCCTACGTTACCCCAGAATGTAAAAGAGTTTGTATCCGCATGTCACACTTGTGCCAGAAATAAAAGTCAAAGGAACTTACCCGTGGGTTTATTGCACCCCTTACCCATTCCAGATAGACCATGGTCTCACATTGCCATGGATTTTATAGTCGATCTACCTCCATCCAAGGGTAACACGGCGATTCTCACCGTTGAAGATGGATTTTCCAGAATGGCTAATTTTGTCCCTCTCCCCAAGTTACCCTCTGCCGCAGATCTGGTACCTATTTTTATAAATAACGTTGTGAGACTTCACGGTATACCACTTGAGATCGTTTCAGACAGAGGTACTCAATTTGTCTCCCAATTTTGGAAGGGGTTTTGCAAAAACATGGGTGTTACATTAGCTTTTTCATCCGCCTATCACTCAAAAACAAATGGGGCATCTGAGAGAGACAATCAAGGCCTTGAACAATATCTCCGATGTTTCATATCTCAGCAGCAACACTCCTGGTCTGACTATTTACCATGGGCTGAATACGCTCGCAACAATTGCGATAATGATACCACTGGTCACTCCCCGTTCTTTATGGTCTACGGCTTCCATCCCCCGGCGTTTCCATCTCACTTTCCGACCTCCAATCTGCCTGCATTGGAGGATCATTTACATGCCCTCCGGCAGATTTGGGTAGAAGTAAAAGACATATCTGAAAGGAACGTCAGAGCTCAAAAGGAGAAAACTGACAAAGGTAGACGCATGTCACCAGTATATAAAGTAGGGGAGCAGATCTGGTTATCTACCTGCCATATTAAGTTACAGGTACCCACTATGAAGTTGGCCCCACGCTTCATAGGTCCCTACAGGATTTTACATCGTCTTAATCCTGTGTCATATAAATTAGCCTTACCATGTGCTCTCCGAATCCATAATACATTCCACGTGAGTTTATTGAAGCCTTTAATCTGTAACGATTCACCCGCTCCATTCCACCTCCTCCACCTGTTGACGTAGAGGGTGAGGAGGAATACGAGATCAGCTCTATACTTGATTCCAGAATATTGAGAGGATCCCTTCAATACTTGGTGGATTGGAAGGGTTATGGACCCGAGGATAGATCCTGGTTGCCTGCTCATGAGGTCCACGCTCCTCGTCTGGTCTGTGCTTTTCACAGGGATCATCCTCGGGCACCAGGGGGTCGTTCGGGGACCTCCCGTGGAGAGGGGGGTACTGTTGCATACCCCGCTGTGGTCTCTCGGCGCCCAGCAGCATCGTCCTCGCTGCTCGGGCGCCGAGTGAATAAGGGAATCCGGACAGTCAAGTGAGACTCCGGGGGCAGAGCCCGGCGGGATGACGCAGACTCGCCGGGTTTAAAAACGAAGGCAATGCATTCATACATTGCCCTAACGTGGTTAAACATCCCTTAGAGCTGCTCTGTTGTATTTTGGTGTATTTCTGGTTCTGACATATTGGCAAACAGCTTCTGACTATTCTGGTTCTGACATATTGGCAAACGGCTTCTGACGATTCTGGTTCTGACTTATTGGCAAACGGCTTCTGACGATTCTGGTTCTGGCATATTGGCAAACGGCTTCTGACAATTCTGGTTCTGACTTATCAGCACTGTAACCCTGAGTTTGCCTTGTTGCACGATTATTATTCTAGAGATATATATATATTATATATATATATATATATCAGACCGACCACTTCTAAGGATCGGAGGGAAAGAATAGGGAGCTGCGTACAAGGATCAATACCCCTCCTGGTGGGGATCGTATCAGGGACTTTAAATAGAGTAAGTTCGTCCGTTAAAAACTTAAGTATACTGAGTTTTAAGGATCAGCACACTGGGTAGCACCATTCTGGTGCTACCCAGCGTGCTGATCCTTAAAACTCAGTATGCTTAAGATTTTAACAGACAGACTTACTCTATTCAAAGTCCCGATGTGAAACATCAGGACTTTGGATAGATTTCGACTTTCCGAAGTGAAAAAAAAAATAGTCGAAATCTATCCAAAGTCCCGATGTTTTACATCGGGACGTCAGATAGAGTTAGTTCTGGAGTTAACCCCTTGTTGCCACCAATGGTGGAGACAGAGGGTTCCAATGAACCCCCTATCTCCTGATCTGTGGCAGCTAGGGGTTAATGTTTGGTATCATTGGATCGGCCAAAGCATGGCCTTTCCAACCATACCAAACATGACCATGTTAAAAGTTAAGAAAAAATAAAAAAATTAAATAAACAATATTAAAAAATAAATAAATTTTTAAAAAAAGTTTTTTTTTTGTTTTGCTAATGCAGCAATATTATTCCCATTTCAATTAGAATGTGAACAATGATGCTGCACTAACGATTTTTGTATGCGTTGCGTTTGTTAAAAATCGTGTAATTTTCCCCCCAAAAAAATGTATGTAACAAGTCCCCCATCTCTAATTTTTTTAACAAGCGCAACTCATACAAAATATAACCGTAAACGCTCGCATGTTAAAATGTAAAAAAAACACTTTACACCTTGTAAATTATTGAAAATTTAAATTTTATTGCATTTTAAGTTATAATATACAGACAGGATACATATACTGTACATATAACACAGACGTATGCATTAATTATACCGCAGAGAGGTGTTTGTTCCCCGCAGTGTGTGTATTCATATGCTGCATTAATTATACCGCAGAGAGGCACTTGTTCCTTGCAGTGTGCGTATTTCTTTTTTTCGTTTTAAATCATTTTTTTTTTTGTTTCTGATAATTTTGTTCAGCTTTTTTTCCGTTTTAAAACCTTTTGTTCTGTTTTTTTCTTTAAAGTCAGACCACTTGGGTCAGTATTTTATTTTTGCGGTTTTTTTAAATCGTTTTGTTCATTTGTTCCTTTCATTTTAACATGATTAAATAAAATTGCGCAATGCATATTCATAAGAAAAAAGGATCTTTATTTAATAAAAAAAGATAGAATCGGCAGAATTACCGTATCGACAGGATTCTCGTATCGACAGAAATATCGAATCATTGGAAACAATACGGAATTACGTAATCAGCAATGGAACCGAAAAATACGATGCCCCTTCGTCCCGTAGAGAGACCGCCGCCATGATGAATGACACAGTGACGGTCAGAACTAGGAAGTTCATGACAAACAGACTTCTGCAGCGAAAGCAGATGGTCATTGATGTCCTTCACCCTGGGAAGGCCACCGTTCCCAAGACAGAAATCAGGGAGAAGTTGGCCAAGATGTACAAGACTACCCCAGATGTCATCTTTGTGTTCAGTTTCAGGACTCACTTTGGTGGTGGCAAAACCACAGGTTTTGGCATGATCTATGACTCCTTAGACTATGCCAAGAAGAACGAACCAAAGCACAGACTTGCAAGGCATGGCCTTTATGAAAAGAAAAAGACTTCCAGAAAACAACGCAAAGAACGTAAAAACAGAATGAAGAAAGTTAGAGGTACAGCTAAAGCCAGCGTGGGGGCTGGCAAAAAGAAAGAATAAAGGATGCCCATTTGACGAATCTGAAGATTGTACATTAATCTTGGAGCTTGTAATAAAAACTCTAAAAACTGGAAAAAAAAAAAAAATGTCCGAAATGACCGAAATGGAACCAAAATCACGAATGGAATGAAAATGACCTGCGATTTTACACATTTCACGTCCATACGAAAACACGAAAATCTTTTCGTTACGGATCGAAAATCTTTTCGTATCAGACGTTTTCGGATCCGATCCTATTCGGAAATTCGGCCGAATCCGAAGCCACGAATCGGACCGATTCTTGAAAAATACGAATCGGTCCGAATCGAAACGCACATCCCTATCCAAAAGGTCTTTCATCATCAAAAATGCCACCACATATCAGGAGAGGCCAACTCCCACAATACTTATCCAAAGAAGAAAATACAGGTTCTCCAAAATTCTTAGGACAGGTTTATTGATTGCGTCAGTAGACACAACAACCTTTTGATTATAGATGAGTCTTTAACAAAATGAAACGTGATGAAGACTCATCTAAAACACTCATCTAAAATAGAAACGTTGTCCTGCCTACTGATGTGACTTCAATAATCTTGCCCTGGTTAAGACGTTTGGAGTGCCTGTATCTTCTTTGGATAAAGTTAATTTAATGGCTTTTAAATGTGAACAGAAGACTGATACAACATTTCAACTTCATTCTCTTGAAAAATGTCCTGTGAATGGAGCTGAAATGTCATGTCATATTTGTGCTTATTTTTGGGTGCCATTACAAGGACTTTAAACAGACCTACAATCATGACCGAAATTGTTGGCACCCCAGACATTTTTCTAGAAAAAAAAGTATTTCTCACAGAAAAGTATTGCAGTAACACATGTTTTGCTATACACAGGTTTATTCCCTTTGTGTGTATTGGAACAAAACAAAAAAAGGGAGGGTAAAAAAGCAAATTGGACATAATGTCACACAAAACTCCAAAAATGGGCTGGACAAAATTCTTGGCACCCTTTCAAAATTGTGGATAAATAAGATTGTTTCAAGCATGTGATGCTCCTGTAAACTCACCTGGGGCAAGTAACAGGGGTGGGCAATATAAAAATCACACCTGAAAGCAGATAAAAAGGAGAGAAGTTCACTTAGTCTTTGCATTGTGTGTCTGTGTGTGCCACACTAAGCATGGACAACAGAAAGAGAGGAGAACTGAGGACTTGAGAACCAAAATTGTGGAAAAATATCAACAATCTCAAGGTTACAAGTCCATCTCCAGAGATCTAGATTTGCCTTTGCCCACAGTGCGCAACATTATCAAGAAGTTTGCAACCCATGGCACTGTAGCTAATCTCTCTGGGCGTGGACGGAAGAGAAAAATTGATGAAAGGTTGCAACGCAGGATAGTCCGGATGGTCCGGATGGTGGATAAGCAGCCCCAAACAAGTTCCAAAGAAATTCAAGCTGTCCTGCAGGCTCAGGGAGCATCAGTGTCAGCGCAAACTATCCGTCGACATTTAAATGAAATGAAACGCTATGGCAGGAGACCCAGGAGGACCCCACTGCTGACACAGAGACATAAAAAAGCAAGACTACAGTTTGCCAAAGTGTACTTGAGTAAGCCAAAATCCTTCTGGGAAAACGTCTTGTGGACGGATGAGACCAAGATAGAGCTTTTTGGTAAAGCACATCATTCTACGGTTTACCGAAAACGGAATGAGGCCTACAAAGAAAAGAACACAGTACCTACAGTGAAATATGGTGGAGGTTCAATGATGTTTTGGGGTTGTTTTACTGCCTCTGGCACTGGGTACCTTGAATGTGTGCAAGGCATCATGAAATCTGAGGATTACCAAAGGATTTTGGGTCGCACTGTAGAGCCCAGTGTCAGAAAGCTGGGTTTGCGTCCGAGATCTTGGGTCTTCCAGCAGGACAATGATCCCAAACATACGTCAAAAAGCACCCGGAAATGGATGGCAACAAAGCGCTGATGAGTTCTGAAGTGGCCAGCAATGAGTCCAGATCTAAATCCCATTGAACACCTGTGGAGAGATCTTAAAATTGCTATTGGGAAAAGGCGCCCTTCCAATAAGAGAGACCTGGAGCAGTTTGCAAAGGAAGAGTGGTCCAAAATTCCGGGTGAGAGGTGTAAGAAGCTTATTGATGGTTATAGGAAGCCACGGATTTCAGTTATTCTTTCCAAAGGGTGCGCAACCAAATATTAAGTTAAGGGTGCCAAGAATTTTGTCCAGCCCATTTTTGGAGTTTTGTGTGACATTATGTCCAATTTGCGCTTTTTCCTCCCTTTTTTTGTTTTGTTCCAATACACACAAAGGGAATAAACATGTGTATAGCAAAACATGTGTTACTGCAATAATTTTCTGTGAGAAATACTCGATTTTCTGGAAAAATGTCTGGGGTGCCAACAATTTCGGCTATGACTGTATATGGTGTGGCCAGCTTAATTTTTTCCCTGATTATTATTTATTAAGAGAAACTGCTCTATAACTGTGGAGATAGACTGTGGAGGCACAGGTTCGCTCCCGGCAAGAGCACCTCTCCAGTAAGTGTCCATGGGCAAGACACCTAACGGTACATACTCGCCACCAAGGACATACTTGAAAACGAGAGAAATCTCAATGTATCCTTCCTGGTAAAATACTCTCAAAAAAAAAATTAAACATTAGATAATAATTTTGAAAATCTCAACCAGTGATATAGAACTGGTTTTGGTTGTATTTCTGGAGAGTAATCTTATCAAAATATTTTTTACAGCCAATATAGATATTTCCTAAAATTTTGACTATATACTGTTATACAGATGTCCTATTATTGCCTGGTATCTTTCAATCTATCACTACTCAGAAGTGCAATTCATATTGTAAATTAAGCTGTAAACTGAAATACTATGCCAGCCAAATGGAAAAGATAATAATAATAAAATGTGATAGGAGACTCTTTACAGTATACCTTAACACATTTATTTCCAATTGTAACACACTAGCTGAGCATATCATCTGTCCTTTCCCATGAGGGTCATTTCAGTCAAATAGACAAACACAAATATTACATATACAAATATTTTGGATAAATACATGAGGTTATTCACAAAAAATGAAGTTTACTGCTGTTGCAAGGTTTACATCATGTACTGGACTGCTTGCCTTGAAATGAACCTATACAAATCAAGAGATCTTCATATGATTAAGGAAACACCACCAACCTTCCAGACTGCTTGAGAATATTTAAACCATCTGGTGGGATTCTCCTGGTTATGTAAACCTTAGGTAGATGCCTCCCTGCCGCCTTCATTGCTTGTAATTTGCAGCAAGTACTGAATTCGGCTACAAAGGGCTTGTACAGAACTTTAATATGGCTGAAACTCCACATAGTAAGTCAGATAATGTTAACACAAAAGGACTTTGGATCTTACATGTGCCAAATTAGCAAGTTTGGGGACTTGTGTAAACAGTAACTGGTGGGAGGATGTGAAGGCTTTTCTCCCCCTTAGCCAATGAGTAAGTTACAAACACACGGCCTACTTTCACTGCAGGTAGATGATTAATCTGTTAAAGAAAAATTCTTTATGTCCAAATGTGTTGAAAATGAGAAAGTGGTATTGAAAAGGTTTCCTCAGAGCTGAACAAACATGGGAAGATGTCCAGTTTTGGACAAAGTTGGTGTACTATGTGTTTTTTCCTCAAGCTTTTAGGTATGAATATATAAAACAAAAGAACACGTAAAAGTAAATTTAGGGCAAGTAAGAACATCCCCAAAAATTGTCATACAAAGTTATGTATTTATAAGGTTGTTTTATTATCGTGTATTATAGACTCATTGAACATTAACTACAAACTACTATGAAACTGAGATGGGTATTCAGTAATTGCCGTACCATTGAGGAAACCCCGGTAAACTTTGAGGATCCAGAAAAAGAAATTCAAACAACGGCAGGGGAAGTTTTAACAATAACACCATAAGGAATGTATTGCAACCTTGGTGTAAACTTAACCAGAGCTTTAAACATAAGAACTCCATAGACTTTAATGGTCCTGGTTAAGTTTACACTAGGGTTAGAATAAGGCCCTAAGATTTTAAATAAATAGCTGCTTTAAAAAATATGTACTTAAAATGATTCTCAGGGGGCGTGACCAGCTGCGAGTGAGGAAGGACGTGTGTCCTGTGGAGCTCCAACCCGTCCTTCTCGTCTGTGGGTCCTTAGACACCTTTTTCCTGCGGAGATCTATGAACCAGGATGCCCAGGGTGACCGGCCACCGGGGGTGAGTTTTCCGGGGCCATTTTGCCCCCCCCCACCGGACCAGAGACTACCATTTACCGACTGTTTATTGGCTGACTGTGGCTGCCGGCAGCCATTTTAAGGCCTAGCCTGCGGCACCAGATGACTCCTTGCTGCTCCTCCCCACGGGTTGTTTCAGCTGAGCACGTGCAGTGTACTATGGAGACGGAGGGCCCACGTCTCCTGCCTGCTGCAGGGGATGTATTGCAGCCGCCAGGCGTAGCTGGTGTGATCCGGCATCGGGTCATCCCCCCATCTCAACCTGAAGTGAAAATGTCAGCGGTGGCAGGCTTGGAGGCCTGCATGGCGCTGTTGGTGTGGGATGACCTGAGCCCACTCACGAGGGGGACCTGGCACCAGATGATGGCGATCTTGTACAGTTGCAGAGGTACACCGGCTCCCCGAATGGATGAGACCTTACCTGCCCGTGATGAGGAACCCTGGAGATCGCTGCCGAGGGAATGCTGTGCGGGACTGGTGACCTGGACGCCGTGCCGCTGTTCGTCCTTCTGCCTTCAGAATCGACCCCGGAGTTGCACGGAGGAGACCCGCTGCAGCCTGCTGAGGATATCGCCCACCGCGTGCACCCCCGGGAAAACAGATGGTACAGCGGCTTGGGAGGCTGTTTGCTGGTGGGCTGATGTTTCCATCCTGGCCCTGCGACATGGCCCCCGTTGCGAGTGGAGTGGCCTGGGGGATGCGTGCCTGTCGCGACCTCTGGAAGGTGCCTTGGCCTGACGGGGGTGTACTCCCAGCATTTTTTATTGACACGGGCTGAAGAGGACCGTTGCATTTCTGCCCTGATACAGGCCCATTCTCAGTTGCTGCGACCTCCCTCGCGGCGTTTCTCCCTTTCCCATCCCCATTGAGGGGTATCCTTTTATTTATGTGACCCCCCCCCCCACACTTTTGCCGTGTGTTTTCGGCGGAGTCTTCCACTTTCTTGGAGACACTTATTTTTGAGACTCTTTAGTGTTCTTTTACACTCAGTAAAATACATCAAAAGTGTCTTTAACAGTTAACAGGATTTTGTGACTTTTCTTGCTTCCTGCCGAGTTTTTCTCTCACAGACAGCTGACTCATACAGGGTTATTCAAAAAGAATCAAAGTCAGACAAAAGGTGACTTTTCATTCCCTGCACGTCGGGGTGATTCGGCGATCCTATTTCGCCGACCCTGCGGTGTATTCAGCAAGAACTGCAGGGCCCCCATAGTGCATGGAAACCCAACTAGTGATTTTGTAGCACTGTTGAGGAATCGCGGAGGGAGACTAGGAACTATTTGTCACCAGTCTCACTCTGCTCCGAACAAGAGGAAGAGGTGGATTGCGTTGCTCTTTCCACTGCGGGACAAGAGTCGAGTATGGGATTTTAGGTGGGTTTGGTCAGTGTATTAAGTGATTTTCAAGCATGACCATACACGACCAGGTTATATGTAAAAATAAATACAAATAAATATTTCCTTTTTTTTCGTAATGCAGCACTATTGTTCACGTTTCAATTATGACGTGAACAATGATGCTGCACTAACTCACCATCTCATGACAGCACGTGAGAAGGGGATGGCACAATGTGTTATTATGCATTGGTTCATCAAAATCCTAAACAGGCATACTGCTTCAAAGAGCGCTGGGGGCACCTTTGGAACTTTTCCGATTTTTACACCACACAAGGTCAAGTGAGGTGATGTTGGAAAGGATAGAGTCTGGTCTTCCCCGTATGGTGCAATTCCGTGGCCATTCACCAAATATTGCCGAATTGCCAGTGAAATACAGCAACCTTTGGCAGCAGTGTAATCCCCATAGAGAAGTGATGGTTAGTCTATTCAGAGAACACCGAAGAGCACCGAAATGTTATTGAAATGCCCTGGTTTTTGGTGGTTTCATTCAACAGGTTTAATCAGGTGAATTCCATAGGTTTCAATGTTAAAAAATTCCCAGTTTTTATTAAATATTTATTCAACCATTTATTCTTTTCATTTGCAGCAAGAAGTCTAATTATTTTTTCGTATTTTTCGGCTAAATATTTATACCTGATTTTTTTTTTAAAAAAAATGGCAGTTTTTTTTTTCTGTAACAGGACATTTTATTATTCCTAGGACCCTATGTATAATTTTCAGACATTTTCCTGCATTCGTTTTTTTGAAAACGCCTTTTAAAAGTTGCAGTTTTTGGTTTTCACCATTTGGCAGCTTATTGATTTTTTCTGGCGGCTGGTCTGTTCGGCGGGTCATCCGTTTTTTTCAGATCAATTTGACAGTTTTGCGTCAGATCGTCAGATGCATTCGGTAGGTTTTGGTACAATTCTGCAGTTCTTTGGATCGATTCAGCAGCTTTGCTGCAGTTTTTCAATTAATTTGGCGGGTTAATTCGCTGCATTTCAGGGACCCTGCGGTGATTGCTTAATTCACTGCAGGGTCGGCGAATCAAACTTGCCGAAGTGCGTTGAACAAGAGAGCGCCGAAATGTCAGTGACATTTCGGTGCTCTCTGAATAACCCTGATCGTTTGGTTTTGGATACTGAGCAGTACAGTCTTCCGTTTGTCTCGAAGCTCTCTCAAATCAGATAAGATTCATTTAAAATCTTATATGTTGCACCAGTTAACTTTGCCAGGTTTGACCTTCCAAAGCCACACAGTTTTAGATCTCATAATTTTCTATCCTCGATTGCATGTGTATTATGAAATTAACTAAGCACTACATCTCATTTGGAACAGTTATCAATATGTGTGTATGCCATTCCGCAGGTGTTTGTTCTTCATGAAAATCATGCATAACTATCAGGGTTATTCAAAGAGATCCGAATGGCTGCCGAAAGGTAACCGAACGCTGAAATTCAGCGTATGGTTACCATTCCTGGCCATTCGGCCATTCAGAGAGCAGGCAATTTGCCAAATCTTGGCGAATTGCCTGTGCATACTGTGCCTGTTCGGTGCCTGTTCGAGGGCAGTGAAATCCCATAGAGAAGTAATGCTTTGGCTATTCAGAGAACAAAAAACAGCAGTGAAAAGTTCCCGAAATGCCCTGCCATTCGGTAGTTTAATTCGGCAGATTTATTCAGGCGAATCCCATAGGCTTAAATGTTAAAAATATTCCCGTTTTGGGGCGTGGCCTGACCGCGGCGCATGGAGGAAGTGTGAGAGCTGAGCTCCTGCTTCGGGTCCTTTAAAAACAGCGGATTGAACAAGCAAATTGCTCCCCATTCGCCCACTTTTGGGGGCAAAGCAACACTGACCATCATGGCTACCGCTAAAAGAGGGAAAAAAGCTGAAAATCCGAGTTTTTCACGCCGCGCGCTACCTAGCAGAAGGAGGCCGCGGCATCCCAAGATGGCGGCGGTTCCTCTCCGTCTCCTCCATGGGTGGGAGGGACAGACAGTGCCGCGACTATAACTTCTACCCTAGGCTTGGAAATGCTTATGTCCCGAATGGCTGACATGCTTGGGGACCTGTCTGCAACGCTAACAGCACGGCTGGATGCAGTGGCGACGGCTATTCGCAGTGACATTAAGGAGATTGGTGAGAGAACAATAAACTGAAATCAAAGATGGCGGAGTTTGCAGAGTGCCCACAACACTATGGCTGAGCAAGTTGAAACTCTAGAGGAACGAATTAAGGGGACTATGCTTAAATTAACGGACATGGAGGACCGCTCACGCCGCCATAATTTAAAAATACGCGGTATCCCTGATGCTATTACCCCATCGCAACTTACTTCATACGTGACAGACATGTTTCAGACGTTACTCCCAGATGCAACACCTGATTCGTTGCTATTTGACCGCATACATCGGTTACCAAAACCGCCTTCGGCTACGGCGAAGGCCCCGCGTGATGTTATCCTACGCCTGCATTACTTTAAGCCGCGTGAAGATAGATTAAGAGCTTTGCGAGATCCAGAAGCATTGCAACCCGAGTATGGTCTCTACTCATGTGGTAACGTCCGTGGAAGAAGGTGACAAGCTACTCCGGGACTGGGGCTATTGGGAGCGTCCTCCACAACCTGTGCAGTGAGCTTCTTCTCAGCGATTGGATCCGGAATGGCACAAACGCTGAATTTTTATTTTTACTTCCAACTTGGAATACAACTTCTCTATCTACAGTTTATTTCGTTAGGGCTTCCTTTTTCGGACACCCTACGTGGTTTCTTTCACCGGTTCGCCATCTGGCGTTGGCGACCCCCCCCGTGTGGGTTGGAGTGCGGGACGAATTGCTAAAAGGACCTCCCGGTGGGAACTGTGCGGGTCTAGCCTTTTGCACCCCATTCTCCCTCCTCGGCTGAGGAGTTTGAGAAGTGTCTCCGATATTCGGGGCTTCTCACAGGAGATGTACCCCTTGGGTTTGTAAATAATTTTTGGTTTAGGTGTTGTTTGTTTCTGAGCTGCTATTGTATACCACAATGGTTCTTTATTAAACTCAGAATGTTTTTTCCTCTCCCCTACTTTTTGTTTACATCTCAGGAATTGTATTTTTTGGGTGAACGGCCTTCTACCCTCGTCTACGATGTGGATTGTGATAAGAGGACTGCGCTGGCGGACCTCTTTGGAGCCCTTCCCATGATGCACTTTTTTAAAACTACATGAAGATAATAACCTTTAATGTTAAGGGCTTAAATTTGCCCGTTAAAAGGCACTCGATATATCGAGACCTCCGTACCCTGGACGCAGACATCGTATGTCTCCAGGAGACATACTTTCGCCGCTTAGACCATCCCAAATTGTATGCCCCCCAATGTCTGACACAATATCATTCCACGTTTAGATCTAAAGCTAGGGGGGTCACCTTGTTAATTCATAATAGAGTGGCCTTTCAAATGCATTGTATACTTAAAGATTCGAAAGGCCGTTACATTATCTAAGTCTGCACGATAAACTCGAGAGTCTATACTTTGGTTTCGGTTTATGTCCCTAATGCTGCTCAATCTCAATTTCTATCCCAAGTATTGCAAAAGGTAACGGAAGTTGAATCGGGCACTGCCACGCGTAGTTCCCATGAAACTCCTTCCTGGAGATCTAGACAACTCTTGCAAAAATATAATACAGTCATGGCCGAAATTGTTGGCACCCCAGAAATTTTTTCAGAAAATCAAGTATTTCTCACAGAAAAGTATTGCAGTAACACTTGTTTTGCTATACACATGTTTATTCCCTTTGTGTGTATTGGAACAAAACAAAAAAAGGGAGGAAGAAAAGCAAATTGGACATAATGTCACACAAAACTCCAAAAATGGGCTGGACAAAATTCTTGGCACCCTTAGCTTAATATTTGGTTGCACACCCTTTGGAAAAAATAACTGAAATCAGTCGCTTCCTATAACCAACAATAAGCTTCTTACACCTCTCACATGGAATTTTGGACCACTCTTCCTTTGCAAACTGCTCCAGGTCTCTCTTATTGGAAGGGCGCCTTTTCCCAACAGCAATTTTAAGATCTCTCCACAGGTATTCAATGGGATTTAGAGCTGGACTCATTGCTGGCCACTTCAGAACTCTCCAGAGCTTTGTTGCCATCCATTTCTGGGTGCTTTTTGACGTATGTTTGGGGTCATTGTCCTGCTGGAAGACCCAAGATCTCGGACGCAAACCCAGCTTTCTGACACTGGGCGCTACAGTGCGACCCAAAATCCTTTGGTAATCCTCAGATTTCATGATGCCTTGCACACATTCAAGGCACCCAGTGCCAGAGGCAGCAAAACAACCCCAAAACATCATTGAACCTCCACCATATTTCACTGTAGGTACTGTGTTCTTTTCTTTGTAGGCCTCATTCCGTTTTCGGTAAACAGTAGAATGATGTGCTTTACCAAAAAGCTCTATCTTTGTCTCATCCGTCCACAAGACGTTTTCCCAGAAGGATTTTGGCTTACTCAAGTACATTTTGGCAAACTGTAGTCTTGCTTTTTTATGTCTCTGTGTCAGCAGTGGGGTCCTTCTGAGTCTCCTACCATAGTGTTTCATTTCATTTAAATGTCGACGGATAGTTCACGCTTACACTGATGCTCCCTGAGCTTGCAGGACAGCTTGAATTTCTTTGGAACTTGTTTGGGGCTGCTTATCCACCATCCAGACTATCCTGCGTTGCTACCTTTCATCAATTTTTATCTTCCGTCCACGCCCAGAGAGATTAGCTACAGTGCCATGGGTTGCAAACTTCTTGATAGTTTTGCGCACTGTGGACGAAGACAAATCTAGATCTCTGGAGATGGACTTGTAACCTTGAGATTGTTGACATTTTTCCACAATTTTTGTTCTCAAGTCCTCAGACAGTTCTCTTCTCCTCTTTCTGTTGTCCATGCTTAGTGTGGCACACACAAACATACAATGCAAAGACTAAGTGAACCTCTCTCTTTTAATCTGCTTTCAGGTGTGATTTTTATATTGCCCACACCTGTTACTTGCCCCAGGTGAGTTTACAGGAGCATCACATGCTTGAAACAATCTTATTTATCCACAATTTTGAAAGGGTGCCAAGAATTTTGTCCAGCCCATTTTTGGAGTTTTGTGTGACATTATGTCCAATTTGCTTTTTTTCCTCCCTTGTTTTGTTCCAATACACACAAAGGGAATAAACATGTGTATAGCAAAACATGTGTTACTGAAATACTTTTCTGTGAGAAATACTTGATTTTCTGGAAAAACTTCTGGGGTGCCAACAATTTCGGCCATGACTGTATATATGATGCCTAGCGCCTATTGCACCCCTAAGAACGCGATTTTACATTTAGGTCTAGGGTTCATAATTGCTACACGAGAATTGATTACTTTCTTGTTTCGGGTTCAGTCCTTCCATATCTTGTAGACTGTAATATACTGCCTCTCACTTGGTCTGACCATTCTCCAGTGCTGCTGACGATGAGCGATACATATCAAACATATACTAGTCCCCCTTGGCGACTTCAAGACGAACTCTTACGTCATGAACAGACGTGATTAGCTATTCAATTGGTCTTGGAAAACGTTGTTTAAGGAAAATGTGACGCCTGACGTAGGCCGTCTTACAATCTGGCATGCCCACAAGACTGTAGTTCGAGGGGAATGTATAAAATGGGTGACTCATCTTAGAAAACAATACGTGTCACAAAGACTGGAACTACTTACCAGATTGCAAGATCTTGAAATGCAAAATAAAGCAAACCCGTCGACGGAGTTAATAGAGGCTATAGATTCCGTGATGGGTTCACTGAGGGACTTAGAGGTGGAAAGTTATTTTAAAGCACTTACCAGACGTAATGCTACGTATTATGCCCTTTGAAATAAACCTGGTCGGTTTTTGGCTCGCAAATTACGACCCGATAACGTACTACGTAAACACGTTACCCTTAAATCCTCCTCTGGCCTTATATATGACCCTAAAGTTATTGCGAACGAATTCCCCACTTATTAAGAAAATCTGTATAATTTAAACGCAAGTACCACTGTTACGTGTCCCACGATAGCAGCTATAGATACTTACCTAGAGAGGGTTCACCTTCCTTCACTGTCTCCGACGCAAGTAGCTTGTTTATCCTCACCTATTACGTCTGAAGATATCTCGAAGTTCCTCGAACGCTATCAAAAACCTCCCTAAACGGAAAGCCCCAGGCCCTGATGGCCTGACAGGCCTTTATTACTTCACCTTCTCCTCTCAATTAGTGCCTCATTTAGGCACGGGATTTGACCAGGCGCAGGAGAATGGTTCCTTCCCAGTAGACATGTTAAGGGCACACATCATAACTCTTCCTAAACCAGGTAAAACCCCAGACTGTTGTTCTAACTTACGACCTATATCCCTACTAAATGTAGACGTAAATCTGTTCAGCAAATTATTAGCCAACCGACTCCAAAATATTCTCCCTGCTCTGATTGGACACAAATCCCACCTGATCTAATCCAAACGACAAAGTTCCGACAGCACGAAAACATTTATTAATTTGCTCAGTCAAATGAGACGCTTGGAATCCTCCTGTCTGATACTGTCATTGGACGCGGAGAAGGCCTTTGACAGGGTCAGCTGGACTTTTTTGTACCGAGTTTTACATATATTCAGTTTTCCATCCCCCTTTGTGACTGCAATACAAGCTTTGTATGATTCCCCTTCTGCTTAAGTATTGTGCAATGGATTTCTGTCAGAGGAATTTGTCATTACAAATGGGACCAGACAAGGATGTCCTCTTTCGCCGCTTTTATATGCCATGATCTTGGAACCTATGGCACAGGCCATAAGACAAAATGACTCTATTCCAGGGATACAAGTAGGCCCGGTGACATATAAGCTCAATTTATACGCAGATAACATACTTTTAACCCTGACGGACCCTGACGTATCTCTCCCTGCCCTTCAACAGGAACTGGATGGACTTGTATAGCCACGTCTCGTATCACTGGGTAAACATATTAAAGACACGAGCACTCCCAATTAATGTGCCCCATCGTCACTTAGAAGCTCTCCGCGCCAGCTTTAGATTTGACTGGCGAACTGACTATATTGGGTACCTAGGTCTTAACATAGCAACAACTCTAGAAGGCTTGTTTAAATATAATTACGACAGATTATTATCCGAAGTGAAATCTCTATTATGTCAATGGAAACTCCGTGAGGTCTCCTGGTTGGGCAGGATGGTGGCAGTGAAGATGGTGGTACTGCCAAAAATTCTGTATGTTTTACGCACTCTCCCCTTGAAACTACCCACATTCTTTCTAGATACCCTACAATCCCTTATAATGGGTTACATTTGGAATAATAAGCGACCAAGAGTACCTAGAAACTTATTATATTACCGATATAGGGATGGGGGCCTCAATGTTACTCATCTACACAAATATTATTGAGCTACGTGCCTGGCATCACTGGCAGAGCTGGTTCATGCTCATCTAATGCCTCAATGGTTAGTTATAGAACACACCTTCATTCCCAGACATACTCTAGCCGAGCTCTTAATTGTACCTCGGAAGCAGAGACCTTGTCTGCCAGAGATCCTACCCTCCACGATTTTGAATACTAAGGCGTGGGATAGCTACAGTATGTCCACCTGTTTCTGAATTACACCCCTTTGTCGATGGTCACACCGCTTACATCTATGTCATACTTGCTGCCGCACTTTAGGGCACAACCTTGGCTCCGGTACGGAGTTACGCATCTCCACTATCTATTTTCGCTGCCTGCCATCCTGCCCTTCCAATCTTTACAACTGAAATACCAGGTGCCATCCTCGTTGTTTTTATCATATATGCAACTTCTGTCCTACTTTAGATCACATGCAGTTCTTTCTATTTTACGTACCACATTGCCACTCTTCTCGGACACTGAACTATTTTGGCTAGACCCGCATTCCACCTCAAAATCAATTTCATTGTTTATCGACTACTCAATACCCCACCTGAGGCCAGCGCTGGACTTTCCATAACACATGGAAAAAAGATCTCTCCACGACATTTACCCCTTCACAGTGGGCGTTAGCACATATGTTTTCATCTGGAGCCTCAAAATGCGCAACGTTGATTGAAACGCAACGAAAAGTATTAGATTGTTGGTACCTTACACCTTCACGGATATGCCATTTTGCTCCAAATATCTCGGATGTATGCTGGAGGTGTTCGTCGGCCACTGGTTCGAAGGGCCATATCTGGTGGCATTGATTACGCCGCGCTGGAATGAAATTTCTGTCCTTGCATCGGACGTTTTGAGTAGCCCGATACAGTGTGCACCCGAGATCTTACTATTGGGAATGATCCATCTTCCTCGTCAACACCTTAAAATGTTGTTTATTATTGTATCTACGACAATGTTGCTTATTGCTCGGAAATGGAAAACACCTGTTGTCCCGACGCAACGCCAGCTAGTTACTTTACTGGACCAATATCTCCTTTTTGACTCGAAAGCTAACACGGCGTGGGGTTTTCAACCCCAAAGAAAGACCCTGGGATATTCTGGGATATTCATAAGATTTACAAGGCGTGCAAACTGTGACCGTTAAGATATTAGGCTAAGAGTTTGAACTTGTGTGTATATAAGGTTATCAGAGAGATCCTCCAGTGATATATGCCGAAGTGCCGCTATTAGAAACATAGAAAAATGTCGGCAGATAAGAACCTTTCGGCCCATCTAGTCTGCCCAATTACATGGATACTTAACCTGGATTTATCTTTTGTTTAGGATAGCCTTATGCCTATCCCATGCTTGCTTAAATTCAATTACTGTTTTGGCCTCTACCACTTCTACTGGAAGACTGTTCCATGTATCCACCACCCTCTCAGTAAAATAATGCTTCCTGATGTTACTTTTAAACCCTTGCCCCTCTAATCTAAGACTATGTCCTCTTGTTTTGCTATTTTGTTTCCTTTTAAATATACTCCCTTCCTCTACCTTGTGGATTCCCTTTACGTATTTAAATGTTTCTATCATATCTCCTCTGTCTCGTCTTTTTTCCAAGCTGTACATGTTAAGATCATTAAGCCTTTCCTGGTAACTTTTCTCCTTCAAGCCGTACACCATTTTAGTAGCCCTTCTCTGAACTCTCTCTAAGATGTCTATATCCTTCTGGAGATACGGTCTCCAGTACTGCACACAGTACTCCAAGTGAGGTCTCACCAGTGCTCTGTACAGTGGCATGAGCACTTCCCTTTTCCTACTGCTATTCTACTTGTTTCACCTGAGATACCCCCTGTCACGACTTAGCTACGCGCGCTGCTGCGCAGAGACGCCGGGTTAAGCCGCGCACTATCTGTCTATACTAGACCCAGATAATTACGCGCACCTCTCTACCCGTCCCGGCCACACTGCCTCTCACAACAGGCACGTAGAGCGCGATATACTGATCCCAGGATTATAACGCAGCACAAGTCTTCTCCTGAAGCGCAAAATAACTACGTCTCCCACAATCCTGGAACTCACTTTCTTATTCTATTAGTAACGCTGCCACCAGTCCTCACGGACACGATGCGCGTCGCAACCGGAGACGCAGGGCTTAGCAGCCGCACTATCCTAGACTCAGACAGTGACTACAATTCCCACAATTCCCTGCCGTTTCCTGACGACCGCAACACGCAATTTCTTATATATAACCGAGCTTAAGGCAAATAGCAATTCTCCCAATCTCTTAGTTAGCGTGGATTTGATCAGCCAGAGTCAAAACTTAAATATTTTTTGGTTAATTTAGGATAGAAAAAGCAGTGCTTAGTTACATAAAAAATCATAACTAGAATAAATCAATTACTTATACAATACACAGCAAAATATAAAGAAAAAAGGGTTAATCACAGAGCCTTACTTACGACGGAATACCCAGTAACTGGCATCGGTGCCTCCTGGGATCTGGAGATAGAGCATGGACAGATCAGTCCTATTTAGAAGGAATCCCAAGTGATCAGCCCTGAGCCATGCTTGATTCAGAATATATATAGGGCTGGCTTTTTTCTACGTCCAGCCTCCTAGCTGGCAGGGCTTTTGCCTACAATTCCCAGAATGCCCCTCTCTAGAGCATGCTCAGTAGCTTGTCAATTAATCTTTAATTGCCTAAAGGCGTCCCTCTTCCCTCCAGACCCCCCGTGGAGCTCAAGGATGTGCTTCCTGTCTTTGAAGATGGTGTGCCCATCTCTTGGGGCCGACCTGTCTGCCAAGGTGTGATCTCTATGTCAGTGTACAAAAGAAATTCCCTTTTTACAGCTACGTGTTATATCCTCCCCCAAGGGAGAAAGCTAAACATATTGATTACATTACAGCTGTGAACCCAGGGATAAACTTACCAAATGGTCAGACACAAATATGAACATAACTCTATATGGAGGAGATAAACACATATATACAGGCAGACCTTTATATAGAGATAGAAATATAGATCTAGTCTGCCACATCTCCCATACAAATGAAGACGCAGAAAGGAGGCTAACTAACATGCCTCCCACGTGCGTCTTAACACGGGTTTGCCAACGGGTATCTGGCACCTGCACCAGTCGCCGGCGCTATGACAGAGTGGGGGACGCACAGGTGTCCGTGCACTTTGCCCACTAAAGCATGCATTCCCTCTTGCAACCGCATCACACATTGCCCCATGTAGGCCTTTGGCGACTCCACCATTCTTCCCTACCTCTCCCAAACCGGGGGGAGGGGGTCACTCATACTGCACTCACAACATGGCACAGACTCGGGGAAGCCCCTGTGCTTCTGCAGCCCCTCCGGGTGCAGCACGTGTAGCTCACTCTCAGCTCGCATCTCAGTCTTACAGGCAGCAGAATCCTCATAACCTGTAGCCTGCTCTGGAGCCATTCTTACAGCAGGGGGTATGGAGAAACAGGGTGAAGTGCCCCGCTCCCCAGTAAACGTCCCCCCTGCATCTGCCAATGGAGTCAGGCATCGTACCTGCCCCTGGGCAGATGGCTGGGAGGTCACCGGAGCCACACCAGGACCCGCTGCCTCCCCGTCTCTCACTGTCCCCGCACATTCAGAATTTGGGGAACCATACAGATGGGGCACAAGATTCTCCACACTCACCTTGCCCCCCATTGCACACAGTTTCCCCACTTTATCACACAGTTTATCAAGCACGCCTTGCTTCGTAACCGATGAGCATACAGCCGTATGCCACCCTCCTCTACAGGGAGGTTGCTCAGTACCAGATTCCTGTGGTACTGGGAATCTGGTTGGCTTTCCCCCAGGGTAACACTCGTCCACCCCAGGCCCTTCCTCCTGATCACACAGCATGCGCTCGGGGCCACTCGCAGCCTCATACACATGTGACACAGACTGGCATACCACCGTATCCTGCCCATCCAGGATGTTCTGCCCTCCACTCCTTTCACCTGGCACCACCAACCTGGATGGTTCAGGCCCTGGATAACCCTCTGCCACCCTAGGCCTCTCCTTCCAACCACCCAGTATGCCCTCTGCGCCACGCACAGTCTCAGACAACCACGACACAGGCTGGCACGCCACAGTATCCGGCTCATCCCAGGCCTTCCGATGCTCACACCTTCCCTCCAGCACCACCGACCCAGTTGGTTCAGCCCTAAAGGAACCTGCCTTGGTCCTTTGTTCTCCCTCCCAACCGCGTGGCGTCACAGACACACCTGAGTCTGGTCTAGGCAGGCACACCACGGTATCCTGCCACCCCTCCCAGGCCTTCTGATCCACACCATTCTCACGGGGCACTAGAGTCCTGGTTGGTTTAGGCGCAAGCAGACCCGCAGTCATCCCTTGCCCTTGCTCCCAACCATATGGCATCACAGACACACCTGAGTCCGGTCTAGGCAGGCACACCACAGTATCCTGCCACCCTTCCCAGGCATTCTGATCCACACCATCACACGGCAGAGACGGGCCTTGTGCCCTACTCCCCGCCGACCGCCAGCGGGTACCCACTTCCACCATGGGCACCGCGGCCTCCCCACGCATGGGGTCCAGGGAACCAGCTGACTCGGGTGCAGGCGGGCATTCACTCACCCCCTGCCTTCCTTCCCAGTCACACTGCCCCCTCATGCTACCACACAACACCTCAGGCACACCTGGCGCAGGCACAGACTGACTCACTGCCATCCCCTGCCCTCCCGTCCAGGAATCCTGTTGTGCATCCCCACACACAGCCCTCCCCACTGTAGAGCCACTAGTGGGCCTGGGTAAATCCCCAGCATCCCTTTCCAGCACATACTGTGACACCAATTTACCCAAATCCGTGCCCAGCAACACATCGGTAGGAATATTTTCAGACACTCCCACCTCCCTCAGACCTCTCCCCGCTCCCCAGTCCAAATAAACCCGTGCCATTGGCACCGCAGGACGTACCCCACCAAAACCCTTTACTGCTAGAGTCCTGCCAGGAATAAAGTCTGCAGGGCTGACTAACCCTGGACGCACCAAAGTTACTTCAGCCACCGTATCTCGTAAACCCACAGATACCTGAGTCCCGACAATGACTGCTTGCTGGTTCACGTTGGCACTGCCCTCCGATCTGGTCACAAACAGGACAGAGGGTGATGCTGAGGGGTATCCTCCCCCAGCTGTGGATTCAGGTTTCTTCCTCTGCGGGCACGCTGCCAGGAGATGATTGGTACTGTCGCAAATAAAACAGCGGCGGCGCACACTTCTTCCAGGCGAAGAAGGATTCGCTCCCCCCTCCCCAGCAGAGACTGGCACAGAGGGGGGCGCTGCCGCCGTGATGTCGGGGGGTCGTGCCGAGTTGGGCTTCCATCCTGATGATCCTTTGGGGGAACCTCTGCTCTGGTCCACAGACGCTCTGTTGGCCGCATGGAAATCGGCCAGCTCACCAGCTTCCAGGGCCGTCTCGGGTTTGCGATCCAGAAGCCATTCCTGGATCTCAGGTGGGCACAGCTGCACGAACTGTTCTTTGATTAGCAGGTCTTCCAGGGCTTCCAAGGTATCAATCTTCAGCCCCCTGACCCATTGTCGAAATAGGGTGGTCAGGTGTCTCACGACTGCAGAGTAGCTCTCCGCGGCCCGCTTCTGCAAGGACCTGAACTTTTTGCGATATACCTCTGGCGTGAGGTTATAACGTCTCTGCAACGCGGCTTTAATCGCCTCATAGTCCTGGTCGCTCTCAGCCGGTAATTCTGCAAAGGCTTCAAGCGCTGGACCTTTTAGTCCAGGAGTGAGGTACCTGGCCCATTGCTCTTTGGGCAGCTGGTACTGTCGACAAGTCTTTTCAAAACTTCGCAGGAACACATCCAGGTCCCCATCTTTGTCAAGGGTGGGAAAGTTCTCTGCACGAGGTCTGGACGTAGAGAGCTCTGCAGCGCCCGCAGGGGCAGGAGATAATTGCGTTCTGCTTGCCTGTGCCAGAGCGAGCTGATGTGCCCGTTCGGCTTGGCGCTCCGCCGCTTCTCGGTCCGCTTGGCGCGCTGCTGTCTCTTGCGCGGCTCTGCGCTCCGCAGTTTCTCGGTCCGCTTGGAGCGCTGCCGCCTCTTGCTCAGCTCTGCGCTCCGCAGCTGCACGTTCAGCCTCAGCTCGGCGCTCCGCAACTTCGCGTTCAGCTCTGCGCTCCTCTCGCTCTTGGTCCTGCTCGGCTCTGCGCTCCTCTCGCTCTTGGTACTTCAGGATGAGCTGAAGCCGCGTCTGCGAGTCCGCAGAGTCCACATGTTTTAAAACAGTCTGCAAGTAAACATCCAGGGCAGTATCACCCTTGGGCGAAGCACTTGACATTGTCCTTTCCACTGGACTTGCGCTTCCTTCGGCTGGGTCAAGCATGGTACCCTGCTCTGCTGCATCCTGGACTGCTCGCCTCGCCTCATAATCCTCGAGGGCTTGCAACAGTTCATCTTTCTTTTTATCCTTCGGCGAGATATTTTTGTCTCGACATAATTGCTCTAAAGTCTTTTTCGATGATTGTTGCGACATTCTCACTCCAGCCAAATAAAAGATAGAAAAGAAAAACAAAGAAGGGGAAGGGAACTGCTGTGTATTGTGTAAATTCTAATAAATGCACTGAGTTCTGCTCTGGAAATTGGAAAACCAATTTATTTAGTATCTGGATCTATGTTGCTTCACAGATCCAAATACTAACCTGATATCCCACCGCTTGCCTCCAGTTGTCACGACTTAGCTACGCGCGCTGCTGCGCAGAGACGCCGGGTTAAGCCGCGCACTATCTGTCTATACTAGACCCAGATAATTACGCGCACCTCTCTACCCGTCCCGGCCACACTGCCTCTCACAACAGGCACGTAGAGCGCGATATACTGATCCCAGGATTATAACGCAGCACAAGTCTTCTCCTGAAGCGCAAAATAACTACGTCTCCCACAATCCTGGACTCACTTTCTTATTCTATTAGTAACGCTGCCACCAGTCCTCACGGACACGATGCGCGTCGCAACCGGAGACGCAGGCTTAGCAGCCGCACTATCCTAGACTCAGACAGTGACTACAATTCCCACAATTCCCTGCCGTTTCCTGACGACCGCAACACGCAATTTCTTATATATAACCGAGCTTAAGGCAAATAGCAATTCTCCCAATCTCTTAGTTAGCGTGGATTTGATCAGCCAGAGTCAAAACTTAAATATTTTTTGGTTTATTTAGGATAGAAAAAGCAGTGCTTAGTTACATAAAAAATCATAACTAGAATAAATCAATTACTTATACAATACACAGCAAAATATAAAGAAAAAAGGGTTAATCACAGAGCCTTACTTACGACGGAATACCCAGTAACTGGCATCAGTGCCTCCTGGGATCTGGAGATAGAGCATGGACAGATCAGTCCTATTTAGAAGGAATCCCAAGTGATCAGCCCTGAGCCATGCTTGATTCAGAATATATAGGGCTGGCTTTTTTCTACGTCCAGCCTCCTAGCTGGCAGGGCTTTTGCCTACAATTCCCAGAATGCCCCTCTCTAGAGCATGCTCAGTAGCTTGTCAATTAATCTTTAATTGCCTAAAGGCGTCCCTCTTCCCTCCAGACCCCCCGTGGAGCTCAAGGATGTGCTTCCTGTCTTTGAAGATGGTGTGCCCATCTCTTGGGGCCGACCTGTCTGCCAAGGTGTGATCTCTATGTCAGTGTACAAAAGAAATTCCCTTTTACAGCTACGTGTTATATCCTCCCCCCAAGGGAGAAAGCTAAACATATTGATTACATTACAGCTGTGAACCCAGGGATAAACTTACCAAATGGTCAGACACAAATATGAACATAACTCTATATGGAGGAGATAAACACATATATACAGGCAGACCTTTATATAGAGATAGAAATATAGATCTAGTCTGCCACACCCCCTCCCTTATCTTATGTGTTTCTTTTATTACTTAATTTGTATGGTTTCCTTGAAAAATGTCGGAGAGGTACTGCTGCATTCGTATCTGTCTTTGAATGGTTGACAAGATGGATGCTTACTGTTACTGTATCTTGGTTAAAGTGATGTTGACATGGCTCCCTCTCAATAAAATATTTTAACAAAAAAAATTCCCGTTTTAATTCAATATCTAATAAATCATTGATTAGAATATTCTGCAGTAAAAAGTCTCTTTATTTTTAGATTTTTTTGGGATATTTTAAGCATTTTTCGGGATTTTTTTACCAAAAAAGTTTTGCCGTTTTTAAAAAAAATAAATTAAATAGTTTTTTTCTTTTTTCTGTCACAGCCCTTTTTATTATCATTCATTGGACCTCATATGTAAATTTTCGCTCAGTAGTTTCTTTGCAAACAGCGTTTCACTTTTCAAACATTCAAGCGGACTGTTTTTTTTTTTTTCTTCAACTCCTTCGTCTGCGGTGTCGGCTTTTTCCGGCGGCTGCGCTGCGTGTGATCAGCTCCTGCTCGGATTTTCCCGGCAGGGTCAATCCAGATGTTTTTGCAGGTTTCGGTGTGCCTTCGTCGGGTTTTGCGGTGAGTTTTTGGCGGCTTTTCCCTGCGCTCATTCTGAATACACCGCAGGGTCGCCGAAATGGGATTGCCAAATCGTGACGAATTGAAGAGAACGAAAAGTCACCGAACGTGCGGTGACTTTTCAATTCTCTTTGAATAACCCTGTATACTTTTGCTCGAGAGACTACACGTAAACCTTTGTGACTATTTCATTATGATTGCAATATTCTTTGAATAATTATTATTCATACTTATAAAAGGCCAATTTTTTTCCTATTACAGTAGATGTACTCATGAGCCTCTAGTCTAGATGAACATTTTTGTGGCATTGCTCTCTAGTGAAAATTGCCCGGAATATGATCAATTATAGGTAATGTATTGTATATCCGTAGACTCTTACCAGACCTTCTATTCATCTAAAAAAATCTGACACTGCCAAATAACATAACAAAACCTTGTAATGTTGTTGGCCATCGGCCAATAGACAACAACAAGCTGTTGCTAAGTTCATTATAGCAGGTAATGGACATCTGCACCACCATTCAACTCACTGTCTGTGAATTATAATTATACGACGACCACTTGAGTTTTCTTCTGCCATGTGTTCATTGAGATTAGATTGTAAACAATGCAGAGCCTGTTATTTATGCTACACCAGGCATCCATGCACCAACATGCCACAAACAATGGACGCAAGCACTCTGATGGGCATTTCTAATAACGAACAATAAGACAATTACACTTTACATGTGTAAACTGCAAGTACCCTGGGACACAGCAAGGTCTCCTGGAGTTGCTTAATTACAATACCACCATCCTCAGCAAATGAATATGACACACATAGGATAAAAAAATCTGTTATAGGGATTACCTCCGGTCTTGAGTGCCCATTTTAATGACATTAAGACACCCAGGTTTATGATTCTTGTTCATTAAGCATCTTTTAAGTTTTTTTCTCACTGTTCACTGGTCTTGTTGTCACCCTTCATTCTTGTTCTTATTCCCCACTACTTCCCAAATCCGGTCTCATTTATCATAATCCAATACCACCCACCTTATTTCCAAATCACCCACTCTAGATCCATACCATCACATTTTTTTATCATAAAAAGTTGTTTTAAAGAAAGGTTCACAATGAAGTAAAAACAGAGCCGTATTTTGTATGAGCAATCAATTAGTGAGTTATACATCATAAGATGACATCAAGGCTAATCTAATATATTTAAGATGCGGTCACATGAGCGCACTTGGCTGTCCGTCGTAGCTTTTTAAAAGAGTCAATGAAGTACAACACACTAAGCACGTGCACACTTGTTCATGCACAGGCAATGCACGTTGCAAAGCATGCCGAAATGGCGTCGTTTGGACCCCCTGATCACTTGAACCCTGTAACATAGGATAACCATTTAGGTGTCATTGGAAAGGTCAGATCCTAGCCTTTCCAATGTTGCCACAAATGACCAGATAATCTGTAAAAATAGGAGGAAAATAAAAGAATTTACTTAAAGAGGCAGTATTGTTAACTTTTCAATAATAAGGAATAATATTACTGCTCTCATTGCTGCACTACCTTCTCATTTCCCATAGCAGCAAAGGGATGGAAAAGTACATTATCATGCATTGTTTCATAGAAAACGTAAAGGGCTTTTCAATGAGAGCCAAACTTGCCACTGAATTGCACTGAATGAATTAATTTCACCATACGTTGCAATTTTGTGGCAGTTCGTCTATTCAGAAGCTGTCAATTACCAGCAAAATAAGGTGCAGATCACTGCAATTCGGTGTAGGTGAAATTGTCCCATAAAGATGTAATGGTTATTTATTCATAGAATGCCGAACTGCACTGAAATTTCAGCTAAAAGCCCAGATTTTCAGTGGTTCATGCGACAGGTTTAAACAGACAAATCCCATAGGCTTCAATGTGTAAAAAAAAAAATTTGTTTTTATAAAGTTTTTGAGTCAACGGTTTCTGCTTTTCATTTGCAGCGAAAAGTATCAGGGTTATCCAAAGAGATTCGAAAAGTCACCGCACGTTCGGTTACTTTTCGTTCTCTTCAATTCGGTTCCTTTTGCCGATTGCATTTCGGTGACCCTGCGGTGTATTCAGCAAACAGCACAGGGTCCCCGAATTGCAGGGAAAAGCTACCGAAAACCTGACGAACACTAACCGAATGCATGCTGAAAACAAGCAAAAACATCTGGATTAACCTTTGAACAGGAGCCGAACATGAGCCGAATCACACAGAGCCGAAGCAGCTGTGACGTAGAGGAGGCAGTGAATAAATTAGAAAAACCATTTGTATGAATCTGGGAAAATGAAACGCTGTTTGCAAAGAAACTACTGAGCGAAAATGTCTGAAATTTTCACAGGAGGTCCAGGGAATGATACTAAAGAGGGCTGTTACAAAAAAAATAAGCAAACTGAAAAAAAAAAAAAAAAAAAAAAAAAATCGGACTTTTAAATTTTTTTTAAAAAATTCAGAAAAATGCTTAAAGTATCCTAAAAAATCTATAAATAAAGAGACTTTTTGCTGCAGAATTTTATAATGAACGGTTTATTAGATATTGAATTAAAACGGGAATATTTTTAACATTGAAGCCTATGGGATTCTCCTGAATAAATTTGCCGAATGAAACCACCGAATGGCTGGGCATTTCGGGAACCTTTCACTGCTGGTTTGTGTTCTCTGAATAGCCGAAGCAGTGCTTTTTCATGGGGATTCACTGCCCTCGAACAGGCACCGTATGTGCAGGCAATTCGCCAGGATTTGGCGAATTGCCTGCTCTCTGGATAGCCGAATGGCCAGGAAAGGTAACCGAAGGCTGATTTTCAGCGTTCGGTTACCTTTCTCAAGCAATTCGAATCTCTTTGGATAACCCTGTATGTGTTTTTATTTTTTAGAACTTTTTTAGGTATTTTTCTGTATTTCTTAGACAAAGGTTTTGATTCCCATTTTTTTTAATGGCGATTTCTTTATTCTGTAACAGTCTATTTTATTATGTTCTTATAGGTCCTTTTTATATTATTTCCATGCCTTTTTATTGTTTTAAACACCTTTTTTAAAATGGCAGAGTTCTGGGTTGTTGTTTTTTTTTGTTACCCATTCAGCGGCGGTCGGTCAGATCAGCGGATCGTCTGCAGCAGTGTTCGACGGTCTGATCGTTGGCATTTGGCAGATCCCATTCAGCTCACTTCGAGGACCCTGCTGTGAATACCGAATTCACTGATGAGACAGCGAACTGAAATTTCAATGCTCTCTTACTAACACTTTTAATCTGCTGTGATGAACGCAGGGGGTCCTTTGGGCCCCTGCATCTCCATTCTGTATTCCCCACAAGGTCAAGTGAAGTGTCAGGGCCATATTACATAGTTGGTGCTAACTTAACCAGAGCTGTTGTAAACTTAAAACCTCCATAGGCTGTAATGGCTCTGGGAAGTTTACAACAGCTCTGGTTAAGTTAGCACCAACTATGTAATATGGCCCAGGGCGTCTGGCCTTTCCTATGATATCAAGCATGGTCATATAATGTGTAAAAATAAACAATTGCAAAACGGGAGGGATGCAGACTGGGGGCAGTAATAAGGGGGCCTCACCTCTCCTGTAGCTTAGTGGGATGGGATCTCTCTCTGCAAACCTGCGGCTACTGATTAGAGCTCTGCATGCTTCTAACCGGCACAAGTATGTTGCACTCACAGCTCAGGAAACCATGCCCACGGCTCTCTAACTCTTCCGGAGCCCTGCATCACGTGACACATCAGCCCAGAAGCTGAGTGTGGCTGCTCCATCCTCACTATGGGATGGAAGGGAGCCTTGGGGTTGTTAATATATTTTTTTTGGGGTGGTGGTGACAATTGCTGCTGGACCTTTCAGTTCCCCCTGCCCAAGCTGGGTGGTGTCACCAGAGCGCCTTCTCCATGATGCCCTACTGCTTCCTTCTGTTGGACAATTGCCACCACTATATTGGATGCCCTAGGGCTGGTGTAGTGTGAAACAGGGGTTTTATGAATTTGGAGGGTTCCCAATGTCCTGGGGGAAATGGGGTCTACTCACAGGATTCAGAGCGTGAGTCCCCCACCTCAGACCCAGGGCATCTTAAGAAAGAAAGAGGTGTCTTATAGGATAACCACGAATATGAGAGGGAGGGACCTTACATCCTACAGGAGAACACAAAGGGTTATAAAGAGAGGGGGGAGAAGAGGCAAATACTGTGGATACTCGAGTATACCGCTAGATTTTGGTGACAAAAATTGACCTTAAAATTGGAGGGGTGTCGTTATATTCGAGACATCTGCATTGCGTGTAACAAAAACACCAAAAAATAAACGTGCCTTGCTCTGGATCCCAAGTCTCCCAGAAGTTCTGGTAGTCTTACTGAAGTGAATGCGAGCTCCCTGATGCTTATAAACACTCCCAGATTTGGGAGAGGTGGGACCCATCACGGCCAGAGGGCACGCTCGGTTTAAGCCAATCATTAACCTCGCTCACCTCTGCCGGCCATCTAATCACTAGTAAAGAAGACAGGTGGCCGGTGGCTTCATACTTGGTAACAACTGCAAATCATTCTAGAGCAGAACACCCTGGCCTGAGGGGTAGCCTGACTGTGTTAAGAGAACCTGGAAGGATTTTGTTTACCGGTACAGTAAAATTTTGTTCCTCGCGCTCTATTCAAGTCTTGAGTATTCTCTCATTTCCATAATAAATCTCTATCCATCGCGTTATCTTCGGGTCGCACCAGTGCTGTATCTTGGCCTAGGCTGACAAGGCCTAGGCCTAGGGCGGCAGTTTCCAGTGAGGCGGCAAAAACAGCAGCTACTATGTGTCAATCTAGCCGGGGAGCCCAGGCAGCAGTGGTTTGTTAACCCTTTAAGGACCTAGGGTCTTTAAAGTCAATGCATTTATGACGGAACAGTTTTGTCATTCGTCCTTAAGGGTTAATAGGCAGCAGAGGCCTTGTTATCTTTTGTCTGGCTATCCATCATGAGTCTGACACCTCCTGGTGTCTCCTTGCAGGGTCTGGTCAGTTTATTAACCCAGTTAAAGGGAGAGAGTTTTTCATTCTTACTAAAAACATTTTCTTAAAACTTCATTAATGAAAAAACTTCAAAAAAAGAGTTATAAAATAAGGGGGAGAAGGCTATTAAACTAGATCTTAATTAATACTCCACCTTGTAACAGTTACAAGCATTTATAAAGCGCCAACAAATTCCTTAGCGCTGTACAATGGGAGAGACAGAATAACAAATATACGTATATGTTACACACACGGAACAGAAGGAGGAAGGACCCTGCTCAAAAGCTTACAATCAAGAGGAGAGGGGTGACACACTAGATGAGGCAACATAACACAAGAGAAATCTATATGAGGATCCATAACCCGTTCTTTAAAAATACTTCCAAATTGTATGGTCATTTTAAGAGTGCAAAAAATAGCTGTATACGACACGTGTCTCCTGCACTATCCAAAAACTGCTGGTTTCAAAACCTAATAATACTATAACCTAATCGCCTAGTATCCTATTATAGTTTTTTTGCGGTTTTACTTAATATGTGTGTAGCGCTCACTCCCGGAGGAGCCGCTGAATTTGAACCTCGGGTCAGTCTCCCCGCACTAGGGAATAAATATACTCCAGCACCGTTGTGGATTTTATAAATTATATAGTTTACTGAATAAACTGGCATATAAAGAGTAACACGGTATACGTATATATATTTACAGTAGTTCGTAATGCGAGAAACGCGTAGCGTAAAAGGAAAAAAGGAATTTTAACCCCTTCATGGTTGGAGTGTGAGTCCCGTACAGGTTATGTCCCAAGAAATGTAAGTGTATGTGTGTATTGGTACCCGGGTACAATATTCAACTGGCCAGTGAATTATTTATGAGGTATCTTCGACTAGTCACGTTGGGGCCCTGTAGGTTTTGAACAAAACTGCAGCGTGCTTTAGTACTTTACAGTGGCGGGGAAGGCCTCTCACCCATCCGCCAGATACTCTGCGCTCAGCTCGACCCAGGACGTCTCTCCGCTCGATTTTGACTGGGATTCTCTGTCACCGGATCCGCTGTCTTGCTTGTCTGTATCTGCCACAAGATGTCCAGCTCACAGCCTGCACTCCCTGTTAGATCGTCTGCGGTCTCCTAACTCGGGGTCCTTCAGCTTACTCTGTATCTGTGTAGGGTTACTAGCGGTGGATCACTGGGTCTTCGTCCAATGGGAAGGGAAAACCGATCTCCAGCTCTGCTGGGCCGCACCTGCGCTCTGGCCTGGTCGCGATCACTATCTCCTGCACTTGCGTCTTGCTCCTCTCACTCCTCTGCGCGCTCTGACGGCTCTCTCCACGAGGCTGCGGATGTCAGTGTCTCTTTCCCACCCACTTCCTGTTCCCGCCCGCAAAGCATGCTGGAAAATGTAGTCCCAATGTCTTACATTGCGCTTGTCTCCCTCTGGTGGCCAAAAACAAGTACTACCACGACAGTGAATTAAAACCAGCGCTACATGTGTAACACAGACGGAAGTGAATCCCAGACACTCTGTATTGTGTAACACAGACATAAGTAAATCCCAGACTCCTTGTATTGTGTCCTCTCTGTGTATTATTATGTATAATACAGAAGTCATCTGTAAATTTGGAGGGGACCCAAAAGTTTCCTAAACTTGTTGGCAGGCCTCTACATGCAGCCTGTACTGCACTAAGTGGATGATGGCCGCTGCATTACAGCAACAGCCATCTTTAAAACCAGAAAGTGTCTGGCTGTTTAAACAGGAGGTGCGGCCTTGAAAGGAAGGAGTGTGTCCAATTTAATTTAGGGGGTGCACGAGTTTAGTCAGGCCTAAGGCAGCACAAAACCTAAATACACCACTGGGTCGCACTTTACTCGAGTATCTACGGTAAGAGGCCAGTACGGTGCCTGTTCGACAGCAGTAAAATCCTCCATAGGGAAGCAATGGTCTTTACCCATTACACCTTGTACAGCGCTGCGGAATGTGTTGGTGCTTAATAAATAATAATAATGGTTTATCTATTCAGAGAAAACAGAACAGCAGAGAAATGTCATTGAAATGCCCTGATGTTCAGTGGTTTCACACGGCAGGATTAATCAGGCGAACCCCATAGGCCTCAATGTTAAAAATATTCCCGTTTTAATACAATATCTAATGAACCGTTTATTATTTTAACCCTTTCGCTGCTGAGGCTTTTCCCGCCCCTGTGCTGAGGTCATTTTTTACCTGTTTTGCGCATCATGTTTAAACGTGTTTTGAAGGCTTATTTTAGTATATGACATCGACATATTATATATCGTTCTTTCCGTCAGACTCGGTAGATTCATAATATGTCATTATTATATGTATACGTTATGTCATGTTTGTATATTATAACAAAAAATGCAATAAAATATGTATTTTCAATAATTTACAGCGTGTAAAGTGTTTTTTTCCACATTTTAACATGCGAGCAATTGCGGTTATATTTTGTATGGGGTGCGCTTGTTAAAAAAATTAGAGATGGGGTCTCGTTACATTTTTTTTGGGGAAAATGACACCATTTTTAACAAACGCACCGCATACAAAAATCGTTAATGCAGCATTATTGTTCACATTATAATTGAAATGGGAACAATATTGCTGCATTAACAAAACAAAAAACAAAAAAAAAAAAAAAAGTGTTTATTTTTTTTTTAATTTTTTTTTATTTTTTTTTTTTATTTTTATTTTTATTTTTTTTTTACATTTTTTTTCACTTTCGTGTTTGGTATCGTTGGAACGGCCATGCTCTGGCCGATCCAACGATATCAAAATTTAACCCCTAACTGCCACGGATCGGGAGATAGGGAGTTCATTGGAACTCCCTATCTCCACACTTCGTGGCAGTTAGGGGTTAATGCTAGGACTGGCGTCATCGTGCTGCGCACGATGACGCCAGTCCTCTGGGGAGTTCCCGGAAGCTTGGCCGACATCCAAGATGTCGGCCAGCTCCCGGGAAGGATCGCAAATCGGCGCTTTTCAGCGCCGATTTGCGATCCAGCTCCCCAGGGGTTAATGCCAGGCATCATTTGGAAGGGCAGGCTGTGCCCTTCCAAATGATGCCTGGGTTAAGCCCCTGTGATCCGCCGATCGGGAGGGAGAGAGGTCCGAAGGACCTCCCCCCCCTCCCTTTCAGGCGCCTCCTCCGCACATGCGGGGGGGGCGCCTGAATTATGTGTCATCGCGGGGCGCGATGACACATAATGCTGGCGGCCACTGCTCGGATGCCGGGCTGACATCCAGGATGTCAGCCCGCACCGGAGGGCCAGCGATCGGCCGGTACCCGGCCGAACGCTGACCCCAATGCGAGGACGCGCTCAGCGCGTCCTCCGCATACCAGGGGCAATGCTGAGGACGCGCTGAGCGCGTCCTTAGCATTGAAGTGGTTAAAGTCTTTTTATTTATAGATTTTTTTAGGATCTTTTAGGCATTTTTTGGCAAAAATTTCTGTTTTTATTTTTTAAATCGTTCCTTTTTTTTGTAACAGACTTTTTTATTATCATTCATAGGACCTTATATGTAAATTCCAGAAATTCTCGTTTAGTAGTTTTTTTTCCAAACAGCGTTTCAATTTTGAATATTTCAAGCGTACGTTTTTTTTTTTTACCCTATTCGTCAGCTTGTCGGCTTTCTCCGGCGGCTGTTCTGCGCTGTGATCGGCGGCTCGATAGCTTTTTTCGGGTGTTCGGCGATGTTTATCCGGCAATTCTGGTGGGTGTTCGTCGGGTTTGTGGCAGGTTTTCCCTGCACTCCGGGGACCTTGCAGTGAATGTTGAATTCACTGCAGGGTGGGGAACTTTGATTTCCCGAAGTACAGGGAACTGCGGGGAACGAGAGAGCACCGAAATGTCGGCAACGTTTCAGTGCTCTCTGAATAACCCTTTATGTATGTCATGATTCACTTCAGTTTTTCACATCTCAGCTCCATATGTGGCGTAGGTACATCGATGATGTTCTGATCATCTGGGATGGCACCGTTGAGAAATTCTTGCAGTTTTGTGAACTTCTAAACACGAATGATCTGAATCTTAAATTGACAGTTGAATTTCAGGAAGCCTTTCTGAATTTTCTAGATCTAACTATTAAAAAGAATAACACCTGTCTTGAAACAATGGTGTTCAGAAAACCGACTGCAACAATCTCCTACATTGGAACAGTTTTCATCCAAAATCTCTAATATCAGGTATACCCGTTGGCCAATACCTACGACACAGGCGGACCTTGTCCAATCTAACCGAATTTGTTGCCAAATCAGCTAAATTAAGAACACGGTTTTGTAACCAGGGCTACCCAAATAGTGTACTAAAAAGGGCGTGTCATCAAGCTCTAAGTGAAGATAGGACACAACTTTTGGGTGAAAGAAATATACAACCTAATGATAAACAGATCAGACTCATTGCGAGCTACGATATAGCTAATATAGAGGTCAGAAAGATACTGGATACATACTGGCCCATTCTTCGGGCGGATCTAAATCTGGCACAAGTTATTACTACCAAGGCTTCATGCACCTACAAAAACGGTCCTAGTCAGAAGGACAAATTAGGTCATAATCATCTGTCCCCCCTTCAGAATGGGAAAAAGGGGAATTGGTTACCCAAATTGAGCCCAGGCACACACAAGTACAGGGCATGTGTGGCCTGCAGATTTATCCATCAAGTAACCACACATAAGAAACAATTTCAGATGACTCATTTACCTGCAAAATAACAGGGGTCATGTACCTGTTGATTTGCTCATGTGGAAAGCTATATGTTATGTAGGTAAAACGATATGCAGGCTAAAGTTGCAAACAATGGAACATGTAAGATCTGTCAGATATCCCAAGGACTCGCACCGTAAAACGCCCAAACACAGAAATCCCATGATTTCCTATGGGGCCCGTTCACACCTGGGTGTTTTACGGCACGTTCCTACGCGCTGTAAAACGCCCTACGCCCCAAGAAGTACAGGAGCTTCTTTGGGGCGTATTACAGCGCGTTCGCGGCCATAGACATGAACATGCTTTTATCGGCGTTTGCGCGTTTTCATTATTTAAAACGCGCGTATGAACACTGGGTTCAAACGCCTGGAAAAAACGAGCATATGAAATACGCTCAGGTGTGAACCCAGCGTTAACAAGTTTCACTTCCAATGTGCAATCTGCTGTTCTCGCTGACCTAAAGAATTCCAATTTTGCAAGAAGATATAGGGCTTAAACTCCAAGCCAGGTGTAAACCTCCCAGTGTCATTAAAGTCTATGGAGTAGGCAAGACTGCCAGAGCTAAGTTTAACACTGCCTTGGAGTGACAAAACTAACATAATCAGCTGGTTTGCCTAATTCCACACACAAAAAAAGTGATCAGTAGGATTTTGATAACTGAAACCACACCAGATAGGCCAAGACAAGTTCTTTCTCACCATTCATATGACTGCACTTTCATTGCTTTTAAGATGCTGTCCCAGGTCTGTGTTTCTTACAGATGAGTTTACATTCAGTGTGCGGGTTATACCTGTTAACATTACATTGTTTTTATTTATTTGCAATTGCTGACCTATGGACATTCAAATCAAACTGAAAACAGGTATACAGTTGGTTACTCACCAGTTCTCACTGTGACTGTCACACTTCGTCAGGGTCTGGCTCCCCTCATACCCTGCGCCGAGCTCACCTCCCTTGGAGCGTTCCGGGTGGCCACCGTGTTCCCTGCCCAACGACAGGCTCGACAGTCTTCTCAATGTGTGTCATTCGGCCGCAGCTCTCCCCACCTGCTGCGGGCGGGGGTCCTCGTTCACATCTGCAGTGGATGCCCAGTCCAGCTCCAGTGCGGCCGTGTGTCACTCAGGAAGATGCGGGGCTTCGGCATCCACGTCATGTAATCCACTAGTTTTCACTGGTGACGCCTTGGACTCTATTCACCACCTTTGGTGGAGTTAGTGGGGAGGAAGGACTTGACAGCTGGGGAGGGAATGGGCCTCCCTGGGCGTCCTATTTAAACCCTTCACTCCCAAGGAGAGGTGCTCAGATGTTCTGTGCCCCTCTCCTGGTACTTCCAGCTATCTAGTGATTACCTGTCCTTCCAAGCTCCCTCCCCATTCCCTATTGGATTTCCTGGCATTGACCACTGCTTATACCTAACCTTGCTTGAACTCCGCCTACCCCGATCTTGTACCTTGTACAACGACCTGCGTATGCTCTGCCAACCTCTGTTGTTACGGTCATTGACCTGCCTCAAATTTACCCTTTCCTGGAATTGGAAAATACGATACAGCATCCTGGATTCCAAATCAAGATCTACATCTGACACACTTCAACATTTCTGGTTATTTGCACCATTGTACTTATGTTTTGTCATATCCCTGTATAGGGTACCATTGATCTTTCGTGGAAACCATGTTCTGTTCTGCCCATATATTGTCTCTTAACTTCGATTGTTACTTCTACAAATCATAAAATGTTTAAATACAAGTTTTCTCCAGTGGCAATGCTATCAAAATGTAAAACTTTTCTCAGTTGGTGCACACAAGGTGAGCGGTTTCAAAATCGTGTAAAATTCACTTTACTGAAAATGCTTAACATGTACATCGTTAAAGTAAAAATGTCAATGCTATTGGATTGGAACCGAAGACTTTTGCTGGCAGACTTATACCAAAGGTCTGGTGACATTGAGGCGAAGGCGCAATTTGCACATTTTATGTGCGAGCCTTGGGAGTGCATTTATTAGAAAAGATTAATATTGTTGAAATACTAAAATTAAAAATTGTACAAAAAAAAAAAGGAAATAAACGGAAAATTAGCATCAAACCGATAAGCATACAGTATATAATCCACTAGTTTTCACTGTGAACGTTATAAATCAGCACTTGAGGCCCTATTCCAACCTTGATGGTAACATGAAGGCACCAAGGAGGAGCGGAAAAATAATTGGCATTAACCAATAAAACTTTGCAGCTTCTGGTTACCGGATCAATTCTAACCCAGCCACTGTATTAGCATCTCAAGTCAGAATAGTTTGGGAGCTGCAGAGAGTCATATGCGGTGGCCTCAATTGCTGAATAGCTACTGTACGAAGTGTAATGTGCAAGAAGTAGAAGCACAGCTGGCCAATGAAGGGTTAAAAAGTGTCTATTTTATTAATAAATCACTAGCGTACATATAGTTCGCTGAGATGCGTTTTGGCTACAGAAGCTTTCATCAGTCACTCTGTACTTGAACCCAGGACATACTTGAAAACGAGAGAAATCTCAATGTATCCTTCCTGGTAAAATCCTTTATAAATAAATAAATGTCCATAGAAAATGTGCAAAATAGCGCTCGCTTCATTGGCCGGCTGTGCTTCTACCACTTGCACATTACACTTCATAGCTATTCAGCAATTGAAGATTGGGGAGTCAAGAGGTCCTGGACACCCACCACCGAGGCACATTCACAATACAGGGCTCCTGATTTGGTGAGTGTTACTATTATCTTATTTACACCCATTGAAGCAGTTTTACACTATGGGAGCGCTGTCTCCTTGCACTTCTTGTCGCATTTAATGAGCTGCACCAAAAAAAGCAGAGAAGTGCCACTCTTTATTTGGACAGAGGCACAAAATCCTAGAGATGGGACCTGGTGAATCTCTATAAATTGTGAGTTCCGGTCGTACAGGAGGAGGAGAACCTGTATACTTGAGGTTCTGTACCATTTGTCACCCCCCTTTTTGTTGTTCTCTTTGAGAAACAAATCGAGGGACATGAATTTGAGCACCTTATATGGAAAAAGGAAATCTGTAAACTTAGGCGCCACCTGGTGGTGTTGGAGAGGTAGTGTGCCTTTTAACTTCAATTCAGAGAAGTAAAAAAAAGGCATAAAATCAAACATAAAATATAGCATAAAAATCAATAAATATAAAAATTAGCACCTTGTACGGTGTTTGTGTCTCTGTGAATGTGTCTCTAAGGACAAAGTCTCTGTGCGGCCTCTTTCAAGTGCCAGTGTTGGTGTGTGTGGGGGGGGGAAATCTTTTTCTTTTACCCCTCTGCGGTCAGCGGCCTCTCACATCCACTTGGTGGTATATCCCTTTCCACCTTTGTGATACAGAATGAAGAGAAAATGTGGCAGAGTTGGCGCTTCAGATGCTCTGGCGGTGGTATATTCGCAGGATCTGTGCTTGCTTCTGGGGTCCTCTGTAGCCCTTAGAAGCAAAAATCATATATGGCGTAGCACAGTTTAAAATAAAAGTGCAAATGTACCATAATTTATGATACTCACGTTTACTGGTGTCTCAGAGCTCAGACACCAGATTTGAAGGCAGCCAGTGATATTATCTAGGTGCACCGGATCACCTATCAGCCTCAGCCACCTCCTTGGTAAATGTGAATGAGCCAGGACCCAAATAGGATAAAAACGTGGTGGTTTTATTAAAACTAATAGTAAAAGTATAAAATATAAATTACCAGTACACGTTTCGCCAAATCTGGTGTCTGAGCTCTGAGACACCAGTAAACGTGAGTATCATAAATTATGGTACATTTGCACTTTTATTTTAAACTGTGCTACACCATATATGATTTTTGCTTCTAAGGGCTACAGAGGACCCCAGGAGCAAGCACAGATCCTGCAAACATATCACCACCAGAGCATCTGAAGCGCCAACTCTGCCACATTTTCTCTTCATTATGAATACGAGCACCTGCACTCTCTGGTGGATCACTAACACATGAGTAGTTTTATTGACTTTACCACTACCATTTTTATTCCATTTTTTTACCTTAATGAACTACCATTGGTACACCGCTTTCTACAGCCACAAGTTACTATCATCACGGTTTACTGCACTGTTCGATGCGCTTTATGGACTTTTTTGCATGATTCCTTATAGGACACATATTTTGGTTGTTTTCTTTGTGCTTTTATATCCATTTCAGGCAGCATTGCATTTATTGTTTATCTGCACTATTCTATTGTTTATATTGTTCATCTCATTAGAGACGCATGATTTTGCGCCGGCACTGTTGCGCCTTTATCACATAGCATAGGCTAAAGGTTGTGAATTCACAACTGTATGCATTTCAAAAAGGGTGAGAATTTAAAATTTTACATTTTTGAATTGTATGGATTTTTTTAACATAAAAAGGACTGATGAAGTTGCATGATCATTTCTAATGGGAAATGGATGGACTAATTGACCATTTTGGTGGGCACCATGACGGCTGCCTCCACATCCTAACAGTAACAAAAAGACAAATGTATCCAGCCAGGGAGTTCTACACAGTGTGCAAAATAATCATTTACCATTTCTGTTTTACCAAGAAAAGTGACCATTTTATTTAAGAGGCATGTTAAGATTCTTCAGATCCCCACCATCAACAGTTGAAACTTGCAAAGGTTTGAACGAAATAGAGCCCTTGAATAATTCAAGAAGTCAGTAATATACAAAATAAAAATGTATAGGAGGAAATGCAACAGACCTCAAAATGTATCAACACAGTACTGAAGATCACTAGAAAACAGAAAACCATGACACATAAATAAAAAATATACATAATGTAACTCTGGGCTTGACAGGCTTATACCTACATTGGGAGTGAACTACACACAGTTTTAAGAGCCAGGCACGGTTTTGTCGCTCAAACTTAAAATAATCCAGAAATGTAGGCACTACGGATGTCCTGATCCAGTCTTGGGTTGTCTTGTTTCCCACAGGGATCATCTTTAACAAGCCAACCTGACAGAGAAATGTAGGGCCGTGAAATTCCTAGATGGAATTCCAGAGCCTCTGCATTGAATTGCAACATCTTCCCTGTCAGCTCACGGAAGAGAAGACTGAGTGCAGAGGCTGTGAGGTTCCCTTTTGCTAGGGTGCTGTTGATCTGGCCAGGGGACGTGCAATATTGTGTCAGGACTCAGTATTCACCCATGTCAAATACTGCACGATCTGGATCAGATCCGGAGCCCAAAAACTAAGGGAGTTATTCAGAGAGAGGTGAAAACCAGGAGAAAGGCAGGAGAAGAGAACAATCCAGACCAAATAGCCGATTTGGAAAGTGAGATAAATGGGAGAATTTTTCTGGTTTGGCTATTTTGACCTAGAATTTTTCACTTCTCCAGTCATTCTCCTGAGTTTCACCTTTCTCTGAATAACTGTGTGATTGCGACATCCCTAGTAGGTACCAGAGGTGAAGTGCTAGGTGTCAGTTGCTAGATTTGTCAAGCTTGAACGTAATGGATACACCTGCAGTGGTGTACCATATCTCTAGGTGCTATTTACATACATAATATATTAAAAATGAATGGTAGTCCCTTAAAGTCTTTTCCATCTACATGGAACATCCATTCAATTCCAGTGACTGAACCTTGAACTTGAGTCTCCTGAACTTTTGCTGGGTGATCTTTAGCCTTCTTTTCACACTGTGGAGACTGTGTAAGGCTTCATCAAGTCGCTTTTTCAAAACCTTTGGACTGTCTGTGATGCAATAATCATGCTCTGCTGTTACTCGTTTTTCGGCAGATATTTGCGTGGGCTGCAGTTTTGGTGAAGGTAGAGGTATATATATAAGCTTCTCTTCCAGAGCTGGTGGTGAATTGCAAGATTTTCTTTCCTGGACAATGTACAAACAGAACTCTATCAGATCGTGAAAACCAGACCTGAAAAAGTATGCTTTGAGTCTGATAAACATATTAATGCATCTAGAAGTATTGGAGTGATTATTGATACATGCATAAGCTGTGTATTTACAGATTTATTGGCCCTTTTTTTGTGAAGAACAAATAACATTAGACATTGCTGAAAAAGAATAAGTGAATTCATGAACAAATTCTGTTGAGCACATGGTTACTGCACGCACAGGCTGGGAATATTCTTCCCTTTAGGCCTGATGCACACTAGACATTTTTCTGTGCGCACTAACGCGCGTTAAAAGCGATGCACCCCAGCGTTAAAAATGCCGGAAGATATGGTAGACGCCGGACGATGCATTCATTTTGACACATGTCGTAAAAACTGTATTGGAGTTTAATGAAAGAAAAAAGCTGGGCTGGAACGACATTTGACGTTCAGCACGCGGCCAACATCGTGCCAATCCTTGGTGTTTCCATGACGGACATCTTCAGCACGTGTTATGCGTAGCGCACGTTATGCGTGTGTTCTTCTCTATCCGCGTAATTATATGCTGCAACGCACGCCGGTAAGTGCGTATTAACTCGCACAAAAAAATGCCTAGTGTGCACCCAGCCTTATGCGTGCAAAGAGTAACAAAAGTCAGTGCAAATAAACTACATTAACAAGCTATGTGCGGATCCAACGCTGTAAGTGGATTCATTTGTGGACTTGAATTGAAGGTCTAAATAACGAAACACCTAAGCTATCAGCACTCTTGATTCCAACTCAACAAATGTAAAATCATACTGTGAAATTTGTTTTTTCTATATAGAACGCGCTTTCATTTTAAAAATTGTGATTATTTTTTCATAATACAGGTTGAACGAACACTTTAGAACAAGAATACCGATGTGGCATTGAAGTAATTTAATTGTTAGGTATGCTTTGTAAACTGAATTAATGAAATAAGAAGCATACGGATTCAATTAGAAACTTAATCATGAATGCACAAATTGAATAATTTGAGAATTTATTCGTTTGTATGTATAGATCAGTTGATTATACTCAACATTTCTATTTTTAATTCAATGTGGACTGCATTTTTTAATTTAAATCAATAAAAAGGTATATTTTAGGTTTCCTGGCTTAATAGCCTCGTGTTGAGACGTTGTTTGTTTTCTGAGTAGGGTTACCCAATGAGGTTTTCAGCTTGGAAACCTAGTAAATTTTGCTCTAATTTCGATAGGTCTCCAATTTTATTGGGTTCCTAGACTTGTCACCTATAAAGATTGTTGCACCTCAGCCAAGCTATAGTTGCTGAAAAGCACTTTATGTTTTCAACTTACAAGAAGGATCAGAAATCCTGCTCGGATTTGGCATGAGAGATCAGATCTCTAGCCAAGACTTATCCGTAGATAAAAAGATAAAAATCACCACCAAGTATATTATTCATAAAGCATAAAATCTAATACAAATAGGTACAGTCCTTTCAACCATGCCACTTTTGCTAATATTTGTTCATTTTAAATGGATTTTTTGCCCAATAATATAGAGGGAGGGAACTTAACTGTAACAGGATTTTATGGAAGTTTATGATATTAACCTGCAGGGGGTATTCGGGTACCGACAGGGTTAGTCGAAGCTGAAAACAATGGCAAAAATTGCAACAGTGCAAGATGGAAAAATGCTGGTGTTTCACAAAAGTTAAATCCAAAGAGTGACAGGAGAAGCCTCACAGTGCAGCTTCTCCTGCCGGTCTTTGGATTTAACTATCATTGAATGGTGGTTTTCAGGGTCGAAACACTGGCAATTTGCAACTTTAACAAATAATAACCCCCAAAGTGTTCTGGAAGCAGCACCTTGTTGACCAAGCATGTACAGCTGACATCCCATGGAAAGGAATCAAACTCTGGAAACCAGACAAATACAGTATTACAAATAAGTGGATGTGATCTATTTAGATTTTGCTAAAGCATTTGATACAGTCCCTCACAATCAGTTTCTACACAAACTAAAAGTAGATCAGACTAGTGTTTTCCAAACCCTGGTCTTCAAGTAACCCTACCAGCCCAGATTTTGCAGATCACCTTGGAGAAATGCAGACTGAATCCTGCAATCACTGAGCAGCAAATCATATCACCTGTGCTGAGCTTCAGATATCTGGAAACCTGGCCTTTTAGTGGATCCTGAGGACAGGTTTCGGAACCACTGGTCTATATGAACATATGTGTTCTAGGATTAAAAAGAGTAGTACTTAATGTAATTTACTAAAGATGGACATTAGTGATAATTGGAGTACTTCATAGTCCGGTCCTGGGCCCCATTCTCTTTAGTCCCTTCCCTGCAGCTGACATCCTGGGGATTCACCACTGTGCACAAAGGACGCCCCCACACATGTCCTGGGGTCTCAACTTTGGACCCCTCTCCCACCCAGTAAAGGTTACAAAAATAAGAGTCATGGCTGGAAAGGGCACAGTTTGACATTTCCATTGATGCCTCTCTTTAACCCCTTAGGTGCCAGTCTGTGATCCAGTGGCAGAGATCGTGGATGTCAGCCCAGCCTCCAGGACCTCCCCCTGCCAACTGACATCAGTAAGGGAATTAACCCCTACCTGCCCAGGAATATCCCTATGGTGGAGATAGTGGGGTCATTTGGACGTCCTTGTCTCCCGATCAGATGATGCCAACGGTTCATGTTTGGTATTGTTGGAAAGACCAGTGCATGGCCTTTCCAATGATTCCAACCTTGACCAGTTTATACAGTTGTGTTCAAAATTATTCAACCCCCACTGAAATTGAGTGTTTTGGCCAGTTTGACATTGATTTAATTGTAAGCAAGATGACTGAATGATCAAAATCAAAGAGGCACGTGTAGGAACAGACAAATATAACATAACATTTATAATGAAATAACCACAAATGTATTTTCTGTGCTCACATCATTATCAGTTTTATTCAACCCCCAAGGGACAGTCAATCTTAGTACTTAGTACAACATCCTTTTACAGTTATAACAGCTTTTAAACGTGAAGCATAGCTTGACACAAGTGTCTTGCAGCGACCTACGGGTCTCTTCGCCCATTCGTCATGGGCAAAAGCTCCAGTTCAGTCACATTCTTAGGCTTGCGCACTGCAACTGCTTTCTTTAAAGTCCCACCAGAGGTTCTCAATCGGATTTATTTATTTAGTGCGATGGCCACTCCAAAATGTTCCAGCCTTTAATCTGCAACCATGCTCTAGTGGACTTGGAGGTATGCTTGGGATCATTGTCCTGTTGAAAGGTCCAACGTCTCCCAAGCCTCAGGTTTGTGACGGAATGCATCACATTGTCATCCAATATCTCCTGGTACTGAAGAGAATTCATGGTACCTTGCACATGCTGAAGCTTCCCTGTACCTGCAGAAGCAAAACAGCCCCAAAGCATGATTGACCCCCCCGCCATGCTTCACAGTAGGCAAGGTGTTCTTTTCTTCATAGGCCTTGTTCTTCCTCCTCTGAACATAGCATTGATCCATGGGCCCAAACAGTTCTAATTGTGTTTCATCAGTCCACAGAACACTATCCCAAAACTTCTGTGGTTTGTCCACATGACTTTTGGCATACTGCAGTCAACTCTTCTTATTCTTTGGAGACAGCAAGGAGGTGCGCCTGGGAGTTCTGGCATGGAGGCCTTCATTACGCAGTGTGCGCCGTATTGTCTGAGCTGAAACTTCAGTACCCACATCTGACAAATCTTTTCTCAGTTCCTCAGCAGTCACATGGGGACTTTTCTCCACTCTACGCTTCAGGTAGCGCACAGCAGTTGAAGTCAGCATCTTCTTTCTGCCACGACCAGGTAGCGTTTCAACAGTGCCCTTTGCATTGAATTTGCGAATGATGCTTCCTATGGTCTCTCTTGGTATGTTTAACATCTTTGCAATCTTCTTATAGCCATTGCCCTTCCTGTGAAGAGTAATCACCTCTTCTCTTGTCTTCCTGGACCATTCTCTTGACTTCACCATGTTTGTAACCACACCAGTAAATGTCTAGAAGGAGCCGAGTATCACAGTCATTTTAAAGCTGCCTAATTGGTGCTTATTATGCTTTATTGCTGCTCTGTGACATCCACAGGTGTTTTCAATACCTGATTGAAAACACTTGAATGAACCTCTGTTCTTCAGAGTGGTAGTGTTTAAGGGGTTGAATAATTGTGTCAATGAAGAATTCACAAAAGAAACATTTACTACTGTATTACAAAACCAATTGATGTCATTTTAGTTGCATATGGTTCTTTAAAAAGTCCTTGTAGGATTTCATTCTGAATACAATTACAAATGTACACTAAATTCCCTAAAACCCTTTACAGCATTGGGGGTTGAATAATTTTGAACACAACTGTATATGTATTTCTTTTGCTTTTTTTTTTTTAATTGATGATGCTGCACTAACGTTCACTTTTCAATTATTATGTGAACAATGATGCTGCACTAACTAAAAAAAAAAAAAAATCGTATTTTCAGTTTTAGTTAAAATCACATATTTTTCTCAGAGAAATACAGTAACAGGTTCCCAATTCTAAATTAAAAATACCCCATAGAATATATAACCACGAAGTCTTGGATGATAACATGTGAAAAGATCATTTTAGACGCTGTAAATTATTGAAATCTGAATGGAAATTCAAATGGTTTTACATTTTTTTGTTATAACATTCTGGCAGGACATGACGTATACATAGAATAATGATAAATTCTGAATCTGCTAAAAAAAAAAAAAAAAAGGATATATAATAAATCATGACTTCAAATCGCGTTTAAACATGATGAGAACAAAACGTTCATAAGCAGCTCAGCACACAGAAATGGCTCAGCAGTGAAAGGGTTAACATATTTATCAATGATCTTGTAAAGGGTATTGAAAAGACATGTGTTTGTATAACATTACCAAAATTTTGTATCATCAGCAGTCTGAACAGGATGTATCATCTATGCAAAAGAATTTATACAAACTAAGATGAATTGACCAGCAAGTGGTAAGATTTAATATATTTACCTCTTTACAAACCAACGGTAAGACATCATCTTGATTATGCAGCACAGTTTTGTTCACCTATATTGAAGAAAGAGATTATGAAATTGGAGAAACGCAGAGGTGAGCTACAAAACTAAATTTAAGGAATGAGCAATTTTATTTATGAAGACAGACTAAAGAAGCTGCACTACTTTAGCGTTGAGAAAAAGGTGTCTGAGGAAATACGGTATAATGACATTCTATTGTCTCTCTAAACAAAGAGCTCTCAGGTGACCTGTTCATCAATAGCACTTTACAAAAAGACACAAGTTCATCCACTGCGACTGGAGGAAAGGAGATTTTGTTGACTATAAAGAAAGTTAAAAACAAAAAAGTTGTTTTTTTTAAAAGTACAAAACAAAAAATTCTTTTCAGGTAAAACAGCATATAAAATAATATAAGAATTAAAATTATAATGCAGTGGGGAGGCAGAGCTAGCGTTGGACGAGAGCAGCCGCATGCTGAGGAGCTTTGCTGGAGTTTAAAGCAGTTTCGAGGCTTATTTGAGGCCCTCTCGTCCTGTGGTTCCGTTCTCCGGCGCCTGATTACTCACCGCGGCCCTGGAAACGGGTAAGACTCAGAAGTAGCAGCACAAGTTGGAGGGCTCCCATCAGAGGGATATTAGGGAATCTATGGGAGGCAGGCGCCCCTCCAGCGATGCGGCCCACTCCTCCATCCTTCCCCCAGGTTCTGACTCCTCAGGGGGGGGGGAGGAAGATTACTCCTGGCCCCTTGGGAGTGGGTCTGGGATGGCTTGGAGAACCCTGAGGCCCCAGGAGAGGGACCTGGCGGCGGCAGGCTCTGCCACGCGGAAGAGGGCCCAGAAATGGCGGAATGCTCTGGCAGCGACCTCTCTTGGGGTCTCAGTGTCTGCCTCTGACCCCTCGCTGGGCTGCTCAAAGGAAGACTTACTGCTCTCTCTTTAGGGGGGGGGGTGATCTGCCACTGATCTCCAGTTGCCCTCTACACCGGGAGACCCTGAAGTAGCAGCTGTCGGATGCCTCTGGGAAGATGGGGACCCATCCGGGTGCTGAGATGTCTTCTTCCCGCCCCGACATCTGCCCCACAACGAATGGAGATTACTGCAGCTTCATTGCAGAAATCAAGTCCTTATGGTCAGCCGAGATATCCGGTGCGGGCTGAGGTGGTGGCGGCTCAAGCACAGACCTCTGACTTTACAGCAGAGCAGGTGCTCCACTCGGCCCAGGTGAGTGTCCGCCGATCCTAGGTCGACCTTCTGACCGGATCAGTGGAGACCCTGGAATCTCAACACCACAGACGCAATGTCCGCGTCTGTGGAGTCCCGGAATTGGTGCCCACGACAGACTTACTCCCTTATGAAAATCACTTGGCACATCAAAAAAGAGAGAAAAATCAGAGTTGTCCCCAGTACGACAGATGTTTGGCGCTGCATACCGGATCCACAAACCCGCGATGGCTCCCCAAGATGCTCCGAGAGACGTCATTTTGATTGCCAAGGCTGTTACTGCCAAGTTGCGACTTATGTCGGCCCCGGGGGCTCGAGTGGTGGTTTGATTTGAAGAAGGAGTGTACCGGACTCTATCAGGACCTACCCTTCTTAACCCAGTTGGAGCGACGAATGTTCCGGGAAGTGACGGCTTTTCTCGGTGTTAAGGAGGTCCGGTACCACTGGGGCTTGGCTGGCTCTCTTGTGGTGACCCACGGGAACATGCCTTTTACCATCTCCGAACCAGCTGAGGCCTGGCCTGTGCTGATGGGAGCGGGACTCGCCCCAGACTGGGCTCCTACTTTCCTGGGCTGAGAACCTTTCCCCGTGTGCCTCTTGGTCTTTGTTCTCATTCGGTACGGCTGCCAAACCTGCCTTCTTGCTGGACATGAGCTGCACCGGACTGTCCCGCTGCATTTTTGGCCCCAAGCCTGCTCTTCCCTCGCTATATAAAGAAATAAAAAAATAAAAATGATAATGCATTGCTCATTTATCCAGGTAGAAATCTGACTGCTACTAGGGAATCTAGAAGGAATGATTTTCCCCTTTTGGTCACAATTGGAAAATGTACCAATCAGGGTTTGTCTGTCGTTTTTTTTTTCTTTCCTTCTTTTGGTTCAACATCAGCCATAGGGATACGTGGAAGGTTGACCTGTGGACATTTGTCTTTTCCCTTACCTATATTGAAACAATTATTATGCTCCTATTTGAATAGAGAACTCATGGAACTAAAACACAAACTGTGCTTTCACCACCATTAAATGATGAACATACAAAACACTAAAGTATATGATATAGCAATAGAAGAAAGAAAAAAAAAAAAGAAGCATACTAGTACCCTTTTGACCTTTGCCCCAGGAATCCAAAAGACAGTTGGCACGGCATCAACTCGCAAACGAATGGTCTGGCCAGTCCTGTCGAAACAGTATTCTTCAAAATGATCTGAACAAAGAACGGCTTTTAGCGAAGGTTTAAACATTTCCCGTCTCATGTTCGTCACCCATCGTTTCAGGATGTTTGGTCGCCCATGTGGAAACCTAGGGAAGAAACCCACCTCAAAATGTTAACTATAATTATGAAGAAAAAAATGGCATGCTTGAATGTTATGTTTCGTTATGAAGAGAGCAATAGTAGAACAAAATTTTGTATGACGTTCATAGCACTACAAAAATAGTAAATAAAGTCATTTGAGAAATCTTATTTGCCTGTGATAAATGATTTGTTTTGGTTACATTCAGTTAAAATGTAGATGGTTGTGGTATATCGGAGTTAAAAAAGGTTTGCTTTTTATGATCTTGGAGACACAGAATGCTTCATCTGCCAGTCTCCAATCCAACCCAATACTTAAAAATTGCATATTTTTAGGTTTTGCTTATGATACATGCATTGCAAATATAAGAGATAGTGGAGTAGTGATGCTCTCTAATTGCCATTGCTTCCCTCAAGGAGGAATGAATGGGGCTTATACACTTACACTCCCCCCACCTACTGGAAGATATCCTGCAATGATTTAGCTTGGCCCGGCCATTGTAATGGTTATGTAAGTGCAGTAGCAATCTATTAAGCGTGCAGCCAATGTATAGAGCCAGGGACAGGCCATGACATTGTTGCTTCAGTCCAAAAATTAAATGCTGCTGCCCCCCAACTATTCCCACAATACACATCCATGCTTATCACAGAGCTCCACAGCAATAAAACCCACAGCAATGTGAACGAGTGCATCACCAAACTGCATGGTGATAAAACGCACAGTAATGTGGTGTGTATAAGTGTATCACAGAGCTCCACAACAATAAAATTCACAGTAATGTGCGATGTGTATGAGCGTATCACAGAACACCATCATTGTTCACTTTTACAATTGAAAAGTGAACAAAGGTGCTGCATTAGGAAAAAAAAAAAAAGGATTTTATATTTACATTTTTCTAATTTTACATGAAACCTGGTCATGTAAGGCAATGCTCTGGCCGTTCCAAAGACATCACACATGAACCTCTAGCTGCTACAGGTCCAGAGATACAGGGGTCCAAAAGGACCTCTGGATCTCCTCCATAGGGCATTCACTGCCCGGCGGGAGGGGAATTCCCACATCTGGGAGCACCTATCCCTGCCCACACGATGAGGTCAGTGGGCAGGGATAGGTACCGCAGGTGGAATGGACATAAAGTCAGCTCTCTGCGGGAGAAGTCAGCGATCCATGCCAGGCTGGTGGCGATCAGTGGAACTTCCGCCATGGGCTACAAATGTTCCTCTGCATCTAAGCAGAGGAACGTCTGCCCTGCTGGTAGCTGCCGGCAGAATAAAAGTCCTGGGTTTTACAAATAATTATTTAACAAAACCACAACAGAACAACATGGTGAGGGTAACAACCGGTCCCTAGTTACCCTATCCATGAGTAGTCTGCCTATGTATGCAGAGAAAGAGACAAACCAAGGAGATAGACCTAAAGAGAGAAAACCCATTGTTGAAAATATACATTGTAAAACACTATAATAATATATTAGTAACACTAATACTAATCATGCAAGTATGCCAACTGTACTTCATTGGAGGTCTACATACCGATGAAATGATTTTCCACAACCTCGCGTCTGACGACTTGTGCAATTGATGGCAGCGCACGCAGGCATTTTAAAATGCCATATAGAATTAAAACCTAAAAGAGAAAAATAATTGAAACAATTGTATATAAAAATAAAAAAAACCATACCTGTTATGAATACAATAGGTTAAGAATAAAATTGGAAAGAAAACCAAAATAAATAATAGACGCTCCGTTTCCACAAGTAAATATATTTTTGTCTCTCTTGCAAGTTGGTAGAATTAACAGAGATTTGTTTCGAATTGGCATCCTACAATGGAGCAAAAGAAATGTCATTCCGCATAACTTGAGGGGTTAATGTCAGTGCACTTTGGCAAGTGCAGGTCGCAGATCCTGCAGTGAATTCAGGATTCACCACAAGGTCCCCGAACGTGATCTGTCGAATGCAGGTGACATAGCAGCCAAACGGTTTAAACCCCCCCCCCCCAAAAAAAAACTGTTTAAGGCTAGGGTCAAACGAACGCATTTTTTGCATCGTCTGTAAAGAAGTGCGTCCGAACACATTAACGTATTTTTTCACAGAATGCGCGAAAACGGTCATACGATGCGCATTTTCGTGCGTGATTTTTTACGGACCGTCAATAAAACACTTTTTGCGTCTGGACGTTATGTTGGCCGGACATTAGCAGCGTCTGACGTCTCCTAATCACGCACACATGCCGCTAGCGGACGCAGCACACTCTGTACGTTAGTACTAGCGGTTCTCGAAAAAATGCATTTGTTTGCCGCTTGCGTTCATGCGGCCATACTTCGTATATTGGCCGTCATTTGCTGCTACTGCGGCCGTGATTAAGTGCGCCTAAACGCACGTTAAAAATGCGTTAGTCTGACCCCAGCCTAAAACCACATAAAAAGATTTAGCCCAGGCACCATCAAAGGCAGTGGGTAAAAGGGTGTCTGTCTCCTGCTCCACAGCCCCAAGACGTTTCTGGCCGAAATGTCGTCTTTTTCTGGTGTTGGAATAAATCCACTTGATTTAACCACTTCGCTGCTGAGGACGCGCTCAGCGCGTCCTCAGCAGTCCCGCTGGTATGCGGAGGACGCGCTGAGCGCGTCCTCCCATCGGGGTCAGCGTTCGGCCGGGTTCCGGCCGATCGCTGGCCCCTCCGGTGCGGGCTGACATCCTGGATGTCAGCCCGGCATCCGGACCAGCAGCCGCCAGAATTAGGTGTGATCGCGGGGGCGCGATGACACCTAATTCAGGCGCCCCCCCCGCATGTGCGGAGGAGGCGCCTGAAAGGGAGGGGGGGAGGTCCTTCGGACCTCTCTCCCTCCCGATCGGCGGCGCACAGGGGGTTAACCCAGGCATCATTTGGAAGGGCACAGCCTGCCCTTCCAAATGATGCCTGGCATTAACCCCTGGGGAGCTGGATCGCGAATCGGCGCTGAAAAGCGCCGGTTCGCGATCCTTTCCCGGAGCTGGCTGACATCTTGGATGTCGGCCAAGCCTCCGGGAACTCCCCCAGAGGACTGGCGTCATCGTGCGTAGCACGATGACGCCAGTCCTAGACTTAACCCCTAACTGCCACCAACTGTGGAGATAGGGAGTTCCAATGAACTCCCTATCTCCCGATCCGTGGCAGCTAGGGGTTGGCCGTTCCAACGATACCAAACATGAAAGTGAAAAATTTTGTAGTAAAAAAAAAAAAATTAAAAATAAAAATAAAAAAAAAATTAAAAAAAAAATTAAAAAAAATAAAAATAAACACTTTTTTTAATTTTTTTTGGTTTGTTAATGCAGCAATATTGTTCCCATTTCAATTATAATGTGAACAATGATGCTGCACTAACGATTTTTGTATGCGGTGCGTTTGTTAAAAATAGTGTCATTTTCCCCCAAAAAAAAATGTAACGAGACCCCATCTCTAATTTTTTTAACAAGCGCACCCCATACAAAATATAACCGCAATTGCTCGCATGTTAAAATGTGGAAAAAAACACTTTACACATTGTAAATTATTGAAAATACATATTTTATTGCATTTTTTGTTATAATATACAGACATGACATAACGTATACATATAATAATGACATATTATGAATCTACTGAGTCTGACGGAAAGAACGATATATAATATGTCTGGGTCATATACTAAAATAAGCCTTCAAAACACGTTTAAACATGATGCGCAAAACAGGTAAAAATGACCTCAGCATAGGGGCGGGAAAAGCCTCAGCAGCGAAAGGGTTAATACTGTGGGTTTTGGAGTTTTTTTTATTCAATTCATAGTTTAAAACCATAAAAATGGTCCTATAACAAAAAATAAAAATACAGAAAAATTACAAAAAAAATTCTAAAAAAGTAAATACAAAGACTTTGCTGCAATGAAAAAACGGTCAATTGAAAACCTTTGGGATTCGCCTGTTTAAACTTGTCGAACTGAACTATCGAAAATCTGGGCATGTCGCCAACATTTCAGTGTTTTCCGAATAGTTTCACCATTACTTCTCTATGGGACAATATCACGGCTGCTGAATCGCGTTGATCTGGGGCGAACCGCACCGTACTTCTGTCAATTCACTAGTATTTGGTGAATTGCCACGATATTGCACTGTATGGTGAAATTCACCATTTGGTGCAATTAACGGCAAGTTCGATTCTTATGCAATAAGTTTATAGACACATTCTAATACATTTGTATTGATTGAAATACCTATTAGAAGAATAGGAGAGTTCAGTGGAACTTGGGCAACAGTCTCCAACTTTTTCATGCGGCTTCGGCAACTCCATCTTTGGCACACTTCGGTGAATAGTGAATTCACTGAAAAGGAATCGCCGAAGTGCACTGAAATTTTGGTGCTTAGTGAATAGAGCCTCTGACATCTGCAAGAACGTCACGCTAATGCATGTGTATATATAATTTTTTTTTTTTTTTTTTTTTAAAAACCAGTATAAAATACATTTCCTTTTTTGGCCTTAAATAATTAGGTGGAGGCTTCTAATTTTTTTTTATTTTAGGAGATTTTACTCACCCCCCACCCTCCTTGTTGGATGCAGCTCCTCCTCTTTGGCTCAAGGACTACCGAACCCGAAAGTCCCTGAGGCTTTTCTACTCAATTTGCACACCTACGTTACTTACATAGCATAGGATTTGCAAATTGTGCTGCGCCTTGGGACTTGCACACTTTAGATAAGCATGTGCTGTAGTGTCTGTGCACAACGATGGATCGGAGATGCACGCATACCCGATCCATTGGCTGCCTCTGAGACCACTCACTACATCGATTGGTTTCAGACAAAGTGTTGTCGACATGCTCTCAGCATTCCGACGCCACTGGTGACCAGGAGATTAAAAAGTCCCAGCTACTGGTGACGCTGGGTGGGGTGGAGGAAACCCATCCACGTTACACAGCAATTTCGCCAGATTGGTGGAGCTGGAGGGGTCACTCCTCACATCCTGACCACCTTAGAACTGTAAAGTGGTCAAGATGAGTAGAGTGTTCCTTTAAGGGTTGACTGATCACATTTTCTTTCATCTTCACTCCTGCTTTAGGATAGTGTTTTCTTGAATTTTTGGCAGCTATGCCACCTAACATAAAGAAGGGTCAGGATTTCAGATTTCACAGCTCGTTCGCCGTCTATCTGCCCAACAACCTTTAACTTACAGATCAGGAGAATGACAGCACCTGTCAGAACAATGGAAACTGTAAATAAACCAGCTAAGGGTTCATCAAACTGAATTTTACTAGCAACATGCAAAACAGAAACATGCTCCCCACAGAAAAAAACTGGACATATATCTGATTACAATGCATAAGCACGCAAGCTTTGAAATGGAAGGTAAAGCAGCGTAGACGATCAGTGTTATTCAGAGAGAGGTGAAAACCAGGAGAATGACTGGAGAAGTGAAAATTCTAGGTCAAAATAGCCGATTTGGAAAGTGAGATGAAAGGGAGAATTTTTCTGGTTTGGCTATTTTGACCTAGAATTTTCCCCTCTCTGAATGGGAATAGGAGAGGAATAACCCTGTGTATATTCTATATACACCGCCCCCCTCCGAGTTCCAAGTGATACGTAAGAAAAGAGAATACGTATATTTTTTTCCGGGCTACTATTTATTTTTTGAGAAAACTGATTATCATACTATGACAATGTACGAACTAAAGCCTAGCAACAAATATATTTCTTACATTTTTATTGTCTGTTAATCTGTATATTTGTGTTTCTAATATCTTGCATTTTATTACTTTGTATTTCTGTACCTACTGTAACAATTCAATGTTCATGAAACCAGGACATACTTTAAAACGAGAGAAATCTCAATGTATCCTTCCTGGTAAAATACTTTATAAATAAATTAGAAATTAAACTTCTTTACACAATCCGGTCTTAGTCACCTGGGACCAGATAAAACCAGAATAGAACACTGTAGGGGTTATTCATTAAGCGCTGTCTTTTCACTGTAGTGAACAACAATAAAAATAAATAAAAATTACAATTGCTGTATCGGCAGTGAACTTCATAATTCAGATAGCAAAATTCAACAGCAGATGAAGACACAAGCAACAACAACATCACCATTACACTGCAACGGAAAAGTAAACGTCGGGTATCCGACGTTCACCTTTCCTTTGGTGGATGCAGAAACTATCAGGGGTTATTCAAAGAGAATCGAAAAGTCACAGCACGTTTGGTGACTTTTCGTTCTCTTCAATTGCGATTTGGCGATCCCATTTCGTCGACCCTGCGGTGTATTCAGCAAGCAAACCCGCCAAAAACTCACCACAAAACCCGACGAAGGCACACCGAAACCCGCAAAAACATCTGGATTAACCCCGCCGAACACGTCAGAGAAACCCGAGCAGGAGCCTGAATTTCAGCGTTCGGGTACCTTTCGCCAGCAATTCGGATCTTTTTGAATAACCCTGTAAGTTTACTAGTAGAGATGATATGCGCATTCATACAGATTCCCAGACCCCCCCGAGAGGCAAAGTAACCAACTTTCTAAAGCAAATATTATCCATGCTCCCTGGCTGTACGTGACAGGTTCCCTTTAAGAATCTCCGCTGAAAGGAATGGAATTTAAGGACTGCATGATGCCAATACATCTGCATCATGCGCTCTGCAAACCACAATAAGCAATAGTGGAACAACAGAAAGCTCCCTTGATTTTAGCAGCCCATCTGTAGAACTTGCCTGGATAGAAAATTCAAAAACAACAGCTATTGAACTGAAAAACATTGCTTAGTGAATAACCCCTTTACAGTTTCAATTGACTTTAACTATTAAAGCAGGAGCTAGCATCCTTGGTCATCGGCATGTTCTGAAACTACATATTTCATGATGGTCAGCCACCTAACGAATTGCTGTGCATTTTTTAAAGATAGATTTCCAAAACATCGGGGGGGGGGGCAAGGTTGCTGACCCCCACTTTAAAGACTTAGGGCCCCATTAGGCTCTTAGCGTTAAAACGCAGGCGCAAGGGAGGAAGTTTTCTCCCTTGCGCCTGCGTTTTAACGCTGGATTACAATGCAGGTGCAAAAAAATGCTGCCTGCATTGTTATCGAGCGTAAAACTTCAGGATGCTCGCGGCAGTGCTGAGCGCAGCGGCGAGCATCCACTAGCTGGAGTCCATTGAGTTCCTCCCTGCCGGTCACATGACCAGCTGGATCTCGCATTGTGAGATCCGCCCGGTCGGCATAGGGATACGCAGGGAGAGACTGGGGGGACTTTTTCCCCCCAGTCTTTCCCTGCTCTCGCCGGCCCGAGGAGGCGAGCAGAGCCGCGGTCCTCGCCACGGGACAGAGGGTGAGTATATCATTTGTTTTTTTTTTATTTTTAAAGCTGGTGTTAATGGATTTCGCTTCTGCAGAATCCATTAACACCAAGTCCTGGCTCTGGTTAACTTTGCGCTGACCAGAGCCATGCGTTAATCAGCGTTGGGACTTTGTAATACCAGCGCTGATTAACACTTTGCGATCCCCATGTTAAAACATAGGGAGCACAAAGTACAGTAACCTCGCACAGAAAAGCGCAAGGTACCAAAAGAAAATGTTTTTTTTAACCCGTTTCCGTTTGGATTGTAATATGAAGTAAATACCGCGGCAAACATTAATGCTCACGCAAGTGAGCGTTAACGTTTCGTTAGGAATGTAATAGTGCCCTTATTGTCTGAACCATGGGTCAGCAACATTGGCCCTCTAGCGGTTTTGAAACTATCAGGGTTATTCAGAGAGTGTGAAAAGCAGGAGAATGACTGGAGAATGAAAAATTCTAGGTCAAAATAGCCAAACCAGAAAAATTCTCCCTTTCATCTCACTTTCCAAATCGGCTATTTTGACCTAGAATTTTTCATTCTCCAATAATTCTCCAGTCATTCTCCTGCTTTTCATGCTCTCTGAATAACCCTGTAGATCACAATACTCAGTCAACCTAATAAGTGGCTTAGTATCGTGGTAGCTGTAGTTCCAACCCAGCTGGAGGACCAAGGTTGCTGTCCCCTGGTATGAAGAGAGAGTGGGTGATAAACACAAAAGAAGTCTCCAAGCCACGTCAATGTGATCAAGACTATCAGGGTTATTCAGAGCAAGGTGAAACGCTGGAGTTCTTTTAAATAATTGAAAATTCTAGTTCAAAATAGCCCATTTGGAAAGTGTGATAAAGGGGAGAATTTTTCTGGGCTGGCTATTTTGACTATCAGGGTTATTCAAAGAGATCCGAATTGCTGGCAAAAGGTAACCGAACGCCGAAATTCAGGGTTCGGTTACCTTTCCTGGCCATTCGGCTATTCAGAGAGCAGGCAGTTCGCCAAATGTTGGTGAATTGCCTGCACATACGGTGCCTGTTCGAGGGCAGTGAAATCCCCATAGAGAACAAAAACCAGCAGTGAAAAGTTGCCGAAGTGCCCTGATGTCCGGTGGTTTCATTCGGCAGGTTTATTCAGGCAAATCACATAGGCTTCAATGTTGAAAATATTCCCGTTTTAATCCAATATCTAATAAACCGTTGATTATAATATTCTGCAGTAAAAAGTCTATTGACAGATTATTTAGGATCTTTTATGCATTTTTTTTTTCATTTTTTTAAATCGTTTTTTCTTTTTTCTGTAACAGTCCTTTTTATTATCATTCATTGGATCTTATGTGTAAATTTCAGACATTTTCGTTCAGTAGTTTCTTTGCAAACAGCGTTTTACTTTTCAAACATTCAAGCGTACGTTTTTTTTTTTCACTCCATTCGTCTGCGGTGTTGGGTTTTTACAGCGTCTGCTCTGCGCTGTGATCGGCTGCTGCTCGGGTTTCTCCAGCGTGATTAATCCAGATGTTTTTGCGGGTTTCGGTGTGCGTTCGCCCTGGTTTTGCAGTGAGTTTTCGGCAACTTTTCCCTGTATTACGGCGACCCTGTGGTGCTTGCTGAATACACTGCAGGGTCGCCGAAATGGGATCGCCAAATCGCACTGAATTGAAGAACGAAAAGTCACCGAACATGCAGTGACTTTTCGATTCTCTTTGAATAACCCTGCTAGAATTTTCACTTCTCCAAAAGTTCTCCAGAGTTTCACCTTTCTTTGAGTAACCCTGAATATTAGAGGGCTTGACAGATTTTTATCAAACATAGGAGCCTCCTGTAGAATACTAAAAGGAGAAACAAAGCTAACAAACTGGAGAAAGGGATGAAATTGCTGGTTTGTGTCTGCCAGACCTCTAGTTTTGGGTTGAATCTCTGCTCAATAGATCTCATTAAAGTATAACATAATATACATACGGAAGACCAAGTCAGGCGACCTATACAACAACAAGTGTATAAAAGCATGTTTCTCACGTTTCAAAAGCAGGGGATGGGAAAGTAAATCCAGGGTAAAATACCCAATGCGTTTCATCCAGAAAATGGACTTCTTCAGAGATTCTTCAATGTACAAATTATCAGGGTTATTCAGGGTTTAATGTTCAAATTATCAGGGTTATTCAAAGAGCTGCGAATGGCTGGAGAAAGGTAACCGAACGCTGATTTTCAGCGTTCGGTTACGCTTTCTTGGTCATTCGGCTATCCAGAGAGAAGGCAATTCGCCAAATCCTGGCGAATTGCCTGCACATACGGTGCCTGTTCGAGGGCAGTGAAATCCCCATAAAAAAAAAAGCACTGCTTCGGCTATTCAGAGAACACAAACCAGCAGTGAAAGGTTCCCGAAATGCCCTGCCATTCGGTGGTTTAATTCGGCAAGTTTATTCAGGAGAATCCCATAGGCTTCAATGTTACATATTGTTCATGTTCAATACCTGTCAGGGTAATTCATAGAGATTCGAAAAGTCACCGCACGTTCAGTGACTTTTCATTCTCTTCAATTCGGTTCCTTTTGCCGATCCCATTTCGGTGACCCTGCGGTGTATTCAGCAAACACCACAGGGTCCCCGAATTGCAGGGAAAAAGCTGCCGCAAACCTGACGAAAATGAACCGCAAAACCCAGCGAATGCACGCCGAAAACCGCAAAAACATCTGGATTAACCCGTCGAAGACGCCGGAAAAACCAGAGCAGGAGCCGATCACACGCAGTGAAGCCGCCGGAAAAAGCCGAGACCGCAGACGAAGGCAGTGAATAAATTAGCAAAACAGTTTGCATGAATGTTTGAAAAGTGAAACGCTGTTTGCAAATAAACTACTGAGCGAAAATGTCTGAAATTTACACAGGAGGTCCAGGGAATGATAATAAAAAGGGCTGTTACAGAAAAAATAAGTAAACTTAAAAAAAAAAAATGAAAAATGCTTAAAATATCCTAAAAAAAAATCTATAAATAAAGAGACGCTTTACTGCAGAATTTTATAATGAACGATTTATTAGATATTGAATTAAAACTGGAATATAGATTTTTTTTTAAATAAAGCTTTTATTGAATTTTCAACAAAATTTATACATAAGTAATATAACAGAGTGGTTATACAGAAATAACGGGGGGTAAAGGGGAAAAATCATAAAAACACACAAAAAAAAAAAAAAAGGACAGAAACATAAAAAGCATAAAAAAACCATAAAAAAGCACCATGTTGCAAATCAAGTATCATCAGAAATGTATCTCTATATTCAGCAAGACCACTGAAAGGGATTTTCACATATTACTTCAGGTTTAGTCATTAAATTTTAACGGTATAAGTGTCCCAAATCGACCAATGATCCTTTCCCACCCCAGTCAGTCCCATCAAGGCTCTAGCCATCGCATCTAAGGATCGCAACTCACTCAATCTGGTTTTAACAGCACCCACTGTGGGAATTACATTTGATTTCCACTTAGCAGCTATGAGAGTAGTAGTGACTGATAAGATATGAGCCAATAGTTGCTTTTGGAATTTAGTAAGAGAGTCGGGAAACATTTGCAGGAGGAACACCTCTGGGGTTGGGACAATCTCGGCATCTAAAATCTCCGAACTCTGGGAGGCAACTTGGTCCCATAGTGTAGTAAGTCTGGGACAAGCCCACCATGTATGAAAGAAAGTGCCCTCCTCCTCCTCACACCTCCAGCAGTTTCTAGGTACATGTGGGTTGTAGTGATGTTCCCTGTCAGGTGTAATGTACCAACGATATAAAATCTTTTTCCTAGCCTCCACTAATGAGATACAACGAAATTTCTTACAGTCTAAGAGAAAACATTCCCTCCATTGATCCGCTGAGAGTGTATGTTGCAGATCTCTTTCCCAGGTTAGTTGAAATCTCCATGGTGAAAGTGGGGTTCTAGTTAATAGTAATTGATAGATCAAGGAAAGGAGTCGTGAGTCAGGAGACGGGGTCAAGCAATAATGTTCAAACCGAGTCAATATGTCAGCGTCAGGAGGGAGATGTAGCAGGCCATATTTCGCCAAACAGGACCTCAGTCTCATAAAATGAAAACCTAATTTGAGATGGAGGGAGTGACTCTCCTGTAGTTGGAGAAAGGAAAGGATATCAGGAGAGGCATCAAAGGAGGATAAGGTGTTGAGTGAGTTACGACACCACGGGCGAGGATCAAAATCTGGGATTAAATGAGTGAACACTGAGAGGGGGGAGGCCAGAGACAGGGGGTGGACCGCAGTCAAGAGAGAGCGAGTCAAATCCCAAACATGTAGGAGTAATGCGGGCAAGGCCGGGAGGTCATCTTTCACTAGTCTACATGACTTAGGTGTCCATAACAATCCCACAAAATCGTGTGGCAGCGAGCAGGGTAGGATCCAGGAGGTCCATTGTGGGAGGTCTACCCCCGCAAATATGCAGCCAAGATTTGTCATCAGGGCTGCTCTATAGTATAGTAATAAATTGGGTAAACCTAACCCTCCTCTGTCCACAGGCTGATGTAAGATCGCGATTTTAATTCGGGGTCGTTTACTTCGCCATATAAATTGAGAGAGGTTTGAGAGAACCTTTTAAAGAACGACATAGGAGGTGGTAGAGGCAGAGCCCTAAAAACATAGTATTTTAGGTAAAAGCATCATCTTAAATGCATTAATCCTACCCGCCCAAGATATTTCCACAGTTGACCATTGTTGACAGAAAGTCGAAACCATATGTATTAGAGGTTTATAGTTAAGCTTAAAGAGTTGGAGTTTGTTAAAAGATAGTTTAACCCCTTAAGGACCCCTGACGTACCCTGTACGTCCTGTCCACAGGTCTCCCTTAGACCCGCGGACGTACAGGGTACGTCAGCGACGCCAAATCCCCCTCCCGCCCGATACTCACCTCCCTCGCTGGATCCCTCGGTGATCTGGCAGGGAGGAAGCCTGCCCATGTGATTTACATGGGCAGGCGAGGCTGATGACGTTGCCACGCTGCGTGGTGACGTCATCAGCAGGTGCCCCCATTCAAATCAATGGAGGGGAGGGGGCGGGCTCCTTCGGAGCACTCTACCTCCCCAACCATTGAAGCTAGGGAGATGCTTTTTGCACCGCTGAAAAGGGGAGAGTCTCCCCTTTTCGGCGATGTATAGCATTAACCGTTTCGCCGCCGGATCGCGTTTTAGCGCGAATTGGCGACAAAACGCGATTCAAACCTGGAGGGGGGCTGACATCTTGGATGTCAGCCTAGCCTCCAGGTCCCCCCCACCCACTGACAACCTCACCATATGTGTGAGGATGTCAGTGGGCCAGTTAACCATCTAGCTGCCATGTAGAGATAAGGGGATCCTAAGGATCCCTTTATCTCCCGATCCATGGCAGCTAGATGGTCATATTTGACATCATTTGAAAGGCCTGATCATGGCCTTTCCAATGATACCAAACATGACCAGGTTTGGTTTAAAAAAAAATTTTTATTATTTTTTATTTTATTTTTAAAAACATTCAATAAAATAAAAAAAATTGTTTTTTTTTTAAAAAAAAAATTGTCTGGGGGGGGGGTTTAATTAAATAGGACCTAGGCTGTCATCTCAAAATAATTAGCACAAAATGGTCAGAATGAGCGCAGCGCACATAGGTGAACTGGCTCAGCAGTGAAAGGGTTAAAAGGCAAAAACATGTAAAAATTGGATATTTCTATTCTCGGGATAAAATTTTGAAACTATTTAGCCGGGGTCTTTATTGGTGGTTGTAGCTTTCGGGGATTAAATTAAGAAAAAGTGTGTTTTTACCATTTTTTTCATCATATTTCATATTTTTTTTAGAGTAAATTATTGGATATGATGGAAATAATGGTATTTCTAGAAAGTCCATTTAATGGTGGGAAAAAGGGTGTATAATATGCGTGGGTTGAATAAACGAGTAAGAGGAAAATTTGACCTAAACCCTAACAGCGCAGAAACATAAAAACAGCAGCGGTCACTAAAGGACGGATTTGTGTAAAACTGCCCGGTCACTAAGGGGTTAATTCCTAAGTAAGTCAATGATCTATTACGCCAGTCATAAGGGTATTGGGATTTAAGGGTGGACATTTCAGCGTCAGGGAAACCATAGGCAAGAGCCTGGGTTTTGTGTACATTAATTTTATGGTATGACAAGTTCCCATATTCAGTCAGCGTAGAGTGAAGGGTCGGCAAAGAGGTGAGGGGGTTAGTCAGAGTCAGTACGATATCATCGGCAAATAGGCTCAATTAACACACGGTAGGTGCTACCGATAGTCCCTCTATCCCGTCAGATTGTCTAATAGCTTGGGCAATGGTTCCAGCGCTAGCGCATATAATAGTGGGGAGAGAGGACATCCTTGTCTTGTGCCGTTTGTTATGGGGATCACGGGAGATTGGAATCCTGCGTTTAATACACGTACATTAGGACATGAGTAGAGCGCCATAATGGCCTTAATAAATTCTTTGGGGAAGTAAAATTTTAAGAGGAGTGTGCTCCAAAAATACCCAGTGTAGGCGATCAAACGCCTTCTCGGCATCGAGAGAGAGGATTAAAGATGGCGTGGCTGAGTCGGTGGCATAATCCATCAAAGCCATAGCCTTGATGGTATTATCAGGGCCTTGTCTGGATTTAATAAACCCTACTTGGTCGTCGGCAATCAATAATGGCATGATATCTGCCAATCTATTAGCCAAGATTTTAGCGTACAGCTTAGCATCGACATTTAAGAGGGAGATGGGCCTATATTTGGAGCAATTATCCTCAGGCGGCATTGTTTTTGGAATTGTAACTATAGCAGCGGATAGCCAGTCGCTAGACGCACTCCACGAAAGAAATATGTGACTCAGCGCAGAAAGAAGATGTGAGTTTAACTGGGGGGAAAAGGTTTTGTAATACGTAGCTGTATATCCATCTGGACCGGGTGCCTTATTAACCTTAAGAGAGGAAAGGGCTGCTTGGAGTTCTCCTAGGGTCAGGGTAGACAATAGTCGATGAGAAATTACTTCTGATAGGGTCGGGAGATTAAGTCGTTGTAGGAAAGGGAATATCTCCTGGATAGTAGGCTGGGATAAAGTTGTGTCTTGTCTTAAATTATAGAGGTTTGTGTAGTATTGTGCAAAACATTCTGCTATTTGCTGGGGATGGTGGCAAGTTGTCCCATCAGCCGCTATCATACGCTCAATTCTAGTTTTTGCCACTTTCTTACGTAATCTATTGGCCATCATTTTACTCGCCTTATTATTATATAGATACATTTTAGTACGAAGCCTGCGAGCCGCCCAGACATAATCCCGTTTATCCATTTCTGTTAACTGCATTTGGAGTCCAACTAGAGTAGACCGGTCTGCGGGATTAAGATGTTTCTTATGTAAGGTTGTAACTTGATGAATTTGGCGTAGAAGGGTTAATCTGTGTGCTGCATTTAGTTTCTTATAATGAGAGCCCCATTTAATTAAGACTCCTCTCACCACCGTTTTATGAGCTTGCCATAGAGTCAGGGGACTAACATCTGGGGTCGAATTTTCTTTAAAATAATTTTCCAAGGTACATTTAACGTCTTCCGCTACTTCTGGTCTGGAGAGAAGGGATTCATTTAAACGCCATAGAGAGTGGCCTAATGGTGGTCGTGAATCAGGGAGTAGTAGGGTAATGGGGGCATGGTCAGACCAGGACATAGATCCAATTGTGGTGTCAGATATTAGGGCCTAACTGAGGCTGTAGCGTGAAAGTGATGGGGATAGTGTGGTAAGTACAATTTGGGATGGGCAGCCGTTTTGAAGTGTGTCTCCTGGAGACACACTACGACAGGGGGGTGGTGACGCAGGTCTGCATATAAGGAGTGTCTCTTGTGCGGAATGTTCAACCCTTTTACATTCAGCGAAACAATCTTAACAGTCATTTTACATTGCTATTATCAAATACAAACAGGGCAGACAAGACATTCATCTGAGGGATCAAGTCTCCCAAACTTCAGGCATCAAATCAGGAGGGAACATTAAGATTACATTCAGAGATTCTTTACTCTGGAGGGAATTCACTTGCATACGGTGTATCTGGCAACGAAAGTGAAATGTACAAAATAGCATGGTGCAAACAGAAACATAAAGAAAAAAAAGAGAGAACAGAGAATGATAAGAGAAAGTCCCAGTCTGGAAAGACGGGGGTCAGTGCAAACGGCACCAAAAAATTATGTACATCGATTCTCCCAGGCCACACTGTGAATGGGCCAACCCTGGGAATGTCAGGGGGAGAAAAGGGGGTTAAACTCTGCCGGTGGAGTTCAAAAGGCACTGAGGGGAGAAACAAATAGCGAGCTCCCGCCAGGAAGGTCTCCCGCTCAAGTACTCAGAGAAAAGCGGTTCGTCAAGCAAGGTAGACATCAAAAATCCCTCTGGCAGGGACCCCAAAAAATGAAAAAAGAAAATGGAGTCCAGCAATTCAGGACTCACTTCGTGGTGTTTACACGATGCCATTCCGGCAACACTTTCTGCGGAGATGGTGGGGTTTGATGTGGTGGAGTATATTCCCCTAGCAGGTTCCACGACTGCAGGGTAGCAAGGCCTTCCCGGACATCACGAAGCGTGGTCACCACTCCATTACGTGTTACCAGGAGTTTCAAGGGGAACCCCCAGCGATATTGAATTTGGTGGTTACGTAGAATCTTGGTCACTGGCAGGGAATCTTTACGTTTTGCCATGGTGGCGGCAGATAAATCAGGAAAGAATAAAAGGTCGGAGTATGGTGCAGGTAATCCAGCGGAATGTCGCATAGCGGACAGGAGAGATTCTTTAATCCGAAAAAAGTGGACTCTCATTAAGACATCTCTCGATATCGATTGACCCAAGTGTCTCGGTTTCGGGATACGATGTGCTCTATCAAGTTGTAAATCCATGTCTGAGCCATCTGGTAGCAGGGAGCGAAACAGGTTGTGGAGGTATACGGTTAATTCCGCTGGTTTAACCGTTTCAGAGATGCCACGCACTCTGATATTATTTCTGCGGGATCGATCTTCTAGATCCGTCACCTTAAGGAGAAGAGTCTCATTCACCGATTTTAACTCTTTATAAGCGTCTACCAATTCGTTGTGGGCCAGGCACATTTCATCAGACTTAGATTCTAGTGCATCAGTGCGCTCACCCAGATCCCGAACTTCTTGATGGAGAGTTGCAGTGATGGATCGAAAATCCTCCTGTATGGTGGCCCTGAGATCCTGGAGCAGGGTCTAAAGTTGGAGGCCCGAGGCAGGAGCCGAAGCAGAGAGGGTCTGGAGTCGAGATTCCCCCTCCTCCGATTGCGTAGATTTCGGGGGCCGGAATCGTGGGAGGCTTGGGCGCCATCTTTCCCGGGCGCGATATTTCCGCCGTTTTTGGGGTCTTGCTGGGTGCCATCTGGTGCCAAGGGGGTTCCGGAGCCAGTAGAGGTAGTTTGCAGCAAAAACCGCCGCCGTTGTGAGCCGCTGGAGCAGGGAGACCAGCCGGGAAAACCAGAGCTCAGGCTACATGTGTCTGCTCAGAATGGCTGCCGGCCACGCACCCAAACTGGAATATTTTTAACATTGAAGCCTATGGGATTCTCCTGAATAAACCTGGTCGACTGAAACCACCGAATGGCAGGACATTTCGGGAACCTTTCACTGCTGGTTTTTGTTCTCTGAATAGCCGAAGCATTGCTTTTTCATGGGGATTTCACTGCCCTCGAACAGGCACCGTATGTGCAGGCAATTCGCCAGGATTTGGTGAATTGCCTACTCTCTGGATAGCCGAATGGCCAAGAAAGGTAACCGAACGCTGATTTTCACTGTTCGGCTACCTTTCTCAAGCAATTTGGATCTCTTTGAATTACCCTGTTGGTTTTAGCCTATTTTTGCTAATTCAACTGGCAATATAAAACATACTTGTCTATTAACTAAAGGTGAAACTCAAGAGAAGTGGCAGGGGAAGTGAAAATTCTAGGTCAAAATAGCCAAGCCAGAAAAAGTCTCCCATTTATCTCACTTTCCAAATCGGCTATTTGGTCTAGATTGAGCTCTTCTCCTGAGTTTCACCTTTAGTGAACAGACGTGTAAGTAAAACGCTTTAATGAGCCAGAGGGACATTTGACGGAGGCTCAAATTTATTTATTTATAAAGTATTTTACATTGAGATTTCTCTCGTTTTCAAGTATGTCCTGGGTGTGACATTCACCAATTGTATCACCTTCTACTATATTCAGCCAACAGCATGCACGGAAGAAATTTATATTGAACCTTGGAGCCAGCTAGACATTTTAAAAATGCAGTTATGGTTTTGACTATGTAACTGTACAGAATAAGAGATTTGCAAGTCTAAAGTGAAATTCCAGGGGCCAATGGTCACATAACTCCTGTACTTGTCAATCCTGATTGCTATTAGGCTAGGGTCAGACTAACGCATTTTTCGCGTTCTCCGTGAAAAAGTGCGTTCGAATGAAAGGACGCATTTTTTCACGAAATACGCGATAGCGGTCATACGATGCGCATTTTCGTCCATGATTTTGTACGGATCATCAATAAAACCCTTTTGCGTCTGGACGTTATGTTGGCCGGACATTAGCAGCGTCTGACGTCTCCTAATCACACACACGCCGCTAACGGACGCAGCGCACTCTGTACGTCAGTACTAGCGGTATCACGTTCTCGAAAAAATGCGTTCGTTTGCCACTTGCGTTGCGCAGCCGCACTTTTGTGCGGCCGTTCTTCGTATGCTGCCCGGCATTGGACGTCATTTGCTGCTACCACGGCCGTGATTTAGTGCTGCTAAACGCACGTTAAAACTGCATTAGTCTAACCCTAGCCTTAGGAGCATGACAAGTCCAAGTGCGAACCATGCCAGAGCAACATTGGGCAAGGACTGCAACATGCAGACCATGGCCCTAGACTCTACAGATGTTTTGGACCTATATCCCCCATGATACTCAGCTAAACACAAGTTTATTTATTTATAAAGGATTTTACCAGGAAGGATACATTGAGATTTCTCTCGTTTTCAAGTATGTCCTGAGTTCAAGAACATGGAGTGGTTACAGAAATACAAAATAGTAAAATGCAAGATATTAACACAAAAACAAATATACAGATTAACAGAAAAAATAAATATGTAGGAAATATAGGTCACTATGTTACAGGTTTACAGATACATTCTGTATTGAGGTATGTGAATAGGGAGCTCTTAAGGGACTTTAGACTTGGAAGATTTGATGGCATCTGGGAGGTTATTCCAGATTTGTGGTGCTCTGTAGGAAAATGAGGATCGAGCCACTTTCTTTTTGTATTGCGGTATTGCAAGTAAGGTGCTGGACCTGGATCGGAGGTTATAGGATGAGGGAGCTGTTGGGGAAAGCAGCCGCTTCAGGTAGCGTGGTAGCTTCCCAGAAAAGCTCTTAAACACCAGGTTGGAAATGTGAAGGGTGCGTCTAGATTCCAGCGATGGCCAGTTTAGTTCTTTTAACATGTCACAATGGTGGGTCATGTAGTTACATTGTAGCACAAAGCGGCATAATGAGTTATACAATGTAGTAAGTTTCTGAAGTTGCGTTTGCGGGGCGGCTGCATACACTACATCTCCGTAATCAATAGCCGGCATAAGCATTTGTTGTACAATCTGCTTTCTTAGCGCGGGGCTCAGGCAGGATTTGTTTCTGTACAAGGCACCTAGTTTGGGGTAAAGTTTAGATGAGAGTTTTTTGATGTTGGGGCCAAAAGATAGATTTGGGTCTAACCACATACCTAGATATTTGAGAGAAGTGACTGTAGTCAGCGTGTCATTTGATTTTGTCCTGACACATAGATGGGCTTGAAGGTAAACGTACTTGTAGAACACCTGAAAGGCCAATGTTGTGGGCCCCTGACCTAGAATAGCAGCACTATATTCATGCACAGTATGGGGGAAACTTGAATTATGCATACATATATTGGTATTACCATGATGAATGTTTACTCTTGTCAAAGATCAGTGTGGTGCATTAGACGTGTAGCTCATCTCATCACTCACCATACACATACATACCTACCTAACCTAATTCCAGGCACTACCACTTTGCATTGAACAAGCCTCCCTCTACAGGCTGTTAAATCTCAGGTATTAGGGTCCCCGCAAGGCGATGAGGGTGTACCAAAATGGCGGCTACGATAGAAAACTTACCATAAACGAGGAGGCCACTACACCTTTTTTTTTTTTACGGCGCTTAGAGATAGCACACTGACTGCGCAGGTCTAAATCGTCCTCTAGAGACAAAAAGCATTAGAGACAAAACTTAGATTTGCAAGAGGAAGCCATGTTTCCGGAGACAACGCAGGGAGGTGAACCGAGGCGTACATCGTTACAGGCTAAATGGATATATCGTGTTTCAGTCTCTTTTGTTTAGAACTATTCCCTCAATGTCCGGAAAGTTGAGACTTTTTTTAACAAAACTTTATTTGTGATTTCTTCACTTTGCGCAGGGAATGGTGAACAAACCATTGGTTGGTGACGTCACTCCTCGGTGGATGGGAACGAGGCTCGGATAGCAGCGGATAGAGCAAGAGCTGAGGTTAGTGAGTGTGCCGAGAGTTTGGAGCATTCTGATACAAACATCACACGCATGTACCCCAATCCTACATACACAAGCTATGCTGTGGTTTCACACACACATATATATATATATATACACACAGCTTCCATACACCCCATGTCTGGAGATGAGGGGTGTATAAATTACCAGCGGACTGGGTTTATGATGAGATTAGGCTCTGTATATGTATCAGTTTCATCCTCTTCATTATTTCTACTCGAATAACAACTGGAACATTCATTTAATTTGTGATGCATAATTTAATATGTATGGTAGCAGGTGATACAAGTGGTTAGTAGACGTTCTGCAATGTATCCTTTTAATACCATGGCAAAATATGGAAACCATAACACTGGATGTTCTATTGTGTTTCTTTATATTTTTATTCTTCGCACACCCTATGTGTGTTTCTGCAGCCAGGTTCACGCCATTGTTTGTTGACTTGGTCCTGCTTGTACCCCATTTTCCATTATTATCCCCTTAGTGACCAGACGGTTTTACACAAATCCGTCCTTTATTGACCGCTGCTGTTTTTACGTTTCTGCGCTGTTCATGTTTAGGTCAAATTTTCCTCTTACTCGTTTATTCAACCCACACATATTATACACTGTTTTCCCTGCCATTAAATGGACTTTATAGAAATACCATTATTTCCATCATATCGAATAATTTACGACAAAAAAAATATGAAATATGAAAAAATGGTAAAAACACACTTTTTCGTAATCCCCAAAATCTACAACCACCAAAAAAGACCCCGGCTAAATAGTTTCAAAATTTTGTCCCGAGACTAGAAATACCCAATTTTTACATGTTTCTCCTTTTTAACCCTTTCACTGCTGAGCCAGTTCACCTATGTGCGCTGCACTCATTTTGACCATTTTGTGCTAATTATTTTTGGATGGCAGCCTAGGTCCTATTTAACTAACCCCCCCCCCCAGACAAAAAAAACTTTAAAATTGTTTATTTTTTATTATTATTTTTTTTTATTTTTTTTAAACCAAACCTGGTCATGTTTGGTATCATTGGAAAGGCTATGATCAGGCCTTTCCAATGATGTCAAATATCTCCCGATCCGCGGCAGCTAGATGGTCATAAGGGGATCCAAACGATCCCCCTATCTCTACATGGCAGCTAGAGGGTTAACTGGCCCACTGACATCCTCACACATATGGTGAGGTTGTCAGTGGGTGGGGGGGGGACCTGGAGGCTTGGCTGACATCCAAGATGTCAGCCCCCCTCCAGGTTCGAATCGCAGCGTGGTGACGTCATCGAGCTCGCCGGCCTATGTAAATCACATGGGCAGGCTTCCTCCCTGCCAGATCTGCGAGGGATCCAGCGAGGGAGGTAAGTATGGGGCAGGAGGGGGGGTTAGGCGCCGCTGACGTACTATGTACATCCGCGGGTCTAAGGCCCCGTTCACACTGTGCGATTTATAGCGCGGATTTTGCCGCGACGTGTAGCTTCTCCAATGCATTTCAACGGAGCTGTTCATATCTTTCCGCGCCATGTCACATGTCGCGCTAGCATGTCGCTGGTACATGACCCTTTTTTTGCGATTTGCTATCTGTGATTTGTATTGGTGGTGCTTTGCAAAAATTGCACAAAACCGCGACGTCGTGCGACATTATCGCACTATGTTGCGAATATGAAAATCGTGCGGAGAATCGCTCGATTTTCAAATCGCACGGTGTGAACGGGGCCTAAGGGAGACCCATGGGCAGGACGTACATAGTACGTCAGTGGTCCTTAAAGGGGTTAAGGATGCGTCTTTCTACTTCATGAGAAATAGCAAAAAAAGCATATACAGGGTTATTCAGAGAGCTGTGAAAACCAGGAGAATGACTGGAGAAGTGAAAATTCTAGGAGGGTTATTCAGAGAGAGGTGAAAACCAGGAGAATGACTGGAGAAGTGAAAATTCTAGGTCAAAATAGCCGATTTGGAAAGTGAGATAAATGGGAGAATATTTCTGGTTTGGCTATCTTGACCTAGAATTTTCACTTCTCCAGTCATTCTCCTGCTTTTCACCTCTCTCTGAATAACCCTTTATGTCAAAATAGTCAAACCAGAAAAATTCTCCCGTTTATCTCACTTTCCAAATCGGTTATTTGGTATAGATTGTTGTCTTCTCCTGGTTTTCACCTTTCTCTGAATAACCATGATAGTTATTTTGAGATTATATAATTACTTGATATTATATATTTTGAGCTGTATCTATAATTAATTTACGTTCCATACTCTAATGCTGGGGTCAGCAACCTTGGCCCTCCAGATATTTTGCAACTACATCTACCACAATGCTCATCAGTTTGACCGAGCATAATGGGAATTGTAGTTCTACATTTGGAAGATCAAGGTTGCTGTCCCCTGCCTTACCCGAGATTCCTTGCTTATTTTATGTAAACATACAGATATTCATATATTTTTACTACATTATAAATGGTTCAATATAGCCACCATGAGCATATCAATTAAAATGCTCATGTTGAGCTGAGTGTAAGCCCCCCCCCCCCCACTGTTGTCCTTGCTACCAGTGACAGCCTTCCAAAGCGGAAGGCTTCTCCGTGTGCCAAAGATTGTGGATTTGTCCCCGCTTTATTGGCTTTCCCAGGGCTTTGGACATGAATGCACATCTCTGTGCATCGGCCTGTACCTCTCCAATATTTTTTCATTTGAGGTGCATTGTGTTTCCTGAACTATCATAACTGTAGCTTGGAAAATAAAAGTGGATCCCATACATATAGGATATTCTAAAATCAGGACAATTTGTTTTGTGTACTCTGAGGAATACTCCGTTGTAGCAGATGTGTTGCCTATGATTCGCTTAAAAACCGCGCACATTACTGTGCATTTTATTGCTGTGGAGCTCTGTCAGATATACATAGTGCACATTACAATAAAAATGGGATGGACTGAAGTGGACCTGGAAGAAAATGGGACACTGTCTGGAGTCGACCTTATGGACCTGGAGGGGTCCAGTGCATGGGGACAAAGGGGGGGAGCAAAATAAAATTTTCCCAAGGGTGGGAGGGCCCTTCATGGAGTCCCGAAACCTGGGCCCTGGGGTTTCTAGTTACGCCTCTCCTGATCAATTTAGCAATATTCTCACCGGTATTTGCAACAGCGACAGCACATTGTGAATATCGCCTAAATGGTACACGTGACCACTTTGATAAACTGGACTTTTGTGTTGTTTTGATACTTGCCTACTATTTTTAGTTAACCATTTTATTCCTGCTCTCGATGTAGTTGCAATGTGATAAAATGTCATGTTTAAAACACCAATTTATATTGATATTTTCAGATAAAAAGAGATTGTGTAGAGATTTTTTTTATGTGAAATCACAATTTTGAAAATATTGGCTCGTTTGCTGCTCTTTAGGAAGCACACTATATCAACAATGGCACAGAAATAGATTTTTTTTTGCTTCTACCTAAAATCTGGTGATGTTTTTCCAAAAATAAGGTATGATTTATGTAGATCAGAGAAAACTGATTGCAATTGGTGACTAAATGCAACTTTGACCTATCTGAAACATTCTGCTTTTACAGTTATAACCACAAAATGTAGAATATTTATTTGAATAAAGTGAATTATCTGAGAAGCAAAATGGTAAATGTTATATCATTTTGCCTTGTACCGGTACTTGTAAATAAAGAATGAAAGCTGTATCTTTTGACACATTATTAATCCGAGCGACAGACTAATCTACGTTACGATTTCCTTTCATGATACATTGTGTTTAGGTACTTTTACGATCGTGAAAATCTGTTTTATTAAATGTGTATTTTCTAACCTATCTGTAACTATTCTGTAGGGAGAAGAATGGATCCAGTTTCTCCCGAAGGTCATGGATGGTCCATCCTTCAGAAGCTGAACGAACAAAAGTCCATGGGACTGTTTTGTGATGTCTCATTAATGGTGGAAGGTAAAATTTTTCTCGCCCACAAAAATGTCCTTTCCGCTTGCAGTGACTACTTCTATGCAGCACTGAGCAGGAATGAGCAACAACAATTCCTAGTCCTTGACAATGTTTGCTTGGAAGGGTTTAGTCACCTTCTGGACTTCATATATTCTTACAAAATTCCTTCATGTCATGTACAAGACTTTATGCAAGCGGCTCAAGTCCTTCAAGTCAGTCTACCCCTCACAGTTGAAGTTGTCAATGTATCCAGCCCACACACCAGTTCTCCAAAGGAAGAAATTAGCATCCGCAATGAGGATTACAGCATTCCTGATCAAGATTTAGAGATGAGGGAAGTCAAGAGCCAACCATTAAAGAGAAATAGGGATGACAACCTTTCTGTTGTGAACAATTCGATCTACAGTGAAGATAGAAGATTTGAGACAGTATCCCAGTTGAAAGACAAGGCCAAGATGTTTAAAAGACCAGCATTTTGTAAAGAGTCCTTTGCAGTCAGAAACCAAAGCTACTTTATCAACAAGCAAGTTGGTAAAAATGGACAGGTAGGGAGAGGAAGCCCTGTGAATGAACGTAGAGAGAGTTCATTCCGCAACCCTGGCTTTGCAAGGCAGATGCCTATCACCATTCACAATGATGGATCTTCAGAGGAAGCCGATGATGAGTCGGCTGATATATGCATTAATCTGTGTGACGAGCAAGGTACCCCTGATAGTTTGGAATCACACAACCATAATGACTTGAGAATGCAAGAAGAGCCGGTCAAACCTAAAATCTATTCAACCATCATTGGTCTGCAGGATAGCAGAGTGATAGAACAAGTGGCTGGGGATGAAAGTCATTCTGAACTTGTGCACAAATGTGACCGATGTGATCTGTTACTTAGCTACTCAGAGTACCTCAATCACCAGGATGATCCAGGAGTAAACTTGCTCCACTGCAACTTCTGTGAAAAGCAGTTCAATTACAGGTAGGAATGTTGCTTATTCTACTGTCAAAAGTTAAACAACGGATGGTCTCTTGGACCGTCTAAGCCAGTGTTTCCCAAACCTGTCCTCGGGACCCTCAACCAGGCCAGATTTTGCAGATCACCTTGGAGAAAAGCAGACTGAATCCTGCAATCATTGAGCAGCAAATCATATCACCCGTGCTGTGCTTCAGATATCTGGCAAACCTGGCGAGGAGGAGGTTCCTGAGGACAGGTTTGGGAAACACTGGTCTAAGCCTTCCATACATATGGTTGAATTTACTGAGACTCTCTACCCAGTTCAGACATACACTATATTGCCAAAAGTATTCGCTCACCCATCCATAAGCGAGTCAAGGCAGGTGAGCGAATACTTTTGGCAATATAGTGTATGTATCCCTTCGAGCCCATAGCCGCTCAAACATTGTCCTCCAGATGTTACAGAATTACATCTAACAGGTGGTGCTCAGCCACCCATTAGGTTAACAGAGCCTTGTGGGAATTGTAGTTTCAAAACGTCTAGAGCAGTGGTTCCCAACCGTGGTCCTCAAGTACCCCCAACAGGTGAGGTTTGCCAGATATCTGAAGCACAGCACAGGTGATATGATTTGCTGCTCAGTGATTGCAGGATTCAGTCTGCATTTCCTCAAGGCATTCCTTAAAACCTGGCCTGTTGGGGGTACTTGAGGACCAAGGTTGCGCACCCCACCTTACACTGTTCAATAGGGGAAAGCTGAATGAGGAACGGTTTCATGGTGCATTTAAAGACTGAAGTGTACATTATCATACTAGATTTCCTCATTACACAGTATCTACAACATAAAGACAATTTTCAAACCTTCTTTTTCTTTTAGATTTATATATATAACTTAATAAGTTACGATGTTACATTTTACAATCCCCTTGCCAGAAGTTTTATCAGTCCATTCATTAAATTGTTCAGATTCATATCATTCAAGGTTACCCTCATCTTGTATTTACATCTCCTATAGGGATTTGCTGTTATTCTTTTCTCTCTGCAACTCAGAGCCTTCTCCGTTTTTCTACCAGTTTTGTTTACAGATATAAAGAAGAAAATCATATAGACTATAATTATTAACACGTCTTTGGTTTTGGATTTTTTAAAAATGACAATTTCATGTTCAGTATTAAATATATGCAACACAATGTGACAAAATACAACCAATTTAAAAAAATAAAATAAAAGCTGCGGATGATGCGGTGGAGACAGTCTCATGTGTCCCTGCTGTATGTGGAGGATGTCCCCCACTTTTCATTACTTACATGCAGCAAATCGTGGACTTCCTGGAAATTGGAGCTTGCCGTGGGATCTCACCCGGTGTACATTTGTCATCATGCATGGGAGCAACAATGTCAGGAAGGACAGGCAGAACTACTGGCAAAATGCCCTTCGAGGAAAGGGTGGGTCTTTTGGACCTCAATAAGTGACATCTGAGTCGGACCTCTCCAATGATATCCTACTTAAATATGTAGAAATAAATTCTAAATTTACAGTGAGATATATACATATATTTTTTAAAGCCGCAGCATCGTCTGATTTTCACTTATACAACCGTTACAATTACAGTTCCAAGTATTTCTAAAGCTCCAACAAGTTCCGTAGCACTATACAATGGTTGAGACATGACAAGTATACATAAAAGTTAGACACACAAAGAATAGTAGGAGAGCGTACCCTGCCTGTAAATTTACAATCTAGGAGGAGAGGGGTGACCCATTTAGGTGAGGATAAGTAGCTGAGTATTTGAAGTAGGTGTGTGCATTGGGACTGTGTGATAAAATAGATCAGGAAAGGTACAATGGGGGATTATGGAGTGAGCTGATAGACGTCTCTAATGTGTTTTCAGAGATTTTCTGAAGGAATTGAGAGTCTAATGTTGCGGGGGAGGGAGTTCCATTAAAAAGGGGCAGCTCCGACGTCCTGAAGGCTAGTTGTGGGTGCGGGTACGAGGAGATAACAACATCAGATCATTGGCAGAGTGGACGCCAAGGTAGCTGGCTGCTGCAACAGCCCGCCCACACAGCGTACATGTTTCGTGCATCATTGGCTGCTGGGGGCGGTGTGAACCAGGATGTCCTGCTGCAGCAAATGGTTGGCGCGTTTCCGCTGCATGGGCGGGCTGAGGAGCCCATTGAAATCAGCGGGCGTACTATGCCGCTCCTCAGCTGCAAGGACAACCCACCGCCAGGCCGTCATAGTAAGCCCTGTGGTGGTAAAGAGTTATTGATATCAAACATGACCATGTAAAATGTAAATAAATAAAAATTCTGAGGCAGTGGCATTGTCCTCTTTTCTCGTATAAAGCAAACCATGCCTCTGCCATTACTCTACTTCTCATTTCCCACGTCAGGAACAGGTTTGTTTTTTATACATTGGTGCATTGCATTTTATAAAGAATATGACAAACTACAAGAGAATAATTTTTCAAGGTTTGGTTAAAAGGGTGTTTTTTTTTTTAATATTATTATTATTAAAATGCAGTAACAGGTTCTCCATTTCTGTTGGAATATATAACTACAAGGGTTTATGATAAAACATGAAACATGTCACGTTTGGCTCTTTAATTTTTAAAAAATATTTTTGCACTGTTTTCTACAGCTGCCAGCTTGCTTTACACCAGTCTAGCCACCTTGACAAGAAATTCTACCCGTGTGAGCAGTGTGGGAAGGAGCTAAGCACCCTCAAGAAACTGCACGATCACGTTGCGTACCACTCTGATGCCAGACCCCACAAATGCCGACTTTGTGATAAAGCATACAAGGTTAAAAGTAAGTATTCTCATGACCAGCTACAGCGGTCACAGATACGACTCGTGCGTTTCATATTTCTGTTCTGTATAGCCCATAATCTACAACAAAGAGTGCCAATATGAAATCCTCCTATCAGATTAGCCAACTCCATTCACAGTTCCTGCAATAACTGCTATCTATCATGGTCCGGGGGCCACGTGCCATCAGCTAATCCTGACACTAACACTGGTGTGCACCACAACTAAGATTATCCTATGTGTCTGATCTCTACTGAAAAGCAGCTTCTGCCCTATTGCAAGTTTTTTTCTCCCCATACTTGTATTTGTTTAAGGTCACGTCCGTATGTTGAGTGACTAAAATAATTCTCTGGTGGCTTGAAGTTGAACTTGAAACAAACCTATACTTTGAGAAAAACACATAACCTTGTACTTGGCATGATTTGCATCTTACTGAATAAACAATTTCACATAATAGACCTACAAAGGCTATGAATCTGTGACCAAATGTGGGGCAATAATTGTATGTGGGTTGGTAATTACTGCAGGTTGTCACGCAATCCTTACTGCTCCACTGGCTATGGCAAGTTGTGTTAATTTTTACACAATGATTCCGTCTACGTGCTCCATCCTTTGTGTAGAACTCACAGAAGTGACCCTAGCTCGTCAATAACCAGTGATTCAAAGTCACTCATTGGTGCTACCACAAAACAAGACATAACACCAGTTTATGGTGAAGCTATTTTAAGTGATATTTCACAACAATTAAATAGTAAGCCACCCCCCCCCCGCGCATTTATACTCACCGATCAGATTTACCATATATTCTCACACGGATCCACCATCTACTAATGATGTTACAGGGAAGACATTTAGGTCAAATTGTCCCTCTGTCTTTCTGCCAGAACTTTGCGCTGTGTGTGACCTCATTTTTGAGATTTTGTTCAACTCCCTATTCCAATGAACTCCAGGGGAGTATACACTCACCGCTCATGGCATTCGCAACACATTTATTGCACAATTCCATCTGGACTGTTCCATACAGAATAAGAAAATATTTCCCGATGTTCCGTCCTTCCCCTACTACTCAGCTGGCTTCCATACCATCCCAGCATAGGGTCTCATTCCAGCATCCTGCATGGTACTCGCTGAATCCCAGAGAGACGTGCAATTGCTTTATGGGTCTGTCCCACACCAGAGCCGTTACATTTTGGATTATAATGGATTCCGGTGGCAGGAATACAAAGCATTCCCCCTTATATTATTACTCAGTAGTCATCGTTTACAGGGTCCCTTTGCTGATTAACTTAACTATTTAGCAATTTTTGTAGAAAATCTATTGTTATGCCATTTATTTGATACATGGGATGTTTCATAATGACGTATATGGTAAAATTGCAGTTTTGGATACGGAGATGGTTAATATAAAAATTAAATTTTCCCCATTTTTAGTTTTTCATGTATTTTTTCCTTTATGTATATACAGTAATATTACTGTAAAGACATTAATGGCCCTCGTGCTAAATATGGATGATAAAATGGTGATCTCCTGCTTATGAGGATTTGTATTGATCATAAGGAGATTATTAGCAATGCAGCTTCCAAAAAAATACCAATATTACATAAAAATAAATAAATAATGCCTGTGTATGGAAATTACAGTAACACTCTGTATCTGTACTGTACAGGGATTTTCAATCATTATAACCCCCTGAATCCTATCCCTGTACAGCAGTGAGTGACCCCCACAGCTTTCCCCGTGTTCTGTCCCCTATTGGGTTACTGTAATGCAGCAGTTAAGTTTGTTGAGTGTTTTGTTACAGTGAGGGTGTGAGCTGCTCCTTTTCGCATGTTTACAGGGTGACAGGAGTGAGATCTCGGTGAGAATATTTTGTTTCACCACAGGAGCTCCTTTTCAGTGTGTTACAATGCAAAATAGAGCAGAGAAGTTTTTCCTAGTGAATGGGTTAATCGGGCTTGACCTGCTCTGTAAAAAATTTTTACAGAAACATTGCCAAGAAATGTTTAGTTTTTAAATGTGTATATATACATATATCTCAGGTGAACAAAACATTGTTCTATCTATTTAGAAGTTCTCCTGCTAATCGTTGTGGGTAATTGGTGCTGGCAATAAAGCCAACAGGTCTGCCTGTACCCTGGGATTGTTTCCAAAGCAGGGCCTTTAGCAGTGGTGTATTTTAGTTTTGTGCTGCACTGTGCATCACAAAATTTGGGCACCCCCTCCCTCCCTCCAGTAAAGATCCACAATTGCTTTTAGCAATCACTGACCTTTACAAACCACAGGGGGTTCTTGGAAACACTTCTAATTTAAATAAATGCTAAATGTTGATCGTTAGACTGAAAATTTTATGTAAAAAAATAATATCATACCTGACACTGGTTTTTGCTGACACTAGTAATTGCTGGGCTGGTATGGGTTTTTGTGGGCCTGGTAATTGCTTCCCTGGCCTGGCACTGTTTATTGCTGGCACGCAGTAGGCCACAGTCACATGGGTAATCACTGCCTCCTGGCAGCTTCCGCCCTGGCTCCCCTGTCTGTGCCTGGCGTGCGCTCTGTGTTGGTGCATGCTGGCTGCGTCATTAGTGACGATCGTGTCACGTAACATGCTTACGCAGCCCCTCCACCTCGCAGAATGGACCCTGCCCTCCCAGTCACCAGGCAATCCCCTATGATCCGTAGGATGGATCATGGGGCATTTCCCATTGCAAATTGCGCTGAATGAGACAGCCGCAGGACCGACTGACTACCAGCAGGCAATTCCCTGGCTGGGCCCTTGACCGGGTTCAGCAGCATGCGGCTCTTTCGTAGCCCTGCTACGGCTCCCAGGCCGGCCCCGACCCGATTTCCCCAGACTCCACTGGCCACTGTCACTGGGATCCATCACCATCATCACGCTGCGCGCTTGCTCTGGGTGCATCGTGATGGAAGATGCCAGCTCACAGTGGCTGTCCAATAGAGCGTGAGGGGAGCAGGGATAACCCCACCCCCTCAGCATGATGGACAGCCACCGCGCCAGAAACGAAGAAGAGAATTATAATGCAAACAAGCTATTTGGGGGCCTGGGGATTATTAATATATGGGGGCCTGGGGTTATTACACAGTATGGGGGCCTGGGGTTATTACACAGTATGGGGGCCTGGGGATTATTATTACACAGTATGGGGGCCTGGGGATTATTATTACACAGTATTGGGGCCTGGGGATCATTATATGGGGGCCTGGGGATTATTATTACACAGTATGGGGGCCTGGGGGTAATTATTATCTTCAGGGGCCCCATACTGTATATTAATACCCCCAGGCCCCCATATATTAATAACCCCCAGTAATTTTGGACCACTCCTCTTCACAAAACTGTTTCAGTGTAGCAATATTCTTGGGATGTCTGGTGTGAATCGCTCTCTAAAGGTCATGCCACAGCATTTCAATCGGGTTGGGGTCAGGACTCTGACTGGGCCACTCCAGAAGGCGTATTTTGTTTTGTTGAAGCTATTCTTTTGTTGAATTACTTGTATGCTTTGGGTCATTGTCCTGTTGCATCACCCATCCTCTGCGGAGCTTCAGTTGGCGGACAGATGGTTTTACGTTTTCCTGCAAAATGTCTTGATGAACTCTGGAATTCATTTTTCCATCAATGACAACAATCCATCCAGGCCCTGAGGCAGCAAAGCAGCCCCAAACCATGATGCTCCCTCCGCCATGTTTTACAGTGGGGATGAGGTTTTGATGTTGGTGTGCTGTGCCTTTTTTTTCTCCACACATAGTGTTGTGTGTTTTTTCCAAACAACTCAATTTTGGTTTCGTCTGTCCACAGAATATTTTGCCAGTAGTGCTGTGGAACATCCAGGTGCTCTTTTGCAAACTTCAAACGTGCTGCAATATTCTTTTTGGACAGCAATGTCTTCCTCCGTGGAGTCCTCCCATGTTCTCCATTCTTGTTTAATGTTTTCCTTATTGTAGATCTGTCAACAAAAATGTTAGCATGTGCCAGAGATTTCTGTAAGTCTTTAGCTGACACTCTAGGATTCTTCTTTATCTTATTAAGTATTCTGCGCTGTGCTCTTGCAGTCATCTTTACAGGAAGACCACGCCTAGGGAGAGTAGCAACAGTGCTGAACTTTCTCCATTTGTAGACAGTCTGTCTTACCGTGGACACACGAACATCAAGGCTTTTGGAGATGCTTTTGTAACCCTTTCCAGCTTCATGCAAGTCAACAATTCTTGATCGTAGGTCTTCTGAGAGAGCTCTTTTCTGCAAGGCATGGTTCACATCAGGCAGTGCTTCTTGAAACCAGTAAACCCAAAACTGGTGTGTGTTTTTAAAGGTCAGGACAGCTTTCAGCAACACATCCAATAATATCACTGATTGGACTCAAGGTTGGCTCACTCCTGGCTCCAATTAGCTCTTGGAGAAGTCATTAGGCTAGGGGTCACATACTTTTTCCACCCTGCACTGTGAATGTTTACATGTTCTGGTCAATAAACACATGACAACATATAATGTTTGTGTTGTATTATTTTAAGCAGACTGTGGTTTTCAAATTGTTGTGACTTAGATGAAGATCAGAGCACATTTTATGACCAATTCATGCAAAACTCCACGTAATCCCAAAGGGTTCACATACTTTTTCTTGCCACTGTATGCAGTGTTGTCTACATTTTAAGCTGGTGTCAGACGAGCGCATTTTGTATGGACTGAGCGCCCGTGCAGTACGGATGCACTTTCTGACGGAAGACGCAGTAGTGGCCACACAGTCCATTTTTTTAACTGACGTTATTTTTGACGGATGTAGCAGGGAAAATAAATTAAATATGAAAACCATTTTGTCTGTCAAAAATGCTGGACGGATAAATGCAGTCTGTCTAACCTCGTACATCACTCACACACAAAGCTATGCGGACATTGCAGACGCAGCGCCCTCCGCACATCCGTTCTAGCGTTTTTAGGTTCTTGCCTAACTTGTGTCTGTTTGCCGCGTACGTTGTGCGCCCCCAGTTCGGTGCGGACGCACTTTGTGTGGGGGGCTCCATTGGCGATTATTCTATGCTGCGACGGACGTTATATGCGCAAAAACATACGTTCACACTGCGCTCGTCTGACACAAGCCTTAGATGTCAAAAGGGGTTTTCCCAGAGTTTTCTTTTTTGCGGGAAATGGGTCCAAATGGCTCTTTGAGTACTTTAAGGTTGCAGACCCCTGGATGAGACAGTCCGTCCCTGCTGCGGTAGCACAACAAGTATGGTGGCCCATACCAGTGTGGGTGTTTGGGGGACTTTTTTTTTCCGCACACCCTGGATTCTGTCGCCCTAGACCAGGGGTCAGCAACCTTGGCTCCCTGATGTTTTGGGAACTACATCTCCCATGATGCTCAGTCACCCATTAGGCTGACTGAGCCACATAGGAAATGTAGTTCCCAAAACATTAGGGAGCCAAGGTTGTTGACCACTGCCCTAGACAAATGCCTTATTTGCCTCACGGTAGATACACCCCTGGCCTTCAGAGTAGAGGACTTGGAACTGATGTGATTATGTTTTCCTGACAAAATCAACATGCTGATCTACAATTCAACATTCTTATTATTATATAGAATATTTATTTATCAATGTTTTTACTCTTTCCAGTCGATGGAAGTTTTTTTTATTTTTTTTTACACAACGTTCCTCATTTAAATTTCTACTATTAGTCATGTCTTTGTCTAAATGAAAATTTAAATTTTTGCATTTGATAATTTAATTGGTTTTATTTTATCACAGATTTGTTTGTTTCATATGCCGATAGATCTAAAATCTTCACCCTACTTCTTTTAATATTCATGAAGTGTTCTTATTATTGTAACAGTAGCTGGCCTTTACTGATCTATGTCCAAGCCCTCTCCCTACAAATTCACATCTCTGCTTTCACCGTGATGACATTTGAAAGCCTTGTTGGAGTTGTACGTTTTGATCTATCACTGGAAATGGAAAAAGCAGCATGATAGTAACTTGTTGGCAAATAACACCGAATGCATGTCATCATTTATGTGATACAAGCAGATAACTGAGCTCTAATCAAAATGGCATTTGCTGGAATGGTATTTCACCGTGTGCAGTTAAACTTTAAAGCCTGAAGCTGTGCACACATGTATATAAAATGTATTTGTGAAATATGGAAAGGATTCCAGTGGAGCACACGTATATTAACACTGAGTAAGCCTGAATTGAAAATGTGACATTGCATTCTCTGTAGGTAGAAGCATTTGCATGATATGCTTTTAATTCCATTTCCATGTGTGCACCTGCTGCATGGCGTTCACCTATCGCACTGCAGCTTAGGGTATAATACAGGAATAAAAAAAGAAGGGTGATATGTAAATGTTTTAAGATGTTAAATAGCGCTAAAGGGCTGTTTTCAATAAAAGGAACAGGGAATTGTTTGCAATTGGAAGATTAGCAACCAAATAGGTCACTCCATAAGAGGGGAAAATAGGAAGAGAATTGCAAAAGTAGCTGAATTTGTCAATTTTTCCAACTCTGACATTCCTTCAGTTTTGCTGCACTCTCCTAACACTTGCAATTTCTTCAACTCAAATATTCCATTATGGAGGAATGTGTGAACACCTATAATACTAGATACAGGGTTTGACAAATTTGCTTTGAATCTAGGAGCCAGCTGCAAAAGTTAGGAGCCAGGTTAAGGCCGGTGTCAGACGAGCGCACAAGATGTGCCCGTACTGACATGCCTACTGGCGTTCGTTGCAGCGTTGTGACGCTGTAACGGGGCTGGTCACACGCTTGAGCACGCGAACAAAACCTCCCCGTCGAAATGCTAGACACATGTTGAAGGGACTGCAAAGCACGATCCTCCCTAGGAGGTGATGCCAGCAGGCGGCGCCCAGACAGGGAGTTATCCCGGAAGTTCAGCGCCAGCTTTCAGATGGAGGGAACAGCACCTGTCAAGAGAGAGAAGCAGGTGCTGGGCAGCATGGAGAGGGTGGCAGAGGTCAGCTTGCAGACAGTGCCTTCTGGTAAGTATAAGGAGATCTGTGTCGGTTTCATCTGTCAGTTTGCCTCTCTCTTTATATTAATCTATCAGTAGAGAGATATATCCCCCCCCCCCATCCATATTCCTCGCACTCCCATCTCCATCTCTCTCCCCAATCCCCATCCTGTGCCATAATACCAGTGTGCCATAACACCAGTCTGCCATATTGCCATTCTGCCATGCATACAAGTGTTCTGTAATGGCAGTCTAACATGCATGGAAGTGTGCCATAACACCAATCTGACATGCATACTAGTGGGAGGTAATACTAATTTCTGAGTGTGATATGTAATACCAGTCAGCCATTCATTCCACTGCCAATTTTCCTTGGAACTTTGCACACATACAGTAAAAAAATTGCTGCCCACCACTAGAGGCCTCGGGTTTTGCTTGAAAGAAAAGGCTGGCAGCTCTACCCCCACAAGACCATGAGGAGTTGGGGCTGCATTAACAGGGTCTGGCACCTGGGCTTGGAATCACTGAAGAGCGACAAAATGCAGGGAAACCCACAGCACAGAACTTGCATGCAATATAAAATAATCATTAACGGCAAAAAAATACAAACAAATCCAGCCCATAGAGATCTTAATCCGGTCCTGCGGGTTTGCATAATCGGAGTGGGCCACTCATTTATGAAGTCCAGGGCCAATTTTTTTTTGTCCCAGTCCAGCCCTGTCCCTCTCTGAAGGAATTGTGTGTCAGATCAAGCAGGAAGTGGATGGTGCAGTTGATTGAGATCCTCTGTCAGGGTTTCCCAAACCTGTCTTCGGGACCCTCCGCCTCGCCAGGTTTGCCAGATATCTGAAGCACAGCACAGGTGATATGATTTGCTGCTCAGTGATTGCAGGATTCAGTCTGCTTTTCCCCAAAGTGATCTGCAAAATCTGGCCTGGTTGAGGGTCCCGAGGACAGGTTTGGGAAGCACTGCTCTATGTCCTGCAAGCAGTGATGTTCTGGTCTCGAATTTGCAGTTCAACAGGTGGTTGGCAGACATTTTATTTTGTATTTTTTTTTTCAATTTTCTTGGTCCAAGCTATGAAAATGGGGAAATTTGTGCACCTGTTAATAGATCTCTTACTTTTGAAATCTAACCACAAAATCGTGTTTAAAACAGGACAGAGTACTGCTATAGAAATACCTTTTTTAATCCACTGTACTGAGATGTTAATGTCTCTGATTTAATGTATGGATATTTGTAAGGTGGTTCATAGAATTGTTCGCTTTTTATTGTGCTTTTCAAAGGGTATAATATTCCTTTCATATTGCTGTATGGAACCGTCAGCTTTTTGAGATATATATGTAATGGGAAACGGACCTTACTTGGCGTGACCGTATGAGGGGACATCGCTCAGCGATAATGACTGCCTCCAGAGCAGGGATTAGCTGTTCGGGTTCGGAGTTCGGCCCGAACTTTGGCAGTTCGAAAGTTCGCGAACTTCGAACTTTTTGGGTGTGTTCGGTTCGAGTAAATTTTTTTTTAAAAAAGTATAGAAAATGCTTAAAAAAATACTAAAAAATCTAGAAATAAAGAGACTCTTTACTGCAGAATATTATAAGCAACGGTTTATTAGATATTGAATTAAAAACTAATGTGTACGTGGAAAGATTATCAACTCTAAATGACCTCTGTTCCCTCCATTGGGCATAACACCAGGTGTTTTTAGTCTGGTAATCAATTTGGTTACATTGTACACTATACTGAAGGGGTGGGGTGGTGTCTGCTTCTGATTGAGATTTGAGAATTCATTTCCCTCCTAAAACATCCTAATATGCTGCATTTAACTGGTGTTTGAAAAAAATTCAAAATAACATCTAAAGCAATGTTATTTTTCACCTCGGGATTAAACATTCACAGGGTTATTCAGAGAGCGGTGAAAAGCAGGAGAATAACTGGAGAAGTGAAAATTCTAGGTCAAAATAGCCAAACCAGAAAAATTCTCCCATTTAACTCACTTTCCAAATTGGCTATTTGGTCTAGGTGTTCTCTTCTCCTGGCTTTCACCTCTCTCTCAGGGTTGTTCAGAGAAAGGTGAAAACCAGGAGAATGGCAGGAAAAGAGAACAATCTGGACCAAATAGCCGATTTGGAAAGTGAGATAAGGCTAGGGTCAGACTAACGCATTTTTCACAGCGACCGAAAGTGCGTCCGAACGCATTGCCGTATTTTTTTCACGGAATGCGTGAAAACGGTCATACGATGCGCATTTTTGTGCGTGATTTTTTACGGATCCAAACCAGGAAACTTTGGGTGTCTGGACGTTCTGTTGGCCGGACATGAGCAGAGTCTGACGTCTCCAAATCACGCACACATGCCGCTAGTGGACACAGCGCACTCTGTACGTCCGTACTAGCGGTTCTGTGTTCTCGAAAAAATGCGTTCATTTTCCACTTGCGTTGCGCAGCCGGACTTTCGTGCGACCGTACTTCGTATATTGGCCATCATTGCCCGTCATTTTCTGCTAGTGCGGCCGTGATTAAGTGCGCCTAAACGCACGTTAAAAATTCGCTAGTCTGACCCTAGCCTAAATGGGAGACTTTTTCTGGTTTGGCTATTTTGACCTAGAATTTTCCATTCTCCAGTCATTCTCCTGCTCTTCACCGCTCTCTGAATAACCCTGACAGGGTTATTCAGAGAAAGGTGAAACTCAGGAGAATGACTGAAGAGAAAATTCTAGGTCAAAATAGCCAAACCAGAAAAATTCTCCCATTCGGTCTAGAATTTTCCATTCTCCAGTCATTCTCCTGCTTTTTACCGCCAAAAAATCAGTAAACTTTTTCTGCGTGTCCGAAAATGTCTCCTTTTCATACAGACTGCCGCCCCAAGCAGTTGTTTATGGATAGATTAAAGGAAAAGCATTTACCGTCATTTGAAATTGTTTGGTTCTTACATATTTCTATACATCCTAGAAATCCGCCACTTCACGGGCAGGTTATGGGGACCTCCTAGGCACGATATATGAAGGAATTTTTCGGTTTTATTTTTAACCCTTATTTCATGGAAAACTCCCTGTCCCTTTTAACCCTTTCGCTGCTGAGGCATTTCCCGCCTCTGTGCTGAGCTCATTTTTACCTGTTTCGCTCATCTTGTTTAAACGTGTTTTGAAGGCTTATTTTAGTATACGACCCAGACATATTATATATCGTTCTTTCCGTCAGACTCGGCAGATTCATAATATGTCATTATTATATGTATACGTCATGTCTTGTCTGTATATTATAACAAAAAATGCAATAAAATATGAATTTTCAATAATTTACAACGTGTAAAGTGTTTTTTTTTTCACATTTTAACATGCGAGCAATTGCGGTTATATTTTGTATGGGGTGCGCTTGTTAAAAAAATGAGAAATGGGGTCTCGTTACATTTTTTTTGGGGGAAAATTACGCGATTTTTAACAAACGCACCGCATACAAAAATCGTTAGTGCAGCATCATTGTTCACATTATAATTGAAATGGGAACAATATTGCTGCATTAACAAACCAAAAAAAAATAAAACTTGTTTATTTTTTTTTAAGAATTTTTTTAAGAAAAATTTTTTTATTTTTAATTTTTATCTTTTTAACAAAACTTTTTTCATAGTCGTGTTTGGTATCGTTGGAACGGCCATGCTCTGGCCGATCCAACAGTACCAAACTTTAACCCCTAGCTGCCACGGATCGGGAGATAGGGGGTTCATTGGAACCCTCTGTCTCCACCATTGGTGGCAGCTAGGGGTTAACTCCAGGGCTGGCGTCATCGTGCTATGGGGGGGGGGTGCTAGGGGGAGTTCCCGGAGGCTTGGCCAACATCCAAGATGTCGGCCAGCTTCAGAAAGGATCACGAACCGGCGCTTTTCAGCGCCGATTCGTGATCCGGCTCCCCAGGGGTTAATGACAGCCTCCGTTTGGAAGGGCAGGCTGTGCCCTTCCAAGCGGTGCCTGTATTAACTCCCTGCTCCCCGTCGATCGGGAGGGAGAGAGGTCTGAAGGACCTCCCCCCTCCCTTTCAGGCGCCTCCTCCGCACATGCGGGGGGCGCCTGAATTAGATGTCATTGCGTCGCCGCGATGACATCTAATGTCCCCGCCGGGGTCCCGAGTGCTGAGCTGACATTCAAGATGTCAGCCCGCACCGGGGGGCGCAGCAATCCGGCGGATTGCTGCCTCCTGTGCATGGACGCGCTCAGCGCGTCCATAGCACAGGAGAACCACTTGGCTGGACGCGCTGAGCGCGTCCATAGCAGCCAAGTGGTTAAAAACCTTTTTTTTATAACTTTTTGTCCTTGTTTCCTGTCCCCCAGGGCACTACCCGGACCCCCATCCACCTTTTATGGCAAATATCTAGCATATATGCCCTCTTGGAGGGCACTCTAAAAACCGAATTTTCAGCCCCATTGACTTGCATTGAGTTCGGGTTCGGCTCCGAACCGAATTCGGGGAGTGTTCGGCTCATCCCTACTCCAGAGATGGACAAACCGAGAAACCTGTGGCCAGCATTTTTTGGCAGCACAACATCGCCTACCGACTCTTTGATTGCAATCGACCACATCCCCCCCCCTTTCCCAGGGGAGGGAACCGTTCACAAGTATTATTACAAAGGGAAACCTTTTGAACCCGTACCTTGACCGCTGACAAGGGTCTCGCCACAAGATCCATATCATCATCATTATTATTAGGGATGCACAGATACTAGCATCGGTGCAGATACTAGGCGTTTTTACTCGTACTCGTGAAAACCGCCTGATACTTTGGCCGAAATTTCCGGTCTCGCAGAACGCGGCCTCCAGTGCTCACTCCACGCATCTACAGTATAGTCAAACGAGACAGCGCATCACTGCAGCACTCTGCAGACCTTCAAATGCGGCCTCCAGCGCTCACTACACGCATCTATAATCAAACAAGACCGCGCATCACCGCTGCACTCTGCAGGATTTCAAACGTGGCCTCCGACGGCTCACTCCACGCATCTATTCGTTGCATGAGACTAGCATCATCATGCATCACTGCTGTCGCGAGAGAATGACAGCGTTGCCATCGACGGAGATCACGCAAGACTGGCGTCAGGCTCGCTAACATGAAGGGAAAAGCCGGTGCATTTACTCTGACTGCATTTACAAATGCAAAAAAACCCCTATGAATTAATGGGGGAGGGGACGGGAAACTGGACTTGTCTGCGTGTGTATATATATTTCATCATATTATATATATACATATACATATGTTATATCCTCCTTAACCCCTTAGGGACCTTGGACGTACCATGTACGTCATGGCCGCGGGTCTCTTTTAGACCCGCTGACGTACATGGTACGTCCTGCGGTCTTTTGAGCGCTGGAAGCGATCGGATCGCTTCCAGCAGCTCAAACGCCATTGCAGGCTGCCTGGGAGTCCAGGCATCCATGCAATGGCGGTTACAAGTGCCGGGGCACCTTGTGATCGCTCCCCGGGAGCGATCAACATCCGGCTTTACCGGAGAGGTGCCCGGCACTTCTAGAGAGCGCTGGAAGCGATCGGATCGCTTCCAGCTGCTCTGTGTATATTGCAGGGATGCCTCGACATCGAGGCATCCTTGCAATATGCTTACCTGCCGCCGGTCCGTCCGTGATCGCTCCCCCGAGCGATCACTTCCGGTAGCGGCAGGAAGTACTGAGTGCCACGAGGTATCGTGGCACTCAGTACATAATAGATCACATGAGTGATCAGGTGCTCTGCTGGGTGCCTCGAGGGATCAAGGCACCCAGCAGAGTAAAAAAAAGTGTAAAAAAAGAAAAAAAAAGTTAAATAAAAAGGTATAAAATAAACTGACAGCCAAGATGGCGCTGCCCTTCTAAGGGCAGGGTCATCTTGGGGCTGAGTGGGATGTTCCTAGCCTGCCTCATCAGAGAGGCAGGCTAGCAACATCCAATCAGAAGTTATAAAAAATCTAAATAAAATTTCTAATTTGTCAGGTCAGGTCAATATTTTGTAAATATTGGCTCTGACCTCTGTGATTCTCCCTCCCTCTCCTCACTTGTGTTTTGGTGAGCGAGCGAGAGAGATCAGATTTGACAGGTTAGAGATTTTAGTGAGATTAGAAAAATTGAGGCAGGTTTAGAGGGATTTAGAGAGATTTAGGTGTTTATTTGTATTTTCTTGTGAAACCCAACGGTTCTTCTAAGAACCAATAATCCGCTTATATATATAATAATTATAAAATTTTATAATCTATTATATATAATGTCTGAGAGGGTGTACAGCGCCGAGGAGGCATATGCCATCCTGGCGTCAGAATCTGAGGCATCTGCGTCAGACTCAGACCCTGATTTCGACCCCGCTAACTGCTCAGAGATGTCGCTAGATACATTATCTACGCTGGCTGATGTATCTAGTGATGTTTCTGATGCAGATCCTGGGTCACCACCTGCCAGCAGGAGACGCACAGCTCCAGCTGAGGAGTGGGTAGTGCCTCATCGCCAGAGGCCAGATATCCCTCCTTTCACAGCAAATCCTGGCATCAATATTGATGTTGCAGGATTTACCGCCACACAGTTTTTGCAGGTGTTTATGGGGGATGATTTGTTGGGCCACATCGTGCGAAGCCAGACTCCTACTTGGCAAGGCAGCAATGGACCCCGCTAGATGTGCCAGAATTTCTGAAATTCTGGGCACTTACTATGCTGATGGGCATCATAAAGAAGCCCTCAATTCGCTCCTACTGGAGCAGTAGCCCCATCTGCTCTACCCCCATTTACCCCCAATCAATGTCACGTAGAAGGTATGAAAACATTTTGCGTTTCATGCACTTCAGTGACAACAGCCTGTGCCCTCCTAGAGAGCATCCCCAGTTTGACAGGCTGTATAAAATCCGCCCCCTGATTACCCACTTCGCCGCCAGGTTTGCAGAGGCTTATACACCTGGAAGGAATATCTGCATGGATGAATCCCTAATGAAATACAAGGGAAGGCTGGGATTCAAGCAGTATATTCCTTCCAAACGCTCCAGGTATGGAGTGAAGGTGTATAAGCTCTGTGACAGGGAGAGTGGGTATACTCAGGCCTTCCGGGTGTACGAGGGAAAGGATAGTAGCCTTGACTCTCCAGGTTGCCCAGAACACATGGGAACCAGTGGCAAGATTGTGTGGGACCTACTTTTTCCCCTGATGAACAAAGGGTACCACTTGTATGTTGATAATTTTTATACGAGTGTCCCTTTGTTCAAGCTGCTGTATTGTTTTGATACAGCAGCATGCGGTACTGTTCGCAAGAACCGCATAGGTTTCCCAGCACAGCTTGTCCGCACCCAGTTAAAAAGGGAGGAGACCTCAGCTCTGCGCCAAGAGGAGCTGTTGGCGGTCAAGTACAGAGACAAGAAGGATGTATACCTTCTATCCACCATTATGGAAATGATACAAAAAAATGGTATCTTTATAAAGTCCATTTAATGACGAGAAAAACAGTGTAAAATATGTGTAGGTTGCATAAACGAGTAAGAGGAAAATTTGTCCTAAACACTAACAGTGCAGAAACGTAAAAACAGCAGCGGTCACTAAAGGACGGATTTGTGTAAAACCGCCCGGTCACTAAGGGGTTAATTATCACTGTTACTGCTGCTCATGAACAAATTGCATGTATTATCATATATAATAGTGTCTGAGGTCTATGTGGGCATGTGTATATATACTATATATTCGTGTCTGAGGTCTATGTGGGCATGTATGTGTATATATATTTTAGTGTCTGAGGTCTACAGTTGCAAGAAAAAGTATGTGAACCCTTTGGGATTACATGTAGTTTTGCATGAATTGGTCATAAAATGTGCTCTGATCTTCATCTAAGTCACAACAATTTGAAAAACACAGTCTGCTTAAATAATACAACACAAACCTATGTTTTCTTGTTTTTATTGAACAGAACATGTAAACATTCACAGTGCAGGGTGGAAAAAGTATGTGAACCTTTTGGACTTAATAACTGGTTGACCTTCCTTTGGCAGCAATAGCCTCAACCAAACGTTTCCTGTAGTTGCAGATCAGACCTGCACAACGATCTGGAGTAATTTTGGACCACTCCTCTTCACAAAACTGTTTCAGTGTAGCAATATTCTTGGGATGTCTGGTGTGAATCGCTCTCTTAAGGTCATGCCACAGCATTTCAATCGGTTTGAGGTCAGGACTCTGACTGGGCCACTCCAGAAGGCGTATTTTGTTTTGTTGAAGCCATTCTTTTGTTGAATTACTTGTATGCTTTGGGTCATTGTCCTGTTGCATCACCCATCCGCTGCGGAGCTTCAGTTGGTGGACAGATGGTCTTACGTTTTCCTGCAAAATGTCTTGTTAAATTCTGGAATTCATTTTTCCATCAATGACAACAATCCGTCCAGGCCCTGAGGCAGCAAAGCAGCCCCAAACCATGATGCTCCCTCCGCCATGTTTTACAGTGGGGATGAGGTTTTGATGTTGGTGTGCTGTGCCTTTTTTTTTTCTCCTCACATAGTGTTGTGTGTTTTTTCCAAACAACTCAATTTTGGTTTCATCTGTCCACAGAATATTTTGCCAGTAGTGCTGTGGAACATCCAGGTGCTCTTTTGCAAACTTCAAACGTGCTGCAATATTCTTTTTGGACAACAATGGCTTCCTCCGTGGTGTCCTCCCATGTACTCCATTCTTGTTTAATGTATTCCTTATTGTAGATATGTCAACAAAAATGTTAGCATGTGCCAGAGATTTCTGTAAGTCTTTAGCTGACACTCTAGGATTCTTCTTTACCTCATTAAGCATTCTGCGCTGTGCTCTTGCAGTCATCTTTACAGGACGACCACGCCTAGGGAGAGCAGCAACAGTGCTGAACTTTCTCCATTTGTAGAAAGTCTGTCTTACCGTGGACACATGAACATCAAGGCTTTTGGAGATACTTTTGTAACCCTTTCCAGCTTCATGCATGTCAACAATTCTTGATCGTAGGTCTTCTGAGAGCTCTTTTCTGCGAGGCATGGTTCACATCAGGCAGTGCTTCTTGAAACCAGTAAACCCAAAACTGGTGTGTGTTTTTAAAGGGCAGGACAGCTTTCAGCAACACATCCAATAATATCACACTGATTGGACTCAAGGTTGGCTCACTCCTGGCTCCAATTAGCTCTTGGAGAAGTCATTAGGCTAGGGGTTCACATACTTTTTCCTCCCTGCACTGTGAATGTTTACATGTTATGTTCAATAAACACATGAAAAGATATGTTTGTTGTATTATTTTAAGCAGACTGTGTTTTTCAAATTGTTGTGACTTAGATGAAGATCAGAGCACATTTTATGACCAATTCATGCAAAACTCCACGTAATCCCAAAGGGTTCACATACTTTTTATTGCAACTGTATGTGGGCATTAATATATATTTATATAAAAAAAATCACGAGTATAGCAGTACGTAGTGATACCTTTTTTTATTGGACTAACGTAACATTTTAAAGAAAAGCTTTCGAGAGTATTACTCTCTTCCTCAGGTCTGGAAGCTTAATGATCAGTTCCTAGAATTAAACATTAGGACATAAAGGGTCACATGGGTGCGGGGTTAGATATATATGTCGGAGGTGTAGGGGTTTGCTGTGGGTAAAGGGGTATCTGGCCATACATTTCAATATTACCATAAATTGGACAGACTTTCAGCAAAATCCTTAATTATTTATTGGAAAGCGTCACATGACATTAAATAAAAGTATCGGTACTCGGTATCAATGAGTACCTGGGGAAAAAAATATCGGTACTCCTACTCGGTCTTAAAAAATTGGTATCGGTGCATCCCTAATTATTATCATTGTGCCTTTCTCAACTGTTTCCCTAGGTCCCACCACAAGCACTCTGCACTCCATACAGTTGGATCCCCAGACCACATACGTGGTTTCTTCAGGCACATCGCCACTTTCCCCATTCCTCACGATCCACACACTCCTGTTGCTAGCCACACCTCTGGGGCATTTCCCCCGTAGTTTTCCTACACTCCCACATTTTTGCACATTATTCACTGCCACCTTACGCACATACACCTTTGTTTTCCATCGCCACCACGTAAGACCCATCAGCCCCATTACACACCTCCAGCTGCCCACACCCATCCTGGGCATGTTTGTTCATCCCCAACTTCTCATACCTTTGGTCGGACTTTTCCTTCCACATTTATTTTCACACTCCTTTACACACTCATCACAATTTTCCCCACTCTCACCCACCTTCACTATTTTTACATTTTTTTTTAAATCTGTTTTTCACCCACTTTCCTTTTTTCCATTCTTGTCTTTGCACTCACACCCTTACAGTTTACTCTCCCTGTCCCTTCATGCTCCAGTTCTCCCCTTAGCACAGACCTAGGAACATTTGCTCCCACTCCCTTGGGTAGCAGTGGTCAGCCCCACCATTCCTTCAGTGGCCCTCCTCTCCCTCTCTTCCTTAATGGATAATATTATGAGAAATTTATTTTGCGGCTCCTCTATACGCTGGAACTTGGTGCAGCTATGCTCAATTATTTATCAGTATTTCCTTCTAGAAGAATTTAACTTTGTATTCCTGCAGGATCACCCATGGGGTGCCTTGCATTGTTATTAATACACTCACTGGGGCTCTGCCTGCCCCCCCCCCCAAGGCGTTCGCGGCCCAATGACGTGAACGTGCCAGCCATTTCCGGGTTTTCGGACGCGAGGCACCCTGAACGCTGCGGAGGGGAAGGATAAGTGACTCTCCATCCACCTATATAATGTCTGGAATTGCACTGTAATTTCACCTTGATAAAGGCCCGTGGGGGCCAAAACGTTGACTTTTTAATGTGTCAGAAATAAAAGCTTCTCCACGCATCACCTCTTCCCATGATAGACTGCAGGATTTCTCACGCACAGCCCCCATCCTCTGGAACGCTCTCCCTTGTCGGTCAGACTTTCCCCTAGATTCCCTTCCTTCGAACGCTCACTCAAAACATTCCTATTTAGGGAAGCCTACCACCCAACTCACTGATACACCTCATTGCCCCAACCTATCCATCACTCTCACATTGCAGTCCTCTCCTTCTGTTTCCACCCCAACCCTTCTTAATTGTAAGTTCTCAAAGGAATAGGGCCCTCATTTCCTCCTGTACTGGTTTGTCATTATGTTGTTCAGTCTCAATGTCTTGTAACCCTGTCTATAGTGTGCTCATTGTTCAGCGCTGTGGAATATGCTGGTGCTATATTATTCTTTATTTATAACTCCCCCAGCAATGTGATGTGCTCAGGCAGACCAGACACACCCTTATTTACACAGTGAAACCGCACATGGCAGTCTGTATTACAATATATAGCACTGATTAAAAATTATATAGTTGTATACCTTTTGTGTTTAGTGGCTGCCGGACTTTTTTATCCTGCCTTGGGGTTAATCTGATGTTTAAAATAGAATAAACATTCATAGTAATGTCCTGCTCTTCTCTCAAAAAAAAATCCCCGTTCTTTTTGATTTAATTTCTCCGAGTGCATTCTTCATTTTTAGAAATTCCCAGGATGCAGAATTGGAATGGTTTCATACAAATAGACAAAAAGGTCTGTTGCTTTATGCTGAATTAAAAAAAGAAAGAAAGAAATCAACTCCACTTTACATGGCAAAGGGCAATTAGACACAGTCAAATATTGTCCAGGTTAAAGACTATTTATTTTCCCACATCTGTCATGGTGTAATCTATTTTTTCCTTGCCTATTTAAACAATAATTCATTGTTCTATCCAGTCTGCTTTTTTTTTTTTTTTATATATTTAAGAATTAAATTTGCTTTGGTAATGAACTGAGAAGTTAATAATCATTTTGCATTGCAAAAAAAGGCAATTACAGGCTGTCAAGATGTTTAGTGTCGGAGTTCATCTGAGTACTGCAGATGTCTTAGAAGAACATTTGGTAGGTGAACGGGTGAATTTTAATTAGAACTAAAACAGGTTTTTGTTACAGACATCTTTTAGTCAGGAAGACAAAGAAAGCCTCTACCCCTCCGGATTCATTTGTCAATTGCACGGGTTATTCTCGGCTGGAGAATGCCAGTTCTTCAAAGCATTTTAAGGGGAAATCTTGTTAGTCATAGTAAGGATAGTTTCACAGATAAAAAAAATAAAAAATATTTTATGAAATGCTAAAGAAAGAATAAATTATATATATATCACTCCTCACCTCATAGACCCATAGGAACGATTCAAAAATAGATTCTACCGTCAAAGGTGGAGACTATTGTCGCCATTCCGCAAGATATGAAATGACACATAGGTGTAGAGCATTTGTATTGATAATCCACTAGAAAATAGTTAATGATCTACTCTTTATAACTTACCCTCAAATGATCTCCTTTATAGCCAAGCCCTAACCCAGTTACAAGTGTAGACCAATACAGTGTGCTTGAGCTAACAACACATAAGCAATTCTAATCAGTCATGTCTTTAGTGAAACCTCCCATTTAACACAATACTGTGGAAAAAGTGAACACTTGGATTTAATAGCTAGTTGATCTTCCTTTGGCAGCGGTAACCTCAGACAAGTGTTTCTGGTACCCTGCACAACATTCAGGAGACATTTTGGCCCATCCTCCCTTACAGACCTGTTTCACTTCAGTCATAGTCTTATGATGTCTGGTGTGAACAGCTCTCATGATGTTATTCCACAGCATCTCTATAGGTTTAAGCTCTGGACTCTGACTGGAACAAACATCCCAAAATGTGTATTTTTAGGATTTTTTGGTGTATTTTTAGGATATCTTTGTCTTGGGGAATCACCCAAATTCTGAGTTGCAGCTGGCGCACCACTACCCTGATATTATCCTGTAGGATATCTTGATCATATTGCAAATTCGTGTTCAGGCCCCAAAGCAAAGAAAGCAGCCCATGCGATTATATTTTTCATGTTGGTATCCAGTGCCCTTTTACGCCATACATAGCGCTGCATGGTTTTCTGAAACAACTTGTCCTTGGTTTCATCAGTCCAAAAAAAAAAATTTTTTGTTTAAGCAGTGGCTTTCTTTTTGGTGTCCTGCTTGTTCAATGTTTATCGTATAGTAGACTCCTAAACAGAAATGTTAACCAGTTCCAGTGGTTTCATCAAGTCTTTAGTTGTCACTCTTAAGGTTTAAAGGACAGATCAATATTTAAACTCTTTGAAAAAACTTTGACCCTAGCCTGAAGCTGTAAATGGTTCCCGACGAATGCATTCTGTGCGGACCGTGCGTCCGTGCACAACAGACGTACTTTCTGACTGACGACAAAGTAGTGGCCACACGGTACGTTTTTGTGACGGACGTTTTTTTTGACTGATGTAGATGGGAAATAAAATTCATATGAAAAACCATTTGGTCTGTCAAAAATGCCGGACGTCAAAAATGCAGTCCGTCTGACTACGTTCCATCACTCACACACAAAGCTATGTGGACGTTGCAGACGTGGCGCACTCTGCACGTCCGTTCTAGCGGTTTTACGTTCTAGCCTAACTTGCGTCCGTTTGCCGCGTCCGTTGTGTCCGCATTTCTGTGCGGACGTATTTTGTGTGTGGGTCTCTATTGATCATAATTGTATGCTACCACGGACATTAAAATGTGCGGCAACACGGACCTGAACACTGCGCTCGTCTGACCCGAGCCTTAAGCAGTGCAACAATAATTTGATCACAGCATGTTTCCTGAGAGGTTTTATTTTTTTGGGAAGGTATGGGTCACATCAACAGATGCTTTTCGTGAATAACAATCTCAAAACATTTGAGTGCTTTTTTATGTCAAAGTATTTCAATCCAATCTGGTTTCATTAATTGAACACCAGATTTGCCCAAGTCATTAGCTCAGGGTTTCGCTTACTTTTTTTGGTCTCTTCTGTTTTTATATATTAATGATTATATTCAATATGTACAAGAACAATGCAATCATTTTGTGTGTGTGTGTGTGTTAATTTAAATTGCGTTTGTTGATTACTGTAACGTAGATGAGCATTTAATCTGATGTTAAGACTAATTTACACATAGATTCTGACAATTCGAAAGGTTTTGCATACTTTTTCTTTCAACTGTATGATTAAGAGCGAGACAGATTCCCTGTCAAAGATTCACTGTCACACACTTTTGTGTGACATGCCGCAATGGGATTGACAACTGCAGAGCAAGCCGACCTCACTGCTGTGGGTCAAAAGTGCATTGCAGTACGAAAGCCCTTGGCAAAGTCTGCCCACAGAGGAAGAAAGATGGCAGCACCTGGTCTTTAATACCAATGTGATACCCATCATCTGACGGGATATCACACAGAAAGTGAACCTGGTAACAACAGATACACTTTAAGGCTGGTGTCAGACAAGCGTTTTAAAGAGCAGAAGGAATGTCCGTGAGAGTGGACATTCCTTCCACTCTGACGCTCGTCTGGCCCCTTGCAGTTAGTGTGCTCAGTGCTGCCAGGCTCGATCCTCCTAATGGAGGATCGTGCTTTGCAGCCCCATCGAATGCGCTTCGATGGAGAGGCTTGCAGCACGGCTGCTGTCGCGTGTGCAATTCATGCACCCGCAACAGCGTGTGGTCGGCCCCATCGCAGCGTTAACACTGCGACGGACGCCGGGAGGTACGTCATACGTGCGCACATAGGCTTTTGTCAGGCGAGTGCACTAAGATCTCTCATATACTGTCACTTTTATATTATGGCTGAAAATGTAAAGTCCACCTGTTATCAGAAATCCTTTTCTCATCTGTCCCGTGTGACACAGTGCTGCAAGTAGCAGTGTTAGAGCAGTTGTTAACCTTTACAATTCTCAGAACACTGATAACGGCAAAACATTATCAAAGCGCTCCAGCAGGTTTTAATGTATATTTTATCATTTAAAAATAAAAAAAAGCGTTACGCTTCTGTTTTAAAGTTCTGTTCAGTAATATAGCTCCTCTTTGTCCCGTTTATTCACACACCGAATTCTGCCATTGAATGGCAAATCCTACTGCAGATCACTGTGCCACAGTGGTTGAAAATCACTACGTTAGAGGCTTAAGGTTAGGCATATGGGTAAGATTGGTTTGGGGCTTATTTCTTTTGTTATATGGAATCGGGAATGGTTAATAGGGATGACCCAAACGACCACAAACAAGGAGCTCTATTGTGACACACAGCACTGGTAATTTTTGTAATTTGTAAAAGTTATGGACTTCACTGTACTACTTTGCACAGATATTGCAATCCGTTAAATATCTATCATATATATATATATATATTTCTTCTAAAAAGGACACCTTTAGTCCCGTTTCATGCAGTAATCTATGTCTAAAAATGTGTGCTTCTAGATGACCTCACGCAACACGTCAGAGTGAAACACATAGAAGCAGCCACTGGGAAGCCTCCATTACTCCAGCTCTGTGAATTCTGTGGTCAAGCTGTGAAACATTACAAGAGCCACAAAATATTTTGCAGGTATGTATATGGGCTATAAGAGTCCAAGTATCTGATACAGAGAAAGGAATAGTATAATTCATCTTGTTTTTGATCTTTTTACCCCACCCCCCCATATTAGTTTGTTCTCGGGACATAGTTCACAAGAAAACTAAATTATAAATGAATCTGTAATTATTCAGAAATTGCAATTATTGTTAACCCGCACAGGTTGAACATTTTGTGAAAGGTCATTGTTTAATCGGACACTAGTCACCGTAACCATATATTGTATTTTAAATGTCTAGCTCAGTGTCCCCCACTTCCTGGTGGATGTTCCTTTTGGCTGATTCAGCATGACAAAAGGGGAGCCCTCTTCTCACCTAGAAAGATGTCAGCCAGAGGTGTAGGTCAGGAATGTAAAGCTTGGTGTATTATTGACCAGTCCACTGTTCTCAATGCAGCATCATGTAATAAAGCCTTCTTCTGATGGCCCTTTTCCCCTGTCCGCACTAATATGGGGATGCTAACAGGGAATATGTGCAATCTGCAGACTTCCCCGTAGGGTCCCCATGTTACCACGATATTCCAGGGCAGGCGCTAGCTGAGTACCTGACCCCGGAAAGCAGCACTAACTGCAGTGATACTCAGGGTAGCGCCACAGCGAGTATCTGCTCCTGGAGTACATGGGACTCCATGGAGGGCTGTGCTTCCAGGCCTCAAGGCCCTGCGTGCTCAAGCGAGATCGCAGGCTGCAGATGTAAAGAAGTAATAATCGCCTCTGTTCCACTAAAAAATGCTGGCTAAAGGAAAAACACCAGCTGGAGGAAATGGGAAGACATGCCTTTGATGGTCTGTTGCAATAGGACCGGTAGAACAGAGAATAATGTTGGGAGAAGTCTGAACGCTCAAACGGACATATACAACAAAGCAAGCAATCAGGATAACCAGGATCAAGTCGCTGCAAAAAGGACACATGGGGGAGGTGTAAGATAGCGTTATTATTAGTACCATTAAATGTGTGTATGAGCAAAGTGAAATGAAAAAATAGCCTACAGAGACATGGCCTCTTGCACTTTTATACTAATTAAAGACAATGTGGAGTTAAACCAGTGGGTGAGGTGAAATACATTGGACCTCCTGAAAAGGGTGGTCCAGCATATAATGAGGTGTGTGGCTTCTTAAGACAGACAACACAAACAATAATCACAGAGTAGAGGAGGCATGACCCCTATCATGAATAATAAGTGTGGGGGATGTATTTGGACACGTAGTCACATAGGAGAGATAGCAGTGATGATTTTTGGTGTCGAGAGATTACCACTTCCATCTCTCCTATGTGACCTGAGAGCCACCCTTATTTTATCTCTATATCAATATATACGCTTACTTTTGGGACACCTGATTTCAGTCGTGGTTTGGCATTAGGGTTACCCCTAGTTTCATTGATAGCTGAGACTATGTACCTACTGTTGCTACATTGTATCTCATTTTGTACTATGTTGATACTATTGTATTTCTCCCTAGTCTGGTCTTTTGATTTTCAGTATGCTTCCCATATTGTGAGTAGAAGGGGCGAACAGGATGCAAAAAGGTCTGTGTCAGTGAAAAACAGGACAATAGATCCTAGAAGTCTGACTGCTGGGGGGAAAAATAAATTTAAAAGGAACACTGAAAAGGATGAGGATAAGAAAAGGAAATCTATAATTTAACCAAACAAATTCACAGACACACATCCAACTATAAAGTCATAATTGTAAGAGAAAAATAATTCTTATCTTTCCCCCTAGAAACAGCAAAGACGATGGGAATTTCTGGTCATGGTTTTAATTCTATACTCTATACTGATTGGTGGAATCTACCATTAAAAAAGGGGGATTCGATCCTGTTAATATATATGGTCTTGTATTGGTTTCCTAAACCATATTATTTGTATGCTTTTATTGTTTTTTTTGCTGCTGTTGGAATAGTAGAGAGGGTTTACACATAATATGAGCCTCTATGCCTTTAATAAAATCATAATCTGAATTGCTTGTTCGTTCTGGTACATATAATGGTTGCAGTTTGTCAATCCTCACCCTACAGACTCATCCTTTCATGTATCTGCACTTCACAACTGTGCACTCTAGTAGTAACTGTGTGTTTATCTTTTCTAGCGGAGTAAAGAAATTTAAGTGTGACTTCTGTGTGCAGTCATTTCACCGGATATCAGAGTTAAAGCGGCACACTTGGACCCATACTGGAGAGCTGCCGTATAGATGTAAAGTGAGTACTAATCATGAAAGGGGAACTCATCAACTAGCCTAGTGTGTACAGTATGTATCAGTTTCTTTGGGACCTGGATAAATGTGCGGTGATGAAAATTGTCTATTTACTGGTGAATTATTCTGCAGTGTACATATATTTATGTTTTCGAGTAATTGTCTTGTTGGCTGCCTGACACGAGTCTAGTCGGTTATTCACTAAGCTGCCAATTTTGGAAAATTGCAAAGCTTAGGTAAACTCATGGAACTTGAGAGGAAATTCTCCAATTCATTAAAGCATTCACTTTTAATTCTCCATAAATTACAGGTTTTGTATATAAGTTACATGGAGAGCCACAATACGCCAAGTCTAGTCTAGTGAAATGTCTTTCCTTTACTCTGCCACTGTAAGGCACTTTGCATCTTTACACCATGTCAATCTTTAATTCTTTGTCTTTACAAAGATTTCCTTTTTATCACTTTGCACAATAACATTACTTACTGCATTTTACTTGGTTTTGTTTGTACATGTTTCTCATAACATTCTACATTCTTTTTGTGTTCCATTTCATAACCATTCTGCATTTGTACCGGTGTATCCCATACCTCCCAGTTGTCTCTAATTATTCTTTTGGACCTCTCTGTCCCTCTTTTAATGGGACTCTCACAGGTGTGTGTGTGCCCAATAAAAACAAGGTCTTTAATAACGCCAAACAAACATTTCTTTACTTTGCAAGCACAGTCACTTTATTTTCGGTCTGGAAGGCAAACACACAAAAAACAAACCACCACAAAACAAAAGCTTAGCTCTTACCGAGCACTAACAGAACCTTGGCTGCATGTAAGCCAAACAAGAAAATGCACAGCCCATTTCAGCTTTCTCTCTGGATAGAGCTGCAGTTTCCCTTCCTGTTCTGAGTACTCTCTCCTCCGAATACATCACTGGGAATGCATTTACTCTGCTGGTGAGGAATTCCCTTGGCAATCAGAACTCCTGGACTGGATTCCTCACCTGCAGAGCTGCATGAAAAATGCGGTGTGGAGCAATGGCCCAAACTTTACTTCAAGTGCTCCATCTCCGGGACCCAAACCATGCCACTTATTTTTGTGGATCAATTTGAATAGAAGATCTTTTCCCTGGGCAACCAGAGTCTTGCCCACACTGCAGCACTGTTAGGGCAGTATATATGCCTCCCTGGACCATGCCCTGTCTTCTGTCACAGTGTGTTTGTTTAGGCTAGGGTGAGACGAAAGCATTTTTCCCCGCGAACGTGAAAAAGTGCGTCCGAACGCATTGACGTATTTTTTCACGGAATGCGCAAAAACGGTCAGACGACGCACATTTTCGGGCGTGATTTTGTACGGATCGTCAATGAAACTCTTTTTGCGTCTGGACGTTATGTAGGCTGGACATTAGCAGCGTCTGACATCTCCTAATCACGCAAACACGCCGCAGCTGCGCACTCAGTACGTCAGTACTAGCGGTTCAGCGTTCTCAGAAAAATGCATTCAAATTCCACTTGCGTTGCACGGCCGGACTTTTGTGCGGCCGTACATCGTATATTGTCCGTCATTGCCCGTCATCTGCTGCTAGTGCGGCCGTAATTATGTGCGCCAGAACGCACGTTAAAAGTGCGCTGGTCTGACCCCAGCCTTATTGTGTAGAATTTATTCAATAAAAAAAATCAGAGTCCAGCTTTCTTTTATTAGTTAATTATTCTCCAAAAAGTCAACAACTTTCACTCCCTTTCCTCTCAAAGTGGTGGATCCTTCAAAATGAACATGAGATGCATCTCACTTGCATCCACGTGAAGAGATCTTTAAATGTTTTTGAGCTCCTGTACTTGGAGAAGTGGTGATGTAAATTACCCAATATTAGTTTCTAATGTTGTAGTAGATTAAAATGAGAGTGGGACTGAACAGATCATTCTTTTTTCCTTCAACACCTAGTGAATTTTAATGTTTTTGTATGTAAATTTGTAAACTATGTTACATTTTGGTTCTACAGTTGCGATGATTTACAACTCTCTGAATTATTCCCTTAGATCTGTGGTAAGGGCTGCAGACACCCCAGTAACATGAAGAAACACATCCGTACGGTTCACAAAGCAGATATGCGGGTGCAGATCAACAGAGAGCATGCGTCTCCAAGATTCTGCAAAAACCGGAGAAGTCCTGCCAAATTTCCTGGGCCAATGCTGCCACATTCTTTACCTGGCAACCACAACTTGATACAGTCAGTCACCGTAGATGCTACGGATCCAGCGATTCAGACCAGCTCCTCTGTGTCTCCCATCTCTATGCCCTATCTTTCCATCACTACGAGCAGTGACAATCTGACCAGTGGATTTCCCTCATTTGACTCTCAGAATGCTTCTCTGGAGTCAGCCAGACCCATGTAACAAATATTTGTAGGAAGGTCATTGTCAATGCACGAATTATCACAAGATACCATGTATTTTATCTCTTTTATAATGTATCATACACTTCAACTCAATAACAGAAATGATATCCCTAACCTTTGACATATATTTTTGATAAAAAGTAAAATCTGGTGAAATTCATCCAGTATAGTTCTTTGAATAGAGCACAGTGTAAAATGCACCTGTTGTCCCCATGGGAGTTGGGATCATTTAATAGCGAATTACTCCAGGTATATTTAGTTTTAATTTTATTTTTTTTGTTAAACAATATAAGTATACAGGATAATCCAGACATGGAGCCCTTGCTCTAGGTATCTAGAGGGGTACAAACTATACCCTCCTGAAAAGGCCAAAATGATGTTTGGGTAGTGGTTCCTCTCGTTCAGAGGACACTGCCTTGGCATTTCAGTTCTGGCCGCCCTTTTAGGGCAATAGCAGCCTGGTTTGAATATAGCTTAGTCTACTCTATAATGGCTCCAATCAAGCTAAAATCTTGTGAAACCTAGGCAGGGATCCACCATAGGGCAGACCACTTATGCTGTTGCCTGTTCTTAGCAATCTCAAACACCCTTGTTTTTGCTTGCCTTAAACAACATATTTGAAAAAGGTGAGTGATTCCCCATTAAAGTTTTGTCATCCCTCACTTCTGTGTGGTATGCCGCATGATTGACAGATCTGAACGTAGAGGTGTCCTAGAGGACAGTCCTATGCTCATGCTTTACAGCTGATTGACTGTTGGTGCTCCAACTTCATAGTTGAGGATCAATTGCGCAGTGCTGCACAGCTGTCCATAGCACTCTCTGCCTGTGGAAGGGGAAACCTGGTGGAGCCCAACGCTGGAACTGGGTAAGTATCAGCTGTGTGATCTCATCTAGGGGATGAGACATCACCTTTATCTTTAAATGATATTGCAGCTAAAGTGCACCTGTTCAAAACAGGTGTACTTTAATTATATGTTATCTTCAAAAAAAAGTTTAATAACATACTTGGCCAAATGGCTTCGCTTGAATGTGAATGTAAAAAGTAGTTTATGGGGAAAACTAGCACAGAAAAGGGGATCCTTGTGCTATGTGTACACACTCTGTGGTGTTGTCGATTTATTGCCAGTTTCCAAAACTGTCAAATTACTTCAATACAAATTTAATAGATTACTGAACCTCAGTGAAGGGTATTCTGTGAATGTACATGCTGGTGGATTATGGGGAGAGTCTGGACCAACCAGTCCTGTTCATGACCCCATCCCATATCTCTGCCTTCTCCAGATCATCCACAGCACTACCTCTTCCCCAGCCCGATTCTTGAGTCCAATTCAGAACTGCTCCTATAATATGAATTTTTCCCAATAAAGTTTTCATTTGGTAAGCCATTTTTGCCTGGACTGGCTTTGTCCCATTTACTGTATAAGGTTGTATATATATCGTTAAGTGCGTTTTTATAAACTGTTGGCTATAACTATATCCAGTGACCATACCATTTATGCATATGCTGTTGTTTCAAATAAATAGTTCTTCATATACTGGAGAAAATTCTTTGGTATATTTGTTTTACCTGTTCCATAAAGTGGAAGCTCCTCTTCCTTTACTGATAAAAGGAGCTGAAAATGAATCCGATAACTGGTTTGCTTTTATCTATATATAAGAATTTTTGCATACGGAAATGCAAGTTTGTTTAATGGATCTTCTGTTCATTCTTCTGAACATTTCTAAAGGGGGTATTAAAAACAATAGTTCAGACACACATACAGACTCCTGATGTACTTTCCTTTTTTACTTAAATGTATTGAAAACAAATCCCAGTGTCGTCATGCTCTGTGGTTTGAATGTTGTGATAAAATTCAGCTCTTTTCAGTTAGACCACAAAATACTAATGTGAAATGTTATAAAATACCAGGATTAATTTGGAGTGATTTTCATTTACAACTGTCAATTAATTTTTATTTTTTTTACTTATTATTATTATTTAATAGCTCTATGATCTTTAGATGTGGAGACATGATACCGCTTCCTGATTCTGCATCTATAGATGGATTTGCCAGAGGTTGCCAAAATTTACATGACTCTCAACCCCCACCCCAAACAAAAACAAATCTCCCCATTCCAAAAGCTGTCAGCAATGGGGGAAAACGCTAATGTCACCTCAGCTTGTAGTATGTGGCACAAATCACTCAGAGACATGCAAAACTGCTTACTTTTTTCCTTGGCCCATCAGTGGACGATATAAAAAAAGTTTAATATTTCCATTATTTTCTCACTACTGTCATTCTTCGTACAAAAATCGCAATCTTTAATCAATCTGTGCTGGGAAACACTGATCTAGATTGTCTTCTTTCCATGGATGGGAAAAGACCATCTAGATCAGTGTTTTCCAGCCCCCTCTTCAGGTTCCCCTAACAGGTCAGGTTTGCAGATATCTGAAACTGCACAGGTGATGTGATTTCCAAAGTGAATCCTTAAAATTTGGCCTGTTAGTGGATCCGGAGGACAGTGGTAGATTGCACTGGTCCAGGTTATCTGCTATCCTTCACAATTTGAGTTAAACCGCAGTTAATTAGATAACCTTGGCAGGGTTGGCATTGTTCATGTGGCTGAATGGTAACTTGTGTTTATACTTTAGTCAGATGGAAGAAATATTGAGTTAAATGTTTTATTTTCTATAAACCGATGGAATTTTAAAAAAAACGATCTCTACAAATTCCGTTGAGTTTGGTCAATCCTGTTCTGGAGGCTCTGTATGTGTGACGGTAGGAACACATATATTGTATGTGTGACAGTATAAATATACTGAATGAAGTTCTCAGGTGGTATACATGTTCATGCAGTCGACCAGTGTTGTGCATAAAGAGTTTGCTTAATAAATCCATGTTATGCTTTAACGAAAACTGTGTGCATCCACCAAGTTATTATTGATGAGGTTTGCTTTAAGAAATTGAAACAAATTTCTAATAATCAAAATTGAGCCCTGGGGTAATACGACTGTTCCTTTAAAGCAGTGGTTCCCAACCACGGTCCTTAAGTACCCCTAACTTAATTTTCTAGTTGATATATAGAACATCTAGTGATTCAGTTGTTATGTGTAAACATAAGTATGCATCCTTAAAAATACTACCTGAATTCAAAAAAGTGCCTGCCACCACCATGACCATTTCTACTAGGCCAGTGAGTGCGAACTTTGGCACCCCTGATGTTTCTGAACTAAGACTGACAGACGTCAAAGGACTTTTTTTTTTTTTTTTGGAAAGTATTTTACCAGGAAAGATACATTGAGATTTTTCTAATTTTCAAGTATGTCCTGGGTGGCGAGTATGTACCGTTAGGTGTCTTGCCCAAGGACACTTACTGGAGAGGTGCTCGTCGGGATCGAACCCATGACTCCACAGGCTCTCTCCATGCAGAGCAGTGATGTTACCTCTACTCCACCCAGCCGGCACCCAGAAACATCCGGGGTGCCAAGGTTCACCATCTCTGCTGTAGGCAGATTCAATAACTTAAGACAAAACAGCTGCCACAGCAATTGCCACAACCCACATCGATACATTGGCCTTAACGCACCACTCTAGTCTTTATTTTCTATCGTAATGTGTGAAGCCATGGCAAGTGGCCAAAATATACAGCTGAACATGACTTTCAAACGATTTTGCAGCATATTCCAGACTATGTAAATTCTTAAAATACATATTTTTCTGTGTATTCTTAATTTGTACCATCTTGTGTGGGTGAGCATTATTTTGCCAAGAACAATGCATGGTCGTCAGAATCTTTGTCAAATTAAGCATATGTCGTATCGCATGATGTTATACAAGCAGCCAAGTGCAGGCGAGCTAAATAATTTATCTTGGTTCACACTCCGCCATGAAAAATTTTGACGAGACAATCCACTAATTAGCTGTTTGTATCACTTACTTGTACATGGTCAGATTTCTATTTAATGGGTTATTTAATAGTGTCCAAATTAAATGCAGCTTGGTAATTGACATGTTTAATGAGGTGTTAGTTTGAAATACCCAAAACGAAATACCATCTTTACAGGGGAATACAAGTCATTTTCAACGTATTTTATTATCCGTTATTTGGATCTCGACTATGCAGAACCACTATCATTACCCTAGTCTATTCCTACCGTCACACATTCTGCCTTTTGTATAGTTTCAAACAACATTGAACATCGCTATTGCTGCACCCACAAGAAATGTAGGTTTTCAAAGACCGAAGAAGCTTAGTCACTGAATCTTCTCTTGCTGTTGTTTAGCACTTCATGAAAGGGAAATTCAAAGTTTGTTGTTGCTAAATCAACAATTTTTGACAGTGTTTGCAACTACGGCAGGGGTGTTAATTGAGTACCCCCTTAAGGTATATGCACGTTATAAATTTGAATGACACTCTATATTGACACTGGTCTGGGTCACTAAGGAGCGCTAGCTACACCCTGCTTTTTTTGGTTTAGCACTTAAATTGATGTCATAAGTGGTTAGAACTTGTTGGGTGTTTTTAGTGATTGTGATGTGTTATAGAGAGTTTAGATTCCTTGACGCCTACACCTGATTTGTCACATATTGTCAATATGCCACGCCTGTGAATCTTTATTACTTAACCATTTCATTGGGGGGGCAGTCACATTAAGATTTTCAAGAGAACAACATAAGGGATACAAAAAAAAGGGGGGGGGAGAATCCAGTTCAGTATACATAATTAAGAAATTGAACAGTAAAACTGTGAACACAATACTCCGTACATTACACTACTTTAATAACCGAGTGCTCAGAAGCCCGAATGGCTCACCAAGGACCCTTAAACGGAATCTAACAAGCAAAACCCAAAATGTAATATTTAACTGTGTACATATCCCATAGCAATCACAAATTGGGCTTGACCCCCGCCACCACCGCCGTTTGTCTCAGCCCTCTTAATTTCTCCCGAATCTCAGTAAGCAGAGACCGAGCTTGATTTCCATCTCGCCGCTAGTAACAGATGAGTGGTCATGAATATGTGGGATAACATGCATTTTTGGGAGTGTGAGAGTCTCAGGGAACACACGAAGCAGAAACAACTAGGGATCTGAATCCAACTGCACTCCCACCACCTCAGAGGCCAAAGACCCCACCTCGCTCCAGACCGGGGAGAGACTCCGGCAACTCCACCAGACATGGTAATTAGGTCCCTTTCCCACCCCACATCTCCAGCACAGAGGGGAAGCCTTTGGACTATAATGACACTCTTTGTCGGGGGTGATATACTACCTATATAACACCAACTTCCGTGATTCCGTTAAAGTCGCACAACGAAACTTCGCCTCATCATCCCCGAAACAGCAATTCCACTGCTGTTGCGGGATTTCTTTCCCCATGTAACCTTACCAACTCCGTTGAAATATCTGCTTCGACGGTGGGACGGAATCGTCCAACGTTTTATAACACAACTGAGGGACATCATCCACACAATACAACTCAAACTGGGAGAGCAAAGAAATTTCCTTAGGAAACAGTTCCCCCATCCCCACCTTACGCGAAAGGGATCGGACCTGCAAATGGGAGAAGTGGAGGGAAGTCAAAATTTTATACTTGGACTGTAGTTGGGAGTAGGACACTAACCCCTGTGGAGTAAATAAGTGATCAAGCCTAGTGATACCATGAGAAGTCCATCAGGAAACAACGTCAGCAATATAATAACGGACCATGGAAAGGGCATAGGCCAGGGATGCACTGTCTGAAGCCGGGGGGGGGGGCATTAGATCCCAGATACAAAGAACCAGTTTCTAAAACAGCAGTGGTGACAAGGTCGGGCAACGCACCCTGGGAAGCCATAGTATTTCTTTAGGATTATGACCATTGAGCTGTGGACAAAAAAGACTCCATGACAGTGGAGTGAGGTTTCGCAGCGGGAGAGGCTTTCATGAGCGGGAGATGCAGCGTGTGCCTTAATGTGACTGTTAATTTTTTTTTAAACTACTTTTTTTAGTGTTTGCCTTTTTTTCTTCAAAAAAAGATCATGAAAAGATGAGAACTTGTCTCACTAGAAAGCAAGTTATTGCCATACAAAAAAGTGGTTGTCAGGTATTCCACATTGATGTACAGTGCAAAATCACTTATTTGAAAAGAATGGTGGATTAATATAAAATGTTTTTATTGCTCTCAATGTTGCAGTGATACAGATCACTCATCATACATTCATTTTATTGTATTTTTGCTGTTGGGGGTTCAGATTTGTTTATTTAGAACAATAAAAAAAATAAAAAATAAAATTACTGGTAAAACTGGATGAGAATAAAATGCATAGTATTTTTCAAAAATATATCTAGGTTAACTTTTGGTGCGTGCAGTTTTTTGATTGGGGTTTTAAAGATACTGTTTACTACTATGTTTGTACAGATACACAAGTGACAATACAGTGTCAGATCAGAATTTTATGTAATTATGAAGCTATCATACTATTTTATTGTTAACTCTTTGATTGTACTTGATGCAGAGTAACTTGCCACTATTTCCAAGCTGCAGCCATTCTGGAATAATGGCTCCAACTGCTACTGTGCTGACTAGAGCAGCCTGAGAATAGTCAGTAATTTTAAGAGATAGTGAAGTGGAAATAGGCTGGAAGACGGCCGCCATTGTACACAGGCGGCCATCTTGTTCAGAATATTGGTTCACTTGTATATAACTAGACAGGTTTGTAGCTGAAACTAGAATGAGGTATACGTAGAAATTTAGGAATGCGTTTAGATTAGCAGAAAAGCAATTAAAGCTTTATGAAAGATCTCTGCTGTTCCTGGCACGGAGGAGAAAAGCGAAGTAGATCCTCCAAGGTCGTTGGGGCCCGCAGAAAGACAAAGGAGTAGAGATCAGGCCAGGTGCCATCTGTAACAAGTGATTGTAGGCGCAAGGGAGGAGGGCGCAGCCCGGAACAGTAAGAGCAATTAATTTTGATTTACTGAAACTAACACAAAGTTTGCCAATTTACAGCCAATTAATGAAATGTCTTTGTATTAGCCAAAGGGAGGTATTAACCCACGTGGGGTGGAATAAAGTGTCATTGGGAGGTGGGCTAACTGGGATGTACCTAATTACGTATTTTTGGGTATAAGATCCCTTGCACGGGTGAAAGGGGGGGCTCACTCTTTGCGATTCAATCCTGTGTGGGCACTTGTGTGACGACACAATAAAGTTTGCCTTTCCTGAAGAGACTCGTGTTCTGACAATCCTTACTTGTGCCCGGTCCGGCGCCGTCTTGAAAGTGAATCTGTTTTTGTCCGCCTACAATAGCATTATAGGAAATTATTGGAAACAGCCCCCTTAAGGGAAATGTCTTCATGGAATTGTAGTTTTATTACATGTGATCAGATCTATGTGTCTAATTGGTGCTGAGAAGCTTTGCATGCTGGTAGGAAGAAGGGCGTGTACTCCAGGAAGTAATTCCAGGACAAGCTGCAGCATGCTCTCGCTCTCTCCATGGGAGTGAAATTACCCTTTTTTCACACTGTATAAAAGGACTGAATATAAAGGATCCAGATTAATCTTTTCAATGACTAAAGTTTTGATTATGAATGCCTGGAAATAAATATCTTATATGCCTTTCATCAGAGTTGAAGCTGTCTGTTTCTACAAAAGCCACCGTGGGGACAGAACAGCTACCATCAAGATCAGAATACAGCCCACAGACTACTTACTTATTGCCCATTATGCCTATTGGCATGTAGGGCAGCAACAAAGGTTTGCCACTCCTGTTTGTTCTGGGCCAGCTTTTGTATGGTACCCCACGTGTGATTCATAGGGGGTTATTCAGAGAGATTTGAAATGTCGCCACACGTTCGGTGCCCTTTCGTTTCTCCGCACTTCGGGGCGATTCGGTGATTCTAGTTCGCCGACCTTGCGGTGTATTCAGTATGCACAGCAGGGTCCCCGTAGTGCAGGGAAAACCCGCCGAACACTCATCGAAAACCCGCTGCAAAAGCCATGCCGGAAAAACCAGAAGAGCCGATGCTGGAAAAAGCTGACTGGCAGACGAATAGGGTGGGGGAAAAAAAAAAAAAACAGTACGCTTGAAAGTTTCAAAATTGAAACGCGGTTTGCAAAAAAACTACTGAATGAAAATGTCTGGAATATACAAGATACAATGAATGATAATAAAAAGGGCTGTTAAAGAAAAAACTATTAAAAAAAAAGTTTGCCAAAACAATCCTGAAAAATGACTAAAAGATCCTAAAGAGACTTTTTACTGCAGAATAAAAGAATAAACGGTTTATTAGATACTGCATTGAAACGGGAATATTTTTAACATTGAAGCCTATGGGATTCGCCTGAATAAACCTGTCGAATTAAACCACCGAACAGAAGGGCACTTCACTGACATTCCTCAGCTGTTCGGGGTCTGAATAGACTAACCATTGCTTCTCTATGGGGGATTTCACTGCCCTCGAACAGGCACCGGACGTGCAGGCAATTAGCCAAAATTTGGCGAACTGCCTGCTCTGAATAGACGAATGGCCCCGAAATGTCCCCGTACGCTGAATTTCAGTGTCCGGCAACATTTCGGATCTCTGAATAACCCCCATAGTCGTCTATTGTCAGGGATCAGTGCCTGCAGGTGCAAAGGACCATACCGGCATATGTGTATGCATGAAAAGTGCTGCCCTCAGTCCTGTCCAGCACTGAAGGGGGTTAACAGTGGAAACACCAAACACACCACACCCCCTTGTCCATCAATAAAAGAGTCATTCCCCCCTATGCAACTTGACTTTGCATTAGATGTCAAACCGTGATACTGTGCTGACCTACTCTGTAATCCTGCTGATACCGTGAACCAGACCCTGCATTGCCCACCGACCCGGCCTTCTTGCTGCCAGCCTATTGACCTAAGGACCGTCCTGACCACGCTCTCGCTCTTCACTTATGTACCACATCATGGATTATTCCCTGTATCAACCTGCCTACCCTGAGTTACAACCTGCTTATCCCTGCGCAAAAGGCTCAAACCCCTTGAACGTGGGTCCCACCAAGGCCTGGTGCCACCCTGACATCTATGTTCTCTGTCCACAGAAGTTTTGTACAAATCATATCATTACACCATTAAGGCTAATGTTAGACTAACGCAGTCTCATCACACTCTGCGTGCGTGCATAACGGACGTACGTACTGACGGAAGATAATGTAGAAACCACACGGTCCGTTTGTTTTTGACGGATGTAGAATAAAAAGGGAAATATGGGAAACAAAATTAACCAAAATTAGAAGACAGGTACAGTCTGCCAGACCAAAAAACTTCTGAGCGACAACATGATGGACGTCGCAAATGCGCTGCGTCTGATGATGCGTCATCACGCAAACAGGCCGCTACGCGGACGTGGCGCACTCTGGGAGTCCGTCGTATCGCTTTTACGTTGAGGCCTAAATGGCGTCCATTGCCACCTGCGTGGTGAGTGCGTACTTCTGTGTGCGCATACTTCATCTCTATTGATCACAAATCAATGTTACGACGGACTTTAAACGTTAAACTGTGCGGCAACACGGACGTGATGACTGCGTTTGTCTGACGCTAGCCTAACTTGGCAGATTGGCATTGATTACTTGGTTCCAGCTTGTTCTAATGGGTGTTACCAAAGAGTTAGAATTGATTATGAGAGGTTGAACAAAGTACATAAAAATCCTAAAGCAGCAAAACAAAGGTTTCTGCGTACTTTTAGTAAAATGCAGTTAAAAAAAGGTGTCTGGATTTTGAAGGGTTGCACATTATAGACATGCTGTTCACTTTCTGACTCACATAGCAGCACTGGAGGGCCACAATTACTAGACAAGACTTTGACCCTAGATTGAATCTATCATGTTATGTATTCACACAATGTAGGCAGCTTCCGCCTTCTCCAGCAACGTACATCAACTGTGACCCTGAGACACATCTCCTCTCTTGGGACCTAGAAACTTCGTCTGCACTAGGCATCTCCAGAGCGAAGACTGACAGGTCTTTAAAGATGTGGAAAATACACATATATACAAAACACTGTGGAATACGGTTTCTTGATTTTTGTTTGTTTATTTTTTGTAAATATGGCTGAGGGGAGGTTGTCAGGTTTTGTGTTTTTTTTTTTTGCCATGCCATGGACTGAATGAAAAGAATAAAGACTATTTGCATTAGAATTCCTTCAGTACTAGCTTTTTAATTATGCTCGATGACAAGTGTTATATTTTAATAGAATGAAGTGAAACACGTAATGTATTTTGATGTATGACAGTATGTCTCCTGTCTTGCTGAATAAAGAAGGATGGGCTGTTCCTATAAATTTACTGTGTGGCTCCTAGTAGGGCATTTTATCAGATGTAGGAATAGGTGCATCACATGTAGCCAGATTTACGGTTTATCTGGGCATACTCATAGGGTGTGTGTGTGAAGGTTGTGAGCCCATGTCATTTTTCATTTTTAGTGCTAACTTCATGGTTTGTCCTTAAAGTGAACCTGTTATGGTCCACAGAACTTAAAGGGATACAAATGCACTTTACGGAAGTATATGCCAGTTTTCTGTAATGTGAACAATTATTAATAAAAAGAGTTTAAAACCTACATTAATTCCACTGGAAAACCACCATGCCAATCCATCCCAGCATTCCTGATCACATCCAATCAAATGTTTCTTACAGCGAAATACTGGGATCATACAAAGAGAATATACATAAAAACAAACATTACATGCACACATTGATAAAACTCCTATTCACAAATTTCTTACAAAATTTTGTTGAAATAGAATATAATTTTCCTGCACACATACACCCTACATGCATGATACTCAAAAAAGGTGCCACCCGTCTTATGAAAATGTTGCAGTGAGGTATTTATTATTTTATTATGGCAGTCCAATTGGGTTCCAACCCTGATAAATTAATTTAATTCTTACCTGCAGAATATTACTATAAATAGTGATCTTCTTAAAGCAAATCCTGACTTTGAAAAGTGGGATCAAGACCAACTAGGATTTATTTTATTCCATCACATCACCATTAATTATGGACACCAACAAAAATGTAAGATACTACAACTTGTTCTGTGTGCGCTTCTGCTTCAGGTCTTAAATTTCTAAAGCTAATATAAATATAATACATTATTAAATACGCTTTAAGAAACAATATGACTGGTGTGGCATGGTTCGTTGCATTTACAGTTATTACATTTTTAACTTTACCCTTTTTAAATAAGACAGCGACTATGGCAGTCCGTCTGTTTTGTGAATGTGTAAGACTAGTGGGAACTTTAAAATGAACTTTGGTACATCGTGTACATTTAATAAAATAGTTTTTCCTCAGACTTAAGAGTTTGTCTTCCTGTGGATCGGCATTACAATAATGTACATTCAGAGCTTCATGAACAGAAAAAAAAAAAGACAAAAAGAAAGATTTCACCTGTATCGGAACTGCTGGTATGGTCACATGACAAAGTCCCGTTCACAAGAATGAGATGACTGCAGCGAGAAATCTATAACTTTATACAGCAATTCCACTCATAAGATAGATCCAAATGTCACTGACTGTAATGACTGGCACTTGATTGGCTGAATCACTTCCTGGTTGGGACTGAGCTTCTAATAACTAACAAAAGCATAGAGGGTAAATGTTATTTTGTTTACGATTTGAATATGTCCAAATGTATTTTCTATACACAACAGAAAAATAGACTGTCCCTTATGAAGACTGCAGATCTTGCACAATATCCATTTCATAATGAACATGTTCTCAAAACCAATTGACTTGTTCACAATTTATCAATAAGTATTGTAACAAGACTCGTCAGAACATGGATCACATACATTTGGAACAATCCACGTACTGTGCAGCTGGAATAAGCTCATGAAGTACTTCAAGGACAGTTTGCATTTCAATTGGTGCCAATTGAGGATACCAGCTGGTAGTTTTGCTACATAACATCTGTTCCTTGAAATTAATTGGACTGTACACGCAACTGTGCACAAATGGAAATGGAAATCTGTCCGGAGCAAAGGAGCACAGCATATTAGCTGGTAAAAGTGAGCACTACTTTGTTTATTCCGCTCTTCACACGCAATGAATTTGTACGTGGACATCAGAACAGATTTGTCCCCTACAGCTGCAAGCGATGACACGGGCCCCTGTTGAGCCTCCTGGCTGATCAGAGCTGATCAATGGGGCATGGTTGTTTCTGCGTGACAAGGGTAGAATGTATTATGATAGGGGCAACGATGAAAGATGCAAAGAAATGGGAATTAAATGTGAGATTTTTCTGCTCTGCATGAGTGCAGAGATGCCTTAGAGATGTCATCAAATCTCTTTTGTGAGGTACAACTGAAATCCAGATGCTCAATTGGAAAAGGGGTTATAAAACAATAGTCAAAAGAAGTAGCAATTATGAAAAGCAAAACGATCATTGAAAAACAATTTGCATAAGGACAAAACATATTCATAACAAAAAGACAAGGTGTAAATATTGGGGTATTAGTAGAGGCTCGTCGTGTACATAACGGATGTACTTGTACTGTGCTATTAATTTACACATGTAAAATAAATGATAGTAAATGAAATATTGGTACAAAACTCTAAGTTCAGTGCGCAATCCCCCCCCCCAACATAGAACAGAACCCCAATCTGTCTCCCACCTAATCTAGTCGGACTCCGTCTTTTGGTTCACTCTCCAGGGTAAGGTACCAGAAGACTGGCATAAAGCTGGTATGGTTCCCATATAATAAGGTTTTAAAATTGAAACCGGCAATTACAGGCCTGAAAGTCTAACATTAGTGGTTGGGAAATAGTTTGAGTGATTAATACAGGCTCACATTCAGGAATAGCTCTTCAACAACTATCTTATCGGTAAGACTCAACATGGATTTGTGAAGGAAATATTACAAACCAAACAAAAGTAATGCTGGCGCGACGGCTGGGGTCAGACGAGCGCACTGATTGCGCACAGAAACGGATGTACTTTGTAACGGATGAGATTGTGGTTACATTGTATCCGTTAGTTTTGACGGATGTTGAGAAGAAGAAAAAAAAAAGGGTATGCAGGGTTTTTTCTACGTCCTTGTAGCTTTTTCACATCAATGCCATTTTGGCGTCCGTTGCAACATGCGTTGCCCGTGCGTGAAAAAGTGTGCACGTGCTTCGTGTGGTGTTCTCTATTGACTCCTTTGAAAAGCTACAACGAGCAGCAAACAGTGCAGTCAGACGGACACGAAAAGTACGCTCGTTGGACCCCAGCCTTAAAGGGACGCTGCAAGTTATAAGCTGTACCTAGTTTACTTGTGTATTGTAGTACACAAAAAAAACAACTTATAAAACACATGGTGCTGGTTTATTTCTTTGAAGTAATTGCATGTAAAAAGAAAAATAAAGTTAGGTTGTTTATACCCATTTCCATTTTGTGGATTTTTTCCCATTATGCAACATTTACCAAAATCAAATCCAAAGCTTTAGTTTACAGCTATAGTTTATTCCAACTACAGTATTTAACAGTTAATGAGGTGGAGGAGGAAGTGTTCAGATGAGTAGCATATGGAGCACAATCTCCTTAAGAGAAGAGATGGCAGTTGAATCAGACATGTCAGGGAGCTTAAAAAGACTTCTAATCTACTCCCTGGTGATGTCCTTTGAATACATCCCACACAGTACAATGATTTCAGTCAGTGATTGACCAATAGACTCCATTCTATGCTCAATGACATACAGTAATAAGCAAGTGATGTAAAGATACTGTAGAGTGGGCAGCTTACAACATAAAAGATCACTAAATGGGTGCACAGTTTTATTTTATTTTATTTATAAAAGGATTTTACCTGGAAGGATACACTGAGATTTCTCTCGTTTTCAAGTATGTCCTGGGTTCAAGAACATTGAGTGGTTACAGAAATACAAAATAGTAAAATGCAAGATATTAACACAAGACCAAATATACAGAAAAATAAATATGTAGGAAATAAAGTCATTATGTTACATGTTTACAGGTGCATTCCTTATTGAGGTATGTTAATAGGGTAGTCTTAAGGGACTTTAGACTGGGGGAAGATTTGATGCAGGGACGTGCAGTCAGGGGTGGCAGGGGAGGCAGAGCCTCCCCTGCCATGCCAGTAAATTAATGAGCTCATTGTGTGTAATGACATGTGATGTGTGTGTATGTACATTTAAGCTGTAAATAAATTGCTATTTATACTCATACTCCCCTCTCCTCGCTCCCTCGCTGTGCTTGCTTGCTTCTCTCTGTCCGCTTTTTTTTCTCCTGCGCTTTCACTTTCACAGTTTGCCGGCTGCTGTGTGTGTAATACACTACACAGACAGCAGGGGCAGCACTAAGCCAGCCTAGGCTATGCAATTTACGCAGCCCAACGCTACACTAATTGCGGAGCTCAAGCTGGTGGCAGGCAAGCTCGTCATTGCCTCCAGGCAATGACAGCAAATGAAGCTTGAGCCAATGGGAAAACTCCATTGTCTCAAGCACGTTTTTTTTAAAAAAAAAGCCCACCATGGGAGGCAGTGCTCCCCATGGTTTGATTGACGCAGGACAGTCATGTGACTGTCCTCGTCAATCGTGGGGGGCGGGCAGGCAGATCACAGCAGTGTGACTGTGACAAACCCCCTCCAGAAAGTGCTGAGTGTGGATTTGTGGACATACGTGTGTGTTTATCTTTGAGTTTGCGCGCACATGCGCTCAGCACACTTGTGGGGTTGTCACAGTCACACACTCAAGCTCACAGCGTGCACTGGCTCCAGCAGCTCCTCCTACTCAGTAACGAGGTGATGACATCGTGCCAGCGCCACAGAGATACGTGGGAAGCAGCTGGATGTGTGGTGCTCGCAGGGACCCCATCACCGACACCGACCTCACCTCTCTCCTCTCGGACAGGCAGGCAGTGAGACAGCACAGCCAGTGAGGAGCTGGTTATCCCCGCAGAGTCTCAGGTAAATAAGGAGCCCTCCCCTGCGGGAACCCTGTGACTCAGCTCAGTGTACCGAGACAGAGATACTGGATCCTCGCATCTGGTGGGATGTCAAGGCCGATTTGCTTGTTTTGGTGACAGCCAGGTGGAATACAGTGTCTGTCCCTGGAGGAGCTCAGCATAGGGGTACACTCACTCATGTCCTGATATGTGTTCCCCCCCCCCAAATTCATGGGAAGACTGCAGGTGCTGAGGACTCCATTTCCCATCACTAGCAGAAAGAACCTGCTTAAAACTCAGCCTTTATTGCGGTGTATTACGTGGGGGTGGGGGGTGCGGCCTGCACCAGGTGACACCCGCCCTTAGGGTGACACCGTCACCCTAAGGGCGGGTGTCTCACCCTGCGCCGCGTGTTCGCTCCCTGCGAGCGTCCGAAGTTATGCAGCTTCGGCGCTCGCCTGGAGGAAACACGTCACCAGCCAATTGTGGCTGGTCACGTGGCTCCCCCAGGCGAGCGCCCAAGCTGCACGCCGGCGGACGCTCAGAGGGAGCGAACACGCGGCCAGGAGGAGGTGAGCTGAGACATATCCATGTGCTGCTGGGCCATTATCCATTAGCTGCTGGGGCAAATCCATGAGCTGGGCCATTATCCATGAGCTGGGGCATATCCATGTGCTGCTGGGGCAAATTCATGTGCTGCTGGGGCAAATTCATGTGCTGCTGGGGCAAATTCATGCGCTGCTGGGGCATATCCATGAGCTGGGGCATATCCATGAGCTGGGGCAAATCCATGAGCTGGGTCAAATCCATGAGCTGGGGCATATCCATGAGCTGGGGCATATCCATGAGCTGGGGCAAATCCATGAGCTGCTGGGGCATATTTTCCTATAGAACGATAATCAAATGCGTAAATTGTGACTGCGTAACCCTGTGTATATCTGGTTCTGATACTAGCCAGTGCCTCACCAGCCACTGACCTCACCGCACGTCACTGATTTGACGGTGTCTGGGAGGTTATTCCATATTTGCGGTGCTCTGTAGGAAATTGAGGATCGAGCCACTTTCTTTTTGTATTGTGGTATTGCAAGTAAGGTGCTGGTCCTGGATCTGAGGTTAGAGGATGAGGGAACTGCCGAGGGAAGCAGTATATTCAGGTAGGGTGGTAGCTTCCCAGAAAAGCTCTTAAACACCAGGTTGGAAAGGTGAAGGGTGCGTCTAGATTCCAGCGATGGCCAGTTTAGTTCTTTTAACATGTCACAATGGTTGGTCATGTAGCACAAAGCGACAGAATGAGTTATACAATGTAGTAAGTTTCTGGAGGTGTGTTTGAGGGGCAGCCGCATACACTACATCTCCGTATTCAATGGCTGGCATAAGCATTTGTTGTACAATCTGCTTTCTTACCGCGGGGCTCAGGCAGGATTTGTTTCTGTATAGGGCACCTAGTTTGGGGTAGAGTTTAGATGAGAGTTTTTCGATGTGGGGGCCAAAAGATAGATTTGGGTCTAACCACATACCTAGATATTTGAGAGAAGTGACTGTGGTCAGCGTGCCACTTGATTTTGTCCTGACACATAGATGGGGTGTTTGCAATTTGTGTAGTTTAGGTGCGGTTCCAAAGAGCATTTTAACAGTTTTGTCAGTATTTAGAAAAAGTTTGTTACCTGCGATCCACTTTTCTACCCCTGTGAATTGTTCTTGCAGCACAGTGCAGGGCAGGTGCAAGGCATTTTGGGTGCATAGGTGAAGATGCATTTTGCCACCATCTCTCCCAATAAGATATGACATTTGTCATGAACATATATGCATATCACTGTGCAGGGCTATATGTGTGTGGCAGTGTGAGAAATGGTACTAAGTGTGGAGTTGTCTGCGGCATAGGAGTGTGTTTGAGCAACCTGGCAGTGAAATGAGCAGGGTCAGTGCAAGGGGTTTTGTCCCCACACTCTGTGTCCCCCCCACACCCCTTTGCCCCCACATTCTGTGTCCCCTCACTGTGTCTTGTGTCCCCCCATTGTGTCGCCTCACACTCTGTCCCCGGACTGTGTCCCCCTCACACTTTTATTAATATTATTCTGTATTTATAAAGCGCCAGCATATTCCGCAGTGCTGTACAAAGGGGGAGTGCAGACATGAGACATACTAAAACACATAAGGATCAGATGGCCCTGCCCTTGGGATAATTGTCCTACTGATACAGCACTTTACACAAGTGCTCAGCTAGACATCCCATGAGCTTACAATCTAAAGGACAGGGGTAAGTGAAACAGAAGGGGAGCTGGCGAGTATGGATCTGGTGGCTAGAGAGAGAATATCAAGCCACAGGTTGATTAGATTGGAGGGAAGGCATTAAAGGGAAAATTAATCGGCCTGATACTCCGGATACTGACACGCTCTCTCTGATGTCCCCATGCACTGTGTCCCCTCACACTGTGTCGCCGCACTGTGTCCCCACTTTCACTCTGCACCCCCCTCATACTCTGTGTCCCCTCTCTTCAGTCTCTGTGTGATCTCTTTACACACTCAGTTTTTGCTGCCTCCCTAACCTGTCCTCATGGAGCCCTAACAGGCTAGTTTTGCAAGATATCTTAAGTACAACATAGATGATATAATTTGCTGTGCAGAGATTGCAGCATGGACGTGCAGTCAATGGCAGCAGAGCCTCACTTGTCATTAAGTGCTGCAGCTGCAGTCAAACTCACCTGCTCCACATTCCCCCACTGTCGGCTCCGTGCGCCGCGCATTCTTTTTCTTTTCCTGCAGCAGCCTGAGCCTATGCAAATATGCAGGATGCTACGCAAATCGCGTAGGCTGCCAAGAAGTGTGCAGCACGGCTCGTCTGTTCGATGAACATACGTCCGTGCACTGTCCACTTCCTGTATATTGCTCTCCCAGTGCCTCTGCGGCACTGGGAGAGCAATATAATAGCTTGGACCAATAGGAAAGCGCCATTGGTCCGCCATTGGTCCACCCATTAAAAAAACACCTGCATGGGAGGAAGGCCTCCCATGTATTGATTGAAGCAGGACAATCAGTGGGCGAGGGGCTGTGCTCCGGGTGTGGCCTCAGTGTCACACTAGGCTGCCTGGAGGAAGACACAGATTGTGGGAAGCACTGAAAGCTGCCACGTCGTGGGGAGCACTAAGAGCTGCCAGATCCTGGGGACCATTGAGAGCAGCTAGATTGTGAGGAGCCCTGAACAGTCAGATCCTGGTAAGCACTGAGAGCAGCCAGATCCTGGTAAGCACTGAGAGCAGCCAGATCCTGGGGAGCACTGAAAAGCCAGTTCCTGGGGAGCACTGAGAATAGCCAGATCTTGGGGAGCACTGAGGGCAGCAAAACCCTGGAGAGCATGAACAGCACGTTACTGGGGAGCCCTGAGAGCAGCCAGACCCTGGAGAGCACTGAACAGCACGTTACTGGGGAGCCCTGAGAGCTGCCAGAGCCTGGAGAGCACTGAACAGCACGTTACTGGGGAGCACTGAGAATAGCCAGATCCTGGGGAGCACTGAGGGCAGCCAGATCCTGGGGAGCCCTGAGTGTCAGGCTCGCGCCAGGATGGAGCCATGGCGGAGCCTCAGGTTTAAGTTTATTTTCCCAAGCGCTGGGGGAGAGCAAACCAGGCAGACACAGAAAGCTGTATAAGTATATAAAGTGTATTCCAGAAGGCAGGCACACAGCAAACCATCTATACACAATACAGAGCACTGGAAACAAATAGACAAGTCCTTCTGTACAGAGGTAGTGTCTTGAAGCACCAGGGATAGTGTCCACCAAGTAGAAACCAGGAGCTCTTCGCAAATACCTTGAGAGCATGATGTTGGAGCGAGGCTTGAATATAGATAGCCACAGGTGTGGTCACAATACACCAGGGATAGTGGGCTAGGCAGTGTCCACCGCAGACAGGATCCACAAACCAGGAGCTCTTCGCAAAGGACTTGCTGTAATGCAGGCAGATGAAGCAGAAACACTTGTAAACAATAACAGTACAGAGGATCATAAGGAATGCAGACAGACTCAGGAAGAGGCAGCTCACAGAACCTCACAGCAGCTAGGATGGGAAAACACAAAATGAGAGAGCGTGGATGGAAGGGTGTGTCCAGGTTATATGCACAAGCACATGATCGGAGCAGGAATTAACCCTTGGGTGGATATGCAGGTATGGAGCAAACAGCAAGCTATGTGACTACAGGCAGGCTCATGGGGCTGGCATGACACTGAGAGCAGCCAGATCCTGGGGAGTCCCGAGAGCAGCCAGACCCTGGAGAGCACTGAAGAGCACGTTACTGAGGGGCACTGAGAGCTGCCAGATCCTGGGGACCATTGAGAGCAGCTAGATTGTGAGAAGCCCTGAACAGCCAGATCCTGGTAAGCACTGAGAGCAGCCAGATCCTGGAAGGCACTGAAAAGCCAGTTCCTGGGGAGCACTGAGAATAGCCAGATCCTGGGGAGCACTGAGAATAGCCAGATCCTGGGGAGCACTGAGGGCAGCCACATCCTGGGGAGCACTGAGAGTAGCCAGATCTTGGAGAACACTGAACAGCCAGGTCCTGTGGAGCACTGCGAGCAGCCAGTTCCTGGGAAGCACTGAGAGCAGCCAGATCCTGGGGAGCACTGAGAGCAGCCAGATCCTGGGGAGCACTGAGAGCAGCCAGATCCTGGGGAGTACTGAGAGCAGCCAGATCCTGGGAAGCACTGAATCTGAGCCTACATAACCTGTGTATATTTGGCTCTGATATTAGCCAGTGCCTCACCAGCCCAGCCACTGACCTCACCGCACGGCACTAGATTGCAGTAGTAGTCTACATTTCCCAAAGAGAATCCTTAAAATCAAAATAATGTTTTAAATCTCCTATATCTGCGGAGAATAACGATATATAATTTGTTTGGGGCCTATAACATGATTTCAAATTGAATTTAAAAAAATGGTCAAAATGAGGTCAGCACATGGGGGTGAAATGGCTCAGCAGCGAAAGGATTAATCTGTTTCTCCACCCTTCTGTTGGAACCCTAGAATATCCTTTTATCAAACTTCAGTCTTTACAAAGTGGAAAGGAAGACCCAGATTTTGTTTCTGCGCACACCACATTCTGAACAGTCTCAGAATTTTGAATTAAATCTCACAAAAATATTTGAAAATATGTAAATTAATTCCTCTCACATGCTAATGCCGTGTTTTATCTTTTATGTTTGCAATTCAACCAAGCTAACACAGAAGTTAATAGTTCATTATCAGAAAATTACTGGTTGCTTTGTCAACTATGATTTGTGTTAGGTTGGCTGAAAAACGGGGATATATAATTTGCAAAAAATAAACAGATGAACACAAATACACAAAATCAATAGCATGTAAAATGCAGAAGGGGGGGTCTGGCTTGAAGTGTATGGAATTGAACATTTTTATAAAGTAATAAAGCTTGAGGCAATGTAAGAAATAAGAGGAAATTATTAGATATTAGACCTTTAGATGTTTAATTTAAAATACCACTACCATATGTTGCTGGGTCCCCCTGCCCGCCCACCCCCACCCCCCAGGGTTTTGTGTACAGGTGAAAGAAAACAGCAAGGAGTAATAACTATCATTTGAAAATAATTAAAATAAGAATGACAGCCACAGGGTAAATATATATACAGTTGTGTTCAAAATTATTCAACCCCCAATGCTGTAAAGGGTTTTAGGGAATTTTGTGTACATTTGTAATTGTATTCAGAATGAAATCCTACAAGGACTTTTTAAAGAACCATATGCAACTAAAATGACATCAATTGGTTTTGTAATACAGTAGTAAATGTTTCTTTTGTGAATTCTTCATTAACACAATTATTCAACCCCTTAAAGACTACCACTCTGAAGAACAGAGGTTCATTCAAGTGTTTTCAATCAGGTATTGAAAACACCTGTGGATGTCACGGAGCAGCAATAAAGCATAATAAGCACCAATAAGGCAGCTTTAAAATGACTGATACTCAGCTCCTTCTAGACATTTACTGGTGTGGTTACAAACATGGTGAAGTCAAGAGAATGGTCCAGGAAGACAAGAGAAGAGGTGATTACTCTTCACAGGAAGGGCAATGGCTATAAGAAGATTGCAAAGATGTTAAACATACCAAGAGAGACCATAGGAAGCATCATTTGCAAATTCAAGGCAAAGGGCACTGTTGAAACGCTACCTGGTCGTGGCAGAAAGAAGATGCTGACTTCGACTGCTGTGCGCTACCTGAAGCGTAGAGTGGAGAAAAGTCCCCGTGTGACTGCTGAGGAACTGAGAAAAGATTTGTCAGATGTGGGTACTGAAGTTTCAGCTCAGACAATACACAGACAATATACGCGCACACTGCGTAATGAAGGCCTCCATGCCATAACTCCCAGGCGCACCCCCTTGCTGTCTCCAAAGAATAAGAAGAGTCGACTGCAGTATGCCAAAAGTCATGTGGACAAACCACAGAAGTTTTGGGATAGTGTTCTGTGGACTGATGAAACAAAATTAGAACTGTTTGGGCCCATGGATCAACGCTATGTTTGGAGGAGGAAGAACAAGGCCTATGAAGAAAAGAACACCTTGCCTACTGTGAAGCATGGCGGGGGGTCAATCATGCTTTGGGGCTGTTTTGCTTCTGCAGGTACAGGGAAGCTTCAGCGTCTGCAAGGTACCATGAATTCTCTTCAGTACCAGGAGATATTGGATGACAATGTGATGCAGTCCGTCACAAACCTGAGGCTTGGGAGACGTTGGACCTTTCAACAGGACAATGATCCCAAGCATACCTCCAAGTCCACTAGAGCATGGTTGCAGATTAAAGGCTGGAACATTTTGGAGTGGCCATCGCAGTCACCTGACTTAAATCCGATTGAGAACCTCTGGTGGGACTTAAAGAAAGCAGTTGCAGTGCGCAAGCCTAAGAATGTGACTGAACTGGAGGCTTTTGCCCATGACGAATGGGCGGAGATACCCGTAGATCGCTGCAAGACACTTGTGTCAAGCTGTTATAACTGTAAAAGGATGTTGTACTAAGTACTAAGATTGAATGTCACTTGGGGGTTGAATAAAACTGATAATGATGTGAGCACAGAAAAGACATTTGTGGTTATTTCATTATAAATGTTATGTTATATTTGTCTGACCTACACGTGCCTCTTTGATTTAATTGTAAGCAAGATGACTGAATGATCAAAATCAATGTCAAACTGGCCAAAACACTCAATTTCAGTGGGGGTTGAATAATTTTGAACACAACTGTATATATATATATGTTTATTATTGCAGAAGCCACTTGCACATCACAGCAATTCAAAGAACTGCATCCCAGAGCTCCTGTGCCACATTCCCCATATGCAACAAGGAATTCTGAGTAGGATATGCAAATGACATCTCACTTTTATGCATCCTAGGTCTGTTATTACACAGAAACCTAAAATCAATGCTATGCCATACTATGGCTTTCTAGCAGACATAAGGTTTATGCAACTGGTCAAAGCCACTATATTATATATATATATATATATATATATACACATGATGCGTTATTTTGTGATCGGCTGTATGGGAAACACTCATTGCATTGTAAATTAACACATATGATGCTTAAGGAAAACAACAGTTAGAGAAGTGCCATTGTAGAACAGAAGTCGCTTTCTTTGCCCTCTTTATCATAAATGCAGCAATATGATTAGAACGATTGTTGGTGGCATCCTTATTTTACCATTTCTTGATGTAGAACATCAAAACTGACAAAATAAATGGAACTAGTTAGTGGTTTATTTTTTTTGCTTTAAATACAGAGCCTGGCAACCTAAGAAACACTCAGGTGTACTCAATATCAAATAACTGCCACCGCAAAGCTGCAATTGATTCCCAGACATTTCAAGCTCCAGTGCAGGTCTACTTGGATGGTTTCTCTGTGGAGAGATGAGTTATCTGTATCCTGTTCTTGCTTAACTATATGCGCTGTGATTTACAGTTCAAAGAGGGCTTTCGGCTGTTGAAGCAGTTCCCGATCATGATCTTGCATGGTTGTACCACAGAGATTGGAAGGAGCAGAGGCGGAACTAGAAAAGCTCAGGGCCCAGGTGCGGAAATCCATGAAGGCCCCTGCCGTCTCCATGTCCTGGACCCCTCCAGGTCTACAATGTCGACTCCAATCAGTGTCCCATTTTTTTCCAGGTCCACTATGACCACTTCAGTCCATCCCATTTTTAATGTAATGTGTAGTGTGTATGTCTCAGAGCTCCATAGCAATAAAACTCAAAGCGTTATTCAGAAAGCACCGAAATGTCACTGAAATATTGATGCTTTCTCTTTCGGCACACTAAGACCGCCAAATGCCCCCGACATCTTTAAAGCCACACTGACAAAGCATGCATGTCCCTTTAAGGGGAAATGGTTTGTTTTTTTGTAGAGTGTTCCTTTAAGTCCCGAATACTCCTTTTTCTCTGTCTCCAAGGATCCTGTTCAAGTTTTTATGATGACCTGGGGAGTTTTTCTCCCATTTTTCCGACACTGTAAATCATCCTGGCTCTGAACCTTTGAGTCCTGGATCCTTCCCACAGGTGTTCATTATTTTTCCTCTTATGCTTGATTATTGTCTCAAAGTATTATTTAAAAAAAGTAACTTTTACCAGCAGTCGTACATTTTAATGTGAATACATTTTTAATCTGTAAATATTTTCACCTAACCCTCTTTAACGTTTTCAATATAATTTACTTGTATAAGCCTATATACAGTGTTGCTCTTACCCCCCTTGGTGCCATTCTGATTTAGAAGAATCGGATCCCTACACATCTGGAACATGGTCTTTTCAGTCATTCTCCATCTGTCAAACTTATTTTTATGTTTGCTTTGTCCATTGTACAGCGCTGTGGAATGTTGGTGCTTCGTATATAATTGTAATGACTGTGATACAAACATATGCATGTCCCTTAATGTACTGCAATGTATTGAATATCAACCATTTACATTTAAGAATTAATGACCCAAAAAGAACACTGAGATTCAACACGTAGACAACCTGTACCATAATAGCAACCTGTGAAAGCACCAACAGGTCTATTCACAAAAGGTAAAACTCAGGAGAAGAGTACAATCTAGACCACTGGTTCCTAACCGCGGTCCTCAAGTACCCCTAACAGGGCAGATTTTGCAGATCACCTATGGGAAATGCAGACTGAATCCTGCAATCACTGAGCAGCAAATCATGTCACCTGTGCTTCACATATCTGGAAACCTGGCCTGTTGGTGGTCCTTGAGGACAGTGGATGGGAAGCACTAATCTAGACCAAATAGCCGATTTGGAAGGTGAGATAAATGGGAAAATTTTTCTGGTTTGGCTATTTCGATCTAGAATTTTCACTTCTCCAGTCATTCTCCTGTGTGCCACCTTTAGTGAATAGACCTGTAAGTGTTTTGTTAACAAGTCTGATCACTATATGATATGCTACATATTCCATGATGTTTTACAGTAATTCCCAGAGGTTAAGCACTTTGGATTGTTAGCTTTGACTTTTATAGGATAAGGAATTTGCTAGAATGGTTATGTTGGCAAGGTTAACAATATATATATCCAGGAAAACATCCGAGAAGCACCACACTGCCTCTTTAGTAGTTTTCAAGGGAAACTGCATGATCATTTTTTACCTATTCCATAGGTACAGAAAACGGACTTCCCATAAATAATTTTGAGGCAGCAATCATTAATTTAGTAAACAGATAGATGCAAACTAAGTATATACTATATAGTCCCTCAAAGTACACACTGTAAGGATGTTTTATACACAGGCCAATGCTCCTCATAGTTCATATTCTATAGATTACAAATCTTTTGTCTTTTGGAATCATTGCATAAAACAGAAAAAGAAAGAAAAACAGATACAATTTATTTATGATTATGAACTTATAAGTTACGAATAGATAATGAATACAAGATTAATTGCTTGAAACCAGGATATTCTTGGTTATGTTTGATGAAGTCGATGTGCTCTCTAGGTAGGGTGAGGTGTGTAGGATTGTGAATTACTTTCTCTTTGACCTAGACAGATTGTAAAACGTTTGCTACTACAAAAGAAGTGTTTTTGAAACCTAAAACACACACTTCTCCGTTCACTAGACAAGTATGACAAGACTATATAAAAACAGCACAAGACACAATCTTGCTTTTAGAGTCCAGCAAAGAAAAATTAAAAGTAGGAATATGAGGCTGTGTTCATTTTTATAGCACTACCTTACAAATTGCACTCAAATTCCTGAAAGAACGTCTAACAGCACCACAACAGTTTTTTGAATGTGGTCACTGGCATGGAAGATTTACAATATGAAACACAGTATATTCCACGCTTGACACAGTCTTAATTTTAATTACGGTTCTTTTTAGATTTCTTTTTCCTCTGTTTAATTATAAGTAAAGTCTCATCCACAGTGGACTGTCTTCCAGCCCTTCTTCGGTGTCTCTTCTTTTTGTGTTTCTTCAACAGCTCGCCAGTAGGTTCTATTCTCTTCGAATCACTGAATAAATCTTTGTCGAATTTATGCCTCCATGCTTTCTTTTTGGTCTTTGCTGATGTTACAAGTGATCCTCGTGGAAAGTCCTCTTCCAAAGCCTGAATTTGTAGGAGTTTACTCTTTTTCTTGTGCCGTTTCTCTTTAATTTTCTCCTTTTTTGTGGAAGAATGGGGTTTTTCTTCAGGTTTGGCTTTTGATTCTTGGAAATGCCTTTTCTTAACCTTCTTGGAGAATGGCGTGTCCAGGTCCTCGTCAAGACCTCTTATCTCGTAAGGCAAGAGCCCAGCTTCCTGAAGCTCTGTGCAAATACAAGCATAAGAAAATAAAACTTTATTTTATAATTTTATTAACTTTGACTTATACATACCAGGTGCACAAGTAAACAAAAATAAACCTGGCAGCAGTTTAAACACCTTTTACTCCATTTCATCACAAAGGTGAACCCGGTCATGCTAATCTAACCTTGCAAATTAAATTAATATTTACAGAAATGTCCATTCCTGATAGTAGCCATCACTGGTCTATTGCTGGATGACATATGCCACACAGTAAGAATTTTAAAACAATGTGTTGTTAGTGTACCTTTTGGCGACTAAGCCGTCTAATCACAGCTGACAAAACTTAAAGGGATATTCTTCTACATACCTGACCACTTTAGCCTTCTAACGTGGCCAGGGTGTGTGGAATATCCTCCCCCTCCCAGGTTCCCCAAATTCTTTAAAATGCAGGGTGAAGCGGAGAGATTCCTCCACCCTCCCCGATCCATAGTTTTGCGCAAGCGCTACGGGACTTGTGTACGTAAGGTTCGCAAGTCCCGTTGCGGTGGGCAATTTGCATTCCCCAAGCTACGCAAGTAACACACGGAGTGCAAATTGCACAGAAAAGACTCAGGGACCTTCGTGTTCTGGAATTCCTGAACAGAAGAGGAGATGCACAAACCGAGAGACCAAAGATGAGCAAGATCACAAAAACCTTCTTGGAGAAATATAATTGGGCAGAGGCTACTTATTTAAAGCAAAAAAAAAGGACATTATGTTTAAGTAGAGCGTTCCTTTAAGATTACCCTTAAATAGGATTTATTGATATATTCTAAAGCACACAAACTAAAACGGCGCTAGAGTAATTCAAAATGTGGTATACATAAATATATAAATAGAGAAAAGGCTTGGTTTAAATGGTAACGTGGTGGTAGCTGAGGGGATTACATAAATAAATGTAAACATCAAAAAGTACTTGTTATGAAAACAGGATATTATTAACAACCCAAAAAGTAGGTTTTGAAGCATTGTGATTAATCAAAAAAAACAAAACATAACACTAAGATGTCCTTTTAAATGTATATACGTATGTTTAATGTGTCTGAAGTTCGTTCCACTGGACTAATGCATTATATTTAAAGTACAGGATTGCTAAAAGATAAGTGTAGGTTTGGAAAAATTGGGCACAGGCTTAGCATGCAATTTTTATTTTTGAGGCAGAGGAATATTTCACAATAGTATAAACAAATTACTCAAGAATTGTTCTTCTATAAACGATCTAAAATACTGGATCTCTCACCAATCAGAACGATTGTACTCTGGAAATATGAGACACAATCAGCAAAGAATGGGGTAGAGCAGGGGTACTTAAACTTGGCCCTCCAGATGTTCTGGAACATCTCCCATGATATTCAGCCAATCGTTAGCATTGTGGGAAAAGTAGTTCCAAAACATCTGGAGGGCCAAGGTTGAGCGCCCTGGTGTAGACCATACAATTCAAATCTTAAAATGTCGTCATTAAACAGACGTGAAAATATTCATATCACGCTGGATTGGAAGAGGATTAGTTGGATAATTTTACAAACAACAAAATCAGCAGACTATTCCTTTTGTGACTGAGCAAGTGGGCAACAAGAGCAGAACTGCACCAAGTCGATTTTCAAAGTGAGTTTGGGAAATGCCTAAACGCTGCGGGGATATAGGTAGTTGGCAGTCAAAAACAGTTGCTGGAATGCAACATCAACCAGCATATTTCACTGCATCTCTTTACGTTAACCAAGCCTGGGCCGGCTTGGAATAGACTGGAACATCAAGAAATTATGCAGACCCCTTAATTATTTTATGTTGCATTCTTATGCCAAAAGGGTTTAAATTATTTTTAGCTCACGTCAGTCTGTAATCAATACACCATAATGACAAAACAACTAGATTATTCACAACATTGGAAAAAAATTTAAAAGGAAAAATGAAATGAACACACGTATTCAGACGCTTTGGTATGACACTTAAACGTTTGCTCGGCGGCAGTCCATTTCTTCAATTGGAGTACACTTGTGGAAAAAAAGTACACTTGTGGAAAAGACCAAACTGACAAACACGTGGTTCTATACTTGCTTGCACTGCAGATCTGTTTTTGGAACGCTCTGCCCACTAACCAGCTGAATCACCATGCAAGAATATCTGGGTTCTGAGTAGAAAATAGTATAGCTGCCATTTGTATGTATATAAATGCCTTGTTTCCCTTCGGGAGACACAGTTACACTCACATATTTATTTATTTATTTATAAAAGTATTTTACCAGGAAGGATACATTGAGAGTTCTCTCGTCACACATTGCAACATCCACAGCAGCCGAGCCTGTCATGTCCATTTTCAATGCATTTAAGAAGCATTGTTGCAACTGACCATCTGTCTGTACACAGCAAGATGACGATCTATACGTCGGAGGCTCAGAATAGACACTTTTATAACCTCTTCTGTAAGTAAAGACTCTTTATGTATCGCACAGACTTTTCGTATCAATACAATTATGGCGAGCAAAACCCCAAAGATCTGAAGACGATAAGTACGAGTAAGGCTACACATCCACTGGATCCGTTGTCGTGCGACCGACTTGGTCGTCAGACTAGAAACAATATCGGTCGCGTGACTTGGTCTGACGAGGGTCGTCCACTGCATCAGACTAGCGATCAGCGACTATGGACGACTGTGGACCCAAAACCCAGTTTATTCTGGTTTTCTTTTTTCTAAGACGATTGCATTCTGCTTTTGGAAACACTGCAGTCCTTTGTGTGCGAAAATGGAAATGGAGGTGCTGGATGTGCTAGTTCGGTGTGTGAATTTTAATCCCTTTGCACAGCTGAAAAAGGACCTAAAATTCATTCACCCTGTACCCTACTCAAACATGGGTAGTCCCACCCATCTTCCATACACAAAATATACATTTAAATATCATAAAATTTAATATAGCATTTTTAACTCAACTAATCAACTTCTCAGCATCCATCTGCTTCCCTTCGTCTGTCTTCGTTGCTTGTGCGATATTTCCAAAGTTTTTGGTCTGATCGCTAGTCTGCAGCAGACTTCAAAAGTCGCTGGAAGTCACAAGGCTGACACAATGGACGACAGTACATTCACAATAGTGTTGTTGGATTAGTCTGACGACACGGTGTCAGGATCCTGGCAGAGGGGATTAGGGTATGAGCCCTATATGCGGTGATAAACAAGCTGAGCCACGTAGATGAAGTACAAGAGGGGGTTTATTAGAATACAGCAATATGGACAATGCAGGAATGGAGATGACTGAGAAGGCAATGCAGGGAGGAACCAGACACAGGGAGACACTGAGGGAAAACACAGCAGGAAACTTACATACAACATGAGACAGGAAACCGAGGGCACTGGAAGTTTGGAGGCAGAGGGCACAAGAGGCTTGGCAGCTGCGGGTACTTGATTGCCAACAGGGAGTACTGGACGATTGGCAACAGCGGGTACTGGACACTTGGCAACAGCGGGTACTGGACACTTGGCAACAGCGGGTACTGGACACTTGGCAACAGCGGGTACTGGATACTTGGCAACAGCGGATACTGGATACTTGGCAACAGCGGATACTGGATACTTGGCAACAGCGGGTACTGGATACTTGGCAACAGCGGGTACTGGATACTTGGCAACAGCGGGTACTGGATACTTGGCAACAGCGGGTACTGGATACTTGGCAACAGCGGGTACTGGATACTTAGAACTACGTACATTACTTGCCAAGTCCATGCAATAGGTCGTGGCAGGCGGCTGGCAAACGTAGTGAATGTCCATAAGCAAGAAGTCGGTACACGGGAAATCAATATCAGCAGAGGATGGGAGCAGGTCACAGGAGAAAGGCTACCAGGAAGTGAGTGTAATAATGCAGCCCTGAATCATGGGTGCTCCACCCTTATAAAGTGAATCACAGGCCTATTATTGGTAGCACCTGAGGTAGACACAGTCTGAAGGAAAGCAGAAGATGGCTTAGCAAGAAGCATGCTGTATAAGTCCAGTCAGGAGGGTGCAGTACCACTCTTGGCCTTCTTGCCACGGCGGCGACGGCGTGAATCATGACAGATGCCCCCCAATAAAGACGCACTCCGTGCAGACAGAGCCTGTTCAAAAGGTTTGCAGGTCTTCCTGGCGTACAACAGCTCCATTGGATGCAAGCACACAGTCCAGTGGCAAGGAGTCAGCACCTGTGATAACTGTGTCAGCAAATATAGTTCGTTGTCTGGGCAGTTCTGGATCTTTTTGGAATTTGGATGTATGGGTTTCAGGGTAACCATAAGCCATGCAGGCCTCATCGGTCTCATAAGGCGAACAGTACCTGCGGGAAAAAATAAAATCCACATTAGCCGCACTAGAACTCTTTGGGGTAACAGGGTCACTTAGGGGAGCAGCTGGATTGACACATGGCACAGCACTGGTTGTGCCAAGGTAAGCCCTTCCTGGGCCAGACGGTCCTTGGCTGCGCCGTGCTGTTTGTAGCGAGGGTTCGCCATCTGAGTCGGTGTCCCATTCAGCCTCTGTGGGTGTCTCAGATATAAGGGACACCTCCTCTGGAGATTGAGGACAGGGGTTACCGGAGGTAGTAGCTGGCTCTGGTGTAGGCATAGAAACAGAAACCAGAGAGTCCAGTAGTTTTGATTGCAGATATGCATTAGTGCGTTGCAGGTCCTGTATATTTTGGGTGAGGGTACCAACCTGGTTAGCTAGGGTGGTGACAATAATCGCTGGGTCATTCATAGCCAGGTCAGCAGTATCAGAGGCTGGCACTGTGGTGGTAACACTGGGTAAAGGGGAACAGGTCTCAGCAGCATTCTCCACAGACAATAATTCAACAGCAACAGTCCTGGCTTGTGGCACCTCCACAGATGGCATCTCCACGGGGAACGAAGTCTCAGCAGCGGGTGTTTCAGAAAGTTCAGGCTCAACCACCTGGTTATCCTCAACGCCAGCAGGACCAGGATCAGCTTCCAGAGATCTGGGTTCAGATGCCACAGCACACATACAGACTGGAGACAAAGGGGAGAAAGATGCTTGAGACTGCTGCCTGAGAGTTGTGGGAGTGGTAGTCTTACTTGCAGTCAGGAGGGACATGATATCCATAGGCTCAGCGTGTTCAGACTCCAGCTCCATGGGCACGGTAGGGTCATACTCCTCGTGTGATTTTAGAAAGCAAAGTTTTTACACATTCCAGGGATAAGGATCTCCTGGATTTTGCAGAGACAGCAACTTTAGGCCTGGCAGAGGCCTTAGTCTTGGGGGGGGGGGGTATACCAGTTTTGGGAGGTGAGGAGTTCTTGGGGGTGGATTTCTTGGGAACAGACTTTGACACAGGGGTGGATTCAGGGATGAAACCAGCTTAGGCATGGGAGCTGGTTGGGGCATGGAAACAAGTCTTCTGGGTGGCCGCAGTGGGCATTGTGATATCCAATGCCAGCCATCCCCACAGTACAGGCATAAGTTGGCAGCACGCCTTCTGGCTTGTTCATCAGCAGACAGTGGGTCTCTTTGGGAGTTTGCATACAATCATTAGGTGAGGGATTCCAAGGTTTCTGCAACAGCTCGTTAAGCAGGTCCACCAGGTGTCTGCATAGTTCATGGTGTAACCGGAATCTGCAGGTTCACACAAGACGAGGCCGGACCGGACACCAGCAAGGATTGTCTGAACACGAGTCTCTTCAGGAAAGGCAAACTTTATTGTGATATCACAACAGATGCTCAAACAGGATTCAATCGCAAAGAATGAGCCCCGAGTCCCTCGTGACATCCAATCTTATACCCCAAATACACAATTCGGTACATCCCAATCAGCCCACCTCCCGATGACACTCTCCCACCCCACGTGGGTTAATACCTCCCTTTGGCTAATACAAAGACATTCCATTAATTGGCTGTAAATTGGCAAACTTTGTGTTAGTTTCAGTAAATCATGATTAGTTGCTCTTACTGTTCCGGGCTGCGTCCCTTTCCCTAGCGTCTCCAATTATTTGTTACAGATGGCACCTGGTATGATCTCTATACTCCTTCGTATTTCTGCGGGCCCCAACGACCTTGGAGTATCTACTTCTCTTCTCTCCTCCGTGCCAGGAACAGCAGAGATCTTTCTCAGGGCTTTAATTGCTTTTTCTGCTACTCTAGCACATTCCTAAATTTCTACGTATATTTCATTCTAGTTTCAGCTACAAACTTGCCTAGTTATTTTCAAGTGAACCAATATTCTGAACAAGATGGTCGCCTGGCTTATAATGGCGGCCATCTTCCAGTCTATTTCCACTTCAATGGAAGGCTTTGTGGATTAACCCCTTAAGAACCTGTATCACCGCGGGCTCACTTTGTAATGGCTGCATTATTCTGTCAGGATCCTGGCAGAGGGGATTAGGGTATGAGCCCGATATGCGGTGATAAACAAGCTGAGCCACGTAGATGAAGTACAAGAGGGGGTTTATTAGAATACAGCAATATGGACAATGCAGGAATGGAGATGATTGAGAAGGCAATGCAGGGAGGAACCAGACACAGGGAGACACTGAGGGAAAACACAGCAGGAAACTTACATACAACACGAGACAGGAAACAGAGGGCACTGGAAGTTTGGAGGCAGAGGGCACAGGAGGCTTGGCAGCTGCGGGTACTTGATGATTGCCAACAGCGGGTACTGGACAATTGGCAACAGCGGGTACTGGACAATTGGCAACAGCGGGTACTGGACAATTGGCAACAGCGGGTACTGGATACTTGGCAACAGCGGGTACTGGATACTTGTCAACAGCGGGTACTGGATACTTGGCAAGTAATGTACGTAGTTCTAAGTCCATGCAATAGGTCGTGGCAGGCGGCTGGCAACACGGGGAAATCAATATCAGCAGAGGATGGCAACAGCGGGTACTGGATACTTGGCAACAGCGGGTACTGGATACTTGTCAACAGCGGGTACTGGATACTTGGCAAGTAATGTACGTAGTTCTAAGTCCATGCAATAGGTCGTGGCAGGCGGCTGGCAACACGGGGAAATCAATATCAGCAGAGGATGGCAACAGCGGGTACTGGATACTTGGCAACAGCGGGTACTGGATACTTGACAACAGTCCAGTCAGGAGGGTGCAGTACCACTCTTGGCCTTCTTGCCACGGCGGCGACGGCGTGAATCATGACACGGACGACTTTGTGCAATGTTGTCGCACGAATACGGATCCAGTGAACGCCCAGCTTAAAGTACGTATAATGTGTATTATGATGATAATTTACAACATCCTTAATGAAAACCTGGTCCAGAGCACTCAGGACTTCAAACTAGACTAATTGTGGATGGCCATATTTCAGGTGTCACAGAGATGTTCGATTATGTTCAAGTCCAGGCTCTGGCATGCAAATCCTGGTGTGCAAAACGTCTTGCATCAAATGCAAAAAGGCGCGAGGCTGTAGTCATTGCCTAAAGTATTTCAAGTAATCTCTGCGTTAATGGTCTGGATATTTGTCACTGTGACGAAATAATTTTGCAAGGTTGTGAAAAGTCTGGTTTTTACACTTGCCATGATGGGGTATCTAATGTAGATTGAGGTGGGGGGGGGATCAATTTAATCAATTTTAGCATTAGGTTGCAACCTACGTTTAAAAAATATGTAGACGCTTTCATTTTAACTGCACTGTACTGTATTAGAAACATAGAAAAATGTTGGCAGATAAGAACCTTTCGGCCCATCTAGTCTGCCCAATTACATGGATACTTTACCTGGATTCATCTTTTGTTTAGGATAGCCTTATGCCTATTAGAATATAAAACAGGTTCCCTTGCTTTTCAATTTACAGTCATTGTATTAAGCATTTACTCATGGCAGTCCAGGAGCTAAATGTAAACAATACTTAATCTACAGTACCTTTACTCTTGTTTTTTGCCCTTTCGTCTCTTTTCCTGACTTCATTTTCCCGATCGTAGGTGAATATGAGTTGACAGGACGGGAAGGTACCATTGTACATTGTTTTTTCAGCGCATTCCTGAAGAAAATAAAATGTGTACGCGTGTTTTCGCATTGAAAAACATTAAAGTACAAAATGTAGCTAGTTAAACGCACTCTTATACACCTTTTTTACAGCAGGCTTCCTGCTGTGAAATGAAACTCCTATAGATCTCACTCCTGCCACCCTGTTTAAATGAGAAGGGTTTGGAAGGAAGTACCACTATTCATATTGTATTAGAATGCTTAATACCTTTGTTACATTGCAAAAATCAGGCAGATGACATAAATGTGGGGGAGTTATGAGGTCATTCATACTGCACCCTACTATACAGGTTAAGATATGGGTAGGTTTATTTCCTGAAAATCCCTGTACCTCTATGGCCACATTTTTATAATCTTTTGAAGGCATTATAGCCACAAACATATTGGCCCCTATTACATGCTTCGCGCAGTGCATTTGCGCGAGCGAAATGTGCTTTTGCGTGAGGACAAAACCATTTGCGCGGAACGTTGTAGTACGATGTTCGCGCAAACGATGCGCGTAAGGCTAGGGTCAGACGAACGCATTTTTCACGTTGTCCGTGAAAAAGTGCGTTCGAACAAACGTACGTATTTTTTCCCGGAATACGCGATAGCGGTCATACGATGCGCCTTTTCGTCCGTGATTTTGTACGGATCATCAATAAAACACTTTTTGTGTCTGGACGTTATGTTAGCCGGACATTAGCAGCGTCTGACGTCTCCTAATCACACACACACGCCGCTATGCGGCCGCAGCGCACTCTGTACGTCAGTAGTAGCGGTTTGACGTTCTCGAAAAAATGCGTTCGTTTGCCAATTGTGTTGCACGGACGAACTTTCATGCGGCCGTTCGTCGTATGTTCCCCGGCATTGGACGTCATTTGCTGCTAGCACGGCCGTGATTTCGTGCGGCTAAACGCACGTGAAAAATGCGTTCGTCTGACCCTAGCCTTAACGTCAAACACGAGTGACCCTGCGCGAATCCAGCGCGAGCGCAAGTTCCTGTGCGCATCCTATACTTAACATTGTGAGCGCAAATGCGTTAAAAAAATACAGCACAGTACAGTTACACATTCCCAGACATCAAAAATTAATAATTTGTCAAATTTTTTTTTTGCTGCAGCACATATACGCAGATTGACTTTGACAGCCGCAACAACCTAACTTTAGAAAATGGTGGTTCTTAATTCTGATTGCCCACCGATTGCTGCAAGCAACGTTCATTTGCGCACGAATTTGCGCACGTAAAAAGTTGAAGGCTGAAAAACTGTGCTCGGAGCGTATTACTGCGTTAATTTGCGCGCGCTAACGTTTTTTTGCGTGCGCAAATAAGAAAAAGTATGTGAACCCTTTGGGATTACGTGGAGTTTTGCATGAATTGGTCATAAAATGTGCTCTGATCATCTAAGTCACAACAATTTGAAAAACACAGTCTGCTTAAAATAATACAACACAAACATTATATGTTTTCATGTGTTTATTGAACATAACATGTAAACATTCACAGTGCAGGGTGGAAAAAGTATGTGAACCTTTGGACTTAATTACTGGTTGACCCTCCTTTGGCAGCAATAACCTCAACCAAACGCTTCCTGTAGTTGCAGATCACACCTGCACAACGATCTGGAGTATTTTTGGACCACTCCTCTTCACAAAACTGTTTCAGTGTAGCAATATTCTTGGGATGTCTGGTGTGAATCGCTCTCTTAAGGTCATGCCACAGCATTTCAATCGGGTTGAGGTCAGGACTCTGACTGGGCCACTCTAGAAGGCGTATTTTGTTTTGTTGAAGCCATTCTTTTGTTGAATTACTTGTATGCTTTGGGTCATTGTCCTCTTGCATCACCCATCCTCTGCGGAGCTTCAGTTGGCGGACAGATGGTCTTACGTTTTCCTGCAAAAAGTCTTGATAAACTCTGGAATTCATTTTTCCATCAATGACAACAATCCGTCCATCCCTGAGGCAGCAAAGCAGCCCCAAACCATGATGCTCCCTCCGCCATGTTTTACAGTGGGGATGAGGTTTTGATGTTGTTGTGCTGTGCCTTTTTTTCTCCACACATAGTGTTGTGTGTTTTTTCCAAACAACTCAATTTTGGTTTCATCTATCCACAGAATATTTTGCCAGTAGTGCTGTGGAACATCCAGGTGCTCTTTTGCAAACTTCAAATGTGCTGCAATATTCTTTTTGGACAGCAATGGCTTCCTCCATGGTGTCCTCCCATGTACTCCATTCTTGTTTAATGTTTTCCTTATTGTAGATGTGTCAACAAAAATGTTAGCATGTGCCAGAGATTTTTGTAAGTCTTTAGCTGACACTCTAGGATTCTTCTTTTCCTCATTAAGCATTCTGCGCTGTGCTCTTGCAGTCATCTTTACAGGACGACCACGCCTAGGGAGAGCAGCAACAGTACTGAACTTTCTCCATTTGTAGACAGTCTGTCTTACCATGGACACATGAACATCAAGGCTTTTGGAGATACTTTTGTAACCCTTTCCAGCTTCATGCAAGTCAACAATTCTTGATCGTAGGTCTTCTGAGAGCTCTTTTCTGCGAGGCATGGTTCACATCAGGCCGTGCTTCTTGAAACCAGTAAACCCAAAACTGGTGTGTGTTTTTAAAGGGCAGGACAGCTTTCAGCAACACATCCAATAATATCACACTGATTGGACTAAAGGTTGGCTCCCTCCTGGCTCCAATTAGCTCTTGGAGAAGTCATTAGGCTAGGGGTTCACATACTTTTTCCACCCTGCACTGTGACTGTTTACATGTTATGTTCAATAAACACATGAAAACATATAATGTTTGTGGTGTATTATTTTAAGCAGACTGTGTTTTTCAAATTGTTGTGACTTAGATGAAGATCAGAGCACGTTTTATGACCAATTCATGCAAAACTCCACGTAATCCCAAAGGGTTCACATACTTTTTCTTGCCACTGTAATTATGCATCCTATGTACCAAATATTATTTTTATTTCAACAGAGTGCTTGGCAGTGAATGAGTTAAAAGGACACTGTAGCCACTTGACCATTTGTGATTTTCAGTGGTCATGACATGAGAAGTGCATCACTCCTCCAGTTGTCCCTGGGTATTATGACAGACCTTGAAAGCAAAAGACTCCATTGTGCCCTGAAGACCATCAATCAGCTGTAGCTGGAGAGAGTTCCAGGGGTTGGGTTCACTGGAACCTGTATTACGTCAGTTTACAATTGTAGATGGATGTTTTTTAAGGAGTTGCTGCTGTTTTAGCAATCAGATGGTTTTTTATTTATTCTTTTTGAGATATACAGGTAAAATGTTGGATACTAGGCTATAAAAGTCAAAAGTTAGAATTTTGCCATCTATAAATAACTTACATAGTCTCTAATCGCAGATGCAAGGGACAGGAGAGTGCACGAGAACCATCCAACAAACGTTTCCCTCTCTGCACCTCAGTGGCGGTGGCCAACTATATGCAGAAGTTAAAATCAGTATGCCGAAATATCTAACTATGGCAATAAGTATTGATCTGTGTGATATTAAGACATTAGAGATAGGGATGCACTAAAATTGCAGCTGCCAAAATGTTTCAACCAAAAATGGTGTTTTTGGCTTTTGGCTGAAAACATCAGCTGAAGTCTGGGCCTAGAGCAGGGATGGTGAACCTTTTCGAGCCCGAGTGTCCAAACTGGTACGCTGAACCAACTTATGTGTCTCAAATTGCCAAGCCCGCAATTAAACCTGAATAGAATACACGTTTTACATGTCAGTGTGCAATCGTCATTCCTATGGTAACAAACAAAATGCTCAGACTTGGGCATATGAATATAGAACTGCTAAAAGCAGACATCAGACCCCAGATACATGTATACCCAGACATCAGACCTCATCTGTGGCATGCCTGCCATAGGTTCGCCATCGCTGGCCTAGAGCCTCCAACCCTTTTTATTTTGTAATTTTTTGAAAGGTTTTTTTTTTAAAAAAAAAAATTTTTTATATTTGTAAAATACTTTAAAAAATAAAAATATCTGTTTAAAAATGTCAAAGTACCTTTTTTATTATTTAGACACATTTTTATTGTTTTAAGCTCCAATTACGAGAATAGGAGACTTTCTGGGTTGTTTTTTTTTTTTTTTTCTCCAGGTCAGAGGAATTTGATGATAGGGACATCTTCGAAGATATTTTCTGTCTAATTTTGGCATATTACTTTCAATAAATATGTAGTTATTATTGGCTTTATTTTAATTTCAAATTAAGTCTAACATTAATACAATTATACAAAAACAACTAGATACATTTTAGGGTAAAAAGTCATTTTTGGCCGAGCTCATCCTGCATTTTCGTTTTCGGTGCATCACTAATTAAAGACGATCACCGCGGGTGTGACAGGTTCCCTTTAAGGCCCGTGTCAGACGAACGCAGTTATCACATCCGTGTTGCCACACAGTTTAACGTCCGTCGTGCACACCGAACTGCGCACGCACAACGCATGTGGTAAACGGACGCAAGTTAGGCAAGAACGTAAAACCACTAGACAGACACACAGAGTGTGCCACGTCCGTGTAGTGTTCTGTGTGAGTGATGAGATGTCAGACGCAGCGCATTTGCGACGTCCAGCACCTTGACACACAAAATGGCTTTACATATCCTTTTCAAATTTTTATAATTTTATTTCCCATAGTTCCCTTTTTTTTCTACGTCCGTCAAAAAAACGGACCGCGCGGTGTCTACAGCATCTTCCGTCAGTACGTCTGTCCGTTATGCACACACGCAGAGTGCGCTGACTGCGTTCGTCTGACATTAGCCTAATGGTAGGAATTCTTGTTTCAACACCATGAACGTGTGTTCCTGTTTGCTTGATTGTAATACATCTGGACTTTTCTAATCACCAAGTAATACCAAATATGTAAATAAGGAATTTTTGTAATAGACATGTAAGGATAGAGTGTTTATGGGTCAGTTGACTAGAACTTACATAATTGCAATGGCCTTTCCTTGCACAATTACAACAGTAGACTGTTCTTTTTCTCTGCCCTGGTTTAAACTCAGAGTGCTTTATGGGTCCTGGTTTAATCTGAAACGAGAATGCAAAGAGTTTTAGCCTTGAAAAAGTGAATATTCAAATCACACAGCATTTAATTTAATAGCTTAATTCCTCCAGTGCATTTTACAAAGAGTCTTTAAAATAACCGATGTACCAGGGGCTTTTGTCAAGGATATCATGAGGTTACCTGGAACGGATTCCAGAAGGAAATATTAATGTCAAAGGAGAAATGGAGGTGTTAATAAAGGTCTCCAGGGTTCACACCTTAAAGGCATTAGACACGTTAATCGCAATTTAAAGATCATGTGCACAAATACTAGATTTAAAATAAATGTAATAAAATTAAATTAAAAAAGAAAAAAGATAATACGAATCATGAAAGAACACACCTTTTTAAAGGCACAGTGAACACGTCACATACTTAAGACTGCAACTATCATTAACCTTTGCTACGTATGATGGCTGTCTGAATCCAGAGAGGCTGGCGATATGGATACCCGCCCCAGAGACCTAGCACAAAATTCAACCTAAAGATGCTCTTCACTCAGAATGCTTTTGAACCCTCAGGTAACCGGTAAAAGCAGAGCAACTTTACGTTATATCCATATAGGAGTTTATTAATGTCAATAGCAAGTACATTCCAGAAAGGCGGAATAATTAACATAAATGAGATCACATGGCGGGAACGGCAACCCCCCAACCCAAAATAAAAATTCAATTATAATCGTAGCGTAATACTTACCTCTGCCCATGGGATACATAGCCTCCCTAACTGAAGCAAAGATCCCAACACTCATGGTCTATACCAAAACGCCTTGTCTTATAGATTCTTTGTGCAAAATGGAGAAAGGTCCAAACCACCATATGTAACCCTACCCAATTTTACATGCAGGGTCATGGCTCGGCTCTATTCAGATTCTGCTGCATCAAAAAAATTATACTATTGTGTTATTTCTAGTTCTTCAGTAACCGCTATACTGATGCTGCCCTTTTGTTGTTGCTGTACGCAGACAATATGGAACAAAGTACATTTTTGAAGTAAGGCTGAACTTTCCTAAACCAGGTTTGCTTATGAAAGGCAGGTAACCAAAATAAAGCATTGCTTATGACTATGGGAGTGCTCTGAGTGGGGTTCTAGTTGGATAAATTGGTTCTGCTTGGCCATCTTTTAGGTCTGCATCTACTACATTATTTGGGTGGTTTATGATAAAGAACAGGAAAAGGAGTTGTGCTTGGTTACAGTCTCTTTATTTAGTAAATGGGATGGGCCCGAGGGCACACCTATATATTAATAAAAGAGAAAACGTGACCACCCCCTGTAACAACAATAATGGAAAAATGTACGTATCTGCGTGCTGCCAAGCACTGCCCTCTGGTGCTGATATGGTAGAGGAAATAAGGAGCGGTATCTGTAAAAGAAATTACAGACACCAATGGTGCAGATCGCAGAAAAAAATAGTAAATAAGCCCCTGCTTAAATTAAACACACAAGATGTGAATGGTTAGTAGGCATATATCAAATCTTTTGAATGTTACCCCTCCTGGACGGATAGGAAGATGTACAGGTCTCTTTGGCAATCAGCTCAATCAGCAGAAATTTTTGTGCCATGGACTCCTTCCAAAAAACGTCACCGGGATCATCCAAAAAGTGAAAGAAGTATCAAGCGGGTGCTTAAGAAAATAGATTTAATTATAACCAATAAACAAACATAATCCAACGCGTTTCGGCTCTATGAAAAACGAGACTTCATCAGGACTCCTATCCGTCCAGGAGGGGTAACATTCAAAAGCTTTGATATATGCCTACTAACCATTCACATCTTGTGAGTTTAATTTAAGCAGGGGCTTATTTACTATTTTTTCTGCGATCTGCACCATTGGTTTTTGTAATTTATTTTACAGATACCGCTCAATATTTCCTACACCTATATATTTGACAACATGGAGATCTGAAATAGTAGTAGCTCGTCTTTTAGTGATTGACGGCGCTGCTAAAATAACGGTTTTAGGAAACCTATATCCTTTGCATAGCAGTCTCCTCTGTACAGCAACCTCTGATGGTATTCTTTGGACCTCCTCCTCAGGGAGGTGAAGTTGCTACCAGCTTGGGCAAAAAGAGAAATGGGTCCACATTTGTTTTACTCTTTAGCCTTAGAGGGACCCAAAGCAAATGGAAATTAATCAAGACAGGATTTATGACACTGAGAGGAAGCAAAATCTTAGCCATTCAGTATCTAGTCCGTGGGGGTCCACACAGACTTAACGCATTCTCCAATACATGTCATGCATACCCTGTGACTGAATCATGCTAATAGTGAGTGTAGACAGACCACATAACAAAAGAGCAAACTGTGGCACCTTCAACTTTGATTTGTAAGTGGGTTTAATACATTTAAGATAAATTCCTGCCCTGGTTTTCAGCACCAGCCTTAACATAGTTTATAACGTGTATATCATTGAATAGAGAAAATGTGAGGACCTCCATGTGCTATGGAAGAAAAGCCTCATTGTAAAAGCCACGGACTGACAGCCATGCCATTCACAATAATAAATAGATATATGCTGCTCACCCAATACATCAAAAATGATGAATAAAACCCTTCTGCTCGCTCTTTTGTTCCAAACATTTAAATAATGTATATTTTGTTGGAGCCATATCTTGAAGATTACTTCACTATCATAATATAGGAAGTAATAACCCAGTAGATAGCATTACCTATGAGAAGCTCCATCCCAGCTGCTTTTCTTACTGAAAGCCTTTCATGCACCAGTAAACTCAGTAAATATCACAAGATAAATCCTTTGCGTGGTAGGCTTTAAGTCCTAATGTCTCCTCAAAGTGCTGCCGATGCAAAGATTACAAATCATTTTTTTCTTAAATGTCATTTTACATAACCCTTTTTTCTGCTTGAGTAGTTAGTAAGGAATGAATGAATGCCATTAAAACACTTAATCATTATCTGGGAAACAGGTCTCCACGACTAGGAATCACCATGACAAAGACCAGGAGAGATCAGGCCAGTGGACAGCCTCGGTGCAATCTGACTGCTGCTAATATTACATGCAAATGGGTGCTCTGGACAGCTTCCCTGATGACCTTGAATCGGTCCTTATCTGAAGCTCTTGCAGAGCAGGTTTTGAAATCCAATGTTCACTGCACAAAAATGCAAGGATTTAAAGATAGAAACTTTCTAAAAGAATAGTTATGGATGGAATTAACAGTACGTGATGCCAGGTGAAATAATCTAGATATCTCAAGCAGCATTTGCAAATATTGTGGGTAAATTCTCCTTTACCGGGTGCAATTGGTGATTATATATACACATATACATGCACACACTAAATGTCCAATACAGACCCTCCCTTCCCTTATACCCACTTTTGCTTTTTACGCTCTACACAATCTGTGAAAATGTATCTGTGGGAATTTGTGCCCATTCAGCAAAATTTATCGAGTTATGTACCAATGATTGACAAATGGAAGAGAGATCCTGGCTCGTAATTAGTGTTCTGATTGTTCCCCAAGGTGTCCATGGGGTTGAAGTCCTGGCTTTAGGTATTAGCACATGGCATGATATATGCCCTGAAGAGGACTCCAGGTCTACCATGTAATTCCTTCATACGTAGTTGTTACTGACAGTGTCCTTGCCATACTCACCAGCTAGGCTCTGCCATTATCTGTCTCCTACAGGATGCCCCTTGTGCCATCACCTGACAGGTAAACATTGACTGCTCTGATTGCTCCTCAGATCACTGTGGCAATGATATGCCCAAGCAGATACCAAGATGGTGGTGCCCTATACACATAGGTAATACAGGTATTTACAATGACATTGCATAATTATTTTTATTTATTACATCATGCCTTGTAACAGAGTGCAGTTTACCTTGTGTTGTAAGATAGTTTCCAACTATGCTAGCTTTCCAGGGATAGTCGTGGGTTTTCTTGGGACTCTGTCACAAGATTTGAATCTTGTAGAGGATAAGTTTAGGGTTCAAAGAGAGGTATCCCTGGGACACCAAGCACTAACCCTACACTGTGCCTGGACAACTGGGACAGTTGCTAACTATGTTGTTAATGTTTGTTCTGTCTTTTAAAAATGTACTGTATTAAAACCAGTTAAAAGTATACAATAGGAAACGGTCATTGTTGCATGGCTGTCGGTGGAAGGTATAGATTTGGGGCAGATGGGTGGTGGCTGTGGAGCACAATTGGTAAGATCATGGGAAAGCAGCCCCTCCCACAAATAGGCATGTTCATCTGTCTGCAATTGCTCCGCTATGCTCGCAGCTGTGAAACCAGCCCCACCGAGGGCTGAACATGAGCTATCCTGAAGTGTATGGGCAGGACATGCCCTGGATTTGTGCCATATTGGGGGACTGCATTTATGGATTCATTCTCGTTGCTTCATTGAAGCTTTTTCTCTGCTGTCGCAGTGGAGGGCTGCACAGATATATAGTACAGTAGACCAAAACTGGGATAGTTCTTTAAATGTATGCAAAGTCATGGATGGACTAGGGCAGAATAGGGATTCAAAAATACAAGTGGAACCAAATCGAGAGGCCACATGCATATAGTATGCATGGGACAAGGTATAGGCAGGCAAAAGGATGAGTTTTAGCATGGCTGCAGTTGATTGGGCACGCCTCATGGCCAGACTGGGCCCGCCTCATGGCCAGACTGGGCCCGCCTCATGGCCAGACTGGGCCTGTATGAACAGTTACAAGTATTTCTAAAGTGCCAACAAATTTCTTAGCGATGTACAATGAGAGAAACAGAATAACAAATATACATACACGGTATACACACGGAACAGAATGAGGGAGGACCCTGCTTGAGAGTTTACAATCTAAGATAAAGTACATATATCCATGCAATTAAATGTAAAAGAAAACAATGCAGTTCTGCATAATGAGTGGCCTTTTCTAGAATGCAAAGCTGAAGCAAATTTGAAGAAATTTGGTTAAAGCAGAAAACACAGCTGGAGACTGGAAGGCTGTATATGATTAAACAGTAACTGACAGAAACAAGGAAACCACACTAATTTATTTCCAGCCACTCTACAAGAGGATCTCATCAGAAAGAATACAATTCCTTACCTGGCAATAACTATCACGCCCAGCAATGTGAACAGTCTGAGCTGCCCCGATGCTTGGAAATGGATGAGCCCAGCTGTATCAAGCATTAACATCACTAATAATTTCCCTGTTATTATATACAGCAAGACATTTTTTTAAACCAAGATTGAAAGAAAAAAAATATGTAAGAAATTAGAATATAGAACTAGCTATAAAACATGTAAATGTAAACATCCTGTGTCAAAAGATTATTTTCTGATGCCTATTATTTTTTCCTTGAACATGTGTTGAGTTGCACACATATAGGTATTAGTAATAAATGAATGCTTTGCACTGCATGTTCTAGAACTGTGGTTGCCAACCCTGGTCCTTACGTACCCCTAACAGGCCAGATTTTAAGGATTACTTTGGGGAAATGCAGACTGAGGGCCCTATTCCAAGGTTGGTGTAAACTTACCCAGGGCTGTTGTGAACTGAACCACTCCATGGACTGTAATGGCTCTGACCAAGTTTACAACAGCTCCAGTTAAGTTAACACCAACCTTGAAATAGGCCCCTATAATGGCTGGGGGAGGTTTACAACAGCTCTGGTCACTTTACGCCATCTTTGGAATGGGGCTCTGAATCCTGCAATCACTGAGCAGCAAATCATATCACCTGTGTTGTGCTTCAGATATCTGGCCTGTTAGGGGTATGTGTTCAAACCTGGCCTGGTATGGGTTCAAACTTGGCCTGTTAGGGGTATGTGAAGACCAGGATTGGGAACCACTGTTCTAGAAAAATAGGGCCATATTACAAAGTAGGTGCTAACTTAACCAGAGCTGTTGTAAACTTCCCAGAGCCATGATAGCTCATGGAGGTTTTAAGTTTACAACAGCTCTGGTTACGTTAGCACCAACATTGTAATACTGCCCATAATATTTTATTATATATATATTTTTTTAACATACTCCGCTTTATTGAAAGTCAGTTGGTACAACAGAGCATATGCAATTACAAAACAAGGGAAAACAATAGCAATTTGGGTCTTTCCATTCGAGTAAAACAATAAGGTTACATTAGTAGGCACCAGGGTATCATGTAACCACCGATTGGTGCTCTATATAAAACATCAAACAATCTCAAGGACATTCTCGAGGGGCATAGAGGTACAGGCACTCGCAACCGAACAGAAGCGACTGGCGATTCAAGGGCACTGGCCCGAGTCCGGGCAGCTCATTGTAGGCAAAAAGGTGGTCAACCAATAATACCATTTCAGACTGTTTTCCGCTACTTTTCCCTGCATAAGGGCTATCCGCTCTTCAGAGGAGCGGATATTTTCTACCTCACGGAGCCATACCGTACGTGGAAGATGGTTGGGCCGTCTCCAGCACATGGGGACCACCAAGCGTGCAGCCTGAAGCAATCGGCTGCAACCGACCTTCTGAACGCTTCAGGAGTGATATCTGTGTGGCCAAGAAGATAGAACTCAGGCGTAAATCTGGGCTAGGGTTCCAGTACCTCAGAGACACAGTCATGTATCATGTTCCAGAATTGGCGCAGGGACGGGCAAGCCCACCATCTGTCCAAGGGGGTAGCTGCGGGTTCCCTGCATCTCCAACAGTGTGTCTCCTCCCCCCTGGCATGTATTGAAGCATGTTAAGTGTCCTGTGCCACCGGGTTCGTAGCTTATAATTGGCCTCCTGTACTCTCGTGGACGCAGAGCTAGTGTGGGCTAGTGAGCAGATTGATCTCCATTGGTGCTCCTCAAATGTGAGGGTTAGTTCTCCTTCCCAGCTGACTCAGCGGCAGATGAGAAGGTGACTGTGTTCTGCAAGAGGTCATACATAACGGAGAGGCTGTGGGAAGGTAGTCTACCCTGGTCTACTATGACCTCAAATGGTGAAAGTGGTCTAGAAAATTAGTCACGGGTGGCGAGGGAGCACAGGTGTTGGAGGAGTCGGTGGTGGTGGAACCTAGTCAGGAACGAGTCAGGGTGTGATAAGGGCAATTGGTCGCCCAGGATAGGTGTCCCTGCCTCAACATAATGTCGGGGCGTGGTGACAGTGGGGGTCTGCAGGTCCTATCAACCATAACATCTGGGAAGAACTCCAGGAGCCTCTGTAACAGCATCAACGGAGAGGGGAATGGAGCTAGGCCAGGGTTAGCCAGTTTGCGCCAAGTCTGTAGTGTAGTGTCTATCGTGGGTTGCAAGGCAACCATTTGTTTCTGTATGTAGGTTGGTAACCAGGGTAATTTCGACAGAGGGCAGGTCACGCTTGCTTGTTCTATCCCCACCCACAATTTATCAGCCAAGTCTGGACTGCGCCATTCCAATATGCGTTAAAGGTGGGACGCGCCCTAGTAGTGCCAAAAATGTGGTACCGCCACACCCCCCGCCTGCCTGGGAGCTGAGAGTAGGGATATGGAAATCCTTGGCTTTTTGGAGCCTTATGTGTATCTGGTGATTGTGCGTTGGAGTTGAGCAAAAAAGGGACGTGGCAGGAGTATAGGGAGGGTCCGGAAAAGATGTAGGACGCATGGTAGAATGTTCATTTTGACTATGTTAATGTGACCAAACCACGAAATATGGGGTATGACCATCGCGACAGGTCATTCATCAATGTGGCTAGCAGCGGTTTGTAGTTGGCGGCATACAACGCAGCACAAGTAGGGGTTAATGTGATGCCTAGATACTTCAGTCCCGTGGTGCACCATCTAAAGGGGAAAGCGGTTTTCAGGGATTCCCGCATGGCGGGGATCTTTTTTTATTTCCCTTAGAATACAACCAGCAGCAGATTCAGAAGGACGTCCTTGGTGAAAATATCAATTTAATGGGCATAGATAATGATGTGTACTGATCAGAGGCATCTCAATTTATTTGGGCCACTATTTAAAAAAACAAAACAGAACATGTCTTTTTGTAGTTTGCAAATCACACATTCCACTACCATGACACAGCCAATCAGCTTTCCCACTGAGCAAAACATGGTGCATTACACCCATCATTTTCATGAATTATCAGTTGATGTTCTATAAGCAATTGTGGCTCACATGACCAAATTATCATTTTATTTATTTTTAACCAATGGAGGCAGACCGCATCAAAAACAGTAGCAGATATATATATATATATACACACATACAAGAAGGCATAAAAAAAATTATATTAACAAAGAGAACAAAAAGCCTTCCACACTCCTGGAACAATAAATAATATATGCAAGCTTGCTGGATAGCAGCAAACCACTCAATGAATAAATGTAAATTAGCAGCTCCGAAATCTTCATGGCTTAAAACGAATCCCGAAAAAGGTGGCAACTTTTATCCACTGGTCCATGGCTAATGTTATATGGGATGCAAATGGGGCAGAGCATTCGACTCAAGCAGTTTATGTTCCCTATGCAGCTCTCAGTGGCAGCGATCTTACCACTATTTTAATTTTAAAGAGAGTTAGCGGCAAGCCTCCTTTTAATCCCTGGGGAGGATACCTTCTAAGCATCCTCAATGCACAAACCAGGCGACAATAACACCATACGCACGACTTTATGCAAAGAAACACCCTTTGAGGGTGTGAAAGGATTTTATTTGCCATCTTAACCATGTCTGTGTTTCTCTGGTCATTATATATACTGCGTATATGTATATAAATATATATATATGCATTTTTGGTCTAGCTCTCTTGGTCTCTTAAATGTATTGCTTTCCTACACTCCTCGCTGCAGATGGACTGCATAAATAAGCAATGTGCTATGAGGCTTCAGACTAGCCGATAAACCCCTTTCAATTTTCATGCCAGCTTCTTCTTTTGTAATTCAAATCCGCCTGAAAACTGGCAGCTCTGGAAACTGAAACAAGCACTGCCACAAATACCTTGTAATGCTATCGACCTTGTCTGCCCATGCAGTGAGAAGGGGGGTGCATATGTGTCTGCACTCATCCAGATAACATAACTCATTTTTTTCTCCCCCCTTGGATAACAGAAGCCAACGCAAGCCTGTGGACCAGAAGCATTCATTACAAAGCAAGCCACAGAATAGGTCTCTTCACCGTACGCACTGCAAGTGTGTGTACCTTTATCTTACACACACATATAAAAAGACACACAAAATATATTGTTTATATATACACACACACGCGCACAAATAACAACTGCAATACTGTGTTAATCTACTGACTTTTACTCGCCATCCAGATAAAACTCTTTCTGTGCACATTTTTTTTAATCTATTTGCCACATTTTATGATATAGATTAAAGATGCGTGGGATGGCAAAGGGGGAATCACTTTTCTACGGGAATAAAAGGCTAGAGCTGCTTATCAGCAGCCATCAGAAAGTTCATTAATCAGCCTGGCTTTGTGCCCTCCAAATTGAAAGGTTAAGTAATCCCCTAAGGAATATTTCAGGGAAGCGCTGCCAATTGTCCAGAGAGGAGCTGCCATTCATTTCATGTGGGATCACTAACTTACTATGTTACCATCGTTTTGACCCCAAACAATTGGGGATGTACAAGGAAACCTACGTAAAAATATATAAACAAACACACACATGCATATTGGAGGTTACAGTATATATTTAAGTAGCAATGATTTTGATGCAAACGTGTTTATATGGATGAGATAGAAGTCTTCAGTCTGAAACGTTGACTATAGGGGTTATTCAGAGAGATACGAAATGTAACCGGACACTGAAATTCACCGTACGGGGACATTCAGAGAGCAGGCAGTTCGCCAAATTTTGGCGAATTGCCTGCACGTACGGTGCCTGTTCGAGGGCAGTGAAATCCCCATAGAGAAGCAATGGTTCGTCTATTCAGAGAACACCAAACAGCAGTAAAAAGTTGCTGAATTGCCCTGCTGTTCGGTGTTTTCATTCGGCAGGTTTATTCGGGAGAATACCATAGGCTTCAATGTTAAAAATATTCCGTTTTTAATTCAATATCTAATAAACCGTTTATTATTTTATTCTGCAGTAAAAAGTCTATTTATAGATTCTTTTAAGCATTTTTCGGCAAAAACAATTTTCATTTTTCCTTAACAGGACTTTTTAGTATCATTCATAGGATCTTATATGTAAATTCCAGACATATCCGTTCAGTATTTTTTTGCAAACAACGTTTACATTTTTAGACTTTCAAGAGTATTGGTTTTTTTTACCCAATTCGTCTGCTTGTCGGATTTTCAGCGTGTTCAGCGGGGTTTTTGCGATTGTTCGGTGAGTGTTCTGCGGGTTTGCGGCAAGGTTTCTCTGCACTACATTTCAAATCTCTCTGAATAACCCTGTATCAGTTGCCGATATTGATTCCTTTATATTTGGAGTATATATACACATACACGCAAGCCTAAATGCAAAAATAATCCTTTTTGTTGGGAGAAAATGACATGACAAAAAAAAAAAAAAAAAAAAAAGGACAGGTGGGCAAGCAACTTTAAAAGTAACTGTGTATGAATTGTGGGATGTGAGAAGGGACAATTCATAGTCCATTAACAGTCGAGTAGAACTTTGTTAATTTCCTTTTTTTGTTATTGTACATACAACATAAGATGGGTTGGCATACATTAATTTGTGCACAGAGCATCTTTTGACGAGTGACCTACATTATGGCACACAGTAGTAAAAATTCCAGGCAAATAATATAGAGTATTACCTTTCTTTCTTTAATTCGTCTACTTAAAATAAAATCTAGACCATTTAACACTATTGTGACATTAGCATTACTCCCTTGTTGCGATCGTCGGGGGTTGCTGCACCTCTCGTGCAGGGATGACGTCCTTGGCAATCAGTACTGGCCACCCTCATTGGGTGAGAGCAGACTGATTTGCATATGGAGCATTCGTCCCTGTAATGGCACAAGCAAGCTAAAGCCTTGTGAGACCTGAGCGGGCCCCACCGTAGAGCAGGCCACTAGTGCTGTTACTCGTCCTCAGGATCCTCACACCCCCACTTTCTCTCACTTGTTTAGCGCTGCCTTACAGGTCAGCACAGCTTCAGATTCTCATCTGTATGTATAGAAAATATATTGAAAGGGCCCTTCAAACAACCTTTTTGGTCGTGGCTATTGTAATGGTTATGGTGCTCATAGTTAGTGGCTACTGTCTCTTCACAGAATGTCAAACTATTTTCAAGCAGTTGGACATAGAGGTTTCCCCTAATGCACTTTTTCATGGTTCTGTAAACTTCCCATGTGTAACAACTTTGTAAATATTGCAGAGAACAGAGTAAATGGTTATAAAAAAACATATGTGGTACAAGCGTAAGAGAATAATATTAACACAAATAACCGTAAAATAGTATCGCTCAGCACCAAAAAGATGTACCCTCTATCTGAGATACAAAGGAATAGTAACATACAATAGTCCAAGGTCGCGCTACTACTCTGCTAAAGACAGCATAAGACTGAGCAGTAGCGCTCCACCTTGAACTACGAAATGGTGATTTAGACAGCCAACCTGTACCATTTTATCAGGGCAGGCGACGTAAATTCCAGATCTCCTGATGATCCACATGCAACAGCTGGAAAATGCAAACACCCTAACCACTACAATATGCTAATGAAGTGGTTTCCAACCCTGGTCCTACCCATAACAGGCCAGATTTGGCAGATCACCTTGGGGAAATGCAGACTGAATCCTGCAATCACATACTGTGCTACGTGCTAGTGGAATCCCTTTAATAGGTCACTCTAGTCAGCATGTCCAATTAAGTGAATTCAAATAGTTATGATATCATGAATGACGCCTTCCCAGCTACCTACCCTCCAACTACCACAACATTTTAAAAGAAGAGGCGTCCCCTTCACCCTGAAAGTAGTCTTTCAGCAACCGCTGGACAGCCTTCTGGGAGATTGGTTGCATAGAGAGTAAACATTAATGTGAAAAATTGTGAACTGACTTGATTTAAGATTGATTCATGACGCTTTAATATTCCTTGCACAGCCAGGTGTCTGATTGGCTAGGTTTTGAGAAACGGAGCCAAGCTGCTATTATCAGCGAGACTCCAGCCAACCGCAAGAGTGCCAGGGAAGAACATGGAGCGAGACACAAGTTTTACACTTGAAATACATCAGGGGGCAGGAGAGGAGACACCGGTAAGGTAGGTTCATATCAAAACATTCCAAAGCCCCCCATTATTTTTTTTTAGCGTCCCCATTCAACAGCATTCCTTTGTTTCATCTAACATGGGAAGATATAAAACAGAGCTATGCGATAGAGATTTTTTGGAAACACAAACCATAGGTTTCTATTCTGGGGTGCCTAGCCTTCAGTATAAAAAAGGGTGTCACTGAATCAAATGAAACTTCCAAGGCAAGTAAAAGGAAGCCAATTGACAGGTCCGCTGACATTGTGAGCCGTTTTTTCCTCCAATTGATGCTGTGTCCATCCAAATTAAAGTTTTACTCTAGTGCAAAAATGACATGTCATAAAATGAAGACAAGTAATTTTGGCAACAATGGCTTGAGATGGTTCTAACCCCAGATAGAAATATTGAACAGATTTAATATGAGTCAGATACTCCGATGTCTGCCATATGTGTCATACTAGCGAAAGAGTAAGGAAGCACTGAAGAAAGGCATTGGAACATTGTCCAGAAAAACAAGATTTGATACAGTAGATTATGGAACTGTCATTGAGGGAGCTGTAGATGGCTGGAGGATTAAATTGTTTGACGGCATGACAAAATAATCATAACGCCTATCTTGAGCTTTGAATGCTGATTTCCTGAAGCTGTTTGGTACAGATGTTGTCAAAGGAAAATCTCAAATTCTACAATAAATTAGGGGAATTTTTTTTTTATAATGTTATTCATAGAGGTCGTAGTATTATATACAAAGATTTAACTTTTTTTTTAAATTCTTTATTTAAAGAGTCATGTATCCATTAGCACATAATACACAGTAGATAAAGGAACATAGCGATGATAGGACACAGTAACGCTTATTTTATCAATTAAACATCAAAGAACAAACCCACAAAATAAGGGAAGACACCCTATTCAAATGGAAAAATAAAAAACACATAAAAATTAAAAATAACAAATCATAAAAATAAACAAAACAAAATAAAAGGGGGGTAAAGGGGAATGTTCCAACCATCAGCTGATGGTGTGTCATGAAGTGGGACCATCAGGGCACTAGCCCGACAAGGGGCTAATCAGGCAAATCAAATGATTTACTAATTAGGGGCAGGCGATGTACTCTTCCCATAGGGACCATGTTTTAGTGAAGGAGCTGATAGTGTCTCTGACCTTGGCCGTCAGTTCGTCCATAAGACAGGCATCAACAATCTTTTCTGTTACTACAGTCCAGGAAGGGAGAACACTCTGGCGCCAAGATGCCGCCAAGGCCCGTCTGACAGCAAGGGCCAGCCTATTGAATAAAAGTTGCTCAGGTCGAGACAGAGCTGACAGGGGACAAGAGAGGAGGTATGCCCAGGGATCTAGAGGTAGTTGTCGGTGGAATATTTTCTGAAATTCAGCGTGAATTAGAGACCAGAAGCGGCGTACAACCGGGCAGTCCCACCACATATGGATATAAGTGCCCTTATCCCCGCAGTCTCGCCAACAGAAATCACTGGATGTGACTCCCATACGATAAAGGGATACCAGGGTGATGTACCAGCGGAGTAGAATTTTGTATGATTGTTCCTGGTGAGTAACACAAATGGAGGACCTGGCTGTTTGTTCCCATATATCCTCCCATTCGTCACCTGGCAAAGGATCGCATAAGTCAACCTCCCATTTATCACAGTACGTGAGGGGCCCCCACTGTCCTGGGCTGGAGCTAAGGAGAAGGTATAATTGGGATATAAGCCCTTTCAGGGGGCCATCTGCCATGCAAACGCGCTCTAAAGTGGTGAGGGGAACAGTTGAGACCCTTTCTAAAGTCAGAGCAGTAGCAAAATATCGGATCTGTAAGAACCGAAAAAAGGAAAAAGGAGTCAAATGGCCACGTTCCTGAAGTTCGGAAAAAGTGATGAGCCGTCCACTCTGATAGAGGTCTCGGTACCTCAGTAGCCCCGCTCCCACCAGTCCCCTAAAGTCCGAGGCTCTCAGTCCCGGTGGAAATTCTCTATTACGTAGTAAGGGGGTGAGGGGAGAGGAAGCGCCCACCAGCGCAAATTTCTTCCTAGCTAGTTCAAAAAGGCGAAGAGATGTCAGAATCGAGGGACACGCCGTGCGCAAAATAGGTCTGGTGGTTCTAGGAAGCCATATGTATAGGTCAGGCCGGTCAGGGAACATAAAGGCAGATTCTAGTGCGACCCACTGTCTAGTAGAAGCGGGAGAGTGCCAGGCCACAACCTGAGTCAACTGGGCTGCGCTATAATATAAGTATAGGTTAGGGAGCCCTAGTCTTCCGCGGGTCTTAGGGCGATATAGAATACGCGCGCCACCCTATGTCTCTTATTTTGCCAAATAAACGAGTCGATCGCCTGTTGGAGCCCGGCTAAATCCCTTTGAGTTAGTAATAAAGGTAGTGTCTGGAACAGAAAAAGAATACGTGGGAGTATGTTCATCTTTATGCTATGAATGCGTCCTATCCAAGATATGGGCTTATCGCACCAATGCTCCAGATCACACTTAATCTGATGAACCATGGTTGTGAAGTTCTTGCTATAAAGAGCTTTCGGATCTGCTGTTAAAAGGATACCCAAGTACGGCAATTCAGAGGGAGCAAGACGGAACCCAAAATCTGATTCAATCAAGGTTGTGTCTGTGTGTAACATATGAAGGGGCATAGCACAGGGTTTAGTTAATGCGAAACCCCGCTATTTTACCAAAGTCGGATAATAACGGTCTAAGGTGGGAAAGAGAAGAGATGGGATCCGTCAAAGTGAGAAGGATGTCGTCAGTGTAGGCCGAGACAGTAAAATTATCTCCTCCGACTGGAACCCCCCTTATGCCGGGATGACCTCGTATGGCAGCTAATAAGGGTTCGAGAGAGAGGAGAAAGAGGAGGGGTGAGAGGGGACAGCCCTGACGAGTGCCATTAAGAATAGGGAACCGAGTGGGGCAACAGCCCGGGATTCGGACCTGCGCAGACATACCAGAGTAAAGAGCACGCACCGTATTAAGATAAAGATCTGGGAGGCCAAAGCAGGAGAGGGTAGAGAAAAGGAAAGGCCATTCCACCCTGTCAAAAGCCTTCTCCGCGTCCAATGATAAGACAAGGGAAGGCGTCGCTCGAGAAGATAGCCACCAGATCAGGTCGGCATTACGTCTAGTGTTATCAAATAGCTGACGATTAGGAACAAAACCGACCTGATCCGGATGGACTAAAAATTGGAGGAGTGGACTAAGGCGGGTCGCCAGGACCTTAGCAAGAATCTTGGCATCAAAGTTGATGAGGGATATAGGGCGGTAGCTCTCAAACGCTGCAGGGTCTTTACCCGCTTTAGGAATAAGGGCAATATTGGCCACGAGCAAATCAGGGTGGAGAGACCCACCCTCAGCGCAGTCGTTAAAAACCGACGTCAAAAAAGGGACGAGTTCCGGACGCAGCGCTTTATAGTACCCCCCTGAAAACCCATCCGGGCCCGGGGCCTTCGTACCTCCCAGTGCAGAGATGGCGCAACTAACCTCTTCCAGGATTGGAGCACTAAGACTCGATATGTGAGAATCCTCAAGCTGCGGCAAAGAGAGGGAATCTAAGAAAGAGGAGATGGCATCTAAATGGGATTTGTCAGAGGGAGTATGGTGGGGAGAATGGTTGTATAGGTGTTGAGCAATAGGTCAGAATAATATGCTGTGAAAGCCGTGCTGATCTTCCGTGGGGAGTTAACGAAGACATCGTCTACTGTTTTAACTGCAGGGATAGAGGAGAATTTACTCTGGGGTTTGAGAGTGCGGGCCAGTGGAGTATCTAGTTTATTAGCCTTCTCAAAAAACAGCCGACGGGACCAGAGCAGCTGTTTGGCTACATCGTCGAGTAATAATCAGGGAGGAGCGTGTGTGTATAAGTTCAGAGAGAAGTTCAGGGGAGCCAGGCGGTCACTCCGATCCACCGTTGGGCACGCTACTGCATTCATATCGCCTCCTAATATCACTGCCCCTCGAGGAAGGGACGATACTAAGGTGCATATGGAGTTCCAGAAGTCAACGGAGGGGGTAGTAGGAGCATAAATATTCAAGAAGTGATAGGTCATAGAGTATAGGGTACCAGTAAGCAATACATAATCGACCCTCAGTATCAATTTTTTTGCGATAATAGTTGAAATGGACACGTTTTCCGAATCAAAATGGCAACTCCGTTGCGCTTGCTCAAGGCACCAGAAACATACGCCCGTGTATAGACGTGGTCAGTTAACGTAATTTTAGCAGATTTAGTGAGGTGAGTTTCCTGGAGGAACACAATATCAATTTTATCAGATTTGAGTGTGCGGAAGAGTAATCTACGCTTCGTAGGTGAGTTAAGGCCTTTGACATTAAGAGAAGTTAGTTTCAGTGCCATGAGAAGCACAACAGAGCACCTCGCCCAATAAGCAGTATGCCCATAACCCAATCACTTTCCCCAGAAATAATAAAGGCCCCAGAGAAAAGATTGTCCAATGTCCCAATAGCCCCATCCAGTAACGAGAACTGAACGCTTTTGCGATGGAAGGAAAAAAGGAAAAAAAAAAAAGGGAAAAAAACTACATAATCAAAAAATTTATAACAAAAGGGAAATAGAAAAGGAAAAAAAAAACAAAAAGTCCAAAAAGCCCGGACTTACCCATAGCCGGGACCTGTGGGGGAGAAAGGGAAAAAACCCTCACGGCCATAGAGATCAAAAAAGGCCCAGTGGAGAGCCCCCACCCACAAGGAAAAAAGCTGACCCCCAGGAAGGCCCGATCAAGAGGCTGTAGGAGTGTAACCATTCACTAAACGTTAGGAGTGGGAAACAAGGAAAATACATTCCAGTCAGAGTAGCTTTTGTAAGAAGAAGAATAGCTTCCAAAGGAAAGGAGAGCAAGGGGCAGTCCAAGAAGTACCACAAAAAGCCATAAAAAGGAACCGGGAAGCCCACATCACAGCGGTACTAGAAGTCGCCATGCGAAATCGGGGACAATAGGTCAACGTTGAGGGCGGTTCACTGTAATCCATTCCCTGGAGAGACGCGGGAGCGGAGGTGTAGGACCTTCAGGCGATACAAAGTTCTCCGGGGGTTGGATATCCAAGGCCCGGAAGAACTTCGTGGGATCCGAGTGCGGGAGCAGGACATACGTTTTCTTATTGCGGAATGCCAGGATCTTGAAAGGATAGCCCCAGGCAAATGCAATATTATGGGAGCAAAGTAAATCAGCGACAGGCTTCCATAAACGGCGTCGGCAAAGGGTGTCAGGAGAAATATCCTGAAAAGGCTGCAGGGGAGTCCCATCATATAATATCGGCTTAGTACGGTTTTTCTTGAGGATAAGTTCTTTTGTGGAAAAGTGTAAAAAGCGGACAATGATATCACGAGGGCGTTCATCAGCAGTGCTGCGGGCACGTAGAGCTCTGTGAGCTCGATCGAGTTCCCAAGAGTGGTCTGGGAGCTCTGGAGCTAGCGGTCGAAGCATGGCGACAATAAAATCCCCCAGGGGGTCATCTTCCGCGCCCGTTCAGGTAGACCTCGGATCCTCAAATTATTCCTTCGGGACCTATTGGTCAGATCTTCCAATTGAGCTTCTAAATAATGAACCTTATGGGACATAGCATTAGAGTGGTCAATAAGGGAGTTATAGGCCCCTGAGAGTTCGTCAGTGCGATCCTCCAGTTCTGAGGTACGCTGTCGTCAGTCTGTAGGGCCTTCGTATTACGATCCATCTCGCCTGCTAATAAAGTTCTCATCTCGGCCATTTGGCTCAATATAGTGGCAGCATCTGCTCGGCTTACCCCTGAATCCGACTCCCCTCCATCCTCATCTCCAGAACCGACAGCGGAGGTAGGCCACGATTTCGGGCGGCCGCCATCTTGGAGGGCTGTGGTCCGTCGCGGTGTAAACAGCGGCGCGACAGCCGTATCTTTAGATTTCGCCACTTTGGCGGGTGCAGGCATGGTCTGGGTCCCTTGCGGTGTGCAGCGGTGAGTAGCAAAGTCCCGGGGGGAGAGGATATTCGCGGTTTGCAGAGCGGGTGTAGCGGAGCTCAGGCACTAAACGGCCATCTTAGGTGACGGCCAAGCCACGCCCCCAAAGATTTAACTTTTTAAACATTTTCCTTTAATGCTGCACCATTTCAAAATTTTGAATAAAAAACATCTACCCTGCAAGTGTGAAGCAATCCAACATTTATGGAATAAAAAGACACCAAGACCAATAATACCAATACCAGTATCAGTGCCAATAATGGGCATTTGAACGAGTACTTGTGAAAATGCCCCCCCCGATACGTCTATACTTCTACTGATACCGGAAGCCAGCACTAGGCTGGCTTGCCGGGTGTTATTTGAGGGCTGGGGCAGCTGGCAGAATGCACCAACAGCATTCTGCCCTACCACTCCGGCTGGCCGCATAGAAGCGAGCGACCGCCAGCATATGAAAGTTGTAACACAGCTCCGTTGGCCTCCAGCCGCGCTCTCACGAGATTTTGCAGAGTTCGCAAGATCTCACGGCCCCAGTGGAGCTGGTAGCCACTTGCTGAAGGGGCCTGGCGGAATGCCGTTTGTGTCTGAGGTCCAGAATGTGTGTAATATATATACATGTAGTGGAGGTCTGGTGCGGGTTATGCATGTATGTATTATTATTTATTAAGCGCCAACACATTACGCAGCACTGTACAAAAGGTGCAATGGGTAAAGACAGGACAATTCTACAATACATACAGGAGGCAGGTCAGTATTCTTGCAAACAGATACAGGAAGCCATGAGGGCCCTATTCCTGTGGGAATTTACAATCGATAGATAAGGGAATTAGAAACAGGTCTGGCGCAGATATGCCTGTATCGGAGGTCTGGTGCAGGTATGCCTGTATTGGAGGTCTGGTGCCGGTATGCACATATCCGAGGTCTGGTGTGGGTATACACGTATCCGAAGTCTGGTGTGGGTATACACGTATCCGAGGTCTGGTATGTGGTTATACATGTATCGGAGATATGGGGTGTGTGTGGGGTATACATGTATCTGAGGTCTATGCAGGCCTGCCAACAGGGTAAATGGGATGTCTGGCCATACATTTCAATATTTCCATGAAATGGACTAGCTTTCAGCAAAATCCTAAATTTTTTAATGGAAGCGGACACAAAACATAAAAGTATCCGTAATCAGCATCAGCGAGTACCTGAAAAGAAAAAAAAAGTACCGGTACTTGTACTCGGTCTTAAAAAAATGGTATCTGTGCATCTCTAGTCGACAACATAACGCTTTTTATTTCATTCTCATCATGGTTGTCTTCCCGGTCCAGTTACTTTACTCTGCACAATGCCATTCAAAAAGGTACAGTGCGCAATATATAATGGAAGCCAGAGAAAGGGGTCACTGCTGCCATCAAGCATTCATGTTTTATTAGTCTTTGGGATGCACAGACAAGCCTAATTTGAATGTGAGGTGTCAACAGAAAATACAGTTTTCCACTGCAGTCAGAAAATACAGTTTTATTGCTACTACCTTGACCTGATCAGATTCTCTTTGCGAATCATAAATATACTATATTTGCAAATAATCATTAGTGCGATTGTTAACCCTGAAGTTTATAATGTAGGTAACCTCCCCCACCCCAGTAACAGAAAGGGCCAGTAAATTTCATACAAAGTTGAGGTGCATACAATGGATAGCAAAAGTCTACACACCCCTGTTAAAATGTCAGGTTTCAAATGGGTGGCTATGGAGGCGGCTGCCATGTGCCCCCACGATTTACGAGTGTTACTCTGTGTTCCCCCGACACATAGGCCAAGAGGGGGGTCTCTTCTCTCCTTTTCCCACGACGGCACTCTCCATGAGAATTTGGGACGCTATGTTCCTATGTTTGTCTGGCACCGGACAGATATAACGGGCCTCCCCATTAAAAAGGTTTGCGTACATCCTTCCCCATTTTGACGCGCAGCGATGGCTGCTGAAGGGGGTTGCTAACCTCTGTCACTTGACAGATAAGAACGGGGTGGGGTGTTGGACTTCCAGGCTGTACGGACTAAGTTTGGCATTGACGGCTCTTTCTTTTCTACTACCAATTACATTCCTATTTGCGACGGCAAGAATTTGTGGTGTTTTATTTGTTCCATAAAACAGCTCTATCAGTGGTAGAGTCTCTCGGTGTGTCTCAGATGTTACCAAGGGGCTTAATCTCTATTAGTAGATATGCGGGAAATGGATTTGGGACGCACCATAGAACCAACAACATTGGCTAGATTGTATCGTAGAGATGTGGGTGTAACAAAGAACACAACACTTAGTCCTATATCGCTGGTACTGAACGCCGGATAGAATTTCAAAGTTCCAACAGTCGTCATCTTTGGCCTGCTGGCGCACAGTCGGGAACATACATTCACATTTGGTGGCAGTGCCCATCGCTTGACCATTTCTGGAAGTCTGTAGTGGATCTCGCCACGGCTGTGGTGGGTACCTCTCTGCCTATGGATCCAGGATTCGTGCTAGTGGGGTTGGGGGTCCTACGATGACTCGGCAACAGACCAGGATGGCATTTCATATTACAACCACAGCTCTGCTACTGCTAGCACAAAAATAGAAATCGGACAGTGTTCCTTCTATGGGGCGCCTTAAGACATTACTGGTTAGATATAGAGGATATGACAGTATTGCTCCTGATATTCTTGACATAACGCCTCCTAAACAAGATCCATGGGAATTGTGGGATTTATACCGGGTACAAACATGATGCTGCCACCACCATGCTTCACTGTGGGTATGGGGTTCTTTTGGTGATGTGCAGTGTTGTTTTTGCACCAAACATATCTTTTGGAATTCTGGTGAAAAAGTTCAACCTTGGGTTCATCAGACCAGAATACATTTTCCCACATGCGTTTGGGAGACTTCAGATGCATTTTTGCAAAATTTAACAGGGCTTGGCTTCCGTCTTGCCACTCTACCCCATAGCCCAGACATATGAAGAATACGGGAGATTGTGGTCACAACCAGTACTTGTCAGATATTCCTGCAGCTCCTTTAACCCCTTCACTGTGGATGACTTGTGGGGAATGTCCTAGGAGTCTCCCACTGTATGCGGAGGACGTTCCCCACACGTCATCCACTTACCGGGAGCTCCTGGATATACTCACTTTTCTCCTCCAGGGTCCCACGGCGTTCTGACTTCCTCGAAGTCAGACGCTGCATTTAAGGCCCCTCCTGGCGTAATGACCTCATCGCGTCGGACGCCATGACGTCATTTTCAGGCAGCCACCCTGAAGCCTTAACTGCACACATGTACGCAGACGACACAGTAATATATACCAGCAAACCACATCATCCGCAGCTGGAGGCAGTGCTGCGAGAACAATTCACAGATATAGAAAAGTGGATTGCAGATAAACTTTTTCTAAATACTGACAGAACTGTTCTGATGCTATTTGGAACAGCACCTAAACTACATAAATTACAAATTCTCCATCTATGTGTCAGGACAAAATCAAATGACACGCTGACCACAGTAACTTCTCTAAAATATCTAGGTATGTGGTTAGACCCAAATCTATCTTTTGGCCCCCACATCGAAAAACTCTCATCTAAACTCTACCCCAACCTAGGTGCCCTGTACAGAAACATATCCCACCTGAGCCCTGCTTATGCCGGCTATTGAATACGGAGATGTAGTGTATGTGGTTGCCCCACAAACGCACCTTTATAAACTTACTACATTGTGTAACTCATTCTGCTGCTTTGTGCTACAATGTAACTCCATGACCCACCATTGTGACATGTTAAAAGCGCTAAACTGGCCGTCACTGGAATCTAGACGTACCCTTCACTTTTCCAACCTGGTGTTTAAGAGCTTTTCTGGGAAGCTACCACCCTACCTGAATAGGCTGCTTCCCCAGCAGTTTCCTCATCCTATAACCTCCGATCCAGGATTAGCACCTTACTTGCAGTTCCACAATACAAAAAGAAAGTGGCACGATTATGGAATAACCTCCCAGACGCTATTAAATCTTCCCCCAGTCTAAAGTCACTTAAAAGATCTCTATTAACATACCTCAAAACAGAATGCACCTGTAAACATGTAATATAGTGAATATATTTCCTACATTATTATTATTATTATTATTCTTTATTTATAAAGCGCCAGCATATTCCGCAGCGCTGTACAATAAGCACAGTATAGACAGGGTTACAATACATTGAACAACATTTGACAAACCGTACAGGAGGAGATGAGGGCCCTATTCCCGTAGGAACTCACAATCTGGGAGGGTTGGGGTTGGAAACAGGAGGAGAGGACTGTAAGGTGAGAGTGATGATGGTTGCGTCAGTGAGTTGGGTGGTAGGCTTCCCTAAATAGGAACGTTTTAAGGGAGCGTTTGAAGGAAGAGAAGTTAGGGGAAAGTCTGACAGTACGAGGGAGATATTTTCTGTGTTAATCTGTATATTTGTGTATTTTAATATCTTGCATTTTATTACTTTGTATTTCTGTACCTACTGTAACAATTGAATGTTCTTGAACCCAGGACATACTTGAAAATGAGAGCAATCTCAATGTATCTTTCCTGGTAAAATACTTTATAAATAAATACATTTCCTAAGGAAATCCTATGGTGGAGATTATCTCCCAAATGGTGGCAGCTAGAGAGTCATATTTGAGGTCATTTGAATGGAAAGAGCCTTTCCAATGATACCAAATATGACCATGTTGAAACTAAGCAAATAATAAAAAAAAACAAAAAACGTCTTTTTTTGTGTGTTATTTTTATTAATGCAGCAATTTTGTTCCCATTTCAATTATAATGTGAACAATGATACTACACAATTTTTTCTATGGGGGAGTTTGCTAAAATTTCCCAGCAAAAAAATGTAACGAGTTCCCATTTCTAATTTTTTTAACAAGCATGGCTCAGTAGTGATGGGGTTAATGTTGCTGTAGGCCTTTTGGCAGGCTCCCTGACCCGTTTTCTTCCTCTTTTCATCACATTTGGAGGGAGGTCCAGTTCTTGGTAATGTCACTGTTGCGTCATATTTTCTCTGCTGGATGAGGACTGTCTTCACGGTGTTAAATGGTTTATCTAAAGCCTTGGAAATTCTTTTGTACTCTTCCTCTGACTGATACCTTTTAACAATGAGATCCCACTGATGCTTTGGAAGCTTCTCTGCGGACCATGGCTTTTGCTGTAGGATGCGACTAAGAAATGTTAGGAAAGCCCTACTAGAAAAGCTGAACTTTATTTGGGGTTAGTCAGAGGCACTTTAAATGATGATGGGTGTGTACTGATGCCTATTTAACATGATTTTGAATGTGATTGCTTAATTCTGAACACGGCTACACCCCAATTATAAGAGGGTCTGCGGACTTATGCAACCATATTATTATTTTTTTTTATTTTTCCTCCCTCCACCTAAAAGATTTCAGGTTGTTTTTCAATTAAGCTGTACAGTTTATAGGTCACATTAAAGGTGGAAGAAGTTCTGAAAAGATTTATCTTTGTCTCATTTTTTTTACACCACAGAAACCTGACATTTTAACAGGGGTGTGTAGACTTTTGCTATCCACTGTATATACATAAATACGCCGCACATGGGTTAAATTCAGAGTTCTGTCATGTCAAGATGGGGGGAAAAAAAATGGAAACTTGCACTAAGAATTTCTTTCCCCACTGTTTGTCAATGACCTAGCGACCTCAGTGGCTGTCATGGGACAAGACTCTGCATTGAAAGCTTTTATTCTCCAAAATGATTACATACTGTAGCTCTTAACCTCCCTGACGGTATTCCCGAGTATCTGGAAAAAACAGGCCTGTTAGGGGTACCAGAGGACAGGTTTGAGAAACACTGATATAGGCAATACCCAATGTCCAAAATGATGTAGTTTAAATGCAATAGTAAGTACTAAACCATAATGATAATGTAAAAGATGATGGTAAACACGCTCCATGATTGGGGTCAAAAGATCTATTGCTAAGAATTTTTCAAACCGCAAAGGAAATGCTAAAATGTGGCAACACGAGTTAATGAAAAAATGATAATTACCAAATATTATGATCGTTTAATAATACTAAACAGCTGTTGTATAATACCATAGGATTGGGCTATAAAATTAAACTGGTTATGTGGTCATGAAAAAGAAAAAAAAAAAGCAGTCAAAAGGGAAATTCAAACAACGACAGGTAAAGTTTCATTAAGTAAACTTTTTCCTGCCACTGTTTGATTTTCCTTATCACTGACATGTATCAGAATTGCAACAGTAATTTTAACCATTGTTTGCAACAATGTTAAACTGCAATTTGGGAACAAATGCATTCAAAAGCAACTATAGGCTTGAAATGAGAGGGGGGACTCAAGGGTTAAACCGGTAGCCGTCTTGTCACCCATACTCCCCCCTTCCCTTTAGGCCGGGGTCACCCGAGTGTACTTCAGAGTGGAAGGAATATCTGTGAGAGCTGACGTTCCTTCCACTCTGGCGCCCATGTGTCCACCTCGTTGAGCGCACTTAGTGTGCTCAGCGCTACAAAGCTCGATCATCCTATGGAGTATCGCAATTTGAAGCCTCGTCCTACGTCCGTCGTAGCTTTTTGACGGGGAGGCTTTCAGCACGTCTTGTGGTAGTGCACGCAACTAGTGCAAACGCTACACCGTTTTGCCCTCCCTGCCGAGCCATCACAAAGCTGTGACGACAGGAGGCGCGTTCACACGGACGCACTCAGTGTGCTCGAGTGACCACAGCCTTAGATTTCTTTTTAAAATCTCACCTGGAATGCAGCACTGGGCTGCCTTTTCTCTGCTCCAACATGACATACCTAAGCCATCACAGGATAAGCCCTTATCTTACATGTTTTGACATTTGGAGTTAATTAGGATGCTCTATGTCAAATCAAACATTTTCACAAGGAGCAGAAATAAGTTGACTTTATGCTAAGTTCTATTTAAATAGCAAAATGCTGTTAAAATAAAATATGATTATTTTTAAATACAAAAATCTAAATCTACAAGCAAAATAAACTAAGCTGGACATAGATTTACCTTACTCAGACCGCATCACACACTAAAAATACTGCTGCCACAAGAGAAATAAAATCATATGTAGATCTCTATTATCTTCCGCGTCACAAAAAAAAAATAAGGATACACTGGTCTATGGTACAACTCCCTAAAATAACCATGCAAAATCAAGTTGTTCCATTTTTCACACAGAAGATCAAAAATTATTCAGAACACAAAATGGCTATGGAATATAATTATTGGCAAGACAAAAAGTTTTTTTGAAAAACTAAGGAGCACCGGCAAAAGGCCTCGAAATAAAATCCATACAAAATCACCAAAGAATACATTGCTTGAAATTCACATTTCCCTTAACATTTGAATTAAGCTTTATTTATACCTCTTGTTAATACTATACAAATATTATTACTATTACAAAACTATGGACACCATGGCTGGATTGCGCTACTAGAGAGGTTTATCTGAAATGTCCCCGTTCTTTAATAATTTCCAAAAATACTTTTCATATTACTTTAAAGGCATATTGTTGTCACGGTTTGTTTAGGAACTTAATAAAGAAGCCCAACTACTTTCTTCTGAAAGCACTGAATATACTGAGAGCTTAGTGATGGCTTAAAAAAACAAAAACAAGGATGTCCAACTCTGGCACCCCAGATGTTACTGTACTACAACTCCCTGATTCTAACCTAGCTGTAATAATGTCTACATGAGCAGTTTTCCATTTACGTCTTGCTATTAGTGGCTCGGGTTATTTGTGAGCCACTGGTTGAGAACGGTAGCAGCCATTAACAGCTTCAATCAGGGCCGGTTTTGCATCTCAGGAGCCTGTAGGCACAGATATGTGGAGCGTACCCCCCCCCCCAAACCAAAAAAAGGAAACACGCCAAAATGAATTTTTAAATTTTCGGTTTAGGGGGAATTTTTTTTTCTAAGAAACTGAAAAACAGTTTCTCTCTGCGCTTAAATCAGAAGGGGGAGAATCTGTTGTCTTAGTGCAGTGACATGGTTTGTTTTATATGTAAAAGCATATATTGCCTCTGCCATAGAACAGAGGAAAAAAAATACATTTTACATTTACATTTCCGTTTTTTATTTTTACAAATTACATGGTCATGTTTGATATCATTGTAAAGACCAGACTCTGACCTTTCCAATGACACCTCACTTAACCTTGTGCGGTATACAATTCAGAGATGCAAGGTTCCAAAGCCCCCCTGTCTCGCCACTGCAATGCCACGGTCTAAATCAGTGGTCATCAACCTTGGCTCCCTGATGTTTTGGGAACTACATTTCCCACGTGGCTCAGGCAACCTAATGGGTGACTGAGCACCTTGGGAGATGTAGTTCCCAAAACATCAGGGAGTCAAGGTTGCTTACCCCCTGGTCTAGGTTGTAAATGAAACAATGCGTTGCTTCTTCAGCTACACACTTGCTGGCATCGTGGGAAATGAGAAGGTGAGTTAGCGCCCCTCTTATAGTACTCAAAGTCTGCTTCTAAGAGAGGACGAGCACTTGCACTTTCATTTTCGATTATTGGACACTTTTGGACACTTTACTACACCGACTGAAGAAGGCCCTTATGTGGCCGAAACGCGTCTCGGTAGACCAGTGTCCATCTCTCTTTTTTATTTAATTGTATTATTTTAAATAAATTTGGCCAGTCTGTTGTTCCATCCTGCTACTTACCAGAGGACCATCAGCACGAACCGGACCGCTGCAGCAAGAGGTCCTGGGCATTCACCTGAGCAGTGCCCGATGCTATACCGACTGAGCCTGTATGCACGAGGCTCTAGGATTGGTGAGTGTATCTCCATATTTATTCCCCTATCCACTGAGTTACAGAATTGTACTATGGGGGCGCCGTCTCCCATCTCCTCTGTTTGGTTTATCTAGTGACCATCACTGATTAAAAGAAGGGAAGAGCCACCTTCTATATGGCCGGAGGTGTCTAAACCTAGAGCCAGGACTATTTTAGGCTCATATAAATGTGTGTGGCCTGACGACTTATTGCTTGGATTTGGGCCATCTTATGGTACCATCTGCACTATTTTTTCCTTTGTCTTCCCTTCTTGTCTTTGAGTTTCACGGACGACGACGGGACTTAACTGGAATCCACTAAGGAGGACCAAGTTGATTCCAGTGTCTACTAGGGAGAACCATATTGACTCCTTAAGTATCACTCCGCTATATATATTGGACTACTACACGCCATTGGATTCACATTTTTCATTGTATTATTGCACTGATAAACTGAAATTAGCACTGGGGCACTTTATTAATAATTAACACCTACACTTGTGGAATCTATCCATACTCATTTATATTTGACTTTTGCCAATGCGCTATATGGACGTTTCTGTTCACATGTTTTTTGGCACATATTTTGGTTGTTTTATGTGTGCACTTATCATCCATGTTTAGGCAACATCATTTCACTTGAATATTTTTACTATTGTCACCCTTATATACCACGGTTCTATAATATTGTTTACGCTTACACACACACATATATATACCTTCACCTAGTTGTAAATCCAGCCCTGGCTCCAATACTTTGGTGGTTGATAATGTACACTAAAGCTTGCGGCTTCGTTGAAATAGACGTTCGAGAAGTTAATCCAATGGCTTTGCAATTACATATAATGGCTCCAGTCGTTCTCTTAAAGCAGTGTTTCCCAAACCTGTCCTCGGACCCTCAACCAGCCCAGATTTTGCAGATCACCTTGGGGAAATACAGACTGAATCCTGCAATCACTGAGCAGCAAATCATATCACCTGTGCTGTGCTTCAGATATCCTGCAAACCTGGCGAGGCGGAGGGTCCCGAGGACAGGTTTGGGAAACACTGTCTTAAAGGAATACTCTACACATCCTGACAAGTTTATATTTTTAATTAGCCAGGATGAGTATAGTGCCCCCACCCCGCTCCCGAATCTGGCCAAAAACCTGGTTGGTTGAGGAGTTTTCTCAACTCTAAAGTGTCACCAGCAGCCAGGGAATTTGAATTTACTAATTTGCGGTTAACAGTTCCTACGCAACACAAGTAGCATAGGAGTGCAGAAAAGCAGCAGGGATCTCCAGGTTCGGAAGAAGACCAAAGCGGAGGAGCAGCACGTGGTGATGGAGAAAAGTTAAGTAAAATTGGCACACAAAATAAAAAAGTAAAATAATTGGGCAAAGGCTGTCAGCAGCCTCTGCTCAATTATTTAAATGCACTCTACTTTTCAACAGAATGTTCATTAAAAGGATGGTTGGAATAGGGCCCCTGGCTTGGAATCCAGTCCCTAGACTGTCAAGTCCTCCAGGATCAGGGTTCTCGGTTCCTCCTGTATCACCTTTGTCAGCTCAGGTCTAGTCCAAATACATTCACTGTGCCCCTGTCCTTAGCACTGCACATTGATTTGTACTTCCGAAGTACAGTACTGCAGAAACCGTTGGCACACCTATAGATGTTGAAGACCTTTTGCACTGGTTTATTATTATTGCATTTTATATGGGGGGGGGGGGTTGGCTTTAGAAAAAAAAGACTACAGGAACAAGGAACACTGCCACTCATTAAAAGTGTTCCATCACTACCTACAACAGTGCACAACTGATGTCTAAAATACTGAACTGCAATGAGTTTTTGAAGAAATCTGTAGAATTATCTTTATATTGTCCATGCTGATCATCGAGGGCTCAAATGATGGACTTAAAGATACCACCCAATCTACATCCATACAGGGTCTATTCGCAAAGCACCGAAATTGTGAGCAGTTTCAGTGCTTTGCTTTTCACTGCACTTTGGCAATACCATGTCGCTGAAAATACAGCGAGTTCCCTATTTAGTGAACTGTTACCATATTTTGCCGAAATTGGAGTCGAAGTTGCTCTCTGGAGTCACCAAAGCAGTTATCTGACGTTGAAGAAGACCTCCGAATTGGCATCGGAAAATTCCACTGAACTGGGAAAGAAAAAAAAAGGAAGTGCACTATTCTCCTAATAAAAGCTAATTAAAATGAAGTAAAATGTGTCCAAATAATAAAAGTCCTTTTAAATTTTTTTTATTACAAAATGAAAAATTCTTCTTAAAAGGCACAAAAAAGGTCTTTTAAAAAATAGTTTTTTGCATAAAAAAATAAAATAAATGGTCTTAAAAAAAAATTCCATTTATTACATTGAAACCTATGGAATTCACCTCTTTAAACCCATCATACTGAACCACCGAAAATCAAGGCATTTCACTGCAATTTGGCGATCTGTGAATCAAAGAAAAGAGTGTAGGGGGAGATTTCGGTGCCTGCAAATTATACCATATTTTGCTGTCAATTCACCTGTATTTAGTGATTTGTCAGCTTTGTGAATAGGCAAATTGAACCAAGCAGTGAAATTTACAGTTTGGAGGTTGGTGAATAACTCCTAATGTTACAGTTGTTTTAGATGGTCAATCGCTTATATTTCTAATTATATATATATATATATATATATATATTATATATGTATATGTTTATTCTTGCAGAAGCCACTTGCACATCACAGCAATTCAATGAAATGCATCCCAGAGCTCCTGTGCCACATTCCCCATATGCAGCAAGGAATTCTGGGTAGGATATGCAAATGACAACTGTCTCACTTTTATGCATCCTGGGTCTGTTATTACACAGAACCCTAAAATCGTTCTAGCTTCGATATTAATTAAGCTGTATAAAATAATGCAATCAAAATAACACTTGTCAATTTCTGGTACACACACACATACAGAGACAAACACACACACCTTTGTCACTTTTTCTTTGTAACATTATGGTGCGTGTTTAGTTATGTTGTACTTGTGAAATCACCAGAAGTGAATTCCAAGACTTGGCTTTCACTTTGTACACATTTGAATATATATTTGAAAATCCTATTCTTTGAATTGGCCACACAGAAAAAGCAAAGGTTGCTGTAATGAGCGATTAGGGATGCAGTGCAGTGCAGGCATCTTGTGTGTCCTAAACCATCCTTTGTTAGATCGGGGCGGATGACAGCGGGATGTGTGCTCCCTACTGGAGAACCTGCGCCAGGGCAGGCTTCAACATTGAAACAATACATAGAAAGGAAACAACAAAAAACAACCAGCACTTATTCTAAAATAAAACCTGAAGATGAATATCCAGTATAAAGGAGTTTAAACATAGACACGCTGTCACTTTATCAAACTGTGATCTAATAACCTACACTTTGATTCAAATTCCATACCATCCTTTACACAAAATTGTATTACCTCATTTGAAAATCAAAAATGCTGCACACAGAAATGAGAAAAATGCAAGAAGATGGAGGACAGGGTTAAAAATATAGAATATATAGAAATTTGAAATACAAGCTCTTGCAAAAGATTGGACAAGCAACATCTTAATAAATTTTAACAGGAATTGGATGATTGGGAGGATTTGAGAAGCATCGCTCGGACAGAAAATAACCTCAGCCAATAAGAAATAAAACATAGCATAACTGCTAAAAATCAGTTCCCGCTCGCTATAATCAATGGGTAACATTTGCTGGTAGAATAAAACCTCAACAACATAACATGAATTATAATATATATAGTGATTTTTTTTTTGTATTAACAATGACACTGTGATAAAGGCCACATATGAAAATGGCAAGCCCCAAAAATAATAGCGGGAGGGGGGGGGGGTGGAGATAATTATTATTATAACAATAATAAATCTTAACAACTGCCAGGATGCAAATGGTATTTATGAAAGCATTATAAAATCTAATTTAACCATATATTCTTTATAGCTTTGAAACTGGCAATTTCTAAGGCAGTCTTCGAGCAACAATAAAACCATAGTAGAGGGAAAGGAACTTTTAGTGCAATGATATTATTATTGTGCTCACCTGGGTCACTAGCTTAAGGAATGCCTGCCTTGTTACATACACAAATTAAAGATTTTAAATGAAAAATGGGCAAACTATTAAAACTTTGTGATGTACTAACCTTCAAAAGGATTTTTAAATTAAGACTGTTACATGCATCTCTCATTCATTGCATATTTATATAAACACACACTAAATCACAGGAAACTTTTGGCTTCAATGATAATTCTGTCAAATAAAAATCCTCCCATAATTATATTAACCAACCAAACATTAATGGAAAACAAAAAAAATATTTTCACATTTTAAATCACTACACATTTTGTATTTGGTTTTGTCTTTAATTTTTGAAAACTATATACAAGGACTAAATAAAAATTTTGGATCTCTCGGTTTCAAAAAATAAATGTCTGCATTTACAATTATGGCAAATCGGCAGTAATTTATTTTGCTCAACTGTTAAGCGTTCCAATGTTTAGTTTTCATTTTATGTCAACATATTTATTTTTTATTTATTTATTTATTTATAAAGGATTTTACCAGGAAGAATACATTGAGATTTCTCTCGTTTTCAAGTATGTCCTGGGTTCAAGAACATGGTTACAGAAATACAAAGAAGCAAAATGCAAGAAATTAACACAAAACAAATATACAGATTAACAGAAAATAAATATGTAGGAAATATAGTCACTAGGTTACATGTTTACAGATGCATTCTGTAATGAGGTATATTAATATGGAGCTCTTAAGCGACTTTAGACTGGGGGAAGATTTGATGGCGTCTGGGAGGTTATTCCATAATTGTGGTGAATATCACCCACACACTGACCCAGCAAAATAGTTCATTATTGATGTTGCAGATTTTGCACTAATTCTGGATACATGCATACATATACATGCACACACATGGTTTTTATTTCTGTTATATAGTGCTGAGGATAAAATTAAGAGTTACTAATGTGAAAATAAGAAACCATAAAGAAAATATGCAAAATATGCATAAAAATTTTGGTGCCAAGGAGAGTGAGCGCTCAGATTTTTGCTCGTAAACCGTAACGATTTAGAACGGATTAATGGAATATTATGGAAACCTTTGGTCCCAAACTGCTTAAATAATGAAGAATATGGTATTATTTTGTACACTCTGACTACTGACATCCCTGACTAAATAGAGAATACATAAATAATAAAAGAACACATTTAATACAGGGAGCCACATACACATATACATTTTCAGTGTTATTCTGATCTTGCAATGCATAGATTAAAATTTGCATTAATGTGCAGAGTTATTTCTTTTTTCCTTTGGTCATTTAGGATGCATTCGGAATATAAATCATGTCACACACAGTATAAATTGGAGTATAAAAAAAATAAATAAAAAAAAGCTGGTCCCCCTGACATAACATAATGATAATAAAGACAAATGTGTGTACTGCTGAGGACTGCCTCGCACTAGTATATGTTTTTGATATGTAATCGGTCTAGCAAGAGGGTCATCTGCGAGTCTTGCGTTGTCATTTTTAACTATACGGTTTGCCCATTTTATATTCTAGACCCCAGCGAGAATAGTGGCATTAGGAAAACAAGGTTGAAAATAATAACATATGTAGAACTAGGTAAAATCGGAAAATCTATGTGCCATTAATCAAAAGAATGCTAGCTGGAAGTGGGGGATGATCGGTGGATCACCACTGTAACCAAAGTGGTGTTGAAGCAATTTTTAATTAAAAAACTAAACAAGAGGAAAAGCATGAAAATGCGCGATTACGGTGCTTGGGATCACAATTAAGGCGCCTACCACTTAGCGTTGGTCCCGAGTATGACTGATTCTTCACAAATATGTGCAGCTGATTAACCAATAATCTGTCTGATAATCTATCATCGATTACTACCTCATTACAGGCAGTCAACTAGATCCGATGGAATGCGAATCAATACTTGTCAGCGAAGGCCTCTTCATTAGAGCAGCGTTATAAACATGGCACTTTTAATGAGAAGAATGCCTAGGTACGGGTCAGCGAGTAATATAGTGTATTGGAATACAGACAAGAGGATGGAGGGATCGCCTTATCCCAGTAGATGTCACCCTTTCTCTGAGTAAGAACACTCGGATACGTACAGAAGCAACAGTTGTATCAGAGTGTCCATTAGGCTGGCAGCAGTCAGTGACGAGGCTGGACGCTTACGAGAGAAATTAAATGATGCCAGAAAAGTTTGAGCGTAAATTTATTAAGTTCTTCCTTTTACTAGTTCAGTGGAGAAGCGTCATTTAGCCATCATTACTTTACCAACAAGGATTAAGTGACTGTATACTGGGAGATTGTAGCATGAAACCAATAGAGAGATAATTTGTGTGTGACAATGGCTTGACATCCACAAAAAAAAAAAAAAAGAAATAAACCTCTGTATTTCCAAGGCAAATCTTTGAGTTTTATCAAGAACTTTGCAAATGAAAAAAAGAAAATTAGATTCACACTGATACACACAATTATCTGTGATTTATCCAGAGGTGCTTTGTGATAGGTAACAATGTGGTTGCTTTATGTATGAATGATACCATATTGTAATCCATAACATACCCCAGCAAGGCACGGGATATTAAAATTACATGCTGTTATGGAGGCGAATACTACAAATTTCCATAACTATACATCATGTGACAGCAAGGAAGATCGATCATTAGTACATAGAAAAATGCGAATGATATTCAATACAAGAAGTCTGAACACACAGAATTCATCTAAATTTAGCAAAGTGTGGTCTTCTCCATCCATGTAATATTAATGTTAGCAATAAATAAATTAAGTATAACAAAGTAGGTGCATTTTAGATCACGTTACCGCATCGTATAGGTTTGAGTTTAGGTTACCCTTTAGTTGTTTATTACATATTATTTGAGTAACACCTAAGAGACTCAAGTGGGATGCAAAAAAGCAATCCATCACCAGGAAGTATTCGTCCAAAAAGTGTATGAGATGCACAAAACTACGAGAAGTCTACTATAAAAACACAAAGAAAATGACAATAATAATTAAATTACATTTACATATATATATATATATATAAAGAAAGAAAGGAAAGAAGAATGGACTCTAAGCAAAGTCAGCACCTCTGGATATACAAGTGACTCTGGACTTTTATATAGTTTCCAGTCCACAGGTACTTTTCATTATTTTCTAGTTTTTTTTATTTTCAAGCGATGCACATAAACACAGGGATGAGATTTCTTCCGCACCCTTCAGCCTAGAACGAAACTATTGAGCTTTTGATTATCTTTCCGCTGAGGGCACTTGAGTACATTTTTTTTCTCCCCTGTTGCAACTTCATGGAAGAGTAAATAAGTCTGGGAGTTAAGAGAAAACATAAAGGTGTGTGTTACTTACAGTTAGGTGGTACTGTCTCCAGATTTCTGGGCACGCCTGGAACAGAGAAGGAAAAAAAAAAAAAAGGAAAAAATAAGAAATATTGATCAGTTGGGAGCATGAAGCAAGGTGCTTTACAGCCTGTTGGTTTTGGCATAACACGGCAGCCGTTGGTGTGGGTCACAAGGAAAGGAAGAAGCTTAACTGAATGGGTCTGGATTTCAGCTTCAGAAAACCTGGCTGCACCGTTTAATTGAATTTTACACAGCTTTAACACACACCCTGCCATTGTCAGTAATCCAGAGACGCCTCCACCTCCTCTCTCCTTCAAAATTATTACTAACTTTGGGACACTTCACTTCTCTGGCTACGGGACTTTGACTTAAACTTCACACAGCTGTTCAGGACTCGACTGTCATTCATACAGTAACAAAAGATATCCATACACATACATTTGACCCATGTACATCACTGCAGAATATGTTGGTGCTTCTTAAAGTATAATAATATGATTAGAAAGACATTTTAGTGGAAATACTTCTTCCATATCATGGTACCAAATAAATGATATTTATGAAAATTGTGTTCCAATGTTTACCTGTGAGTGTATATGCGCTGTATATATTTTTAACTAAAATGCATGGACAAGTGGATAAATGAAAAATGCTAATTGGCATTCTCTCCAGAAAGCAAAGCATTCTGGGAGAAATCAGAGAGGATGCTGGGTGAGAGAAAAGGTGAATGATGCGCAGCTTGCTTGGAATTGGACGAAGGGTATGTATGTTAATTTTTATTTTATCTGCAAATTACACATTTGGCTAGCATAATGGATAAAATGATCTGAAGATTGAAATGAAGCTTAGGAAGAGCACAGGCCCTCCAGTATTGCTGAGGACACCGATTTATTTACTATATGCACATACAATTCGTTTGGCCGCTAGAAGTGAAATTTAAATTTTTCTAGCAATCATCACTCCCACCTGCACTCAGGCCTAGTCTGAAAACTACTGCTCTGTGTACATTAAATTAATCCTATTTATACTAGATCATAATGTGTGTGCATTAAAAAAAATTATATATATATATATACACACACACACACACACACAGAGACATTAGTAATTTGTGTTTTAGATTAACCCAATGTATATTAAGTAATATACTTACTCTTGCATGTTCACATAAGTGTGTATATAACAAATAGAACTATAATATATACATACACACACCGACACATAAGCAATTTGCACTCCAGAGTTACATTTCTTTGGGTACAAGTTTACATTTTTTCTGAAAACAAATTCACAAAAAAATTTAAATAAAAAAAAAATTCACATGATTTAAAACCAGTTTAAGCAAAATTTTAATATTGATCTAAATAAATGGTAACGGCAATAAAAAGATAGCTATAGATGTTTGTATCTGTACAGTATGTCTGCCGACACCACGATCGATGGAGCTTTGCCTTTATATCAGTAGGTCCATCCATCCCTAGATTATCGATCTCCATCCATGTACCGTGGGTTTCTCTCTGTCGTCCATGTCTAGAAACGAGTCTAGTCATCTGTCTATAGTATAAATGTCCGCTCATCTTTAATTGGGAAGAACCACTGCACTTCTGCACCCATAGCATTGGCTGACCTAGTAAGCTTTTCCCACCCATATAGAATTAAATAGATTTTAGGAGAAAAGCAAAATGTAAAAAAAAACAGGGCCAGCAAATTGAATCTGTATGTCTTATTTACAGTCTGCATTCATGTTAAAATAAAAACATGCATGCCACAATCATACAATGCTATGCGTTTAACCACACAGACACCACTGCTACAAGAAGTAGGAAAGGATTCCAAATCAAGATCATTATAATGCATTGTTCCGTGGGCAAACATATGCTAAAAGAGAACTACAGAGGTTTTGAAAATACATTTCACACAAAAAGACACATTAGGTCTATATCCACAATCATGGGATTGTAATAGCATCACGCTACAATAATATAGGTTTAAAATTTTAAACCCTACAAGAAAAAAATCATAAAAAGTGCAAAAAGGCAACAATATCTAGTAGCCAAGGCTACAAAGATGCATTGTACCTCAGTTGCTCACCGTTTTCAGAGTGATAATAAAAAAAAAAATGCAGGAGTTAATCCACTCTGAAAATATTATAATTGTTAAAATTATTTTACAGGCCGATTAATAAAAAAATAAAAAGTAATCTGTGCTTTGAACCCTATATATAGTCAGACAAGCGCACTGTTTGACTCCTTTGAAAAGCTACAACGGACAGCAATCGAAAACAACATACGAAGCACGTGCGTGCTTTTTCACACACGCGCGACGTATTGCAACTGAGGCCAAAATGGCATCGACGTGAAAAAGTTATACGGACGTAGAGAAACCCCTGAATACAGCTTTTTTTTTCTCAGCTTCAGTCAAAAACGGATACAATTTAACCACAATCTCATCTGTTATAAAGTGCATCCATTACTGTGCGCAATTAGTGCGCTCGTCTGACCCCAGCCTTAAATCACCATTAAAGTCTGCCATTAAGCCCACCAGCTAATATCGTGGCAAACCTCTGTAGATGTACATGCAGGATTCAAAGCACAGATGACAATTTTTTGGAAAGTAATTTGTATGAAGTGGGGCTGAATACTAACAATGTACACTGCTGCCCAAGAGTAGTAGGCGCAGAGCACGTGACGGATTTTAAGTTGTTTTTAAGTGCAAAAATGATATTTCCCATTTCAACAAGTCATATTATTTTAACTGTAGTAAGCTTGGGCACCATGTTTTGTTTTTTTATCCCTTACAAGGGAGCCAAAATACAGTTTGCTAGCTCTGATAAGCACAACGCAAACCAGAAAGCAGTTCAGCAGTATGCCACCTTTGGGAATATGACAGTAGCTTGGTGTTTGGCTGTGCTGGATCAGAGAATGAGTTATTGCCAGTGGACTTCACCAAGAGCATACAAATATAACTCTGCTTTAGGCTAGGGTCAGACTAACGCATTTTTCGTGTCGTCCGTGAAAAAGTGCGTTCGAACGAATGGACGTATTTTTTCACAGAGTACGCGATAGCGGTCATACGATGCGCATTCTCGTCCGTGATTTTGTACTGATCAACAATAAAACACTTTTTGCGTCTGGACGTTATGTTGGCCGGACATTAGCAGCATCTGACGTCTCCTAACCACGCACACACGCCGCTAGCGGACGCAGCGCACTCTGTACGTCAGTACTAGCGGTATCACGTTCTCGAAAAAAATGCGTTTGTTTGCCACTTGCGTTGCGCAGCTGCACTTTCGTGCGGCCGTACGTCATATATTGCCTGTCATTGGCTGTCATTTGCTGCTACTACATCCGTGATAAAGTGCGGCTGCACGCTCGTTCGCACTGCGTTCGTCTGACCCTAGCCTTAATCGCCAGATTATAGGTCAGCATCAACTCCCTTAATTGCAAAAGGAAATACTTATTTAACATAGTTGATTATATGAGCTGACGCAAAGCAGTTGGAGCTTTTCCAGCAATTCCAAGAGAGTTGCACTTGTCAGCGCCTACTCAGCACTTAGGGAGGTCAGTGTACACTGGGCACCTTTTGTGGTCGTTAAAATCCACAATCCAGGGGGTCAGTTAGCTTAATGAGAGATACCCTGTCGAAATGGACAGTCTCATTTTCATTTATAATACCGGGTTTAAAATAATATGGGCGCCATCAAGCAAACCTGGGTAACAAACATTTGTAGGAGCCAGACAAAGTTTAATGTTTATTTCAATAGCATAATTCTCAAACTTAAAAGCCCGAAGTAAAATTCTAGGAGCCCGTGGTTACCCGGTTCTTGGATTGGATGAGCCCTATACTAGAAAAATCCTTAAACTAACAGGGTTATTCAAAGAGATCCGAATTGCTGGAGAAAGGTAACCGAACGCTGAAAATCAGCGTTCGGTTACCTTTCTTGGCCATTCGGCTATCCAGAGAGCAGGCAATTCGCCAAATCCTGGCGAATTGCCTGAACATACGGTGCCTGTTCGAGGGCACTGAATCCCCATAAAAAAGCAATGCTTAGGCTTCGGCAGAGAGCACAAACCAGCAGTGAAAGGTTCCCCTAATGCCCTGCCATTCGGTGGTTTAATTCGGCAGGTTTATTCAGGCGAATCCCATAGGCTTCAATGTTAAAAATATTCCCGTTTTAATTCAATATCTAATAAACCGTTTATTATAATATTCTGCAGTAAAGAGTCTCTTTATAGATTTTTTAGGATCTTTTAATCATTTTTCTGGATTTGTTTTGTTTTTAAAATTTCCGATTTTATTTATTTTTAAGTTTACTTATTTTTTTCTGTAACAGTCCTTTTTATTATCATTCCTTGGACCTCATATGTAAATTTAAGACATTTTCGCTCAGTTTCTTCGCAAACAGCGTTTCACTTTTCAAACATTCAAGCAAACTGTTTTCCTAACTTATTCACTGCACAGGTCTGCGGTCTCGGCTTTTTCCGGAGGCTGCGCTGCATGTGATCGGCTCCTGCTCGGGTTTTTCCGGTGTTTTCGGCGGGTTAATCCAGATGTTTTTGCCGGTTTCGGTGTGCATTCACCGAGTTTTTGAAGTGAGTTTTCAGCAGGTTTTCGGCTGCTTTTCCCTGCACTTCCACGGCCCTGTGGTGCTTGCTGAATACACCGCAGGGTCGCCGAAATGGGATTGGCAAAACAAACCAAATTGAAGAGAACGAAAAGTCACCGAACGTGCGGTGACTTTTCGATTCTCTTTGAATTATCCTGTAAGATGAGAGAGCGTGGCTGTTGACAACTATGTGAAACATGCCTAGAACTGCTCAAACATCCTGCTAGCAGGCTAGATTACCAGCAGATCATCACGGCCTTTCAATATCTGTGGTCAATAAAATCAAATATCCAGGACTTTGCTAAAAAAACACTTCTAAAATCTCCAGGTCAAACACAGGTCTACACCATGTGGACCCGAAGCCAAGTTAGTGCAGTCTGACTGATAAAAACTGTAAGGTAAATGTATACTTACTGGTTAAGTATTATGATATCATTATTATGGTCACATAAATAGACCCAAGAGAGAGCAATCCTCTGAATAGCTTAAAATCGATATTATTCTATGAAGGAGCAGAGCTTGATTATAGGCCGTATTGGGTGAAAATCGATTAAGGTGCCGAAAAAAGCCCGTATAACTTGCTGCTCATTTTCACTACTCTCAGTGCAGCTTAGGGGAATAATATTATTTCTTCTTTAGTTCTGGTTAGGCTACGATTCCCTACAATGTTCCAGAATAACATGGTTGAAAAATCACAATTACGGCCTTGTTGTGCTCTGGCGATATGCCATTCAGTCACCTCATCCTCAGCAGATATATACGAAGTAGGGAATTATAGCGAGGGGAAGGGAAGCATTGCTCTTAATACATTAATTTTATACATGCTGCATTTGTTAACCGTTTCATCCCTCAAACACCAGCATTTTCTACAGAGAAAAGGAAAGTATTTATTTTTTATATAATACTACTATTGCTAGGTAAAAGAATGAAAAACTTTTTTTTTTACTGTAAATATTTTCCGTAGTCAAGCGGCAGTACATACACTATTTTGCCAAAAGTATTCGCTCACCTTCCTTGACTCGCATATGTATGGGTGAGTGAATACTTTTGGCAATATAGCGTACATATGGGTTTTCAGGTCCTTGAAACCTCAGGACAGGAAGTACTTTCATTATAATAATAAAAAAAGATACACCCCCTCTAACTCCTCCTCTTCCCCTGTAAGAGAGACTGCCTGCCTTCCTTCTAGGCCCCAGTAGTACAAGCAATCCAAATACAGTATGTACAGCCGCTTGATTACAGAAAATGAAAGTTACATCAAGAAATTTCATCCCCCCCCACACACACACACGTCAAGCGGCAGTACATACATATGGGACGCAACAAGCATTACAACAATGAAGGGGGGGCCTAAGCTTCACCACAGCTCATAGCGACATGGCAAACGCCACCTCTATTTTGTCCAGGACGGGAAGCACCCGAAAACAAAGGGAAACGATTTGCAAGAGACCGATAACAGAAGTTAAAGGATTAGCTTGGGACAGTCATGAGAAAAGTGCATGGCACTGGTAAAAGAAACAGTCCCCCCAAACCAAGGAAGACACAGCAGCACCCTTGGAGGAGCATATTCTGCAAAAACATGAACATGTAGGGACCTCGAACCAGCCACAGACTATGGGAAAAGAAACAGATCACAAAACAGACAGAAATGTATCCAATGAACGTTTGAACTCTGTGCATGTGCAGAGCTGGACTTAAGCTGCACAAACACTGGAATATAATCAGAAATATCACTAGCAGCATCAATACGTGAATCCTTCATGGATTTGAAGCCAGTGCAAGCCCAGGAAAAATGAGGGTGGTGAAACAGTGGCTGCCCCTGTAAATGCAACATTTCCCCACAGTTTGCAGCTCACCTCAAAGGTATAGCCTGCATGGAGGGCAGCAAGACACTACTAGGGCATAGTAGGAAGGCAGTCTCTCTTATAGGGGAAGAGGAGGGGTCAGAGTGTTAGGCTAGGGGCAGACGAAAGCATTTTTCCCCGCGAACGTGAAAAAGTGCGTCCGAACGCATTGACGTATTTTTTCACGGAATGCGCAAAAACGGTCAGACGACGCGCATTTTCGGGCGTGATTTTGTACGGATCGTCAATAAAACTCTTTTTGCGTCTGGACGTTATGTAGGATGGACATTAGCAGCGTCTGACATCTCCTAATCACGCAAACACGCCGCTATGCGGCAGCTGCGCACTCAGTACGTCAGTACTAGCGGTTCAGTGTTCTCAGAAAAATGCGTTCAAATTCCACTTGCATTGCACGGCCGGACTTTTGTGCGGCCGTACATTGTATATTGGCCGTCGTTGCCCGTCATCTGCTGCTAGTGCGGCCGTAATTATGTGCGCCAGAACGCACGTTAAAAGTACGCTGGTCTGACCCCAGCCTTAGAGTGGGTGTATCTTAATTTTTTTTTTTAATTATAAAATGAAGGTACTTTCTGTCCGGAGGTTTCAAGGAGATCAAAACCCATATATATGCACTGCCACTTGACGTGACGGAAATATATACATATAAAAACAGACATAACAGGTTGAAACATTTTACCGAAGACTCAGAAATGCACCGAAATATTGTGTGGTACGTACACAGACAAAAACAGCAGCAATCAACCTGGAAATGCATATCTCATAATGGAGTTACTGAAACCAATCAATACAACATGCAAAATTCAGAGCACTCAACTCAAGCACTCATCTAACAGGTTAAAAATACCCGAATAAGGTTTCAAATAAACGGGGGTTTAGTTAGAAGATGTGATCACACCTTGAATAACCCTGCCACACATGGTGTACACACGGATGTTGTGGAGGCTTTTACAAAGTGTGATCACATCTTGTAACAGAACCCTGTTTATTTGAAAAAGAAAAAAAAAATAGGTAGGAGTTTATGGTTGGTTTGAGTGCTCTGAATTTTGTATGTTGTGCATTTCTGTATTTACATTGTATATAAACACACATCCATATATAATTTAACAGGGAGTGTGCTTAAAGGGATATGCATGTCTAGATATACTTTTTTCTTAATTGACAGAAAACAGTTTTCTACCAATAGACAAACTAGAATAAATCAATAAAAGGGTTACAAACGTGTAAACATTTTTTATTTTCTTGCACAAACTGTCATTTCATAGTCTCTGGCCACGCCCCTCAGCTAGGGTGTTTCTTCAGCTCCCACTTCCTGTATATCCCCCCCCCCCACTACTCCATCCATCCACCAAAGCTTGACATGAACTAGCACAAGCTGTGCACATGAAACCCTGTGCACGCTCAGGACCTCAGACTGGGGAAACTGATAAACTGAATATTAGCATCTCTGCAACTGAGAAAACTCCCGCTCGCTCACACACTCACCCACTGACACTATCGTGTACGCTCTTTCATGGTTTACATACGTCTTAAACTCCCTCAGACACTTGCGCTCACACTTTTTCTTGTGCTGTCTGTATCTTGTGCGCTCTCTCGCTGTGGCTTTTCTTGCACATGGTGAAAGTGTTAGGCTGGGTTCACATCTAAGCGTTTTTTTGACGTGTGTAATACGCGTGTTTTTTGAAACGTAAAAAAAAAACGCACAAACGCGCATTGCAGCGCGTTCACGCAGCAGTCTATGGCTGTGAACGTGCTGCAATACGCCCCAAAGAAGCTCCTGTACTTCTTTGGGCGTAGGACATTTTACAGCGTGTTCCTACGTGCTGTAAAACGCCCAGGTGTGAACGGGCCCCATAGGAAATCATGGGATTTCCGTGTTTAGGCGTTTTAGAGCACACAGGAACGCGCTGTAAAACACCCAGGTGTGAACGGGGCCTTACAGATTGGAATGGCACTCAGCCCCGACCTACCCTCAGCTCACAGTGCAGGAGGAGGTGGTGCAACTCTGTCAAACATCCTCAATGCGTTTTTTACTGATTGGTTAGCTCAGTGTGCTGAGGTGGGCGTGGTAAATGCCAAGACAGAAAAGCAGGTAAATATGAAAAACATATCACATTTGCTTGCTTTTAATACGTGATGAAAAAGTCTACTGACTAATTTCAAAGGCATTGCACATTTTTAAAGGCACACTGACAAAGAAAGCATGACCACCAATTAAATACTTAAAACAGTTGAGGGGGGAAAAAAATTAAATAAAAATTTGAGAAGTGTTATTTAACTACAATAAATCTGTAAATGTTTCAGTCCTAGATTGGACTTTTATCTAGACAGTGTGTTGATTACATTCGGATTCAGGACTTAAAAAAACCCAAAAAAACCACTATAGTAATTAACCTCCCTAGCGGTGATCCTGAGTGTGTCTCGGGGTTAAATTTCACCGCTGAGAGCAGTAACCCCGAGACACACTCGGGCTGGATACATTACCTCTCCGTGCGCTCCCTCGCTGCTCTCTGCAGCCTCCCCCAGCGATCGCGACCTCATACTTCCTGGATTCCATCTCGGGAGGAGGAAACCAGGAAGTATAAGGTCTTTGTCGCTGGAGGAGGCAGCTGGGGACATCGAGGGAGCTCAGGGAGAGGTAATGTATCCAGCGGCATCCGAGTGTTGCTCGGGGTTACCGTTTCCAACATAGGAATTTAACCCCGAGCTTCACTCGGGATGCCGCGGGGGGGGGGGGGGGAGACTGCCTTCAGCAAAGAATTTGCTGAATAAATAGACCGCCAGGGAGGTTAAATAAAACATTGAGAATTTTTATCGACGAACCTGCTGCGCTCTCTTTCATGTTGACAAATTCCCTTAGCGGGTGAGTGCACCACCCGAAGAAGACCCCCTCCCTCGATGATATATATAAAAATTATTCAACATAATACTTCAGGTGTTGTCGTCCCCCTGGCCAAACCACAGTTAACTCTTATATATTGTGTGATTATTCCTGCAGTGTTTGAATGTAAGTAATGTGGGTCATTTGCTGTGAGGGATTGGAATTGGTAATTCTTGGAATTTATGAACACATTCATTTTGGAGGAGAGATGGGTTTAGAGTTGAAAAATCAAAGACTAGCGTCATACTGGTAATCAAAAATCCCTCGGCAAGTCTGTCCTGCGACTCCGTGACAATCATTCATATTTCTCCATATTTCTTATTAAGTGGAAAATTTAGCACTGCAATACAATTGTTATATGTATTTCCCACAGAATAAATTTGCATTAAAAAGCACAAAGTGCTGCAGATTGTGTGCACACACACTTTTTCCATGAACTATGTTTCTAAAAGTAAAATCCAGAACTTTTCCCGAGCTGCAACCTATTTATGGAACTCCCTCCCTTGAAACCTTCAACTCTACCCATCTCTCCAGTCTTTAAAAATGCATTTCTTTAGAGGGGCCCATCGGCACACTCCATAAACCCCCATTGTATCTTTCCTGACCCATCTTTCTCAATGTCCCCATGCACTCAACTACTTCCCAACCGCTGCAATTTACCCTCACCTCAGTGAGTCACCCCACTCCTCTTCGGCTAGGGTCAAACAAACGCATTATTCGCAGCGACAGTCAAAAAGTGTGTCCGAACTCAGTGACATATTTTTTCACAGAATGCGCGACAACGGTCAGACAACGTGCATTTTCGTGCGTGATTTTTTTACGGATAGTCAATAAAACACTTTTTGCGTCTGGACGTTATGTAGGCTGGACATTAGCAGCGTCTGACATCTCCTAATCACGCACACATGCCGCTATGCCGCCGCAGCGCATTCTGTACGTCAGTACTAGCGGTTCTGCGTTTTCAAAAAAATGCGTTCATTTTCCACTTGCGTTGCGCGGCCGGACTTCGTATATTGGCAGTCATTGCGCGTCATTTGCTGCTACTGCGGCCGTGATTAAGTGCGCCTAAACGCACGTTAAAAATGCGTTAGTCTGACCCCAGCCTAAGACTGTAAGCTCTTGAGCAGGATACGCTCCATCGTTCTCCATGTGTCGTCTTCTTATTTGTTAATTTTAGATTTGCTTTGTTCTACCACTTGTACAGTGCTGTGGAATTAGTTGGCACTTTATAAATGATTGTAATGTATCAACAACTATGTTCGGACATAAATTTTTAATCTGGCCCCACCCCACAAAAAATAAAACACAAAACCCACAACCACCACCAAAAGTACATAGAAAACAACAATTTAGAAATAAATCCAGAATATACACTTCAAGAATCAGATATATTGAGGATGAGTGTTGCGAGGGTCTTCTGTTACCAGTCAAAAAATAAATAAATCCAAACATAAAAGAGCAAGTAACTGACAAAAGGTCAGTCTACTGTATCCTGGAATGCATACGATAATACAGTAGTAATAACATGCAATAGTTTTAACACTTAACCTCCCTGGCGGTCTAATTTTTTAAAAAAATTGTGTCTAAAAGCGGCTCAATTTTTTTTAAAGGAAACGTGTTTTTGTACATAGTTAGCCTGTAATAATTAGGAATCACGCACTGAAATCCGTGCAAGCAGGAGTCCTTACTGGTAAAATCCTTTATAAATAAAAAATTTTAAAAAAATAGTAAATCCACTGAGTCCGATAAAGTTTGAAACACGACATAATAATTTATTATCCCAAAAATAATTATCCAAAATAATGCAAATAAATGATATTCAATAAAATACAACAAAAACCACTGAAATCTGTCTGAAAACAAGGGTAAGACTATGTATGATCTGTTTTATCCTGTAGTGCCACCTAGTGGCTGTTCATAAACATTGTACATTGGAAAACAGTGTATTATAATTGTTTTTTAAGTTTGCTGCCTGGTCCCGCCCCCTGCATCGTGTGACTCGCAGGGAGCCTTACCAGGAAGCAACTCACCGCAATCACACTGTGGACTCACCGCAATCACACTGTGGGGGACAGCCAGGGAGAGCAGGAGGAGGGGAGTATGTATCCAGCCCGAGTGTGGCTCGGGGTTACCGTTCGCGGTAGTGAAATTTAACCCACGAGTCACACTCGGGAATACCACCAGGGAGGTTAAAAGAACATAAGATGTGATGGCACCCCAGCCTAAAAGTGATCAAAGCCTTATGTATTGAAGTATGACAGTAGTGTTACCTAGTGGCCCCCTCAAAGCTTTATGTGGCCCTCCTGCATAGACAGATGGAATCTGCAGGAGATCCAAAAATTTCTGCAGAAGGTGAAAACACACCATAAACAATACAAATTAATGTTATGCAAAAACACAGCAAGATCACCCTACAATAGTGAGGCTTTGTTTTTCAGTTATCAAATCTTATAATTGTCTTAATTTCATTGGGAGAAAACCACAAATTAAAAAGTATCATAGTATAGTATAGTATACACAGGTTTAGTAGCGCTTATCTGGAAATTCCAAAATAAGGGATTTTTTTTGAGCCCTCAGATGGCACTATGTATAAATTGACCTTCAGGATCTGTGTATAAGGTGTATATGAGACATCAATTCAATTTCTCTGTTATCTCCACAATATCTCAATTTTCCAAAAGCTGGTGTAGTGCTCACTCCCGGAGGAGCCGCTGAATTTAACCTCGGGTTAGTCTCTCCGCACTAGGGAATAAATATACACCAGCACTGTTGTGGATTTTATAAATTATATACTTTACTGGTCTCAATAAAGCGGCATATATAATGTAAGCACGGTATATAGAAAACAGGATTTCGTAATGCGAGAAACGCGCAGCGGTAAAAAAAAATTTAACCCCTTCGTTTCTGGAGTGTAAGTCCCGTGCAGGTTATGTCCCAAAAAGTGTGTGTGTGTGAGCTCAGGTACCCGGGTACTATATTCGACTGGCCAGTGAATGGATTTAATAGATCTTCGACTAGTCACGTTGGGGCCCTGTAGATTTAAGCAATACTGCAGCATGCTTCGTTTAAACTCTGACTGTGGCCTGGAAGGCCTCTCACCCATCCGCCAGACAATCTGTTCCGCTGCCCGATCAAGGACACCGCTCCGCTGATTTACACTGGGACTCTGTGCCACCGGATCCGCTTCTCCTGCTTGTCCGTCTTGTGTAACAGGATCTACGGCCTACCGCCTGCACTCCCAGTGGATCATCGCGGTCTCCTAACTCGGGGTCCAATCTGGAACTCTGTCTGTGCAAACCTCTCAGCGGTGGATTACTAGGTCTCTGGAAAGTCACTGTATCAATCCCCAGCAAGGCAGCGCCTGCTCTCCGGCCTGGTAACAATCGCTCACAGTCTCACGTGCGTCTTACTCTGTTCACCCCTCGGCTCACACTGGCTCTCCTTCCACGAGGCTGCGGATGTCCTCCCCTCCTTCCCCAGCCACTTCCTGTCTCTGCCCCAAAGCATGCTGGAAAACGTAGTCCAGTATAGTTTACATTGCGCTTGTCTCCCTCTGGTGGCCAAAACTGAGCAATGCAGCAACGGAGTTTTAAACAGCGCTACACTGGAAAAATCTGAAATTCAAAATACTTTTGGTCCCAGCATTTCAGATATGGAATAGTCCACTTGTACCGTAATGCAAAATCCTGTTTAGCACACACCACCTGCGCGGCCAGAACGCATTTGTAGATCTATACCCATAAGCAGCCTTTGCCATTTGAGGGCAGGGGGTTTTACACCAGTTCTGAGGCTATTGGCCATTTTCCCCACATTACATGGCATAAAACGATGAACCCAGAATTGAGAAGTATGAAAAAGCAAAGAAGAGGAACAAAAATCTTTTGTGATGGGTCTATTGCTCTATACAGAGTTGCAGTAGAAACTGCAACTGTCTGAAATGCTCATAAGCCTTTAAGACTCTGAATTTAAAATTGTATGTGATATTAGAAATTTGTTTAACACTACAGATTAACATTTAAAGATATCACCCTATAGCAGGCCTCATAATTTCCACTCGCCTGCTCGCATTTGGCAAGTGAAAATTAAATGAGGGCGAGAGTGGCGAAGCTACTCGTCGGGCTTCCGGGTTGATACTGGGCTGCCGCCACTGCCTTTTTCTTTGACAGCTCTGGTATCGGACTCTCTGATCGGCACTGCAATGTGCCTCCCAAACCTCGTAACACAAGTCTGGGATCGGCATCCTACATTGGCACCGCCCGCTCCCGCGCAAAATATGAGATTCACATTGGCAGGTCACCTGACCTACCAACGTGCTGTCACATCACGCAGAAGAGGAGACAAGACCAGAAGAGGAGGCAAGAGCGTGGAGGACAGCGGAGCCAGCCTGGAGCAGACCGTGGAAGGAGGAGCAGCCAAGGCCCGATCTGGTGAGTGACTATTACAGGGGGCAGACAAAAAAGGGGGACTTACTTAAAAACAAGGAAGGAGGACCTGTGTAAAAAAATTGAAGGGCCATAGGGGGGGGGGGGTGTAATAAAGAATGGGATGGGCCGGGTTGTGAAAAAGGTTGTGGAGCTATGTGATACGCTCATACAAACCGCACATTGCTGCGAATTGTATTACTGTGGAGCTGTGTCATACGCTCAGACGCATTGCACAATACTGAGAGTTTTATTACTGTGGAGCTGTGATATGCGCATTCACAGCGCACATTACTGTACCACAGAGCTCCACAGCAATAAAACTCACAGTAATGTGCAGTGTGTATGAGTGTATCAGAGTTCCACAGTAATAAAACTAACAGTAATGTGCAGTAGGTTTAGGGACAGAGTTAAGGGTTGGGTGGGGCAACTGGTGGCGAGTAACTCTTAAGGCCTGGCTGGGACCTGAAATTTTGAGCCCTGCCCTATGGCAATAAGGGAGGTACAGAGTTGGCCTCTTACATGGAAACTAAAGAAACCAGGTATGTTGTTTCATTCCCTTTTCTTACTTTCTAACTTTGCCACCAAATGTTTTCCATTTGATTAAACCATAGTAAGGGAATATTAATAAATATAAATTCATTTAGTAAGTAGCGGGCCCATTATAAGAAGCATGGGGCTTCGGATGCATTTTCTTCTCTTCAAGCCATATTTAAATCTATCAGGTGCTAATTACGGTTTTACGAGGGGGGAAAGATGCAATAAAAATGGCTTATTGCATCTGTTATTTAATTCCCACTTCCCCATTCTCAAACACGAACATCAAAGGAAATAAAACACTCAATCTTAAACAGCCCCTGACAGCAGACTGAGGCTCCAACGCTCAATAGGCAGGGCCCTTGCCACCAGTTCTTGCATTTCCACAACAGTGAGCAAACACAAAAACACCACTAAGCGGCCTTTCCCTCCTTTTCAGCTCTTCTTGGCCAGTTGTCTGCCTTGTACGAGAGAGAGAGAGAGAGAGAGAGAGCGCACTCTTGTACACGACCCTTTTGGGAACACAGCGCAGGAGAAAGGATTAGTTGACTAACATGCATTGCTAGGATTTCCAAAAAATTATTAAAAAATATATATATATTTTTTACATATTTTTATATATGTAAAGAAAAATATAAATAAAAGGAGAGATGGGAAAACATCGAAAAAAAATTACTACAGTATTTGATATATGAAAAAAACAAACGGTACAAGCTGACAAGAGACTTCGTACGAGCCTGTGTGCTCCCTGGGAGAAAATGTTGCGGTGATGAGTGACAGGGCTTTCAGGAAATATGTTCACAATCACAGACAGGAAAGGCCGTGACCTAGATCGTTTAAGAGCTTGTCTTGTCAAATTATCAAAAGCTCCTTCCTTTTCTGAATAAAAAGGGTGACATAAGTGAGTGTCAGGAAGCTACGGGCTGACAAGCCAAGCATACAATAACAGGACGTCACATACTTGGCAAAACACCGCCACTGCTGGCGGCAAATCTTAATGAGAGCGCGGCCGGCCCAGGAGACTCCGGTCCCTGCTGGCACGGCAACGCGTCTTGTGGAGGAAATCCTTCAGCTCCCAGTCGCTCGCGCTCTGACACCTCGCCTACAATTACTAAACACAACTTTTTAAACGCAATCCTCTGGTGCTTTGTCAAAGCCTCGCGCTGCTCCAGCCTGCCCATTATCGGCCTCCGCTGTAACACACAGGCTTTAACAGCGCGTGTGGCGCGTTTTGCAAGCTGGATGAGGCAAGCGTCACTCTAAAGTGAATGCACTTGGGCTGGAGAGACGCAGGGAGGGCTGGGACGTTCTTACATATACTTACAGACGAAAGCTCAAGGATGGACAAGTATGAGTCTACACTTATAAAATGCAAGAGACATTCATAAAACCATTTAAATAAAAACAGAAAAATTACAGTTATGTACGCAGTTTTATAAACACATGATGATGGAATAAAAACACTTATTGTTGGGTTGTTTACAGCCGCAGGAGAAGCTTCACTGGGAGTTTCTCTAGTGGCTGTTTGGCCTTTTCATTTGTGAAACACCCGAGTTTGTCAACAAATATTGCCCACTGTGTCTGCAACATCAAGGACTGGCACTTTCTGAATAAGCGCCTTAGTGAAAAACCCCATCAGTATGCAAGGTGACACATTGGTTGTGTTGCTCTTCATCCATCAACTGGATCCTAAATGGGTCTACTAGGTCTTAAATGAAAATATATTTCAGTTTTTAAAAGCAACCAATGGATTTGCAAGATGTACATTTTCATTACAAATTTTTTTTTAGCTCTGATGGTGTACGTGGCCAGCTTATTCCATGGACTTCAGATTTATGTATGCTGCCATTCAGATTTTGTTTTCCATGTTGCCCCAGTTAATGGTATAATGCTGCGAAGGAACGTAACCAAACTACAAACTTAATCAGCAAAACATGTATGATTATTTATTGAGCGATCACAGCTTACTCCATGTAAGAGTTGGCAGGTACGTTAGTAATTGACAAACAGGTCAACACTAATTAGGTGGATTGATTTTATTTCTGGACCTTTAAACTAATACATCTGTTTCAGAGAAAAGACCTTTCAGTCAAACCTCATTTTGTTGTCTTTATTATCATTTCAAAACTGTATGAAATACATTTTTCTCCTGCCTCCACAAGTCGCGTATGCTGAAGTACTAACCTTCAGGCACACCCATCTCCCGAAACTGGTGGCAAGGACCTAAGGCTGGCGGCACACGAGCATCACGAGTACATCAGTAATGTACTGCGTCCATTACTGATGCACTTTTTGACGGGAGATAGTGTGTACTGCGTAAAGTGCGTCCGTAACGTCTGATGTCTCCACGCCCTAGGAAAATACATGGCGGCGTTGTTTCCGCGTCCGTTTAGCTTTTTCACATCAATGTTATTTTTGCGTCCGTTACTATATGCGTTGCCCATCCGTGAATAAGTGCGCAGGTGCTTTGTGTGGTGTGTTTAATGGACTCCTTTATAAAGCTACAACGGATGGCAAACAGTGCGGTCAGACGGACGCAAAATGTTTGCCCGTGTGCCGCCAGCCTTACTAGGGGGTTTCAGAAATGGCAGGAGAGTCTGTGTGGCATTGCTCGATTCTCTATAGGGTTCTCACTTTGCCCTGCCCCCCCCTTTAATGCAGGGTATACATATGTATGTTAAGAAAGGCTAAATTTGGCACTGTCCATTATATAGCAGAAGTGTCATTAAATAGGAAGAGATTAACCTTATTAAGGACTATGAAAAACGAGAGAAAAGAAAATAGTGAATTACTGGCTACATCAGTGGTTCCCAACCCTGTCCGAAGGACCCAATAACGAGCTGGATATTAAGGATTACCTTGGGGGAAATACAGACTGAATCCTGCAATCACTGAGCAGCAAATCACATCACCTGGCAAACCTGTGGACCAGGGTTGGGAAACACTGCTGTACGCTATGCTACACTGGCCAGATCCACCCTGTTGGCACAGATAATTAGGATTAAAATATAACTTTGATTTCCCCTTGTTTGATCTTTTTCAGGACCACAGGTTTAAGTTATGCCCTTTACAGTGATTACTAAACATGTATTGTTTCATTTTACTTTTATTTCTTTCAAACAATGTCACAATTCGACCTGCACAAACATTCACTTGTGTCAGCACTTGCATGGAATATCGTGCGTCTGACATTATTAATATTTTTGCAAAGAAATAAACAGATAAAAAATTTTTTTATTAATTATTCACATATAAAAGAAAGAGGAAAAAATATATACAACCACGTATTTGAAAAGCATCTTATCTTATTGATTCTTTTGCGGTGGAGACCCAGTGTACATAAATGTCTACATTACAATACACTCCAGGCCGGATTAAGATCTCTATGGGCCTGGAGTTGAAGATTATGGTGGTTTTTTTTTTAAATTTAGTGAAATGAAAACATATATTAGGTTATTTAATATTGCAAATATGACTATATCTAACCAGGCAGATACTGTGTGATTATTTTTTTTTTCCGATTTCAAACATTTAAAGCGTGTGAAATTATTTTTTCCCATTATATCAAACAAACCTATGTGATTATATATTCTATAGGAAATTGTTTTTTAAAAAAAAAATGTGAAATGGGAACCTGTTACTGCATTTTTCTGATAAAAACAAAAAAATTAAAAAATTTAACATTTCCCTTGAGTTTTGGAGGATGGTGTTTTATGAATAATAGGACTATGTATAAACCACTGACCTTGCTCCCAGAGTGGGAAATTAAAAGGTGAGTAATGGAAGTGGTATTGCTCATTTTTATGTGTGACAAACGAATGAACTAAGAATAATAAATAAATAACATTTCTTTTCCTCTTCTTTTAGATTTTACATGGTCATGTTTGGTATTAAAGCAAAGGCCAGACTCTGACCTGTCCAATGACGCCTCACTTGAACTTGTGAGGTGTAAAGATTAGTGGCGCGGGGGTCCAAAGGCCCCCCCCCCCAGTGCTCTTCGCTGCAGTTCGGCAGTTTAGGTTTTTGATGTAACAATTCTGCGTCCGAAAGAAAAATAAAAAAATAAAAGAAATATTTATTGTTTTTATAATTACATAAAACCTGGTCATGTTTGGTATGATTGGAAAGGCCTGTAGCTTCTATGTAGTTGGAGATACAGGGGTCCAAATGTTCATCAATGCAGACATAGTTAGCCTTTCTCTGGGCCTATTCTGGGGCATGGGCCTGGAGCTGTTGCTCCATCAGCCCCTATGTTAATCCGCCCCTGAATACACTGATATGGCCAGGAGTGATAAATGCTGGTATGGTAGGGAAGCGATTATTACTCCTTGCCATACCAGTATACAGTTGCAAGAAAAAGTATGTGAACCCTTTGGGATTACGTGGAGTTTTGCATGAATTGGTCATAAAATGTGCTCTGATCATCTAAGTAACAACAATTTGAAAAACACAGTCTGCTTAAAATAATACAAAACAAACATTATATATGTTTTCATGTGTTTATTGAACATAACATGTAAACATTCAGAGTGCAGGGTGGAAAAAGTATGTGAACCCCTAGCCTAATGACTTCTCCAAGTCAGGAGTGAGCCGACCTTGAGTCCAATCAGTGTGATATTATTGGATGTGTTGCTGAAAGCTGTCCTGCCCTTTAAAAACACACACCAGTTTTGGGTTTACTGGTTTCAAGAAGCACTGCCTGATGTGAACCATGCCTCGCAGAAAAGAGCTCTCAGAAGACCTACGATCAAGAATTGTTGACTTGCATGAAGCTGGAAAGGGTTACAAAAGTATCTCCAAAAGCCTTGATGTTCATGTGTCCACGGTAAGACAGACTGTCTACAAATGGAGAAAGTTCAGCACTGTTGCTACTCTCCCTAGGCGTGGTCGTCCTGGAAAGATGACTGCAAGAGCACAGCGCAGAATGCTTAATGAGGTAAAGAAGAATCCTAGAGTGTCAGCTAAAGATTTACAGAAATCTCTGGCACATGCTAACATTTTTGTTGACACATCTACAATAAGGAAAACATTAAACAAGAATGGAGTACATGGGAGGACACCATGGAGGAAGACATTGCTGTCCAAAAAGAATATTGCAGCACGTTTGAAGTTTGCAAAAGAGCACCTGGATGTTCCACAGCACTACTGGCAAAATATTCTGTGGACAGATGAAACCAAAATTGAGTTGTTTGGAAAAAACACACAACACTATGTGTGGAGAAAAAAAGGCACAGCACACCAACATCAAAACCTCATCCCCACTGTAAAACATGGCGGAGGGAGCATCATGGTTTGGGGCTGCTTTGCTGCCTCAGGGCCTGGACGGATTGTTGTCATTGATGGAAAAATGATTTCCAGAGTTTATCAAGACATTTTGCAGGAAAACGTAAGACCATCTGTTCGCCAACTGAAGCTCCGCAGAGGATGGGTGATGCAACAGGACAATGACCCAAAGCATTCAAGTAATTCAACAAAAGAATGGCTTCAACAAAACAAAATACGCCTTCTAGAGTGGCCCAGTCAGAGTCCTGACCCCAACCCGATTGAAATGCTGTGGCATGACCTTAAGAGAGCGATTCACACCAGACATCCCAAGAATATTGCTACACTGAAACAGTTTTGTGAAGAGGAGTGGTCCAAAATTACTCCAGATCGTTGTGCAGGTCTGATCTGCAACTACAGCAAACGTTTGGTTGAGGTTATTACTGCCAAAGGAGGGTCAACCAGTTATTAAGTCCAAAGGTTCACATACTTTTTCCTCCCTGCACTGTGACTGTTTACATGTGCTGTTCAATAAACATATGTTTGTGTTGTATTATTTTAAGCAGACTGTATTTTTCAAATTGTTATGACTTAGATGAAGATCAGAGCACATTTTATGACCAATTCATGCAAAACTCCACGTAATCCCAAAGGGTTAACATACTTTTTCTTGCAACTGTATTGTACCATGGCAATTTAAATATTTGGGGTCTACACCTCATCAGGGTAACAAGACATTAATAAATTGTTGGGATGTATACAATAGGGTTTAATATAAATTGATGAATATGACCTATGTGCATTTTCTTTCTTTTATATCCGAGCATTAGTAAAAGTTATATTTTAATCCTAATCTTCACCGCAAACTGGGTGATCTGGCATAGCGTAGCTTTTAATCAAATCTACAAATTTTCTTTTCATTTTTCATATACAGTTGTGTTCAAAATTATTCAACCCCCACTGAAATTGAGTGTTTTGGCCAGTTTGACATTGATTTTGATCATTCAGTCATCTTGCTTACAATTAAATCAAAGAGGCACGTGTAGGTCAGACAAATATAACATAACATTTATAATGAAATAACCACAAATGTCTTTTCTGTGCTCACATCATTATCAGTTTTATTCAACCCCCAAGTGACATTCAATCTTAGTACTTAGTACAACATCCTTTTACAGTTATAACAGCTTTTAAACGTGAAGCATAGCTTGACACAAGTGTCTTGCAGCGATCTACGGGTATCTTCGCCCATTCGTCATGGGCAAAAGCCTCCAGTTCAGTCACATTCTTAGGCTTGCGCACTGCAACTGCTTTCTTTAAGTCCCACCAGAGGTTTTCAATCGGATTTAAGTCAGGTGACTGCGATGGCCACTCCAAAATGTTCCAGCCTTTAATCTGCAACCATGCTCTAGTGGACTTGGAGGTATGCTTGGGATCATTGTCCTGTTGAAAGGTCCAACGTCTCCCAAGCCTCAGGTTTGTGACGGACTGCATCACATTGTCATCCAATATCTCCTGGTACTGAAGAGAATTCATGGTACCTTGCACACGCCGAAGCTTCCCTGTGCCTGCAGAAGCGAAACAGCCCCAAAGCATGATTGGCCCCCCGCCATGCTTCACAGTAGGCAAGGTGTTCTTTTCTTCATAGGCCTTGTTCTTCCTCCTCCAAACATAGCGTTGATCCATGGGCCCAAACAGTTCTAATTTTGTATCATCAGTCCACAGAACACTATCCCAAAACTTCTGTGGTTTGTCCACATGACTTTTGGCATACTGCAGTCGACTCTTCTTATTCTTTGGAGACAGCAAGGGGGTGCGCCTGGGAGTTCTGGCATGGAGGCCTTCAGTACGCAGTGTGCGCCGTATTGTCTGAGCTGAAACTTCAGTACCCACATCTGACAAATCTTTTCTCAGTTCCTCAGCAGTCACACGGGGACTTTTCTCCACTCTACGCTTCAGGTAGCGCACAGCAGTCGAAGTCAGCATCTTCTTTCTGCCACGACCAGGTAGCGTTTCAACAGTGCCCTTTGCCTTGAATTTGCGAATGATGCTTCCTATGGTCTCTCTTGGTATGTTTAACATCTTTGCAATCTTCTTATAGCCATTGCCCTTCCTGTGAAGAGTAATCACCTCTTCTCTTGTCTTCCTGGACCATTCTCTTGACTTCACCATGTTTGTAACCACACCAGTAAATGTCTAGAAGGAGCTGAGTATCACAGTCATTTTAAAGCTGCCTAATTGGTGCTTATTATGCTTTATTGCTGCTCCGTGACATCCACAGGTGTTTTCAATACCTGATTGAAGAACAGAGGTTCATTCAAGTGTTTTCAGAGTGGTAGTCTTTAAGGGGTTGAATAATTGTGTCAATGAAGAATTCACAAAAGAAACATTTACTACTGTATTACAAAACCAATTGATGTCATTTTAGTTGCATATGGTTCTTTAAAAAGGCCTTGTAGGATTTCATTCTGAATACAATTACAAATGTGCACTAAATTCCCTAAAACCCTTTACAGCATTGGGGGTTGAATAATTTTGAACACAACTGTACATATGCATTGACTGCAACATTCAATGACATGGTGGTAGTAACTTCCAAACAAAACACAAATTAACAAGGTTATCAGCCGCTTCCTTTAGGTAATATTGGATAACAACAGACAAAAGTGAACCTGTGGCTACAAAATAGCATAGCAACATATCGCATTGATTAAACCCCTTAAGGACCAATGATTGAACGGTTACATCATAAATGCATTGACTTTAAAGACCTTTGCTCCTTACCGGGTTAACATGATAAGACATGTCTACTTACCTCTGCTTCATTGATGAAACTCCACCATGTTGTCATATCCCTGCAATATCCAACTCCCTCCATACACCACTCTTAAATGACTGGCATGGTTTGGGAAACACAACACTAACCGGAACATAGACTGGCATGCTGGCTGCATTGTCTATACATCAGTATGCTAATATTGACAGGGAAGACCCAGAGAATATGATCATAGTACTTTTCTTAGTGATGCCCATTCGATCCACTCACACCCACAACTACGCCAAAGAACTAACGGGCAGGTTGTGGAGGGAGTATTTTTGATGAATATACATATTTTATATGAATGTACATACACAACGCAAGAGATCTCCAGAAAAAAAAAAAAAATGCAACTAAACCTCCACAACTAATCAAAACGGATTATAGCTTGTGTACAGTTATATAATGAATACATTAACCAGTACTTTTAATGAAGTCCTATAATGGCAGAAAATGGTCTTGCATCTATAATAATAATTTTAAAAAAATCACAAATTTTAACTAATCTTATGTAAATGTGCATTTTTTTTTATCAGCTTCTAAATTATAACTGAAATTGCATCTATTAGTTCAAACAGCCACACAATCTGCTTTTGGTTTAATTTTCTGCCCAGGAAGTCGCACATTTCGGAAACACTTGAGTGGCCCCTAGGCCCCAGCAATAGTGTATGACCAGTCTATGTGAAAGAGCAGCACGACTACAGAACATGCCATACTCACATCAGCATAATGACCGGTCATGGTGCAGCGGTGGCAGTTTTTCTTCCAGTAGGCTCTCTCAAGGCACTCCCGATAGAAATGGCCGGGTTGGAAGCAGTTTGAACAATATCTTGCCGGACAGGTGTTCTGGAGATGTCCTCTTTGTCCACAAAGGCAGCAAACAGGCAATTTCTGAAAATTCAATAGGAAAATTTACACCATGCAACAACTAATCAGTTGCATGAAAGAACACAGTGGAAACATAAGGAAACAATGTAAACTTTATTGCAAAGAGGTCACGTTTTGAGCACTCAGAATTTCTTCCTTATAAACACTGAATTAATTTATATAGTACGTTTTTAAATCAATAAACATGGGGTATTATGACAGTAAATGTGCATAACCGTTTCTATGGCGAGTACCAGCAGTTCATCAGTTATAGACATTAAAGCTAAGTACACCATTTAGGGTTATGCCAGAACATCAGAGAATTCATTGCTGCCTGTAAGGAAAACGTGTGAAAGTAAATTATATCATACAGGGTAATAGTTACACCTAAACTTAATAGGTGAACAGTATTATTTTATTCTAGACTTCAGAGACTATGACATAAAGAATATAAAAGAAAAACAAAGCACGCACCGTAGAGAGTGGAGGAGATTAAAGACGTTCTGGTGCTACGCCATGACAAGGCAAGTGCACAGTGACAAAATGAACCACTATATATCTTTATCTATGTAAATAACTGATAGTAAGTATTAGTAATAATAGGAGGTATCAATGAGGAGGAGGGAGGAGGGAGAAGGAAGGGTTGATTTACTAATGTATTCTGCAAAAGGTAATTCTAGATATCAAAGCAAGAATTTGAGAAGATGCTGTACCATTGACACACTGAATGTTGTGATTATTTTGGTTGAACACTTTTAATGTTTTTTGGGTCACACAATGTAGAGCATAGCCCATTAGATGTTAAGATAATAACTCAACTCTTTCCTACAGGTCTTTGTTACTACGCAAACATGTCCCGTCTAGACAACTCCGGTCAGCAGGCGATCTCCGCCTGTCCTCTGTCTACACATGCACAGCCAACTCTCGCCACCAAGACTTCTCAAGGGCAGCTCCGGTCCTGTGGAGTGACTTGCCTCGCCCTATCAATCTCTCCCCTGATCTTCAGGCCTTCAAGAAATCTCTCAAAACCCATCTCTTCAGATTAGCGTACCACATCACTGATGCAACTCACCCCTCTGCTCAACCAACTCACACAGGATTGAAGCCGCTTCTATGGCCCCACCATTCTCAAACCACTGGCACTAATGATCCTGCCATCCAGTAAAATTCCCCTGGTCTTCCTCAACCCCAATCCCTCTAGACTGTAAACTCCTATGAGCAGGGCCCGCTACACTAACAGGGTTATTCAGAGGGCGGTGAAAAGCACGAGAATGACTGGAGAATGGAAAATTCTAGGTCAAAATAGCCGATTTGGAAAGTGAGATAAATGGGAGAATTTTTTTTGTTTGGCTATTTTGACCTAGAATTTTCACTTCTCCAGTCATTCTCCTGCTTTTCACCTCTCTCTGAATAACCCTTTATGTCAAAATAATCAAACCAGAAAAATTCTCCCGTTTATCTCACTTTCCAAATCGGTTATTTGGTATAGATTGTTGTCTTCTCCTGCCTGTTCTCCTGGTTTTCACCTTTCTCTGTTGGCGCTATATAAATGATGATGACAGGGTTGACGTTCCTGGAGGGATCAGCCAAATGACAAATGATTTAGGTAAACTAAAAAAATGTTCGGAGCTGTGGCAATTGAGTTTTAATGTGGATAAGTGCAAGATAATGCACCTGGGACGTAAAAACCCAAGGGCTGAATATAGAATATTTGATACAGTCCTAACCTCAACATCTGAGGAAAGGGATTTAGGGGTTATTATTTCAGAGGATCCAAGGGTAAGTAGTCAATGTAATAGAGCAGCAGGAAATGCTAGCAGAATGCTTGGTTGTGTAGGGAGAGGTATTAGCAGGAAAAGGGAAGTGCTCATGCCACTGTACAGAGCACTGGTGAGACCTCACTTGGAGTACTGTGTGCAGTACTGGAGACCGTATCTCCAGAAGGATATAGACATCTTAGAGAGAGTTCAGAGAAGGGCTACTAAAATGGTGTATGGCTTGAAGGAGAAAGGTTACCAGGAAAGGCTTAATGATCTTAACATGTACAGCTTGGAAAAAAGACGAGACAGGCGATATGATAGAAACATTTAAATACGTAAAGGGAATCCACAAGGTAGAGGAAGGGAGTATATTTAAACGGAAACAAAGTAGCAAAACAAGAGGACATAGTCTTAGATTAGAGGGGCAAAGGTTTAAAAGTAACATCAGGAAGCATTATTTTACTGAGAGGGTGGTGGATACATGGAACAGCCTTCCAGTTGAAGTGGTTGAGGCCAAAACAGTAATTGAATTTAAGCAAGCATGGGATAGGCATAAGGCTATCCTAAACAAAAGATAAATCCAGGTTAAGTATCCATGTAATTGGGCAGACTAGATGGGCCGAAAGGTTCTTATCTGCCGACATTTTTCTATGTTTCTAATATGATCAGAGTTTTGGAAGTGCTAGAGTATTATGAATCTGTAAACATATACTGTATAACACATGAGATATACACACAAACATATGATATTGCTAGACATACATCATTGTAGATAGTCTGCTCATCTATTCCTCACACGGTTTGTTATAAGATTTCAGTGAGGGCAATAACTTTCATATATCTAGTATCAAGGATGTGTATAGATATTCTGATCACCTCCCTGTAACTGCTGTTCAGCTAATGACACATTGTAAGCAGGTCTAATGTGTTGTAACCCTCCTAGTGCCTATAAAAGGTGAGACATGTGCTTTTCAGCCACTATGGAAGTCCATAATGCTCTGGCAATACTTTCCTGGGCTTACAAGAGCTCATAGTTACAGCATGACCAACATCTTGTTTTACTGGTAAAATCACTCGGCAAACTACAAAATTTAATTGGGACTTCCTACTCTTGTAAAAGAGATTACATTTATTTATGGGTATATTCTGGAATCTCCTGTGTGAATACAGAGCTTCAAAAAGGTATGGAATATGCAGTAGCTGTATGACCATAATAATTACTCTTTCCACTATGCAGACAGACAACAAATAAAAGTGGATTCTTAAAGTATTCCCTACTAATAATATTCCCTACTAATAACCAGAACTCTCACAGCAGTATCTGATCAGATCCGTTAGGACTATACCATTCTTGGAAACCTCTTTCATCAATAAAATAATATATACATATAGAAACAAAGCATAGTGTGGACAAATTATAAGCCAGCACAGAGACTTTGATATGTAATCAGCTAGAAATTGATAGTTACCCCAGGACTAGGACAATTCTTGGAGAGATGACCTCGTTTATTGCAGTTTCTGCAGACTACATTCTTATCCGTATAGTACCGGTTTGACAGCCGTCTAAATGGAGTATAGTTTCCAATCTGTGCCTGAAATATTAAAGCAAACAGAATTCACAGTCTGTAAACAGCATGTACGATGCATAATGTAATCTGCGATGTAAGATCAGAAAGAATAAATACACTGAAAACGTAAAATAAAGGAGATTCTGCTGGGATTCAGCAAAAAACCCATTAAAGCTGAAGATTTTAGAGAGCAGGCTGTAATGAAATCTGCTGAGCTGCAACATGCATGTGTTAATCTTTTGTTCTGGCGCCAAGTTCACCTTATGGGGACATTCAGTGGGATAGAATGGGCATTAATTCCATTAAATAAATAAAAAAACATTTCTGAAAACACAGAAATTGAGTAAGAACTAAATAGACTGCAGAAATCAAATGGAATAATCAGTATACAAACAAAATACAGTCAACGAACGCAATGTAATCACTAGACGGCATACAGGAGGGGGAGGCAGCATCTACACACAAATAATATTGATCAAAATCTGCAGAATGTACTTTTCTTATAATCACCTATTTGCATTTTGGTCTGAATTACAAAAGTAAATTGGTTTCCCCCAACCCTATCATTTAAATTTAAAAGAACACTCTACACATCCGGACCACATTTTTTAAGTGGTCAATATGTGAGAAATGCCCCCCCCCCCAGCCCAGCTAAACTGGTTAAAAAGCTAGGTAAAGTAGAGGCATTTTCTCCACCCTATCCAGCGTCAGCAGCAGTCGCCAGGGAATTTGAATTTCCCGGCTGCTGGTTACTAGTGACATCGGCGCACACAGAGTGCGCCAATGTCACTAGCTCCGAGACCAATCGCGTCGGTGCACGTAGAATTCGCAAGGCCCGATGTGAAATTTGCAGTTCCTACATTATGCAAGTAGTGCAGAAAGCACAAGAAAGCATCAGGAACTTCTGGGAGGAGTTGCACACCATGACAGACCAAAAAGGTGAGTAAAATGGGAATAAAATAAAGAAAATAATAATAATTGGACAGAAGCTGCTGATTAAGGGCAAAAAAGGACCTCTATTCTTCAGGAGAGTGTTCCTTTAAATAATAAAAGGCACCTTATACTTTAAAAGCTTTTAGAAAGGCATGGAGCTGGGAAGTTTCTGCCAGAGGAGTCCGTATGTGACTTCTTTTCTGGGCAGTAGTATTATGATTTTTTCTATTATTTTCATTTTAGTAATTGTTCAGTTTTCATGAATAATTTTTACATTTAGTCCAATAGCAGACTTTATTTCAAATAACCCAGTTTATTTCATACTGACTGCAATGTGTGCATCTTAGGGATACACCGATACTAGTATCGGTGCCGATACCGGGTTCTGCACAAGCACTTAGTACTCGTGCAGATGCGCCCGATACCGGAAGCCAGCATTGAGCTGGCTTGCCGGCATCCGAGGGGCTGGGGCAGCTGTCCGAATGCTCTAATGGCATTCGGACAGGCCCCTGCAGCTTACCGCGTTCATACCTTCCAACGAGCACCGCCGGCAAAGTCTTCGAGCGGCCGCTCGTTGGGAAGCACCCAGCCGCGATCTCGTGATCTTGTGCAGAGTTAGAGATCTCACGAGATCGCGGCTGGGGCTTCCCAACGAGCAGCCGCTCGAAGACTTTGCCGGCTGCGCTTGTTGGAAGGTATGAATGCGGTAAGCCCCAGTGTACATCGAGCCTCCTCCCCGTCATTACCTGCCCGGTGGCCCTGCTGATCCTATTACCATTATGTCATACGCCTTCCTATTCAAATATATTATTATCGGTGACACAGGTGCGTTTCAGCACGGACAGGGGGAGCTGTCATGGTGGTGTGGGGGTCAGTGTTAGCCTGCCTGACCCAATTCTTCATGCATGCATTCAGTGTGGAGGCTGTACCCTTCCCTGACATTCCCTCACCGTGTGTGTGTGGACGCTGTCATCATGTGCACTGCAATAACAGCATGCACAGGGATGCCCAGGTCAGAGCCATGTACAGTCAATGGCTACTCCTTCTTTATAGTACTAAGGCATGAGATAAGGAGCAGTTTGGGAGATCTGAGATGCAGATCCCCGTGATCAGGAATGTTTCTATTAGTGATGGACAAACCAGTGGCCCATTGTTTGCTTCAGTGCACAACTGGGGGTGTACTATCTGGAGCAATCACCATGGCAACCCAGTGAGGCTCTCCATGGTCTCAGTATGAGATGCTTGTTGGAGGTTTGAGGGGTGCTGGATTGTTGGTCTATACAGATTTCTTAAGGTTTCGCTTATGTTTTTTATAGTACAGTACAATAAACATTTTAGAAATGTATTGTAGATGGTCAACGGAGCGCCAGCAAACTGGATGTACAGTTAGTCACTATACATGTCCAATAGACTGTCTTCTAGATCTTCCCAAATGAAGCACTCTTCCAATAAAATAAATTTCTGCAGAAGAGAAGGGATATAATAGTGCAATATGTCATTCCACCATAGGAGGAAAGTAAATCAGTAGTGGTCCTACTCACATGGTATTGAGCCTGACCTCGGCTCTAGGGTGGATAGTGGTTCAATCATTTTAATTTAAAAGAGGGATTTTATCAGTGTGGCCAATGCCTCGCTTGTAGATCCACGGGTAATGCCAAGATACTTTTAGAGAATTACTATAATAAGAAAACTGAAAAAGAAGTCAGGATTAAGGGTATTCTCACTTGTACGAAAAATGGCATATATTTATTAGAATGCCCATGTGGACTACAGTATAAAGGACGAACTAGTCGTGCCCTCAATATAAGGATATCTGAGCATGTGAGGAACATAAAAAAATCAATACGAAAAACATTCGTTATCTTATCATTTTAAACATGTACACAATACTTGCCCAAAGGGTCTGAAATTTAGAGCGATTAAAAGGGTCAGATCCATTAATAAGGGTGTTAGTGAGACCACTGTTCTGGGGAGAGAAGAGATGAAGTCTATATTTGATTTGGGTACTATGGCCCCCAATGGTCTTAATAATGATTTTGAGTTGATCCATTTCCTTTAATTGTACACCACTGGTAATTTATTGTAGAAGACCATTCAAACATGATGATAATAATTTTAATAATTTGGTAACATGTACTGTATAAGAGATTGTATTACATGCCCTATATGGAAGATAAATCGGTACGGGTCGATTATGTTGTTTAGTATGGATCACTAATTTTCAATGATAATCACTTATAAATTATAAATGTAGAATTAATTCTAATTAATACATACTATTTGCACGAGTCACTTAGTATTAGACAGTATTGATCTAAAATCATGATTAATATTAATTTATTATATAGTATTGATTTAATGAATAGCGTATATCACTCATGCACATATTAATGATATTCAATTAATCTACATATAATTAATGTTAACAATATTGGCACTTTTATAGCTGTAATTAATATGTTAATCACTAGCCACTTTATAATAAAATTTGCGCATATAAAATTTGTAATTTTGCACATAGTATATACCATTATAATTGATTGGCTTAATGTATATAATTAATATATAATTAATGTCATAGCACTAGCACTTAATAGATGTTAATCATATAGATAATATCACTTTGAGGTTATAGAATGCGAATTTGTTCACTATTGATAATATTGTGAGTTATTACAAAATAATGTATACACTACAGAGGGACAGATCCTCTGTATTTATGTATGTAGAGGTAAATTGACCTTTTTAATGTTTTGAAGTTTGTTTTTAATTTATATAATTGCGGTAAATTATGTCAAATTTAGCCCACCATATAGTATACATGCAGTACTGGACGTTTAGTTTCACATATAGTTGTGTTCAAAATTATTCAACCCCCAATGCTGTAAAGGGTTTTAGGGAATTTAGTGTACATTTGTAATTGTATTCAGAATGAAATCCTACAAGGACTTTTTAAAGAACCATATGCAACTAAAATGACATCAATTGGTTTTGTAATACAGTAGTAAATGTTTCTTTTGTGAATTCTTCATTGACACAATTATTCAACCCCTTAAAGACTACCACTATGAAGAGCAGAGGTTCATTCAAGTGTTTTCAATCAGGTATTGAAAACACCTGTGGATGTCACGGAGCAGCAATAAAGCATAATAAGCACCAATTAGGCAGCTTTAAAATGACTGTGATACTCAGCTCCTTCTAGACATTTACTGGTGTGGTTACAAACATGGTGAAGTCAAGAGAATGGTCCAGGAAGACAAGAGAAGAGGTGATTACTCTTCACAGGAAGGGCAATGGCTATAAGAAGATTGCAAAGATGTTAAACATACCAAGAGAGACCATAGGAAGCATCATTCGCAAATTCAAGGCAAAGGGCACTGTTGAAACGCTACCTGGTCGTGGCAGAAAGAAGATGCTGACTTCGACTGCTGTGCGCTACCTGAAGCGTAGAGTGGAGAAAAGTCCCCGTGTGACTGCTGAGGAACTGAGAAAAGATTTGTCAGATGTGGGTACTGAAGTTTCAGCTAAGACAATACGGCGCACACTGCGTAATGAAGGCCTCCATGCCAGAACTCCCAGGCGCACCCCCTTGCTGTCTCCAAAGAATAAGAAGAGTCGACTGCAGTATGCCAAAAGTCATGTGGACAAACCACAGAGGTTTTGGGATAGTGTTCTGTGGACTGATAAAACAAAATTAGAACTGTTTGGGCCCATGGATCAACGCTATGTTTGGAGGAGGAAGAACAAGGCCTATGAAGAAAAGAACACCTTGCCTACTGTGAAGCATGGCGGGGGGTCAATCATGTTTTGGGGCTGTTTTGCTTCTGCAGGTACAGGGAAGCTTCGGCGTGTGCAAGGTACCATGAATTCTCTTCAGTACCAGGAGATATTGGATGACAATGTGATGCAGTCCGTCACAAACCTGAGGCTTGGGAGACGTTGGACCTTTCAACAGGACAATGATCCCAAGCATACCTCCAAGTCCACTAGAGCATGGTTGCAGATTAAAGGCTGGAACATTTTGGAGTGGCCATCGCAGTCACCTGACTTAAATCCGATTGGGAACCTCTGGTGGGACTTAAAGAAAGCAGTTGCAGTGCGCAAGCCTAAGAATGTGACTGAACTGGAGGCTTTTGCCCATGACGAATGGGCGAAGATACCCGTAGATCGCTGCAAGACACTTGTGTCAAGCTATGCTTCACGTTTAAAAGCTGTTATAACTGTAAAAGGATGTTGTACTAAGCTAAGATTGAATGTCACTTGGGGGTTGAATAAAACTGATAATGATGTGAGCAAAGGAAAAGACATTTGTGGTTATTTCATTATAAATGTTATGTTATATTTGTCTGACCTACACGTGCCTCTTTGATTTAATTGTAAGCAAGATGACTGAATGATCAAAATCAATGTCAAACTGGCCAAAACACTCAATTTCAGGGGGGTTGAATAATTTTGAATACAACTGTATGTCCATCCATAATTGTTCCTATTAATGTCTCCCGATTACAATGTTATGCTATCCGACATGTTTTTGGTGGGATAGCGCATATGATCTGGACGCCTGTAATGATTGGGCGATAGGATGGCCCTTCGGCTGCGCGCATGCGTTTCATTGTGCGCATGCGCGATTGTATTCATTTATGATCGGTTATTCTGATCTATGGAATTACAGTGGAGTTATACAAAAAGTTAAGCACAAAAAGTTAAGCCCACCATGCTGCACTATGCATTTAATTCCATGTAGGTTTATTTGTATCTGTTCCCATGGTGGATCTTTATTGCGAGTTGTGGCGCTACGCTGTCCGCCATGCTTTTGGTGGGACAGCGCATATGATTGGGCGCTGGGTGTGGGACAGCCCTAATCGGCTGTGCACATGCGTCCTATTGTGCGCATGCGCGATCGAATTTATTAAGACGCCGCTGGCATTTTTTATGCGATTAGGGATCGTATAGAGGTGTGGACATGCGGTTCATGCTGGAGGGCAACGCCAAGACGCATATATTATAAACCATGTGTGTTTTTAATTGATTTCAAATGTTTTTAATTAATTTTAATTTGTTTTTAATTAGTCTTAATTGAACTCAAGTGTTCTAATTAAAGCTAAAGATGCAATGGGTCATTTGAACAGTTTATAAGGAAGCAGCATACACAAGACATGTTGATACCAGCTGAAGAAGCTCTAAGGAGCGAAACGCGTACTGGTAAATATAATTTATGTATTAAATAAATTTATTTTAAACTACTGCTGCTTCCTGGAACATGATTTTAGAGAAGGTTTTGGAATTACCTTGATATTCCTATGCGACATCTTGGAGCCAATGCGGCTCACTAATATGTGAGTGTAACCATTTATAAGCACCTACTCTATTATTATTTATATAACGATATTGCACCAGAAAGTGCGTTGGTATTTTTCTGATCCACTGCAGGGGAAAGTGCTTGGAGAATTCTATTGCGGGTATATGGGCACCTGAACATCTTTTGAAGACCCAAAACCACTATCCACCCTAGAGCCGAGGTCAGGCTCAATACCATGTGAGTAGGACCACGACTGATTTACTTTCCTCCTATGGTGGAACGACATATTGCACTATTATATCCCTTCTCTTCTGCAGAAATTTCTTTTATTGGAAGAGTGCTTCATTTGGGACGATCTAGAAGACAGTCACTATACATGTCCAATAGACTAACCGTACATCCAGTTTGCTGGCGCTCCGTTGACCATCTACAATACATGTTTTCAGGTTTTTAGGAGAACCCCCACATTCAATGTGTAGCGTGGACATTTAGTCACTTTTTTCTGAAGGCGCTTCACTGTTTCTTTTAAATTTTAGAAATGTACCTTATGCCTAGTCAGAATTAACACGTTTTTATTAGCAACCTTCAAAAGCGTCTGAACCTCAATGGTACCTACTGTCTCAAGCTGTCATATTTGTACATGTTGTCATAGACATAATGCCCACATACAGTAAGTATGGCTTTCTAAAAGCATACTCACTACTGAAGATCTGTGGCTGCTTCGCAATGTGCACTTCTGTGCGTTCAATCACCCGTCCCTCCTGCCATTCCCATAGTGCTCACATGCTGCCATGTTAGTTAAAGGGAAACTGGTGTCTGTTGGGTATACATGTATCTGATGCCTGTGGGGTATATTATTTATATACAATATACCCCACAGGCATCAGATACATTTATACCCAACAGACACCAGACCACAGAGTGGTCTGTGTGTATGTATGTATGTAAGTAAATGGGGTGTCTGGCCATACATTGAAATATTAGCGAACAGGACAGGCTTTCAGCAAAATCCTAAATTATTTATTGGAAAGCGGTCATATGACTTTAAATAAACGTATCGATACTCGGTATCGGTGAGTACTTGGAAAAAGTATCGGTACTCGGCCTTAAAAAAATGGTATCGTGCATCCCTAGATGTCTAAACTGCTAGGTGTCTCAGTCCTGTGGGAGCACTTATAAAATACCATTGTACCTACCCAACACAAAAAAAATTGTAGTGTTCCTGCATTATCAATGTGTAAATACTTTATAATTGCATCCTGCCATACTCTTGACACACACACCCCTACCTGAAAGTCTGGACCTAAATGAGAAATACAAAATTACAGAATATATACACATTGTGTGTGTGTGTGTGTGTGTGTGTGTGTGGTGTGTGTGTGTGTGTGTGTGTGTGTGTGTGTGTGTGTGCACACACACACACACCTGCAACAACACTCCTGCATTCACAGGCTGACAATGGATTTCTTTGCATGGTGCTCAACGCCATGTAATATAGCTAGGTTTCTCCAAGTACAGTGAGCACTCCTGAGCAGTCTTCCTTTACTTCTTCATTCAAGAGTCATCAACATTTCAGCTCTTCACACAAGCTTTCATCAGCAGATTTACAGACGAAAGTTTGTGTGAAAAAGCTGATATTTGGTGAACTGTAGTTTGAGAAACATTAATAACAATGTTATGAATTAACTATGTTGCAGCTATAACAGATCCTATGGCCTCGAATACAATGGAGTGGTTTTTTTTTTTTATTCCAACTCACAAATGGAACTTAACATAGTTCTATCATTTAAATTAAATATAATTTTTAAAGGATTAATTTTACCAACTTGACCTTTCTAATGTTCATCCTTTAGCACGTTACATATATTTTGAGGTTTTGTGATGGGAGTAATGAGAATGCTCATGAAGAGGGGAAAGTGTGAGATTGGATGATTGTGTTCTTACCTCCGAGTCTCGTTCACTAATGGACCAGTCAACTCTTCCTTCTCCTGCAAAGAATGAAAACAACATATTATTCTGTGAGCTCACCAAAATATTACACATTTTCTCTGTTAAACTTGTAATGAAGATTAATGAACTAAAACCAAAAACACAACAGGTGATGTAAAAACCAGAAACAAAAATAAACCGTATACGTTTTGTAACAGAAAAAAAAAACAAAAAAAAAAAACACACTTGGTCGAAAAGAAAAAGGGACACTGTAAGCCAGACCTCAGCAAACTCTTGAAATAGAATACACCTTGTCGAAAATAGAGGCCCTGCTGCTTAGTAAATAGTCTTTAAGCCATGGGGGAATTCAGGTTCTCTTTTTTTTCTTTGAGAAAGGATTTTACAAGGAAGGATACATTGAGATTGCTCTCGTTTTCAAGTATGACCTGGGTGGCGAGTATGTACCGTTAGGTGTCTTGCCCAAGGACACTTCCTGGAGAGAGGCTCTTGTCGGGATTCAAACCTGTGTATCCACAGTCTCTCTCCACGGTTATAGAGCACTGATGTTACCTCTACTCCACCCGGTTTTCAGGGTACTTTGTGAACCCATTTTTTGTTTCACTTAGTCTTTATTAGTGACGAAGCAATTCGTACATTAGAAGAGACCAGTTGTGACGAGAGTCACTTTGATCTTGGGGCTACATGGACCTAGAGAGGCATTTGGGATGTGCAGGCCTGATGTTCTATTAGGATTCCCTGCCCTCTCCTATATTGACGTCAGCCTGTACCTACAATTCTAGGTGCAGGGTGTTTGTGTTGTCTATGCATCTCATGAATATTGTTATTATCGATTATCTGTTACCATCTGCTAATAGGATGGCTGTGTGTGTCACTGTAGCACTTTCCAACTCCCTATCTAGAATAACTGTACATCTGTTAAAGGTTGGAGTGGTCTTCATTGTTTATCTTGAAAGGCAAACACGGCCCCATTATCTGATACTGTATAATCAGGATTCAATATTTATTCGCACAATCTACTATTGTTCTGTTTTGTTGCACAATGGGCCTTGGTGACCAGAGTTAATGCAATTATCAGTCCCTGGTATAATTAGGTCACAGAGAGCAAGATGCCAGGCAGTGATTTCTGAGCAGTTGCAGCCATATGCCAGGGGAGGTGTCATGGACAGGGGCCATGTCCTCGGATCACCTGGCAAAATATTAATAACTATATTGCGCTACAGAATCTGTCGGCAATATATAAGAGTGTGTGAATGCCTGATTAATTTATTCACCAGTGGTGATTGGGATCTGGAAAAGCCTTTTGTCATACAGAGAGCATCTAAGTCCCTTTGAACTGAGGTGGGAAAGTCTTGTTCTGTGATCTGCGTTCACACTTCTGTAGGGGGGGGGGGCCTGGGACAAAGGCACGTTGACACCTTCAGTGGTCTAATGTGGAGCCAGAACGTAAATCAAAGAAGCAGCTGTTTTCTCGTAATCATAAAACATGATAATTGCATATTAGGTATCTGGAGAAGACTTTATACTTTTTAGTTATACAGTGGGTAAACTGTGCTCTGGGAGGTCAAGGGGGCAGTCTGGACACTCCTCTGTGTCCATGAAATCTGAAGAGCCAGGAGACATTGTATAAATATCAGTTACACATCTGGCCATGTGCTTACTTTTAGGCTAAGGTCAGATGAACGCAGTCTAAGCGCACTCTGTGTGCGTGCACAATGGACGGACGTACTGATGGAAGATACTGTAGACCCCACACTGTCCATTTTTGTTGACGGACGTATAAAAAAAGGGAATTATGGGAAACAAAATTAATATGAAAAATTATAAAAATTTGAAAAGGATATGGAAAGACAATACGGCGCACACTGCATAATGAAGGACTCCATGCCAGAACTCCCAGGCGCACCCCCTTGCTGTCTCCAAAGAATAAGAAGAGTCAACTGCAGTATGCCAAAAGTCATGTGGACAAACCACAGAAGTTTTGGGATAGTGTTCTGTGGACTGATGAAACAAAATTAGAACTGTTTGGGCCCATGGATCAACGCTATGTTTGGAGGAGGAAGAACAAGGTCTATGAAGAAAAGAACACCTTGCCTAATGTGAAGCATGGCGGGGGGTCAATCATGCTTTGGGGCTGTTTTGCTTCTGCAGGTACAGGGAAGCTTCAGCGTGTGCAAGGTACCATGAATTCTCTTCAGTACCAGGAGATATTGGATGACAATGTGATGCAGTCCGTCACAAACCTGAGGCTTGGGAGACGTTGGACCTTTCAACAGGACAATGATCCCAAGCATACCTCCAAGTCCACTAGAGCATGGTTGCAGATTAAAGGCTGGAACATTTTGGAGTGGCCATCGCAGTCACCTGACTTAAATCCGATTGGGAACCTCTGGTGGGACTTAAAGAAAGCAGTTGCAGTGCGCAAGCCTAAGAATGTGACTGAACTGGAGGCTTTTGCCCATGACGAATGGGCGAAGATACCCGTAGATCGCTGCAAGACACTTGTGTCAAGCTATGCTTCACGTTTAAAAGCTGTTATAACTGTAAAAGGATGTTATACTAAGTACTAAGATTGAATGTCACTTGGGGGTTGAATAAAACTGATAATGATGTGAGCACAGAAAAGACATTTGTGGTTATTTCATTATAAATGTTATGTTATATTTGTCTGACCTACACGTGCCTCTTTGATTTAATTGTAAGCAAGATGACTGAATGATCAAAATCAATGTCAAACTGGCCAAAACACTCAATTTCAGTGGGGGTTGAATAATTTTGAACACAACTGTATGTGAGCGCCAAAATAATTTCATAGGAAAAAAATAGAAAATTCCACACCCTTGCAATCTTCACTTAGTAAGTTTTACTTCATTTTACATCAACACAATAGTTGTCACTGAGACGTTAATACAAATCCAACACCTTTTCACAAATTATGGAATAGATTCATTATTTTATTCATCTGTGTATTTATGCATCACTATTGCACAGCCATATTAGGTCTTGAAAAAGGTCCCTGAGATGGACCAAAACGTCACCCTTTGTCAACGTTTTGTGTTGAATAAAACAGTAAGGCCGGGTTCACACTTGGGCGTAGCACTGCATCGCGTGCATTTTTTTTTTACGTGCGTTCGCTCATACAAAAAAACGTGCGAACACGCATTGCAGCGCGTTCGCCGCCATGTCTATGACCGCAAACGCGCTGCTGTATGCCCGAAAAGAAGCTCCTGGACTTCTTTGGGTGCAGGACGTATTAAAGTGCGCTCCTGCATGCTTTAAAATGCCCAGGTGTGAACGGGTCCCATTGAAAACAATGGGATTTCCCCATTCATGCGTTTTAAAGCGCACACGAAAGCGCTTTAAAACGTCTAGGTGTGAACGGGGCCTAAGTCAAGATTGCAGGAGTGCCAGTGCAGAACTTTTTTGTTCTTGCCTTGCAGGCTGTGGCAGAGCCAGGAGGCTCATGCAGCCATTGCTAAGTGGACTCGTTCCTCTAATAGAGGTCTGTACTGGTATTTATTTCTATATAATTTGTGAGGAGTCAGCTGGCTAAATGGCCTACCCCTCAACAGAGAGTGGCAATCTAATTAGCGCGCGCACTAGTCTAGCAGGTACGGTTTGTTATGGGGTCGTGGATAAGCTGCTTCCTGCAACTACACACCAGTAACTAGAAGATCAGAGAGGGGGCGTTTGTGACCGAGGAATATTTTAGATTTATAAATTTAGGCATATGGGGGCATTTCTTAAGAGGAAAAAAATATTCACAATTTCAAGATGTTTCATCAGCTGCACTACTGTTTAGAAACAATAGAAAACTGCAAAAAAATAAATAAAAGCCACATATTTCTCTCCCCGCACACTTTCTATGCATGCATAAATGGGGTCATGAAATAAACAATTAACAAAATGCCTAGTTTATCTGCAAGAAATTGTAGATAATATGTTTGGGTACACTTGGCAAGAGAGCAGACAATTAAAGTGAAACCAATAGTGTTAGTCTTTAAGGGGTTAATTATATTATTTTGCTAGGTTTGCAACAATAAAAGGAATTCCCAAGAGGTTTAGTTACTCCTCCCTACAGCATGAATTTGCCAAAAACAAAACAATAACAACAAGCCATGCTTATTTAGAGTTATTATGCTGCAGAGATACTAGCACAGCAATGTGTAAATAGGGGGCACTGACCTCATGTAATCACCGAGGGAAATTACCGTCTAAAACAATGGGGTGCTACATCGCTACATGGCTTCTTTCAATTAAAACCCATTTGTTGTGAAATCAAGTCAGTCGGAGCACGGTATTCTGGCTGCTACTTACTTGGGGCCTTTACAAAAAGAAGCATCAACAAATTAGGAGCGGATTGAAACAGTAGGAATTATAGAAAACAAAAGGGGTTGGCCTGATGCAAATGATCTAACGAGAGACAAACTGTGCCATTGTGAGCCTCTAGTTTCATCCGTAAGCTCTTTGCCCCAGCACTATGTCAGCACGCTGCCTGGCACTGTAAAATGCTTCTGCATCCTTACATTACTGGTTCCAGATCTCAGAGACATTTGCAATAAAACAAATCCCCAGATTATTGCAGTATGGAGAGATACATTTATTATTGGACTAATGTTACATTTAAAAGACAAGCTTTCAAGAGTATACCTCTCTTCTTCAGGTCTTGAAGCTATACTGAGCAAAATCATAGAATAAAACAATAAAGAGCCAAGTTAGGATGGGTGTAGTAAATACTAATGGAATCGTATGGTCTAGAAAGGTAAACAAACAGGACAGATCATATTTTATCAAATCTACAATAAAAAAATTACAATAAATAAGTCATTATGTTAAATATACATGAGCGCTATATGGCAAGGACTACAAATGTGTGCCGGCGGCCAATTTGCGGCCTATCAATAACAAAAACAATAACTCCAGAACGCGTTTCGCCGCTTAAAATCGCGGCTTCATCAGCTGGTACCAGCTGATGAAACCGTGATTTTAAGCGGTGAAACGCGTTCTGGAGTTATGTTTTTAAATAGATTTTATTTTTTTGAATTCTTGCTCCTGTTGTAGCTGTGCCATCTTTCTGGATACTAAGTGGTTTTCCTCTGGGTTTCCTGACACCAAAAAAACCCATGGGCGCTTATTCTGGAGAAGAAATGGGAGTATGAAATCTAAAACGGATCATGTTATAGTTCTCACAGATCTGCGCAAGGAGTGTTTTTCTCTTTTCTGTCTTCCACTACATGATCCTGGTTAAAACAGCTCAAATAAGGTGGGGGTCGCCTGAGAAGTTGGAAGACAAATTACCCACATGCCTGGACCCACTTAGAGCCAGTGATAAGGCTCCAGATTTTTGAGTGGAAGATTACTTGTATTAATACACCAATTGTTACCTATGGTATTATACTATCATTGTTTATTCTCTCCTATGTACATGTGAGATCCCAGGACCCCAAAAAGCATGGTTTGCGCCGATTCAGGTTATATATTTTATATTCAAGTGTATTGGTGCAGGGTAAACCACTATATCCTGTTATTGGCTATCTGGGGTGTCGTGGTGGTGGATACATATTGTGTGGCACTGCACCATCCTTTGTCTACACTGACCCCCTACCGATGGCCGTGAGGATGGTGCAGAGGTACTCTTGGACGACACGTGCGGCTGTACCCTGAGTATCTGACGAAGGAGGGCATGGAGAAGCTCGGGTCCGGATGGGACTTGGGGGTTGGCTTTGTGGCTGCGGGCTCACCGAGGTTGGATGCCCCGACCTCACATGCTGTGCGCTGCCTGTCCTACGTTTGTTGCCACTTCGGGACACAGGATGAAGGGACCCATGGCACACATTTTTGCATTTTGCTCTTCTTGACTTTTTGCCTCTCAGCCGCATTATGGAGTTGTCCCCCCCCAGCTGTGCTCTAATTTGAGGACGGTTCCTTGCAGTTTTTATGGCTTGCACGAGACCATTTTTGATTCCACCCCCTTTATCTTTTCGATGTGCCAAAGTCTGAGATTCCTATATCCCCCCCCCCCGTTAGCTTTAATGTTCTTTTTTGTTCTTCACCGCGACATTATCGGAGGACACCTTTTTCTTTAGATTTTCTGCAGAGTTCCTTATTCTCTGACGACGTTTCTTTTTATTTTATTATATAGCTATGTGACTGTTCCAGTAGCTGAGTTGTTGTGGCCCTGCGCAGCCGTTTCTTTTCTGTTTGTATTGATGACATTTTCCAAAATAAAAAGTAATAATAAAAATATGTCAGAATCGTAACGCCAGGGAGGTTAAAGGCAATTTGAAGTCCTGTTTTATAGTAGGACTCAGACAAATATTTTTTTTTCCAGCAGACCAATCAAATTCAAAATATATCACTACTATGTGTATTTGTATATGTTATATTGTGAAGTCAGAATGTAAAAAAAGGGTACATTTCCATTTGGATTTCAATCACCTGTTACAGTTACAAGTATCTATGACGCGCCAACAAGTTCCGTAATGCTGTACAATGGGGGAGACATAAATATACATATAGAAAAGTGACAAGTGTGAGGTGTACAATACCAACGATATCACAGTAGCTCAAAGCACCCCCCCCCACAAATAGTGCTACTAATAGATGCAATAGAAAAGGAGAGACTACAGTGATCACACTAACCAAATGGCACTCACATATACCAATGGAGTCCTGATCAGACTGTGGGAGCTCCTGGTGTGTCGGCTACAGATGTAAGCAAAAAGATGAAACCACTCACAAAGCAAGTGGCACACGATGCATGACACTTGTGTGCAAAAACCAGCATAAATTAGAACATCCGATATTCACCACACTGCTCGATATGACAATCCAGATGCCCTCCGTCCTTGGACAGGAACCCAATTTTGTCCTACTGTCGGGTGGTGAGGTTTCTGGATCAGCAAGTCCAGGAAATCCAGCAGGGTAGATCAATCAGGGTATGCCAGTGCCGGAGCCCGCCAGCTCAACGAGATTCATCTAGTGACTTCCTCAAGAGCTGACTTTAATGACTCATTGCTCTCCTTAAACACTTTATCCTTGTCAGGTGGTAACTAGACACACCAGGATCATCCATGGTGCGCCAGAAGCGACGAATCGCCACTGGTAGTCTTCGACAGAGCGCAACGGAAGTGAAGTCACACATTCACATTCTCCATCTAACTTAAGGGCAATAACATTGGGAAGTCTGGGCAAACACTGCGATCTTGTGCAAAGAACACAGCAGTGTCCACATAAATGGTCTCGCAAAAATTAGGAACAGCGTGCCAGTCCATAATAAAGTCCCATAAACCTAGAGCACCCAAAAAGCTCCAGCAAAGAGCAATTGTAAGCACCTAAAAAGATTGAAAGGTTAAAAACAGTCCAGAAACTTGTATAAACTGGTATACTAAAATGGTATGGCGAACTGAGGAGGGTATGAGCAGATCGTACATGATTTTAGGAAATAAGCAACTAGATGAAGAGATAAAAAGAAGGTGGTGGTGGTGTGTGTATATAACACACACACACACACACACAAGAGAAAATTATAAAAAGGAGTTAAGAGCTACATCAACATTCAAGCCCGGTGGCTTCAACGTTTCCAAATAGAAAATCCATTTAGTTTCTGCTTGGGAGAATATAATATATATGTTTGACACAGAAGAGTAGGAGAGAGTACCAAACTGTTGTGATTATATATTCTACGGGGCACTCGTTAAAAAATAAATAAAAAAATAATAGAAATGGGTACCTGTTACTACATTTGTCTGAGAAAATAGGGAAGTTTAACCAAAACTGAAGGGAAAAAAAGCAATTTTTTTTTCATTGTATTTTGGAGGAATGTGTTCTATGAATAATATGACTGCGTATAAAACAATGAACTTGCTTGCAGCGTTGGAAATGAGAAGGTGAGTAACGGCATTGGTATTGCTCATTTTATACATGGCAAATGGTCAATGCTATTGCTTTAGAACAAAATCTAAAAACTAATCTTTTATATTTTTTACAAGGCATTTTACATGATCAGGTTTGATATAATAAGAAAGGCCTCTGACCTGTCCAATGACTTTGTGGGGTGTAAAGAAAGGAAATACAGGGGTCCAAAATACCCCCGTTCTCCTTGTAGCAGTGAAGCAGCTTGTGTTCTAGATGGACCATAGTGTAACAACGCTTTTGGCCATCACCTCCACATTTGACTCTGGCATGGAAAATGAAAAGGTGAGTTACTGCAGTGGCATTGTTTGCTTCTTAATTCTGCCTTCTAAGCAGCTGCCTTCGAATAGAGTGGGGGGCGAAACAGTAAATTTTGCATTTCTAGTTATACTTTTTACTATTTTGTTTTTTACACAATACATACTCCTATTTGATATCGTTGGAAAGGCCAGACTCTGACCTTTCCAATGACACCTCACTTGACCTTGTGCAGTGTAAAAATCTGACTTGAAGTTCCAAAGCCCCCCTTCGACCCTCACAGAAGAGCAGTGGTTTAGGATTTTGATTAACCAAAGCGTAATTAACACATTGTGCCATCACCTTCAAACTTGCTGGCATTGTGGGAAATTAGAAGGCGAGTTAGTGCAGCATAATTTTTCATGTTATAATTAAGAAGTGAACAATAGTGCTGCATTAGAAAAAGAAAAAAAAGTTTATTTTATTAAAAGTGACATTTACATATACCATACATGGTATCATTGGAACGGTCATGCTCTGGCCTTTTTGAGGATACCGGTCAGGAGATACAGGGGTCCAAATGACCCCAGTATATCCATCATTTGCAATTCCTTGACCAGCTGGGGGTCCCTTTCTGATGTCATTGGGCAGGCGGGGGTCCCGGAGTCCCTCACCTGGACAACACAGTGGTCGGCACCGATGCGCTCAGCGTGTCTTCCGCAACCAAGCAGGAAAGCTGAGGGCGCGCTCAACGCATCGTACACAGCCAAGTGGTTAACGTAGAAGACTTATATCTTCATATGTTCAGATGTTCATATTTCAGACACGTAGCGAAAACATATGCATGAACATTACAGAGATCTTCTAGTAATGTTCAGTTGTGCACTAGACATATTTTATCTACTCATAACTGCATCATGATGAACTTTAAAAGGCCGCTACCACCAACACAAAAAAATGTCCTTATTGTGTTTATTTCATGTTGCTGATCGCTTATATGTGCTTTGTTTTTCTCGTGTCTAAGAAAATACGTACTTTAAATGTGTCACATCCATTTCGTGATTTTTCTGTTCTGAACTGCCCCCCTTCCCCGTATCTTTACCTCACTTGATCCTCACTGGGCGGCTTTGGTCATAGAATGGAGTCTATTGGTCGATCACAGACTCAAATCGTTGTACTGTGTGGGATGTATTCAAAGGACATCGCGGGCAGTAGATTAGAAGTCTTTTAAGATCCCTGTCCTCTCTCATTCAGCTGCCATCTTTTATCTCTGCCTTTAGAACAATTCCCTCAACCGTTAAATAATGTGAATTAGATAAACAAGAGCAAACCGTTGGGTAAATTTTGCATCATGGGAAAAATTCACAAAATGGGAAGAAGAAAAAAAAGATCAAAACCTTAATTTTTCCTTTTTACTTGCAATTACTTAAAAGGAAAAAAAAAAACAGCAGAATGTGTTTTTGTTTGTATTGCGCCCGTAATCTAGATACAGTTTATGTAAGTGGTAGTGTCCCTTTAAATATATGTTGAGTATAAAATGGGGAGAGAAAGGTTTTGGATTTTGGAATGTTTTGCCTTTTGGTATATTTGCATATATTAACCCCTTCACAACCAAAATAGAATCATCTTGATTTTGCTTTGGAATGCATTGTACAGCACACATTAGCATATCAAAATCAAATTTTCACACCTTTTTAAAGCAATATTAGTGTGTCCCCTGTGAAGAAACAAAACAAAATCCCTGAGAAACTTCACTATAAGAACAAGTTCAAATAGATTACTGCTGCATTACAGCTGCCAGGGATTTGGCAGAATACAGGGAGTGCTCTGAAGTCACTCACTGCTGAACAGGGATAAGATTCAGGGGGTTATAAGGACTGAAAAATCACGTACAGATAAAAAGGTGTTACTGTCATTTCCATACACAGGCATTATGCCACATACATATATTATTTTTATATTCTATTGTTATTTTTTGGAAGCTGCATTGCTAATAATCTCTTTATGGTCACTACACATCAATAAACAGGCGATCTGAACATTCTTATTGTTCATCTTTATAGCAGTTACTGTATCTAACACAACGATCTATTCTGCCTGGGGCTATTCAGTGTCAAATCAACCAATGAAAAATTTGTTTTGGAACTTGAGGTCATGGATTTGGTTAATTTTTAGTACAATTGTACCTTACCATGAGACGTTTAAAAATATTTTTTTTACCCAAAATTTTTTGTCCACCCGTTTTTTAAATATTAAACTTTTAAAATTGCTTAAAAACGCCAAAATTCACTAGCCATCTTAAATTCAAAATGCCATTTACAAGATACCTATGATAGCTACAGACATTGCACATGTGTCAATTGAAAGCTTATGAATAGGGCTTTTATTTGATATAAATGACACAATTGCAAATTTCATACTTTCTAAAAAAAAATATTGATTTTCGGAAAAACTGAATTTTTTAAAAATTGTCATAAAAGTCACACTTAAAGGTATATGTTGAGTAGCCAGTCAGTCCAAATTTCAAGGTGGTATCTCAATGGCACAAAAAATAATTTATTTTTGGTAGTTACAAAGAATTAAACCCCTCAAATCCATTTTTCTACAATTTACATTGATAAAATTATGTGGAAAACTGAATTAAAAAAAATAATAGGACAGGCTATCTTGATACAGGAACTGTGCAAAAGATGCAAGGCAAGCCCTGACATGTTTGTGCCTGTTTCTTCATGTGCTTAAGTACAAATGTACCAAAAATAAACCAAATCGGATGATAGTAAGGTTTAATTCATTTGTTGATTTGACATGGAATGACCCCTGTCTGCTAATAATGCAGACCCCCGTCTAAAATTGCATAAGATAAAGGACACCATCTAGAGCTCAGAATCTTACTTTTCGACAATATTTCTGTAAAGGATAAACTAATACATGGAAAAATTAAAAATGACCAAATCAACATTTAAATTTTTTAACCATCTCAGAATAACAATTTCTGTGTGAAACTTCTATTTTACCCCATATTTAATTGTTAACTTCACATAAAAGGTTTCAAATAAATGTGGTAAAAAAATTTCCCCCAACAGAACTCGCTTGGAAGTGAAGGGGTTAATGAGATATCCCCTGTATGGGACCGGAGTCTAAACACGAAATCCATTTATATTTCTTTTACACTTTAAACAAAGGAGAGGGAAGATCATTTTAATAGAATATTTTTAAACTCTTATCTTTTGTCACAAGGTCAGGTGAGGGATTTTCTGCTTGTGTCATGTCGCCACTTTAAAAAAAAAATCCTGTAATTTGAAGCATTTCAGGATTCCAGATGAGGGACTGCTCAACCTGTACTTTAAAAGGCTAGCTTTCTTGGTGAGCCAAATTCATAGGTTTCTAAACATCTTGCAATCTTGGCCAAATAGTTGTCACTTTTGCATGCATCTTGCTTGTAAGGCCTTCCTTATTTTCTTTTTTACATTTTAAATGTCAATGCACAGATAACATCTGACAGATCTAATATCCCTGTAGTTTTAGGCCGGGTGCACACGGGACGTTTTCTTTAACGCACATTACGTGCGTTAAAGAAAACCAGTGTCGCCCCTTCCTCCTCCATAGGAGGATCGCGGAGCCCTGTCGACGCGAATCCTAGCGCATTATCACTGTCGATGCGGTAGGATGTGCGTCGACGGGGCTGCGCGATCCTCTTATGGAGGATCGCACGAGGGGGGGTGGGCGGGCGTTGAGTGCGACGCCAGTTTTCTTTAACGCACGTAACGTGTGTTAGGCTGGGTTCACACCTGGGCGTAGCGCTGCGTCGCGCAATGTGCGCGGTTTTTTTTACGCGCGTTCGCGCATACAAAAAACCACACGTTGCAGCGTGTTCGCGGCTATGATATGGCCGCGAACGCGCTTTGCAGCGTGTTCGCGGCTATGATATGGCCGCGAACGCGCGTTGCAGCGTGTTCGCGGCTATGATATGGCCGCGAACGCGCTGCTGTATGCCCGAAAAGAAGCTCCCGGACTTCTTTTTGCGTCGGCCGTTTTAACGCACGTTCCTGCGCGCTGTAAAACGCTTAGGTCTGAATGGGTCCCATAGCAAAGCATGGGATTTCCCCGTTCCTGCGTTTTAAAGCGTGCACGAACGCGCGTTAAAACGGCTAGGTGTGAACGGGGCCTTAAAGAAAACGTCCCGTGTGCACTCGGCCTTAGGGTTAGGAAAAAACTCTGCATGTAAATTTACATTTCGAGCAACTTAGCGTGGGCAAAAAAGGTGCTGTGTCTTTTTTTTTTTTTTTCACTTCAGCAATTTTTTTTCTTCCTCAAGATGCCGATAGTGCACTGCAAGTTGGTGTTTTTGTTTGCCAATATGGAATTTGAATTCAAGATTCTGACTTTCATGTTCTCCGTTTTTAAAACCTCTGAAGGGATCAGAACAATGAAGACGAACATCCCGAGGTGACAGTCGATAAAGGTTTTACTACATGGGGACCAGTGAAAGGGATAGAAACTATATGGCACCCCCCTCATTATAAAGAAAAGAAAATAAACAAAATGCTATGTATTTCTTCAGTGCTGCCAAAGAACAGTAACACAGGCTTTGCTAGAACTTTCCTTCAGATTTAATAAAAATTCGGATTTTTTTTCCCACTGGATCTCGGGACATCATTAATAAGTATCAAAATCACATTATGGTTTTTAGCCAATGGTACGGTACTGAAACGTTGATTTAATAAACCTTCACTTAAGGGGTTACAATTCTCTGTAATGCGGAACCATCATCTTTTGTTTTATTTAAATGTATATGCTTTCCTCCCTCCACGAAGGAGCCATGCTCGTTCAGAAGTTCCAATAATCAGTTTTGTAATACTCAGATATATAAATATACAACACAAGAATGTTAATTGTTCACACCATTTCTTTAATTTCACTGGCATTGACTATGCGATTACATTTTATCAGGTGGAGCTTTATTTCCTGACATGCCTAGTACACCACCAACCCAAAATACGGGCTGTAACAAATGTCCTTTAAAAAAAATGAATAAATAAAATTGAAGCAATAATATACACTATATATAAGGCGTTGTATTGACCGGATATTTATCCTACTGCTCCCTATGTACCATTACGGCTCATATGTATTTGTATTTAGAAACTAAACTACTGCCCGTATACAAGAATGTCACGTGTACAATAACTATCACAGCAAGTCACTTGCAAGGCTTGTGTTTTTGAACTACATGTTTTTAAATACTAAGCAAGTGGTTGTAATATTTAATAGCCAACATTTAGCTAAAAGAAAGGTTATTCTGAAAGTAACATTCACCACCCTTAAGGCTGGGTTCACACCTAAGCGTTTTACAGCGCGCTCCTGCGCGCTGTATAACGCTTAAACATGAAATCCCATGATTGCCTATGTGGGCATGTCACACCTAAGCGTTTTAAAGCGCGCAGGAACGCGCTTTAAAACGGCCGACGCAAAAAGAAGTCCGGGAGCTTCTTTTCGGCATATAGCCGTGCGTTCGCGGCCATATCATAGCCGCGAACGCGCTGCAACGCACGTTCTCACGTATTTTTGTATGCGCGAACGTGCGTAAAACAAACGCGCGCATTGCGCGACGCTGCGTTACGCCGTGGTGTGAACCCAGCCTAACGGAGTCTGCACTCTGCTTTCTGATACAAAGACTAGTTATCATTTCTTCTGATATAGTTATATACAGGGTTATTCAGAGAGCGGTGAAAAGCAGGAGAATGACTGGAGAATGAAAAATTCTAGGTCAAAATAGCCAAACCAGAAAAATTCTCCCTTTCATCTCACTTTCCAAATCGGCTATTTTGACCTAGAATTTTTCATTCTCCAGTCATTCTCCTGCTTTTCACCGCTCTCTGAATAACCCTGATAATGTCTGTAATAAAAGTCTGCTTTGAGGACTGATATGTTGATGGTGCTGTATATGACCTATAACCGCTATATGCAATAAATACAAATAAGGTCAGGTAAGCTTTGTGTTCTTGTGGTTGCATAAAATATATAGTGTGTGTGTGTGTGTGTGTGTGTGTGTGTGTGTGTGTGTGTGTGTGTGTGTGTGTACACACACACTGTTCTGTTATAGCATCATTTAAGGGAAAACTAGAGTGATATGTAAGGTTTGCATATAATCCGCGCATGTTCATGTAAGTGTGACTATTTTACTTTCATACCCATGCACTGGATTCTTTAAAGACGTCAGATTCCAGTTAAAGGCTCACGCTTTTCAATGCTGAGCCTGATCCTGTCTGGACAATGTGCTATTCTTCACTCTGGTCTTTTTATTTTGCCTTTAAATTAACAACTTTGTGGACCACAGGAAGAGTTAAATTCACGGCATGCTTCGCCTGACACACAGTTGGCAGAGTCCTTTAAATAGAGTCTGTCACTCTTTTCTAGACATCAATGGGATTTCCTCTTCAAGCTGCTGATTTGTTCAGGTACAAAACTGAATGTGTTTCAGTTAACCTTTATTTCACCCTCAGGTTCACAGTACAAAATAAATAAAAAACTACAGTTTTTGAGTGTGGGTGTTTCTCAGTGGTCAAAAATACCTCAATCTCCCAAACTAATGTTAATATAAAGTTAAACTGACTACACTAGTGCAGCTTATTTTCTCCTAAGAATTTTCCCCTTTTCGAATCCTTGATTTAAAGGAGGACAGGTCTTGTAAGTACTGCAGTAAATCTTCACGTGACGTGGTATAGAGAAGACCTGGTTTATTTGTTAAAGGCCATCCAAACACTTCAACATGGCTTGTTATCAAAGATAAACAATGCTATAAGGCCCGTGTCAGACGAGTGCAGTGTTCACATCCGTGTTGCTGCACATTTTAACGTCCATCGTAGCATATAATTATGATCAATAGAGACCCACACACTAAGTGCGTCCGCACGCACAACGCAAGTGTCACCGGACACAATTAAGGCAAGGATGCCAAACCGCTAGGACAGACACACAGAGTGCGCCACGTCCGCGTAGCTTTGTGTGTGAGTGATGGAACGTAGACAGACTGCATTTTTGACATCCAGCATTTTTGACGGACAAAATGGTTTTTCATATCATGTATCAATTTTTTTCATTTTACATATTAAATTTTATTTCCATCTGCATCAGTCAAAAAGACATCAGTCAAAAAAAAAACGGACCGTGTGGTGTCTACAGTATCATCAGTCAGAAAGTACGTCAGTTGTGCACGGACGCACAGTGCGCTCAGAATGCGTTCGTCTGACATTAGCCTAAGCACTCAAAAACCATCAAACGTGATGAACAAACCACTAAATCCACACTTCTGCTTCTCCTAAGCCAACATTATAACGGAGTGATACATATACCCTCGACCATCACCTTGACGTGCTACCTGAAGATCCAACGTCCATCTGGAATGATGCGAAAATCTAAAGTCAAGTGTAAACTTAACCAGAGCTGTTCTAAACTTAGCAACCCCATAGATATTAACAGCCCTGGTCAGTTTACGTCAGAGTCGGAATCTAACCAAGGATTAGTACTTATTATTCTTACTCAACACATATTTGAAAACGAGAGAAATCTCAATGTATCCTTCCTGGTAAAAAAAGCTTTGCAAATAAATACATTTTTTTACATGAAAAGACTGTTAGATCAGGACAAGCTGGCATATCTAGAATTGTATCATCTCATTTGTTTGGAGTTAACACTTTACCACTTAAAAAATTGCAAATGCCTTTAACATCTTAAATTTGACTCTATAAAGAGCTATAGAATTTAGGAATTTCCAGGGAAATGGTTGTAAATAAAGTGACTTCTTTGTTACGCACTCCATTTACAAAAACAAAAGGAAAATCAATATTCAGCAATATTCATGGCTTGAGGGTCGGGAGAATGAGTCGAATATACGACTGACGTGGTGCATTGTGGTCAAGATCCAGCCAAGGATCAGGCGAGGGCCATTTGTGTTGACCAACCGCGGCAAAACTCTTTTCTTTTGCGCATTTACAATAAATCCTTTGAAATAGCAAAAGAAGCCCGGAAACAAATTATGTTTGATAAAAGGAAGTTAATGCAAGACACATGAGCATCAACTTGCTACAGGGACCCAAGGCAATCCATGCTTTAACTCAATGCATTCAATGGCGCAGTCTGGTGATCACACGGTTCTGGTGATACTTGTCTGTTGCCCGTGGCAACCCTCCTCAAGTGTAACGATGCTGGGCTACAATGGCTTTGACTAGGTCGCATTCTCTTCCTTCAGATGAATGCCACTGGGCCATCTGTGTCGGCTAGCATAAAAGGACAGTCTGCCTGTGGGCCCGTCAGTCTGAACACCACCCCTCTGACCCGATTAAATACAACTTTCAGTCTCTTTTTGTCCTCCCTGTTGACTTCTCCTATTAGGGGGAAGGAGGGGAACAAAGAAAGCGGAAGAGTGGACTATCTGCCCCCAAGAAAGGTGATGTCTGATACTGCTCAAAACAAGGATTAGCAAAGCAATACATAACAAAAGGCAGTTGGGAGGAGGTGGCAACTGAGTGAGAAATTGTTTAAGGCACAGCTTTGACTAATTTGATGGATACACAACTCATTAAATAGCTATACAAGAAACATGATTTAACAGGAACAACAGACGGAAATAAACGAAGAAGACACCTTTCTCAGTGTCCGGCCGCGAGTCTGTGGCATTATGCACAGTGTCACACGGTGCTTTCACAAAGCTCAAACGTAAATTAAAAGAGCAAGTAACCATATTAAAGGTAATCTTGGAAAAACAGACTACAAAGAGAGAGCATACACTGCAAATAAGGGAAGCACGCCATAAAATCTGAACTACATTTAGGCATCTTTGGCGTATTGGGTTAAATAATCTTTGAAGCAAAAAATGTAAGCGAGACCCTAATTGACTTAAATTTGAATTAACAATTACTAGGGTTAATTTTGCAATAACAAACAATTATTTATATACATACATATTTATATACTGTATATATCTCACACACATATCTCCAACAGTTTCCAGAACGATTTATAATGACGAGTGCCAAATAAAGCTAGCAACTTTGGGAAATGGAAGCAACAGAAGAGCTTTATCTATAGTCTACACCTAAGGCTAAGGTCAGACGAGCGCAGTTTTAACGTGCGTTTAGCCGCACGAAATCACGGCCGTGCTAGCAGCAAATGACGTCCAATGCCGGGGAACATACGACGAACGGCCGCACGAAAGTTCGTCCGTGCAACGCAAGTGGCAAACGAACGCATTTTTTCGAGAACGTCAAACCGCTACTACTGACGTACAGAGTGCGCTGCGGCCGCATAGCGGCGTGTTTGCGTGATTGGGAGACGTCAGACGCTGCACACGTCCGGCCAACATAATGTCCAGACGCAAAAGGGTTTATTGATGATCCGTACAAAATCACAGACGAAAATGCACATCGTCTGACCGCTATCGCGTATTCCATAACAAAATACGTCCATGCGTTCGAACGCACTTTTTCACGGACAACGCGAAAAATGCGTTCGTCTGACCCTAGCCTAAGGCGCAATCTATCCCATAGATTATACTCACTGAAAACACAGCTTTAGGCTCTGGTGACAAAAAGACAATCTTCCATTCCCGTCTTCTAATAACACATGCAAAAATGGATTACAAAACACCTTTTTCAATTACAACATACATTTATGAAGTGGCAACATATTCCGCAGCGTTGTACATCGGTCAGGATGAATCAAACCTAAATTGAACAAATAAAATTGAAACATACATAATGCTAGCTCACTGGAGCAAGGTTCTAAAAGAGGAGTCGGATTAAAGAGGTGGGGGTAATATTTTTCAGAATATTATAAATTGATTAGCAGAGTAAGAAAGAGGGGTAAACTGAAAATAGATAAAAAATAAATAAATTAACAGTTGACAATTACTACCAGGTGTGAAAAAAGGGGACGACTCTAGAAAAAAAAATGACATATTTACCCTGAAGTATATTCCAAGGTGAATGTCCATTCGAACCCCCACAACCTCCTTCCCAGACTTAACTACCAGATTAGGAAATGTGGAAGTCTATAGCAGAGACAAAAAGCAACAAAAACCTGGAACAGAGGATACGGAAAGGAGCCAAGGATTTATAGGCACAAGAATAAGTAAACACTGTCCTTTACACACATACACACACAAAGGATCAAGCACCAAATTATAATAAGCAATTAAAATAATTAAAAAACAAAAAGAAAATTGGGTAAAGGCAAAAAACTGATAAGAAATATGTCACCAGCCTCCAAGCATGACAAACTTTAATTTAATCAGACATACTTTAGATCATTTTAAAAGAGTTTTTAAACATCCTTTTTATATTGCCACATGCACACACCATGTTATAACAGTACATTGAAGATAATATGCACAACGTCTATTACATATTTCTTGGTCGGTCGGTCGTGTCCCTTAAGAGAGCAGTGACATGGTGCTAGTAGATACAATAGTAAAATGAATTGAAGTAAAAGGAACATACAAGAAGCAGGTAACAAATCCTACATCAGTGTGGTTTTAAATAGAAACATAGAAACATAGAAAATGTCGGCAGAAAAGAACCTTTCGGCCCATCTAGTCTGCCCAATTACATGGATACTTTACCTGGATTTATCTTTTGTTTAGGATAGCCTTATGCCTATCCCATGCCTGCTTAAATTCAATTACTGTTTTGGCCTCTACCACTTCTACTGGAAGACTGTTCCATGTATCCACCACCCTCTCAGTAAAATAATGCTTCCTGATGTTACTTTTAAACCTTTGCCCCTCTAATCTAAGACTATGTCCTCTTGTTTTGCTACTTTGTTTCCTTTTAAATATACTCCCTTCCTCTACCTTGTGGATTCCCTTTACGTATTTAAATGTTTCTATCATATCTCCTCTGTCTCGTCTTTTTTCCAAGCTGTACATGTTAAGATCATTAAGCCTTTCCTGGTAACTTTTCTCCTTCAAGCCGTACACCATTTTAGTAGCCCTTCTCTGAACTCTCTCTAAGGTGTCTATATCCTTCTGGAGATACGGTCTCCAGTACTGCACACAGTACTCCAAGTGAGGTCTCACCAGTGCTCTGTACAGTGGCATGAGCACTTCCCTTTTCCTACTGCTAATACCTCTCCCTACACAACCAAGCATTCTGCTAGCATTTCCTGCTAATCTATTACATTGACTACTTACCCTAAGGCTAGGGTCAGACGAACGCATTTTTCATGTTGTCCGTGAAAAAGTGCGTTCAAACGAATGGATGTATTTCTTCACGGAATACGCGATAGCGGTCATACGATGCGCATTTTCGTCCGTGATTTTGTACGGATCATCAATAAAACACTTTTTGTGTCTGGACGTTATGTTAGCCGAACGTGTGCAGCGTCTGACGTCTCCCAATCACGCACACACGCCACTATGCGGCCGCAGCGCACTCTGTACGTCAGTAGTAGCGGTTTGACGTTCTCGAAAAAATGCGTTCGTTGGCCACTTGCGTTGCACGGACAAACTTTCGGGCGGCCGTTCGTCGTATGTTCCCCGGCATTGGACGTCATTTGCTGCTAGCACGGCCGTGATTTCGTGCGGCTAAACGCACGTGAAAAATGCGTTCGTCTGACCCTAGCCTTAGATCCTCTGAAATAATAACCCCTGATGCTGAGGTTAGGACTGTATCAAATATTCTATATTCAGCCCTTGGGTTTTTACGTCCCAGGTGCATTATCTTGCACTTATCCACATTAAAACTCAATTGCCACAGCTCCGACCATTTTTTTAGTTTACCTAAATCATTTGAGCCATTAGAAGCAAAAAGTGCTTACACGGGATAATATACAGACAACGTACTTCAGGGACTCGACCGGCTTATAAGGGGTGAGATGTAGGCAGGGGTGCGGTTAAGGAGAGCTTTGCATGTGAGGACCAGTATTTTGAAATGGATTCTTAAGGAAACAGGGAGCCAGTGCAGAGATTGACAAAAGGGGTGGGTGCGAGAGGTGAGGTGGATGAGCCTAACACAGGCATCCATAACAGACTGCCGAGGGAGAATCTGGGATCTCTTAAGGCCAGAGAGAAGGAAATTACAGTAGTCAAGGTGGGAGATGATAACACCAAAGGAGAAGTATTTTGGTGAGTGTATAAATAAAACCCACCATTTTGTCTCTTGGCTGAAAAGCAGCAAGAGAGTGTGCAGCTGCTCAGAGGAGTGGCTTCTGGTTTCATTAGGTAGCACTCACCTTACTAGAGGTGCCTTGAAGGGGCAAGGTGAGCTTACACTTCAATGGCCATTCAAGTAAACCAAAACCTCCGATTGTGTTTTGTTTCACATGGAGTTGTATATAAAGGAGTGCAAATGGCACTTTTTTTCTTGTTATGGGAGATCATAAGAGCTTGGATGAGCCTTTTTAATAAAGTCCTGATTAAGACAGGGACGGACATGTGCAAATGCTAATATAACTTCTAGTGGTTTGTGAACATCATAGGTTATATACATCAATTCAGCATATTCTAAAAATCATCTCACTTATACCAATTATTTTGCACCATTAGCAAGTTATTTTACAAACTAGCACCTCTCGATTTCATTCCCGAGAGAACCCAAGTTATAATTTAAGACCGTGTCAGATGGATTAAAAACGGAGATAAAATGATTGTTAGAGGGAATAGAAAAAATATAACTAATGGTTCCCCAAAAGTTATATGAACTCAGCTATATTACCATCAAAATGTGAAAAAGAAAAACACAGGTAATCTCAAAAGGCAAAGACTCACGGGGGAGGGGGGGGGAGTGTGTTAAAGTTGAGACAAAGAGTCTACATTGCAATACATTATTTCTCAAAGAAACTTCAATGAAACCCAGATAACAAAAATACATCCATGGGGTATCAACTACATTCAGATCCTGACACAGAAACATCATAGAGAAATGGAGGTCAGAACAGAAAATTGTACATCACTTTAATGATGGCAAAAAAAAACAAAAAAACAGCTTACTACTCTTACGTCCACGAACATCACCCAAAGCACTACTTCCAGGTACAATCTACAGAATTGCGCCTGGCAGACCCGTGATGCTCATGTAAAACAAGGTAGAAGATCTATTTCATTTGTATTTTCTTTCAAACAGCAGACATTTTCTTTGAAAATTTGCATTTTTATCCAGAGTTATGTTTGTAGAGGTTGAAATCCCCTCATAACAAGTGGTAAGGATTTACACAAAGCTCTCCTTGAAAATGATATGGAAGACACAGGAAGGAAAGAAGACTGCAATTTCTTCTTCCCTTTGTTTTTACTATTTATTCACCATGGCTGCATTGAGCAATTGCAATTTAGGTAAAAGAGTATGGGTATAAAGAAAGAACATGAACGTTTTGGGTTTTAGGCATCAAGCTTATAACATAGTAAACTTGATGAAGATGATCAAGAATTTTGAATGCATCACCTCTTGATTTCTTTTTAATTCATGCTTTGAGCCGGTGTTGAATTTTTTTTGTTCTTTTCGAAATTCAAGAACTTTATTTTTTAAATATCCAAAGTCATTTAGATAGAAAGAATCTGGAACACTCGCTCTGTGTGCAACAAACTCACAGCCATCCATGACCTCTTCCTTTCAAACTCCTTCAACCTCCTAGCTTTAACGGAAACCTGGCTAACCCCCTCTGACACGGCCTCCGTTACTGCTCTCTCACACGGTGGTCTACACTTGAGCCATACCCGCAGACCGGGTGAGAGAAATGGTGGTGGGTCGGAATCCTGCTCTCTCCCACCTGCACCTACCAGCATCTCCCTCCACCCCCATCCTTCTCCTTCTCCTCCTTCGAGACACACTGCATCCGCCTGTTCTCTCCTCTGGCCCTCAGGGTGGCAGTCATCTACCGCCCACCGGGCCCAACCTCCCAGTTCTTTGACTACTTTGCTACCTGGCTTTCTCACTTCCGGTCTTCTAATCTTCCATGCCTAATTCTCGGGGACTTCAACAATCCCATTGATGATCCTTCCGCCCCTGCTGCCTCCAAATTTCTTTCACTCACGTCCTCCCTTGGACTCACACAATCCTCCCTCTTCCCTACCCACCGCGATGGTCACGCTATTCAGTTCACCTGTCGCCCTTTCCCCATCTCTGACCACCACCTTCTCGCTTTCAACCTATCTGGACTTCCTAAACACCCTGCTCCCCCACCCCGCACACACACTCGCAGAAATCTACATGCTGTGGATCCCCATCAATTCTCCAATCTACTTCACCACCTCCCTCACACCTCATCCTTCACCTGCCCTGACGCTGCCACTAATCACTACAACACTACTCTTATCTCTGCTTTAGACACTGTTGCTCCTCTTCGACTCTGTAAGGCCCCACGCCGCCACCTTCAGCCCTGGCACACCCTCCAGACTCGCTACCTGCAAAGATGCTCCCGCACTGCAGAGCGTGCCTGGAGGAAATCCCGCTCTGAAGCTGATTTTGTTCACTTCAAGTTTATTCTCCGGTCATACACCTCTGCCCTCCACTTGGCCAAACAATCCTTCTTCTCATCTTTTATATCTACGCTGTCCTCCAACCCTAAACGGCTCTGGTCCACCTTCAACACCCTCCTCTACCCACCTGCACCTCCCCCCTCAGCTGCCTTCAGCGCTCAAGACCTGGCAGACTACTTCCTCAGTAAAACTTTAACTATCAGAAGCAACATCCCAACACAAGATAGTTATCTGCCACCTCCACTCCCAGAGGTCCCCTCTGCCGCTTCCTCCCAGCCACTGAGGAGGAAGTCAATTCCTTATTGTCCTCCTCACATCTCACCACATGCCCGCTCGACCCCATTCCCTCACATCTAATTCCTCCCCTCTCCTCCTCCCTCACCCCTGCTCTCACACACATCTTCAACCTATCTCTCTCCACTGGCTCTGTCACGGTTAGGGATGGTACCGGGGTGGCACCAGGGGTGAGGAGAGTATGAGCCCAGCGTGCAGTGGTCTGCACAAATAAACAGAGGATAAGGGTAGAGGAGGGTGAATGAAATATGATGACTGACCAGGTTGATTGCAGAGGATGATGGGGATGATGGTAGTAATTTGCAGGAACCAGAAATGGGGAATCAGGATCAAGTAGCAACGTAGCAAGGATGTTCACTCTTCGTGAGCATTAGCCGCAATGAACCAGCAGTGAGTGTGTGTGGGGCTGAGCCCTTTATTTTGTGAGTCACGTGTGTTTGGTGTTTAACTTTTACACTGCTGGATGCTGGTTGCTGGCTGCAGGGCAGAAACAGGATGGAAGTGAACCACCAGGGGGGGTTTCAGGATGGTGGCAGCCATGAGGCATGACAGTACCTCCCCCTTAAGGTCACGCTCCGAGTGACCAAGGATGGCAGCAGGACTGCCCATGACCAGGCACGGGTCACTCTGGTGGGTGCTGGGACCAGTACTCGTCACACCACTGGAGGGCAGAACGGTGGTCAGGAGTGGTGGTACAGGTTTGGGCACGTGCCTTTCTCTGACGCCGTCGTGCCTTGGTCTTGGTCTTCTTGGAGGCAGCAGACATGTCAGGAATGAGAGTACCCATGTACCCAGATGGCATTCTCTCTTCAGTCGCGATGGGTGAAAAGCAAGCACGAGATAAAATAAAGTTCATATCAGGGTCTTTAGGAATCTTGGGGTTACGCTCTTTTCTCTTAGGTGATGCCTCAGGAATGAGGGTGCCCACGTAATCGGATGGCACCAAGGTGGGTATAGCGTAGATGCCCCGCACCGTATAAGAAGCTGGATCCTCGGGTAAGGAATCTGGAGCAATAGGAATATCCCTGGAACGTCTGGCGTTGGCGACAGAGGGCAAGAGATAGGAGGTAGAGTCACCTTTGAACCTTGTGCCCACATAGGAAGAAGGCATCGGGGTAGGCATCTCTTCCATGTCTCCCGGTTCCACTTCTGATTCATCATCAAGGGAAGGATAGTTGAACAGCCAGGACTCACGGTCCTCACCCTCCTCTTCTACCACCTCCTCGCCATAACCCCACTCAAGGTCATCGCTGGATGAGGAGCAGACATTACGCCACCCCTTGATGGAAGCATTGAACCCCAAAGACCCCGTATATTGACCTGGAGGTCCTTTGGAGCGTCGGGCTGTCGGACGTGGTACATTCTTCTCGGAGGTGACAATGTTCTCTGGGTCATATTCAGACAGGGAAGAAGCACAGGAAGACAGCAGTGGATCGTGCTGGCTGGGAGTGATGGGAATAGGTACGCCTGGAACCTGTATATACATAACGTCCATCGGCTCCGGTTCTATGGATGCATCTTCAGAGTCCATAGGGATGTCGCTGACCTCTAAAGACGTCACATGCCTGGGTACAGTTCGTCTGGGGACAGGTGTAGGTGCATGAGTTGTTTGAGGTGCAGGTTTGGGTTCAGGAAATCTCTTGGGGGCCGGTCTGGGTAGGGGTACCAGCTTAGGGACGGCAGGTCTCTTAGAAGCAGGTGTAAACACAGTGGCTGTAGCAGGCCTGGAAGCCTGGGGCTGCTTCAGAGCTCTACGCACCTGAGCGTGTTTGGGAGTTGCAACTGGCTTGACAAACGCTGATCTGGGGGGGGGTTTTCTGGGCAATTCGATATCCGGTGTGATCCTGCCCCGCAATACAGGCACAAATTGCTATTTTGTCTCCTGACACGCTCTTCAGGAGACAGGGGATCATGGCGTTTATTTGGAGGAGCGCACACCATAGTTGAGGTGCCCAGAAAAGTTTGCAGCATTTTCACCAGGGAATCAGCCAGGTTTTTGAATAGCTCCTGGAAGGTGGTCTTCAGTAGCTCCACCATTAAGTGCAGCACTGCGGGCTCATTTGTATTTTGTTATAAATAAAGGGTAAACGAAATATATGAACGAATTCCCCTGTTGGAGTCACTGTAAAAATGTTCCTAGAATTCTATTTAATAGTGTTTTGTTCCCTGCCCTGTTCTGGCCAGTAACCACGGAGTACATGTTTGCTACATGTCACTAAAACAGCCCCTGCTAGTATTCCTGTATATCTCCTGTGCTAATTAATAACCCGTTCCCCTTTGTGACCAGCTTGTACCAGTGCCAAATGTACAAACAAAATAGGTTACTAGTGTTCCTGCAAAGTGTACCCCAGCTTGCCTAAAATTGTGCAAGGCAGGAGGCTCCCCAAGAGAACGCGAATACCACTGACAAGCTGCAAAACCCCTACGCCTGTTCACCCACCTGCCGTGGAGCCCCCTTTGCCCCCACCAGGGTGCTTTTGGACATTAGGTCCCCAGGGAGGGTTGCCTGGTGTAGGGTGAGTTTGAAGAGGAAGCGCCATGGGGAACCTCTCCATCCGACGGCTCCAAAACAGAGCCGTTACGGCTATGGAGCTCTAAGGCGAACACACTTCATCAGCTGTTGGGCAGTTTGTAACCACTGCCGCTCGGTCCCTTGTTCCTGGATCAGGACGCTCTTTTGGCAGGAGTAACCAAGGAACCAGAGCTATCCAGAGAACCCCAAAAGTGGTGCTGCTCCAGCAGAAATAACCTCTACAGACCCGCAACGCTAAGAGCCCATGTTAAATATACTAAAGGGTTATGGCTGGAGACCGTGCTAAAACTGGCGCCAGGATGTCTGGAGGGGCCAGGTAAAGAACAATGGCCAGCCGGGTTATCAAGATCTTGTAAATGTATATAAACACTATATGTTCCCATTCTGAATACACTCTGATTTTCCTTCAACCTACACTTTTGTCTCTACTAAGTGATTGGGCGATACAGGGCTATTCTCACAGAGCCTCTGTATTCTCTGATCCAGGCAGAAACAAGCAGCAGATTGCAAATAAATAAATATTAAGAGGGTGTCAAAGTATTTTACCAGGCAGGATACATTGAGATTTCTCTCGTTTTCAAGTATGTCCGGGGTTCAAGAACATTGAAATTTTACAGTCGTTACAGAAATACAAAATATTAAAAACAAAAACATAAATATACAAATTAATTAACACAGAAAATAAATATGTAAGTAATATAGTCACTATGTTACAGGTGCATTCCGTATTGAGGTATGTTAATAGGGAGCTCTTAAGGGGCTTCAGACTGGGGGAAGATTTGATGGCGTCTGGGAGTTTATTCCATAATTGCGGTGCTCTGCAGGAAAATGAGCATCGAGATACTTTCTTTTTGTATTGTGGTATTGCAAGTAAGGTGCTGGTCCTGGATCGGGGGTTATAGGATGAGGGAACTGCAAGGGAAGCAGCCTATTCAGGTAGGGTGGTAGCTTCCCAGAAAATCTCTTAAACACCAGGTTGGCAAGTTGAAGGGTGCGTCTAGATTACAGTGAGGGCCAGTTTAGCTCTTTTAACATGTCTCAGTGGTGGGTCATGTAGGTACATTGTAGCACAAAGCGGCAGAATGAGTTATACAATGTAGTAAGTTTCTGAAGGTGTGTTTGCAGGGCCGCTGCATACACTACATCTCCGTATTCAATAGCATTTGTTGTACAATCTGCTTTCTTACCGCGGGGCTCAGGCAGGATTTGTTTCTGTACAGGGCACCTAGTTTGGGGTAAAGTTTAGATGAGAGTTTTTCAATGTGGGGGCCAAAGGATAGATTTGGGTCTAACCACATACAGTCAGGTCCAGAAATACTGGGACATCACACCACAATGGAATGGAATGAAACAAACACAATGTGCTTTAACTGCAGACTGTCAGCTTTAATTTGAGGGTATGTACAGCCAACTCAGGTGAACGGTGTAGGACTTACAGCAGTTTGCAGAGGTGCCTCCCACTTGTTAAGGGACCAAAAGTAATGAGACAGAATAATAATCATAAATCAAACTTCCCCTTCTTAATACTTGGTTGCAAATCCTTTGCAGTTAATCACAGCCTGAAGTCTGGAACGCATAGACATCACTAGACACTGGGTTTCATCCCTGGTGATGCTCTGCCAGGCCTCTACTGCAACTGTCTTCAGTTCCTGCTTGTTCTTGGGGCATTTTCCCTTCAGTTTTGTCTTCAGCAAGTGAAATGCATGCTCAATGGGATTCAGGTCAGGTGATTGACTTGGCCATTGCATAACATTCCACTTCTGTCCCTTCAAAAACTCTTTGGGTCATTGTCCATCTGCACTGTGAAGCGTCGTCCAATGAGTTCTGCAGCATTTGGCTGAATGTGAGCAGATAATATTGCCCGAAATGCTTCAGAATTCATCCTGCTGCTTTTGTCAGCAGTCACATCGTCAATAAATACAAGAGAACCAGTTCCACTGGCAGCCATACATGCCCATGCCATGACACTACCACCACCATGCTTCACTGATGAGGTGGTATGCTTAGAATCATGAGCAGTTCCTTTCCTTCGCCATACTCTTCTCTTCCCATCACTCTGGTGCAAGTTGATCTTGGTCTCATCTGTCCATAGGATCTTGTTCAAGAACTGTGAAGGCTTTGTTGGGTGTTTGGCAAACTCTAATCTGGCCTTCCTGTTTTTGAGGCTCACCAATGGTTTACAGCTTGTGGTGAACCCTCTGTATTCACTCTGGTGAAGTTTTCTCTTGATTGTTGACTTTGACACACATACACCTACCTCCTGGAGAGTGTTCTTGATCTGGCCAACTGTTGTGAAGGGTGTTTTCTTCACCAGGGAAAGAATTCTTCAGTCATCCACCACAGTTGTTTTCCGTGGTCTCCCAGGTCTTTTGGTGTTGCTGAGCTCACCGGTGCGTTCCTTCTTTTTGAGAATGTTCCAAACAGTTGTTTTGGCCACGCCTAATGTTCTTGCTATCTCTGATGGGTTTGTTCTGTTTCTTCTGCCTAATGATGGCTTGCTTCACTGATAGTGACAGCTCTTTGGATCTCATCTTGAGAGTTGACAGCAACAGATTCCAAATGCAAATAGCACACTTGAAATGAACTCTGGGCCTTTTATCTGTACATTGTAATTGGGGTAATGAGGAAATATCACACACCTGGCCATGGAACAGCTGAGAAGCCAATTGTCCCATTACCTTTGGTCCCTTAACAAGTAGTAGGCACATCTGCAAACTGCTGCGGTCATGCCTGCTGGTGCTCCTGCAGTGCGGCCTTCCCAACAGAGAGGGCACCAGTCTCTGAATCAGGCCACTTTGAATGCCGCACCTGGTCAGGGATCTAGGCCTTTAAATATCAGTCACTGACTGTGCTCTGAGCCCTGACGTGGTTATTTCTAGCCCTCAGCGCGTGTGTGTATAGCTTCTGCATATTGGTTTTCTGGTTTGACTTCTGGCTTGTATATTGACTGTGTTTTCTGTGATTATTCCTTGGCTTATGTTTATCTCGTGTACCGACCTCTGGCTTGTTATTACTACGATATCTCTCCTGTCCCTGATCTGTACTTCTATGTATTTTAGATTAGTACCTGGCCATTCTAAGGACCAGCTTCTCAGTTTAGGGTTTTTTCTTGCCTTTCTGGGTTTTGTCTGCGTGCTGGGTGACTCTATAGCCTTACATTACGTCAGGGCCATGGACCCTGCAGACATTGCCCAGCAGTTTGCTGCTTGCTGTTCCCATATAAGGAAGACTGATGACAAGATGTATCATTTTGCAATGTTGCTGGAAACGTTCTTGGAGAATACAGATTGCATGCAGTCTTCCTCACCTGCTCCTAAAACCCATTCTGACACTTCTATGGTTAAATCCACTGTTCCAGTGCATATGTTGCCCTCTGTTACTTTCAGTGGCGAGGCTGCTGCATGCAGAGGATTTCTGAATCAAATTGATGTATGTTTTGAATTAAATCCTCATATGTGTATAACTGACAGAGCTAAAGTGTGTTTTCTTTTTAACCATCTCAGCGACAAGGCCTTAGACTGGGCTACTGCATTATGGGAGTCTAAAAATCCCATAATAAATAACTACGAGGAATTTGTTACCACCTTAAAAAGTGTGTTTAATCCTTCCAGAAAAACTAATTCTGCTATTAAACGGTTAATGAGGTTACGTCAGGGAGACAGAACTGTGTTGGAATATGCTGTTGATTTTCAGTCGCTTGCTGCCGAGGTTAATTGGGATAATGAAACTCTGGTGTCCTGTTTTCTGGAGGGTTTGTCTGACTCGTTAACCCTTGCTATTACAGCAAGAGATCTTCCTGGGAATCTGAATGATCTAATTCCTTTCTGTATGGTGATGGAAGACCAAATCAGGGACATGTGTAAAACAAAAGCGCAACCTAATAGGTTAATACCCTATGTGTCTCCAGAGTTTAACCCTGCTGCATCTGACAACCCTGTACCTCAACCAATGCAGTCTGGAGAGATTAAACCGTCAGAGGAGAGGGGACTGGTATCAGAGGTTATGACATTGTCTCCTTCTGTCTATAAAAAGCGATGTTACTTTACTATTATGATTGAGGTGGGTTCCTCCATTATTCAGGTAGATGCACTTCTTGATTCAGGGGCAGAGGACAATTTTATGGACACCACTTTTGCATTGGAGAAAGGGATTCCCCGTGTGGAAAAAACCCCACCTATAGCTATTCGTGCTATAGATGGCAGACCCCTTTCCAACCCATATATTTCTAAGGAGACCAGTCCTATTTCCATGTCTGTAGGAGTTCTCCAATAAGAGACTGTGGTATGCCAACTCCTATCATCTCCTTCATGTCCTGTTGTTTTGGGGTATCCTTGGTTACAAAAACACAATCCAGTCATAGACTGGAGAAGAAACACTGTTCTGTCATGGAGCAAGTCTTGTTTTGATTCATGCATGATTCCTGTCAAGTCTGTGCACACCATAAATGTACCCACTGCTGCTCCTTTATCTGTATTGGTTCCTATACAGTATGAGGAGGTCAGGGAAGTTTTCAACAAAGGAGGGGCTGAGACTTTACCTGAGCACAGACCCTATAATTGTGCTATTAATCTTCTTCCTGGAACTTTTCCTCCCAAGGGACGAGTGTATCCTCGGTCTCAACATGAGAACCTCATATTGGAGGAGTACATAAAGGATTCCCTTGCTAAGGGCTTCATATGGAAATCCACATCTCCTGCTGGTGCTGGGTTCTTTTTTGTCTCTAAGAAAGAAAGTGACTTAAGACCTTGCATAGACTATAGGGGATTAAATAAAATAACTGTGAAAAATGCCTATCCCATTCCATTGATTGCGGAACTCTTTGACAGGTTAAAAGGTTCCCAGATCTTTTCTAAGCTTGACTTAAGAAGCGCGTATAACTTAGTGCGCATTAAAGATGGTGATGAATGGAAAACCGCTTTCAATACCAGATCTGGTCACTACGAGTACCTTGTAATGCCCTTTGGGCTATGTAACGCTCCAGCTGTGTTCCAGGATTTTATAAATGATGTTTTGTGTGATTTCATACACGACTGTGTCATCGTGTATTTGGATGATATACTTATTTACTTACCTGATCTCGCTATTCACCACTTGCAGGTTAAAAAGATTCTTCGGACGTTGAACAATGGCCTTTAGTGTAAATTGGAGAAGTGTCTCATTGACCAACCTAAGTTAGCATTTCTAGGTTATGTCATTTCTGAGGAAGGATTTTCCATGGACCCGGCTAAACTTACTGTTGTTACTGACTGGCAATGTCGTATAGGGCTAAAGGCTATTCAGAGATTCATAGGGTTCGCCAACTATTACCGCAGATTCATACTCAATTTCTCCACAATACTGGCACCCATTACCAATATGACCAAGAAGGGAGCTAATACCCGTATTTGGTCCCCTGAGGCCGTTAAAGCCTTTAAGACTCTTAAAGAGGCTTTTTCTACAGCCCCTATACTTGTCCACCCTGATCCAAGGAAGCCTTTCATCCTAGAGGTTGATGCCTCGGAGACAGGAGTAGGAGCTGTTCTCTCCCAAAGAGAATCCCCTGACCAACCACTCAAGCCTTGTGGCGTCTTTTCCAAGAAATTATCTAGTGCTGAAAGGAACTATGATATCGGTAACCGAGAACTCCTGGCTATCATTTCTGCTTTGAAGGAGTGGAGACACCTACTTGAAGGAGCTCCTACTCCGACTATGATTCTGACTGACCATAAAAACCTGACCTTTATTGCCGATGCCAAAAGACTGTCATCCCGTCAAGCCCGGTGGTCTATGTTTTTGAGTCACTTCAATTACATAATCACCTATAGGCCCGGTAACAGAAATGCTAAGGCAGACACGCTTTCCAGGCAATTTGAGGTCACAGAACAGCAAGATAGACCAGTTGAGTCGATTGTTTCTCTGGAGAGAGTAGTGGCAGCTACTCAGCTCACCCTTACTTCTACACTCCTTACTCGTATCCAAGCTATGCAAAGTACAGCTCCCCCTGAGACTCCTTCTGACAAGTTGTTTGTTCCTGACGCAGAAAGAAAGGAACTACTCTCATGTTATCATGTCTCCAGGCCAGCCGGTCAACCTGGTATAAAAAGGACATTGTTAGCCCTTACACCAATGTACTTGTGACCAGACATTGCCAAGGATGTGAGGGAATATGTACAGGCATGTGTGGTATGTGCACAATCCAAAGCCTCTACTCAATGTCCTGCAGGGCTATTGCAACCACTAGCCATCCCTGACAAACCGTGGTCACATATTTATATGGATTTCATAGTAGATTTGCCACCTTCTGAAGGGCATTTTGACCATTGTTGATCGCTTTACTAAAATGGTTCATCTGGTTCCTCTAAAAGAAATTGCCAACATCTAAAGGTCTAGCCAACATATTTGCCAAAGAGGTATTCAGATTGCACGGTTTGCCTCATGAAATTGTCTCTGATCGAGGTCCGCAGTTAGTTTCTAGATTTTGGCGAAATGTCTGTTCACAGTTGGGCATTAAAGTATCATTTTCTTCTGCTTATCACCCACAGTCCAATGGAGCTGCCGAACGTGCTAATCAGTCTAGTGAGAACTACATTCGTAGCTTCTCTTCTCAAGGGCAGGATGATTGGGTTTCTTTACTTCCTTGGGCTGAATTTGCTCTGAACAGTAATGTGAATGCCTCGTCTGGTCACTCCCCGTTTTTTGCTGCCCATGGTTTCCAGCCTACCTTTTTGCCATCCCCTAGTGCTGACACTGGTCTTCCTGACTTGGACTCCTATGTTCAGTCTCTACATAAAGTGTGGACTTTGGTACATTCCAACCTCTGTCATGCTGCAGTCCAACAGAAGACCTATGCAGATAGGGAGGACCCATCTGCCTATGCCTATGATCCAGGCCAGAGAGTCTGGTTGTCTACCCGTAACATTAGGTTACGTGTGCCATCGATGAAATTTGCTCCACGGTACATTGGTCCATTCAAAGTCCTAAGACGTATCAACGAAGTCAGTTATGCGCTGGACCTACCTCGTACCCTCCGTATACCGAATACCTTTCACACCTCCTTGTTGAAGCCCCTTCTGTGCAATCGGTTCACCACTGTCATTCCTCGACCTCGTCCTGTACTAGTCCAGGGACAAGAAGAATTTGAGGTCCAGTCCATTGTTGATTCCCGTCATTCCCATGGTGGTCTTCAATATTTGGTGCACTGGAGAGGGTATGGCCCGGAGGAACGCTCATGGGTTCCAATTTCTGATCTCTATGCCCCCCGTCTGGTCCGTGCCTTTCACCGCTCTCATCCCACTGCTCCGGGATCTCGGCGCCCGGAGGTCGCTCGTGGGGTACTGTCATGCCTGCTGGTGCTCCTGCAGTGCGGCCTTCCCAACAGAGAGGGCGCCAGTCTCTGAATCAAGCCACTTTGAATGCCGCACCTGGTCAGGGATCTAGGCCTTTAAATATCAGTCACTGACTGTGCTCTGAGCCCTGACGTGGTTATTTCTAGCCCTCAGTGCGTGTGTATAGCTTCTGCATATTGGTTTTCTGGTTTGACTTCTGGCTTGTATATTGACTGTGTTTTCTGTGATTATTCCTTGGCTTACGTTTATCTCGTGTACCGACCTCTGGCTTGTTATTACTACGATATCTCTCCTGTCCCTGATCTGTACTTCTATGTATTTTAGATTAGTACCTGGCCATTCTAAGGACCAGCTTCTCAGTTTAGGGTTTTTTCTTGCCTTTCTGGGTTTTGTCTGCATGCTGGGTGACTCTATATCCTTACAGCTGCAAGTCCTACACGGTTCACCTGAGTTGGATGTACATACCCTCAAATTAAAGCTGACCGTCTGCAGTTAAAGCACATTGTGTTTGTTTCATTCCAACTCCATTGTGGTGGTGTATAGAGCCAAAGATGTATAAAATTGTGTTGATGTCCCAATATTTCTGGACCTGACTGTACCTAGATATTTGAGAGAAGGGACTGTGGTCAGTGTGCCATTTGATTTTGTCCTGACACATAGATCGGGATTTTGCAATTTCTGTAGTTTAGGTGCGGTTCCAAAGAGCATTGTTACAGTTTTGTCAGTATTTAAGAAAAGTTTGTTATCTGCAATCCAAGTTTCTACCTCTGTGAATTGTTCGTGCAGCACTGCCTCCAGTTGTGGGAAATTTGGTTTGCTGGTATAGATTACGGTGTCATCTGCGTACATGTGTACAGTTGAAGATTTGCAGACGTTGGGCAGATCATTTATGAATATTGCGAATAGCAGGGGGCAGAGTATCGAGCCTTGGGGTACTCCACGCGTGACTGGGAGGGGAGGGAGGATCTGCCAGAAATGGACACATGTTGTGATCGGTTGGATACATACGATTGAAACCAAGTTAGCGTGTGATCGCTAATAGAGTTTTTAAGTTTTTGTAATAGGATGCCATGGTCTACGGTGTCAAAGGCCTTGGCAAAAATCAAGGAAGATGGCTCCAGTTAGGTCTCCTTGTTCCATGCCAGCTTGGGTATCGTTGCAAACTTTTAAAAGGGCGGTTGTAGTTGAGGGATTTGGACGAAAGCCGGATTGATCTGGGGTTAAATAGTTTGAGGATTGATAATAATCACAAAATTGCGTGTATACGTATTTTTCCAAAATTTTTGACATTACAGGGAGCAATGATATCAGACGGTAGTTGGATACCAAAGTACTGTCACTACAGGCTCCAGCCAGAAGATTGGCTTATTCTGAGCAGCTGCCTTCACTGCATCCAGGGCAGACACCTCAGCTGGCATGCTACCCCCCAGTGCTTCAAGGCAAGGACGGAGTTAATGGCGAATCTACTCGTGCTGAGTAGCGGATTTCGTCACACTCGGTATTGGTGAGTACTTTTAAAAAGTATCAGTACTTGTACTGCGTCTTAACCACTTGGCTGCTATGGACGCGCTGAGCGCGTCCAGCCAAGTGGTTCTCCTGAGCTACGGACGCGCTCAGCGCGTCCGAGCACAGGAGGCAGCAATCCGCCGGATTTCGGCGGATTGCTGCGCCCCCCAGTGCGGGCTGACATCTTGGATGTCAGCCCAGCACTCGGGAGCCCGGCGGGGACATTAGGTGTCATCGCGGCGACGCGATGACACCTAATTCAGGCGCCCCCCCCCGCGCATGTGCGGAGGAGGCGCCTGAAAGGGAGGGGGGAGGTCCTTCGGACCTCTCTCCCTCCCGATCTGCGGCGTTGCGGGGGTTAACCCAGGCACCATTTGGAAGGGCACAGCCTGCCCTTCCAAATGGTACCTGGCATTAACCCCTGGGGTGCCGGATCACGAATCGGCGCTGAAAAGCGCCGGTTCGTGATCCTTTCCCGGAGCTGGCCGACATCTTGGATGTCGGCCAAGCCTCCGGGAACTCCCCCTGAGGACTGGCGTCATCGTGCATAGCACGATGATGCCAGTCCTGGAGTTAACCCCTAGCTGAGACCAACGGTGGAGATAGGGGATTCCAATGAATCCCCTATCTCCCGATCCGTGGCAGCTAGGGGTTAAAGTTTGGTACTGTTGGATCGGCCAGAGCATGGCCGTTCCAACGATACCAAACACGACTGTGAAAGTTTTTGTAAAAAAATGAAAAATAAAAATAAATTTTAAAAAAATTATAAAAAAAAAATAAACATTTTTTTTTCTTTTTTTTGGTTGGTTAGTGTAGCAATATTGTTCCAATTTCAATTATAATGTGAACAATGATGCTGCACTAACGATTTTTGTATGCGGTGCGTTTGTTAAAAATTGTGTAATTTTCCCCAAAAAAAAATGTAACGAGACCCCATCTCTAATTTTTTTAACAAGCGCACCCCATACAAAATATACCCGCAATTGATTGCATGTTAAAATGTGAAAAAAAACACTTTACACGTTGTAAATTATTGAAAATACATATTTTATTGCATTTTTTGTTATAATATACAGACAGGTCATGACGTATACATATAATAATGACATATTATGAATCTGCCGAGTCTGACGGAAAGAACGATATATAATATGTCTGAGTCATATACTAAAATAAGCTTCAAAACACGTTTAAACATGATGAGCAAAACCGGTAAAAATGACCTCAGCACAGAGGTGTGAAAAGCCTCAGCAGCGAAAGGGTTAAAGAAAAATGGTATCGGTGAATCCCTAAAAATAAATATTACTTTGATTTACACGGATGCAAATATAAGAATAAGGCGAACGCGAAAGACATACAGGGTTATTCAGAGAGAGGTGAAAAGCAGGAGAATGACTGGAGAATGGAAAATTCTAGGTCAGAATAGCAGATTTGGAAAGTGAGATGAATGGGAGAATTTTCTGGTTTGGCTATTTTCACCTAGAATTTTCCATTCTCCAGTCATTCTCCTGCTTTTCACCTCTGAATACCCTGACAAACTTGAGATCTTCTGTTATCTAAGGCTAATCATTTAAAATAATTTCTCCATTAACAAAGAATGAAAATATGTTACGGGACCTTTTCTTTAATACTTTGGAAAGAACAATATAAGAAAGCTTTTTTTGTATGGCGAAGAAAACAGTAATATATGATGCAGTACAGCTATAAATAAGGGAGAGAGAGTTGTCATTGCGGTGGGCGAGATGAAGAGCTCCAATGTCAACTTTAATGCCTGACTCAGCAGACAATGGTGCTTTGCTCGGAATGGCAAAATTGTAATTTACATAACTCTTATTCGCTGTTAAAAAATGTTTTAGCTTAAATATCAGAAGAGACATCACTCTCAATTCTCTCTCGGACAATAACTGCTTTGTTAGCACTATCAGCAGAGGTTTGTATGGTAGCGGGATTTCTATTTGAAGGGAGAACGTTTGAAGGACAGCGTATTCTATCCCACTGCCAGATTAATACACGCAAAACCTTCCCCAGCTAAAATTCTAATGTAGTTTTCACATATTCCTACTGCAAGTATTTTATTTCAGATAAAGACACAAGAATTTTTTCTTAAAAAAAATCTTTACATGTCCTCAGCACAAGCCAGTGTATCTCTGTATACAAAATACAATGTATTTGTTTCAATGGGAACGTTTGCACATGTATTTTGAAGGCCCACTCCACCATAAATGGAACATTTGTTGATTGGATATTCCAGGACAACGATGGCATCCTAAAAACATGAGAGGTTGGTGCTGCAATATAGACAGACACACAAACCTCACAGCAACTTTTGTTAAAGGGCAGGATCTAAGGGATTAAAAGCGGAACACTGCTCTTTAACACTGTAGTCCTATATTTGATAAAATGTTGTGCCATTAGGCTCTACAACGTCTTCAGCAAGGTTCTAGTAGTCCAAGACTTCTAGAAGCATCTACTGCAAAAATAAATCTATATAAAACTTGCCTCTGGTCCCTCAGTTAAGAGGAAGGTATACTCGGCCTCCTCTTCTTGCTGCAAAGGACATACTTGAAAACGTGAGAAATCTCAATGTATCCTTCCTGGGAAAAAACTTTATAAATAAATAAATACTTGCAGTTCCTACACTGCGCAAGTTGCGTAGGAGCACAAATTGCGCAGAAAAGTCGCAGGGACTTTCAGGTTCAGGAGTACCTGAGCTGAAGAGGAGGAGCTGTGCGTGGCAAAGGAGAAAAGGAGAGTAAATTCGCAGCAAAAAAAAAAAGGAAAATTAATAATTGGGCAGGAGCTGTCAGCAGCCTCTTCTACTTTAAGGACAAAAAAAGGATACTCCATTTTCAATAGGGTATCCTTTAACCACTTCTATGCGGAGGACGCGCTCAGCGCGTCCTCCGCATGGCTGCTGCTGTGCTGAGGACGCGCTGAGCGCGTCCTCACTTTGGGGTCAGCGTTCGGCCGGGTTCCAGCCGATCGCTGGCCCCCCCGGTGCGGGCTGACATCCTCGATGTCAGCCCAGCATCCGGAACAGCCGCCGATGAAATTAGGTGTCATCGCGGCATTCAGGCCCCCCCCCCCGCATGTGCGGAGGAGGCGCCTGAAAGGGAGGGAGGAGGTCCTTCGGACCTCTCTCCCTCCCGATCGGCGGCGTTGCGGGGGTTAACCCAGGCACCATTTGGAAGGGCACAGCCTGCCCTTCCAAATGGTACCTGGCATTAACCCCTGGGGAGCTGGATCGCGAATCGGCGCTGAAAAGCGCCGGTTCGTGATCCTTTCCCGGTGCTGGCCAACATCTTGGATATCGGCCAAGCCTCCGGGAACTCCCCCTGAGGACTGGCGTCATCGTGCATAGCACGATGACGCCAGTCCTAGAGTTAACCCCTAACTGCCACCAACGGTGGAGATAGGGAGTTCCAATGAACTCCCTATCTCCCGATCCGTGGCAGCTAGGGGTTAACGTTTGGTATTGCTGGATCGGCCAGAGCATGGCCGTTCCAACGATACCAAACACGAAAGTGAAAAAAGTTTGTAAAAAATAATAATAAAAAAATATATATATATTTTAAAAAAAATTATAAAAAAAAAAAAAAACTTTTTTTTTCTTTTTTTTGGTTTGTTAATGCAGCAATATTGTTCCCATTTCAATTATAATGTGAACAATGATGCTGCACTAACGATTTTTGTATATTTTGTTAAAATATAACCGCAATTGCTCGCATGTTAAAATGTGGAAAAAAAACACTTTACACGCTGTAAATTATTGAAAATTCATATTTTATTGCATTTTTTGTTATAATATACAGACAGGTCATGACGTATACATATAATAATGACATATTATTAATCTGCCGAGTCTGACGGAAAGAACGATATATAATATGTCTGGGTAATATACTAAAATAAGCCTTCAAAACACGTTTAAACATGATGAGCAAAACCGGTAAAAATGACCTCAGCACAGAGGCGGGAAAAGCCTCAGCAGCGAAAGGGTTAATTTTCATACTGATATCAGTCAGGCAAGTCAACACATTGGATTTGATTTTAGAATGTTGTAATTTTTATATTCTCCATGGAATCTTATTTTTTATTAAGGATATATGATGCAATATTTCCTGTAAATGTGTGAATAATCTGTCAATCCATTTGTCCATCATGAGCTAAAGTAAAGTTGACAAATAATGCTTATTTAAAATGTCCGCTACCACCAAAAATTTAAATGTTCTTATTGTGTTTATGTTGCTGATATCTTACATCTGGTTTGCTTTTCTCTTGTATGTTTAGTTGTTTAGTTAAGAAAATATTTTACTCTGTCACTGGGTGCATGCATTTTGGGATCTTTGTGTTGGAACACACACACACACACACAATCTTTACCTCACTTGGTCCTCACTGTGTGGTTTTGGCCATAGAATGAAGTCCATTTGTCAGGCAGCAGACACATATCATTGTATTGTGTGGGATGTGTAGCCCAGCAGATTGGGGGGGGCTTGGCCACATGCGGTTGCCGATTGCCCCGCCCTACTTTTCTCCCTGCACTTTCTGCTGGCCATACATGCTGATGGGTGGGGCTAGCTTACCCCACTGGCCCCCCCAAGGCATAACAGAGCAGAGAGACATGGACGCTCTGTTCCCTCCTAACCCCTGACCCCCAGCAGCTGTACACTGCTAGCCCCAGTAATGGCAGCTGTTGGATCAGCATGCCCACGAGGAAGGAGGGAGAGGCTGTTCGGCCTGCTTCTCTGCAGCCAAGAAGCAAATGGGGTCTTTCGGACAGATTTATCCCCGTCCCTGTGCATTGCACATGGCCGACTGAGGTGTCATCGGAAAGGGCAGAACCTGGCCATATTCGGTGTAAAATTAAAACGTACCCTTTTCTTTTCACAGGGGTTCGCAGGGGTTTCAAATTGCCCAGCATTGAAGGGGTTAACAGTCAGGCTATATATCACATTGTGTATTACTTTCGTGTTCCCCTTGGTTTAGTTGTATATTAAGGGTTAATAGGCAGGCTTCATCCTTCACAGTGTATACATTTCATGTTTTCCCTTAATTAATGGCATTTTAGGGGTTAATGGGGAGGCTGCGTACCGCACCGTGATTTAATCACAATGTTTTTCCCTGGTTTTGTGGCATGTTAGGGGTTAATGGGCATTATATATACCGCACAAAGTATTCGTTATTTTTCTTGCAGATTCATGCCATTTCAGGGACTAATGTCCAGCCTATGTGTCACATTGTCTATTAATTCTATTGGTTTTCCCTGGTTTAATCGCATTTATGGGGTTATTATGGCAGTTACACATTTTAAATTGTTAATTTCTAAATCTGTTTGCATTGTCACTATGCCCATCTTATCCTCAGAGCTTACACTATATTGCACCTGTCACCATTATTCAATTAAAAAATAAATCCATAAATATACCGTAATTGCCCGCCTCACGGAACCAGCAGGGTAAGTATAAGCAATGTATAGCTTTTGTTTAATTCTTTTTATACTCTGAACAGAAACCTCCATGCTTTCTTGTAACGCATGCAGGCTGATCCAGAGTATAAATGGCTTGTGTATTAAAAGTTAAATTTTTTTTATGTTTTTTTCGTCTTTAAAAGCACAACACCCATTCTCTTATGGAGCCCTGATGTGTATCTTTACAGACGTACAGCACAGGTTTACACAGTTAGGACCCTCAGCTTTTGCCTAATAACCTTCTTCGGATCACAAAGAACTTCGTACATTTCAAAACTGTAATAGCAGTGAGGGACAGGCAGACACTGCAGAATATCGATCACTTATTACCATGAGAAAAGAGAAAAAAACTGCCTCCTAACTTTTTAGCTGGCTCCCAACTTCAAAGCAAATTTGTCAAGCCCTGCTTAAGGCTAGGGTCAGACGAAAGCATTTTTCCCCGCGAACGTGAAAAAGTGCGTCCGAACGCATTGACGTATTTTTTCACGGAATGCGCAAAAACGGTCAGACGAGGCGCATTTTCGGGCGTGATTTTGTACAGATCGTCAATAAAACTCTTTTTGCGTCTGGACGTTATGTAGGCTGGACATTAGCAGTGTCTGACATCTCCTAATCACGCACACACGCCGCTGTGCCGCAGCTGCGCACTCAGTACGTCAGTACTAGCGGTTCAGCGTTCTCAGAAAAATGCGTTCAAATTCCACTTGCGTTGCACGGCTGGACATTTGTGCGGCCGTACATTGTATATTGGCCGTCGTTGCCCGTCATCTGCTGCTAGTGCGGCCGTAATTATGTGCGCCAGAACGCACGTTAAAAGTGCGCTGGTCTGACCCCAGCCTAAAGCGACACTCTTAAAAATAGGGTTCCTTTTTAGCCAATAAATAATTGTCAGTAGCATCTGTCCAGTTATTTGTCAATATTTATTTTTTTCATTTTAGGTGATTTTACTCACCATTTGTCCCTTGCCACACGCAGATCTCTTCAGCTCGGGGACTCCCAAACACGGAAGTCGCTGAAGCTTTTACTATGCAATGCTATGCAACTTGTGTAGCATAGGAACTGCTAATTGCACACCTATATGGATTTGCGCACTTTACGTATACATGTCCCGCAGCGCCTGCACAGAGTGATTGATTGAAGCTGCGCATATCCAAGCCACTAGCTGCCTCGCTGAGACCGCTCACTATCGTGGATAGTCTCAGAGAGGGTGACATAGGTACGCTTTATGCATGTTGACATCACTAAAGACCAACCTAGTGACTGCCAGCTGGGAATTTCTAAATCTTGGATGCTGGCAACGCTGGGTGGGGTGGAGGAAACTCCTACAATGTCACCCAGCATTTCTGGCAGATCGGGACAGCAGGGAGGGGAGAGACTCTACATATCCTAAACACTTTAACCTCCCTGGCGTTCCGATTCTGACATATTTTAGATGTCAGAATCAAAACAATTTATTTAGCCCCCTAGCAGTATCCCGAGCGTGACTCGGGGTTAATTTCATTGCTGAAAGCGATAACCCCGAGCCACACTGGGGCTGACACACACCTGTACCTGCGCTCCCTCGCTGTCACCTCTGTGCGATTGCAGCGTCCTTTTTCCTAGTTCCCATCTAGTGAGAAGGGAACCAGGACGCAGTGATCGCACGGAGGAGAATGCGGGAGACAGTGAGGGAGCGCAGGGACAGGTATGTTTCAGTCTAAGTGTGGCTCTGGGTTAACGCTTTCAGCAGTGAAATTTAACCCCGAGCCAAACTCGGGAAAACCGCCAGGGAGGTTAAAAAGATAAAGGAACACTCTACTCCCCTTGACCACTTTAAAAGATTTAACCTTCCAGAAATGCCAAACAAACCTCTACATTACAAGCAATACATAAAAAAAGTTCAGATACCCTGACAGGAATTCTACATTTAAGAAGAAAAAAGAAAGAAAAAAAAAAATCACCAGGCCTTCTTTTGCCATGATGCAAAAAGAATAGCTTATCAAATTCAGCAGCTAGAGTATGATTTCTAAGAATAAGATGGGCTGCGTTCTGAAAAGGCAAATTTACTTCTGTCCTGTATTTAGTTGGTATCGAGGATTTCAAAGTAGAAACTCTTCCAAGTAGTTTAAGTAATAATGCTCCATTTGAGCAATTAGAATTAACCGATAACAATTAGACGTTGTTATGTTTCACGACTCCCAAGCGATTACACTCGAGCCGGAAACCTCCACTGCTGCTCGGCTGTTACTGCAAACTGAGGTTTGCTATACTTTATATAGGCAGCGCTACTGTGATGGCATCTGGGGAATAACAAGTGATTCCAACGTTGCGTGTTATGCCACAGTGATTTTTGCGTTTTTACAAAAATAAAAATTCCATTAAAATATTGTATACTCCCCTCTAGTAGCACGGTGCAGAGGACAGCACAATTCCCTCCCTCCCCTTGCCACAGGCAGAAGGGCACAGAGAACAAATAGGTCCCTGTCTCCTTCCACCAGCCATGCTTGATCACTACTCTCATCTCAATTAAGCAACAATGTAGCTTTGAACACACAGTATCAATGAAAGCTATGAGTAGAGCCCTTGATCACCACCTAGATACACAAATTGGGTGTCAAGGACTCCACAAACTTCTGGGCTTATTTACGTTGTAAAGTTTTATTCCTCCCACATTTTTGAAGATGCCAACATTTGACCTTGTTGGTCTTCATGATCATCAATGGGTCATTGTTGTTTGGTGCTGCCGTCACATCGCAGTCCATCATCACAATACTGTACACTACATCACAATATCTAGGCTCTATGTACGTGGATTTAAATAGAAAAATTTAAGTGGAAAAATATTTTGTGGGGTTTTATTGCCCGAAAAAAAACCCCGCAAGGCATCCTTTTTCATAGCATAGGCATCGTGGCTTTCCAAATCATTAAGAGAGGAAGTCTCCTTAAAAGTAAGCAGAGCCCTTCCTGTACAGCTTTGAAAGGATGCCCCATTTAATCAGGTCAATGGAAAACAAACCCGTATAATACAAAGCCATTTGTGTTGTTTAGTTCTAAATGAGTGCTCTCTGGTTTACAAGAACGGCTGAAACCTGGCATGCTTATTTGTTTCTTTGAAGGTGCTGGATTTTTCTTAGAATACTAATTAATTTTCTCCCTCCCTTTCTTTGCGTTCAGTAATCTTTTCTTGTTGCCAAACCAGCTTTCCGTTTTTTTCATTTGTCTTGAGAGGAGAGAAAAAAAACCCACGAAGTAGTGAGAAGAAGGGTCAACAAGGTCGACAAGGTATATGAACAAACCAGCAAAGAAACACTGGTGGGTGAAGAGCAACAGTTACAAGAAGAGGTTGACTCTAACAAAGGGGAAACATTGTGTACATCCCTCGCAACAAGAAAAATTAGCAAACACAGACAAGCCAGGACGGTCGTTTGTACTTTCCAGCTGCTCCACTAGCCGTCTAACACCACCATAAGCCAAATGGGTACCTAGAAATCGGTTACAGTGAATTAGAGAGGAAACATGTAAAAAAAACAAAAAAACAAAAAAAAAATAGAATATATAAGGATTAGAATACCTAGTTGTTACATAGAAATATATATATAAATTTATATGGAAGTATAAATGCCCAATGACCTTTGATACATGAAAGTTTAAAAAGAAAGCAAATCTGAAAACAAAATATTATTCATGTTGAGAAATGGGTTGAGCATAAGCCGACAAAACCAACCGACAAATAAAAAGAGGTTATCTAATAACACGGCTGGCCAGGTTACCAGAATCGGTTGGGGTAGTTCCCAAAGTAGTTTGGAAAGAAAATAAATACAATACCGTGCTTGTTCTAGGTTTTACCATATTCTGTAGCTAGTTGTTTGCTGGGCTCATAATTAAATTTAAAAAATTGCACCCTATTTTATTGTACAATAAAAACAAAGAATCCCATTTGTGTTTGGGAAACGATACTGGAGTTTGAAGTTAACGTGATTATGTTTATTGTTGAAGAAAGAAAACATTCCCTTTACAAATAGAAATACTTTAAAGAAATTTTTTTTATAAAGAAAAGAAACTTCTATTTTGTAAAGTACAGGCTGATCTGAGGATACATAAATATCAGAAGATGAACGAGCAGATGATATAGAAACCCATCATACTCTGTTGTGACAGCAAATATAAGTATCCTTAATATTACTTTGGAAGGGAAAATTTAATTATTGAAACACTTCTGATAAGCATCTATTTCCAAGCTCCCATCATCTTGGAGGGTATGAGGGCACAGATTCAAGGTTTTATATGCTGAAATGAGGTGGATACTAGCTATGTAAATCTGGGAAAGGGTATAAGTATAACCCTCTGAAAAGCTCAAAGTCTAAGCATAGAGCTTTTCGTTAATAAACAGTCTAATCTTGTTAGAAAAAGAAAAACACTGGAGATTTAATAGTTCAATAAAAACAGTCAACAGAATAACCCTGCAGAATTTGTGTTTGATTGGAAAAAAAATAAAATATATATATATACACACACACACACACACACACACACACAACACACACACACACACACACGGTTGGGTGTAATTCCCCACCCCCCACATGATAATTTAACTATTAAAAGTAATGTAAACTTAAAAAATGTGTATATACATTATTTTGTTCAACAATGGAATTTATGCATCTTACTAGAAAATCTATTGAGGTTTCTCAATAATAATACAGATCTTTAATTTAAATTTACAGTACGATGAATTGAACCAGAGCAGCCTGTACTCAAACAGTTTTAATAACCTATTAAATTGAGATTTCTGATTTATTTTATAAGCAGTTTCCTCAGGGAAACCACGTTATCAGGATAAAGGCTGCATTTCTTTAATATACTTTAAAGAGATAAATAGCATCATTAATCTGCAACATTTCTTTTCTATTATCTGAGAAAATGAGGAGTTATTCTATTTCGATCTCGAGGTAATTAGCCTTCGTTTGCTGGGCGGAAAATGTCTTGTGTTCTAAAAATTAAATATGTGTCATTAAGTGGAATTTACTAGAATGTCATTTATCTTTATATAGTTCGTCAGTGGCTGCAATGGGCCTGGGAACGCATCAGCTTTTGCTAAGGAAGCATTAAAACAAATTGAAAAACAGAATAATCCCAGACACACTTCAACATCGGCCGTGCCATTTGGGTAATTAAATAGCGGTATTTAAAGTTTTAATTTAGATTTTCCTCTCTGTTCATCAGCAGGCAAATGAGCTGCACATATTCAAAACTGTTAAGAAAAAAAAATGCTTCGAAGGGAAGGCAGATAAATTATGTGCACCAAATTAGTGTCTTGGCCATTCCCGATTTATCTACACTACATATACATTAGCGTAAGCTGTGTCTACGAAAAAATTAAAAAGCAATTCGGAGGCTATTTTTTTATCTTGTGAAAGCTGAAATTAATACGAGTCTCAAACGAAATGAATGAGGCGGAATATAGCAGGAAAAAGGACTTTTAACATTTATTTTTGCTGCAGTACAATTTACTAGTCGAGCACTTTTGGTTTATTTCCACTTTATGTTTAACCAAAGTAAATATATTGTATTGTCATTTCTCCCACTTATATTTCCTCACTAGGTTTCTTCTTTATTAATTTGCTTGTTTATGGAATTTAAAACAAGGTAAGAAAAGAAACCAAACTAAAGATCAAAATTTTATTGGTTTTACAATAGCTTTTTAATCCCCCTAGAAACAACTTTACTTTGACCCTGTAGCTTTCTGGAAAAATAATAATTGTTGTTCCCTACATGAATTCAGGTTTTCCCTACATGATCTGGACCTAGTTAAGATTAACGCTGTCAATGTCCAAAAATTGCAGCCTCCATCTTTTGTTCGTGTGCAATTAATTAGTATGCCAACTCCTTCAAAATAAAGGTTTATTATTTATTAACTGATATTGATATAATCTGGATTACTTTTTCTTTATTTTACAACAATCTTTGGCTTTCGCCTTCTAAGGACAATCAATCAATGTGACATTCCTAGCTGTGTGTGTGTGTATATATATATATATATATATTAAATTTCACTTATTATTGAGTTGACGTTTATGAAGCTTTCCTTTCACTTCTATCTATGTGTTTCTTTTTCGCAATACAAGGCTTTAATCTAGATTAAAACCGTAAGAGCATCGTAAAATTCAGTGCAGCAGAAAAACAGGGCTACTTAGAAGATACTTAACTAAAGTTTAAAATGCTTTAAGAAAGAAAAAAAAAATCAGAAAAGCAAACATCTTGTTTGTGACAATGATGACTGCTACTTCTAAATATGGAAACCGTGGCAAAATTGCGCGTTTGTTCTGTACAACTGACGTGAGAAAAATCACAATGAAAATTCATTTTATATGTAAATATATACGTACATACACGCTTTGGATTTTACATGTACAAAAAGTATAAAATATTTATTAAAGTGATTTCAAATTAGATGCAATATATTTCTGACATGTAATTGAACTAAAACAAAATGTGAGGAGTAATGCATCACTGTGAAATTCAGGAGAAGAAAAAAATCAACAGCAAATCGAGACAATTTGCATAGAACACTTAAAATGCATTTATCTGTAAGAGAAGAAAAACAGGCTCTCTCCAAAAGAGAATACCATGAATTGCTTTAGAGAGCGAACCAGACAAAATTGATGTAGATTTTACAGATTCATTTGGAGGTTTAATTGCTCCTTTTTAATTCTGGAAATTGCATTTATGTTTCTAATCACATAATCCTTTACCATAATGTTGAACATATGGGCAAAACAACTCAAACTCATCCATAGGACTGGGTGTAGAGGTGCCAAATATCCGTACAAAACAACATATTTCAGAGCTGGGTATTTATTATTAGAAATTATTTTCAGCCATTTCTAATTAAAATTATGATTTGGCAGATACTAGTCCCATTGCTTGACTCACAGTAAGGGATCCGCATCTTTTATTTTCATTATTATGCAGTGGGGAACTTAAGCCCCATATATACCTATTGCTTGGATTAATCTGGAGATGGGGAGGCTTTTTAATTATTTTTCTTATTGGAGAGTTTTCTGTGTGACTTTTTTACTTCTTAATGTGCCCCAGAAGAGCAAACTCGCTAGTTGGCTCAAAATCACCAACTGTAGCACCCAATTGTTAAGGGAGTCACAAGAGCGAGCTCAGTTGGAATTTCAATGCAGGGTCAACTTGGAATCATCGGAGTAGAGATCCACATCCCAGGAACCTACTCTGGCTCCAATTTAAAGCCTCCAACCCAAACCCCCAACTAATGATTCTGGGGAGAAAAAAAATGTCACTTACTAAATTGCTATCTACCAACAAGGCTTATATATTCATATTTATTCTGATGCTTTTAGGATACCAGACTTTCTGCTCCTTATCTTACTTGCTCAAAGTAAGGGGTGAAACCTTCTTCTGCTGTTCTGTGTAGGGATGTGTGAATTGATATCAGATTACAGAGTCAAGGAAAAGGAGAGTAAAATACAAATATCCCATCCAATGCCCTATTTTACTGCTAAATTGGTAAAAAAATAAAAATCTTTACAGACAGGCATATGTAAGTATATCCATACAGACAATTTTTTTACTATTATTTTTTTACGATATCTGAAGAAATTAGTAGGATAGAGGTTTAAATTAAAAGTGGGGAGAGGAATGTTTTGTAAAAAGCTGACAATCATTCGAGATATGGTTAAATTATCTAGGGCTGAAACAACTAAATCGATGATTAAATTAGTTAACTATTATTATTATTGATTAATCAGTGTTGATTAATCGTCCTGTGTACAGCACACACTGTTTAGAGTCAGACTGAGTTAAACGTAAGTAACCTCAGTTTAGGAGCTGATTGGAGAAGACGCGCCGCTGCTTTACTAGGTAGGATTTAGTTCTAGGGTTATGTCAGACACAACCAGTTTGTTTTTATTCGGTTTACAACAGTAGCAGAACAATAACACAATCGGACACTGCCACTGGGTGAAGGAGCTGTATGACTGTGTTTTATCCTTACTTGAACCTGGAGTCCTGTGCCACCACCCCATCCTGTTTGGTTGGGAAATGCCATTCCCTCCATTTGGTCTGGTCCCTTTCCCCAAACTTACTCCCACACTCAGATCTGATCTTTTGTCCATACCCACTCCCTCTCACACGCAGGTCAAGTCACTTGCGCAAAGTCACTCCCTTCCACCTCCAGTCCCTCTTCCCACGCAGTTTGTTCACAAAATTATTAACCCCGATTTCATGCTGACATCACCTCTATCCAGGTGCTCGTAGCTGTGTTCATTTGAGAAAGCAAACATGGGCTTAACCTGCGCTTGCAGCATCAATCCCTCTGACCAAGCACTCGCACACCTTATGTGTGAAAAGTATGCAAGATACGCAATTTGCGCATGTATCGTACATAAGTTGCAAGCAGGTTAGGCAAGAACGTAAAACCGCTAGAACGGATGTGCAGACTGCGCCACGTCCGTATAGCTTTGTGTGTGAGTGATGAACGTGGTCAGACGGACTGCATTTGTGTGTCCAGCATTTTTGACGGACAAAATGGTTTTGAATTTTAATTTATTTTCCCTGCTACATCAGTCAAAAATAACGTCAGTGAAAAAAACAGACTGTGTGGCCTAACCTTGTCGTTAATCAGAAAGTACGTCAGTACTGCACGGACACACAGTCCGTACAAAATGTGCTAGTCTGACACCAGCATAAGTTAATGCATTGCGGTTTAAACAATACTGTGTTAACAGGTCGGATTGTGCTCAAAGGGATACTCCATTTTTAATAGAGCTCCCCTTTTTTGTCTTCGGATAGCCTCTGCCCAATTGTTTAATATTTTATTTATGGTGATTTTAACTCAGCTTTTGTCCCTCACCATGTACAGTTCCTCTTCAGCTCGGAAACTCCTGAACCCAGAAGTCCCTGAAGCTTTTCTATGCAGTTTGCACTCCTATGCAACTTGCATAGCGTAGGAACCACATTGCGGATCACTAAGGGCCTTGCGCACAATCTCTTGTGACTCTCCATGGAATACCATAGACTCCAGGAGAGAACACCAGTGGTGGTGTGCTGCGCCACTGCCTGTACTTTGGTATGTGTAATTGTCTTGTGTGCAACCCGAGTAGCTGACTTGTAATTAGGGTTGCACCGATAGAGTACGCGTACTGATACGTTTATTTAAAGACATGTGACTTGTTTCAAATAAATAATTTAGGATTTTGCTGAAAGGATGTCCAATTTACGTTAATATTGAAATATATGCCAAGAAACCCCATTTACCCACTGCACAGGCCTACACACACCCTAACCACACCCAAACTCCAGACCTCCGATACATGTATACCTCATTCTGCAGTGAGAATGGTGGCCCGTCTGAGGTCTGGGTATACATGAATCTGGTCTGGTGTGTCTGGGTATACATGAATCTGGTCTGGTGTGTCTGGGTATACATGAATCTGTGGTCTGGGGTGTCTGGGTATACATGAATCTGGTCTGGGGTGTCTGGGTATACATGAATCTGGTCTGGGGTGTCTGGGTATACATGAATCTGGTCTGGGGTGTCTGGGTATACATGAATCTGGTCTGGGGTGTCTGGGTATACATGAATCTGGTCTGGGGTGTCTGGGTATACATGAATCTGGTCTGGGGTGTCTGGGTATACATGAATCTCTGGTCTGGGGTGTCTGGGTATACATGAATCTGGTCTGGTGTGTCTGGGTATACATGAATCTGTGGTCTGGTGTGTCTGGGTATACATGAATCTGTGGTCTGGGGTGTCTGGGTATACATGAATCTGGTCTGGGGTGTCTGGGTATACATGAATCTGGTCTGGGGTGTCTGGGTATACATGAATCTGGTCTGGGGTGTCTGGGTATACATGAATCTGGTCTGGGGTGTCTGGGTATACATGAATCTGGTCTGGGGTGTCTGGTATACATGAATCTGTGGTCTGGGGTGTCTGGTATACATGAATCTGGTCTGGGGTGTCTGGGTATACATAAATCTGGTCTGGGGTGTCTGGGTATACATGAATCTGGTCTGGGGTGTCTGGGTATACATGAATCTGGTCTGGGGTGTCTGGGTATACATAAATCTGGTCTGGGGTGTCTGGGTATACATGAATCTGGTCTGGGGTGTCTGGGTATACATGAATCTGTGGTCTGGTGTGTCTGGGTATACATGAATCTGTGGGCTGGGGTGTCTGGGTATACATGAATCTGTGGTCTGGAGTGCCTGGGTATATATGAATCTGTGGTCTGGTGTGTCTGGGTATACATGACTCTGTGGTCTGGTATGTCTGGGTATACATGAATCTGTGGTCTGGGGTGTCTGGGTATACATGAATCTGTGGTCTGGGTATACATGAATCTGTGGTCTGGGGTGTCTGGGTATATATGAATCTGTGGTCTGGGGTGTCTGGGTATACATGAATCTGGTCTGGTGTGTCTGGGTATACATGAATCTGTGGTCTGGTGTGTCTGGGTATACATGAATCTGTGGTCTGGGGTGTCTGGGTATACATGAATCTGTGGTCTGGGGTGTCTGGGTATACATGAATCTGTGGTCTGGGGGGTCTGGGTATAAATGAATCTGTGTCTGGGGTGGTCTGGGTATACATGAATCTGTGGTCTGGGGGTCTGGGTATACATGAATCTGTGGTCTGGGGTGTCTGGGTATACATGAATCTGGTCTGGTGTGTCTGGGTATACATGAATCTGTGGTCTGGTGTGTCTGGGTATACATGAATCTGTGGTCTGGTGTGTCTGGGTATACATGAATCTGTGGTCTGGTGTGCCTGGGTATACATGGTCTGGGGTGCTGGGTATACATGAATCTGGTCTGGGGTGTCTGGGTATACATGAATCTGGTCTGGGGTGTCTGGGTATACATGAATCTGGTCTGGGGTGTCTGGGTATACATGAATCTGGTCTGGTGTGTCTGGGTATACATGAATCTGTGGTCTGGTGTGTCTGGGTATACATGAATCTGTGGTCTGGTGTGTCTGGGTATACATGAATCTGTGGTCTGGGGTGTCTGGGTATACATGGGTCTGGGGTGCCTGGGTATACATGGGTCTGGGGTGCCTGGGTATACATGGGTCTGGGGTGCTGGGTATACATGAATCTGGTCTGGTGTGTCTGGGTATACATGAATCTGGTCTGGTGTCTCTGGGTATACATGAATCTGGTCTGGTGTGTCTGGGTATACATGAATCTGTGGTCTGGGGTGTCTGGGTATACATGAATCTGTGGTCTGGTGTGCCTGGGTATACATGAATCTGGTCTGGTGTGTCTGGGTATACATGAATCTGGTCTGGGGTGTCTGGGTATACATGAATCTGTGGTCTGGGTATACATGAATCTGTGGTCTGGGGTGTCTGGGTATATATGAATCTGTGGTCTGGGGTGTCTGGGTATACATGAATCTGTGGTCTGGGTATACATGAATCTGTGGTCTGGGGGGTCTGGGTATACATGAATCTGTGGTCTGGGGGTCTGGGTATACATGAATCTGGTCTGGGGTGTCTGGGTATACATGAATCTGGTCTGGGGTGTCTGGGTATACATGAATCTGGTCTGGGGTGTCTGGGTATACATGAATCTGGTCTGGGGTGTCTGGGTATACATGAATCTGGTCTGGGGTGTCTGGGTATACATGAATCTGGTCTGGGGTGTCTGGGTATACATGAATCTGGTCTGGGGTGTCTGGGTATACATGAATCTGGTCTGGGGTGTCTGGGTATACATGAATCTGGTCTGGGGTGTCTGGGTATACATGAATCTGGTCTGGGGTGTCTGGGTATACATGAATCTGTGGTCTGGTGTGTCTGGGTATACATGAATCTGTGGGCTGGGGTGTCTGGGTATACATGAATCTGTGGTCTGGAGTGCCTGGGTATACATGACTCTGTGGTCTGGTATGTCTGGGTATACATGAATCTGTGGTCTGGGGTGTCTGGGTATACATGAATCTGTGGTCTGGGGTGTCTGGGTATACATGAATCTGTGGTCTGGGGTGTCTGGGTATACATGAATCTGTGGTCTGGGGTGTCTGGGTATACATGAATCTGTGGTCTGGGGGGTCTGGGTATAAATGAATCTGTGGTCTGGGGTGGTCTGGGTATACATGAATCTGTGGTCTGGGGGGTCTGGGTATACATGAATCTGTGGTCTGGGGTGTCTGGGTATACATGAATCTGGTCTGGTGTGTCTGGGTATACATGAATCTGTGGTCTGGTGTGTCTGGGTATACATGAATCTGTGGTCTGGTGTGTCTGGGTATACATGAATCTGTGGTCTGGTGTGCCTGGGTATACATGGGTCTGGGGTGCCTGGGTATACATGAATCTGGTCTGGGGTGTCTGGGTATACATGAATCTGGTCTGGGGTGTCTGGGTATACATGAATCTGGTCTGGGGTGTCTGGGTATACATGAATCTGGTCTGGTGTGTCTGGGTATACATGAATCTGTGGTCTGGTGTGTCTGGGTATACATGAATCTGTGGTCTGGTGTGTCTGGGTATACATGAATCTGTGGTCTGGGGTGTCTGGGTATACATGGGTCTGGGGTGCCTGGGTATACATGGGTCTGGGGTGCCTGGGTATACATGGGTCTGGGGTGCCTGGGTATACATGAATCTGGTCTGGGGTGTCTGGGTATACATGAATCTGGTCTGGGGTGTCTGGGTATACATGAATCTGGTCTGGGGTGTCTGGGTATACATGAATCTGTGGTCTGGGTATATATGAATCTGTGGTCTGGGGTGTCTGGGTATACATGAATCTGTGGTCTGGGTATACATGAATCTGTGGTCTGGGGGGTCTGGGTATACATGAATCTGTGGTTGGGTATACATGAATCTGGTCTGGGGTGTCTGGGTATACATGAATCTGGTCTGGGGTGTCTGGGTATACATGAATCTGGTCTGGGGTGTCTGGGTATACAATGAATCTGGTCTGGGGTGTCTGGGTATACATGAATCTGGTCTGGGGTGTCTGGGTATACATGAATCTGGTCTGGGGTGTCTGGGTATACATGAATCTGGTCTGGGGTGTCTGGGTATACATGAATCTGGTCTGGGGTGTCTGGTATACATAAATCTGGTCTGGGGTGTCTGGGTATACATGAATCTGGTCTGGGGTGTCTGGGTATACATGAATCTGTGGTCTGGTGTGTCTGGGTATACATGAATCTGTGGCTGGGTGTCTGGGTATACATGAATCTGTGGTCTGGAGTGCCTGGGTATACATGACTCTGTGGTCTGGTATGTCTGGGTATACATGAATCTGTGGTCTGGGGTGTCTGGGTATACATGAATCTGTGGTCTGGGGTGTCTGGGTATTACATGAATCTGTGGTCTGGGGTGTCTGGGTATACTGAATCTGTGGTCTGGGGTGTCTGGGTATACATGAATCTGTGGTCTGGGGGTCTGGGTATACATGAATCTGTGGTCTGGGGTGGTCTGGGTATACATGAATCTGTGGTCTGGGGGGTCTGGGTATACATGAATCTGTGGTCTGGGGTGTCTGGGTATACATGAATCTGTGGTCTGGTGTGTCTGGGTATACATGAATCTGTGGTCTGGGGTGTGTTCTGGGTATACATGAATCTGTGGTCTGGTGTGTCTGGGTATACATGAATCTGTGGTCTGGTGTGCCTGGGTATACATGGGTCTGGGGTGCCTGGGTATACATGAATCTGGTCTGGGGTGTCTGGGTATACATGAATCTGGTCTGGGGTGTCTGGGTATACATGAATCTGGTCTGGGGTGTCTGGGTATACATGAATCGGGTCTGGGGTGACTGGGTATACATGAATCTGGTCTGGTGTGTCTGGGTATACATGAATCTGTGGTCTGGTGTGTCTGGGTATACATGAATCTGTGGTCTGGTGTGTCTGGGTATACATGAATCTGTGGTCTGGGTATACATGGGTCTGGGGTGCCTGGGTATACATGGGTCTGGGGTGCCTGGGTATACATGGGTCTGGGGTGCCTGGGTATACATGAATCTGGTCTGGTGTGTCTGGGTATACATGAATCTGGTCTGGTGTCTCTGGGTATACATGAATCTGGTCTGGTGTGTCTGGGTATACATGAATCTGTGGTCTGGGGTGTCTGGGTATACATGGGTCTGGGGTGCCTGGGTATACATGAATCTGGTCTGGTGTGTCTGGGTATACATGAATCTGGTCTGGTGTGTCTGGGTATACATGAATCTGTGGTCTGGGTATACATGAATCTGTGGTCTGGGGTGTCTGGGTATATATGAATCTGTGGTCTGGGGTGTCTGGGTATACATGAATCTGTGGTCTGGGTATACATGAATCTGTGGTCTGGGGGGTCTGGGTATACATGAATCTGTGGTCTGGGGTGTCTGGGTATACATGAATCTGGTCTGGGGTGTCTGGGTATACATGAATCTGGTCTGGGGTGTCTGGGTATACATGAATCTGGTCTGGGGTGTCTGGGTATACATGAATCTGGTCTGGGGTGTCTGGGTACATGAATCTGGTCTGGGGTGTCTGGGTATACATGAATCTGGTCTGGGGTGTCTGGGTATACATGAATCTGGTCTGGGGTGTCTGGGTATACATGAATCTGGTCTGGGGTGTCTGGGTATACATGAATCTGGTCTGGGGTGTCTGGGTATACATGAATCTGGTCTGGGGTGTCTGGGTATACATGAATCTGGTCTGGGGTGTCTGGTATACATGAATCTGGTCTGGGGTGTCTGGGTATACATGAATCTGGTCTGGGGTGTCTGGGTATACATGAATCTGGTCTGGGGTGTCTGGGTATACATTAATCTGGTCTGGGGTGTCTGGGTATACATGAATCTGGTCTGGGGTGTCTGGGTATACATGAATCTGGTCTGGGGTGTCTGGGTATACATAAATCTGGTCTGGGGTGTCTGGGTATACATGAATCTGTGGTCTGGTGTGTCTGGGTATACCTGAATCTGTGGGCTGGGGTGTCTGGGTATACATGAATCTGTGGTCTGGAGTGCCTGGGTATACATGACTCTGTGGTCTGGTATGTCTGGGTATACATGAATCTGTAGTCTGGGGTGTCTGGGTATACATGAATCTGTGGTCTGGGGTGTCTGGGTATACATGAATCTGTGGTCTGGTGTGTCTGGGTATACATGAATCTGTGGTCTGGTGTGCCTGGGTATACATGGGTCTGGGGTGCCTGGGTATACATGAATCTGGTCTGGGGTGTCTGGGTATACATGAATCTGGTCTGGGGTGTCTGGGTATACATGAATCTGGTCTGGGGTGTCTGGGTATACATGAATCTGGTCTGGTGTGTCTGGGTATACATGAATCTGTGGTCTGGGGTGTCTGGGTATACATGAATCTGGTCTGGGGTGTCTGGGTATACATGGGTCTGGGGTGCCTGGGTATACATGAATCTGGTCTGGGGTGTCTGGGTATACATGAATCTGGTCTGGGGTGTCTGGGTATACATGAATCTGTGGTCTGGTATGTCTGGGTATACATGAATCTGTGGTCTGGTGTGTCTGGGTATACATGAATCTGTGGTCTGGTGTGTCTGGGTATACATGAATCTGTGGTCTGGTGTGTCCGGGTATACATGTATCTGAGGTCTGGTGTGTCCGGGCATACATGTATCTGGTCTGGTGTGTCCGGGCATACATGTATCTGGTCTGGTGTGTCCGGGCATACATGTATCTGGTCTGGTATGTCCGGGTATACATGTATCGGAGGTCTGGCGTGTCCGGGTATACATGCATCTGAGGTCTGGGGTGTGTGTAATTATATAAAGCAGAGGTCTGAGGCCTGTTCAGTTCCTCAGCCGCTAAGTTAGCAACTTCTTATTCACAGCCAAAGCATTCAGTGAGGCTGCTGCAGCAAACTGAACTGCTGCAATGTAGCAATTCAGCAGCTGCTGAGGAACTGAACAGGCCTCTGGTGTCTGTGGGTGGTCAGGGTGTGTGCAGGCCTATACAGAGGGTAAGTGGGGAGTCTGGCCATACATTTCAATATTAACCTAAACTGGACAGGCTTTCAGCAAAATCCTAAATTATTTATTTCAAAGCGGTCACATGACTTTAAATAAACGTATCGGTACTCTGTATAGAGGAGTTGCTGAGGAAAAGTATCATAAGAGTACTTCTAAAATGCTATTTGTGCATCCCTACCGATAACCTCTTCAGCGACACCAATTTAGGAAAAATACGATGACCATTTGCAAAATAATGAATTCACTGTATTTTCTGGGAAATGGAATCACCGAAGTGGGTCGAAATGCAAAGCACCAAAATTACTTTCAATTTCGATGCTTTGTGAATACTTGGTATTTACCAAGTAAATATTTTCCACTTAGTGTTATTTTAACAACATGACACAATATTTAGAAAAGATATCAGTAATTCACTTTGAAAAAATTGCTCTCACTTGCCTTTTGCAGTCATTTGTTGTGAGGTTGATTTGCTGACAAGTCAGAGGGATAATCACGTAACTATGCACAATAACTCAATGAATAGCACCCATGGAAGAGGGTCACCAAAACATTAAATATGGTAAACATACAAATATATGAGGTAAATATAAAACCATTGTACGTGTTCCTATATTAATGTCCTGGGTCTTACCATCTCCCTAACTGATGGCAGTGTGGAGTAAACTAGAGAGCAACTGAGCATGTAACAATCTCGTGACATTTATGAAAACTGACCCATCTTTGGCATGCTCAGTCTACTCCTATCAGGGTTTTGTGATAGTATACATTTACTTTCCATTGGGACAAGATTAAAATAAAAATAAAAAATCACCCCATCCAAACAAAAACTTTTGTACAGCAGTCATTGACTAAAGTGTGTTAAGACATAACAGAGAAAGCAAAGTAAAAATCTTCCATTAAGGCAAGTGTCAGACGAGCATCTTTGGAGAGCGGAAGGAACGTCTGTGAGAGTGAACGTTCCTTCCACTCGACGGCCGTCCAGCCACCTCGTAGTGTGCTCAGCGCTGCAAAGCACGATCCTCCTATGCGCATCGACGGAGAGGCTTGGATAACGGATGCTTCACAACGCTGCGACGGACGCCGGTAAGAACGTCAGTACGGGCACACATAGATAAATATATATTCCAAATAAAGTATAACAATAATAACTCATCTCCTCCCTACATTTCTTCGTTACTCCGCAAGCACGTCCCATCCAGACAACTCCGGTCGGCAGATGATCTCCTCCTATTCTCTGTCTACACGCGCACATCCAACTCTCGCCTCCAAGACATTTCACGGGCAGCAGCAGTCCTGAGGAATGACTTGCCTCGCCCTATCAAACTCTCCCTGATCTTCAGGCCTTCAAGACTCCCTCAAAACCCATCTCTTCAGATTAGCGTACCGCATCACTGACGCAACTCATCCCCCTGCATAAGATCGACTCACACATGATTGAAGTTGCTTCTATGGCCCCACCATTCCCAAACCACTGGCACTAATGATCCTGCCATCTTGTAAAATTCCTCTCGTCTTCTTCAACCCCAATCCCTCTAGATTGTAAGCTCCTATGAGCAGGGCCCTCTACACCTCTTGTTTCCATCATATGTCTGCTTATCTCGATCCCTTTGATTATTGTAAAGCGCTGTGGAAACTGTTGGCGCTATATAAATGATGACAATAATAATAATAAACAAATTTTAATATAAAAACTCAACTGCCACCTTCTGGACAATCATATTTGTTGTTGATAGAAGGAACAGAGGAGTCAGCGTGAGAGCAGCCCCTGCAATTCATAGCATTCAAATCTTTAAATATTAACAGTTCTGGTATTGATCACTGAGCAAACTAGTTGTAATACAATGCCTGAAACCATGTATGCTCAACCAGTCGAAGGGAGATCAAGTATCTGATCCTGTATCTGGTGTACAAGTAATAACTGACAGTTACTACCCATCAGTTTCATTTACCCTTTCGCAACCAAGCACATTTAGTTGATATCCACTATCATAACATTAATTCGGAACATGGGATGCATAGTTAACATCTAAATGGAGGATAAAATAGCAGTTACACATAAAAAAAAATTTATTGGGATAGATTAAAGATTAAAATAAAGTACTTTTATTAATTTAAAATTTTTCATGGATTTGTTTTTCTTTACAGAAATATTGCTGGGTTTCTACATTCTAACAATTTTAAATGGGTGTGCATTACTAGCAAACAGTCAGAAATGGTCTTTGCAGTAAATGTTATAAAGAGATATATATGGTCAGATCTCCTGTTTATGGGAATTTGTAGTGATCACAGTCAGAGGCGTTACTAGGAACCTAAGGGCCCAGGTGCGGAAATCCATTAAATCCCCCTCCCCCATCTCCATGCACTGGACCCCTCCAGGTCCACAATGTAAACTCCAGGCAATCAGTGTCCCATTTTTTTCCAGGTCCATTACGACCACTTCAGTCCATCCCATCTTTAATGTAACGTGCACCATGTATGTCACAGAACTCCACAGCAAAAAACTCACAGTAATGTGTGCTGTGTATGAGCGTATCATAGGTGAGGCCCTGGCCCTTGCCAAGCCACCCAGGTGAGGCTGTGGCCGGCTGTGTGTGGACACCCCAAACTCCGGGGCCCATTTGCAGTGGCACTCTCTGCACCCTTGGTAGTTCCGCTCCTGATCACAGTGAGATTAGAAATACAGCTTCCACAAAAATACTAATAGAGTTAAACTGAGCAGCTCATTATTTCGATACTTGTATCTGGTGTATGAAGCACTTTGTAACATTATATATGACAGATACAATCACAGTTTATCGCATGGTATTCTGGTAAATAAAGCTTTAAGGCGAATGTCAGATGAACGCAGTCTGTGCGCTCTCTGCGTGTGTGCATAACGGACGAACTGACGGAAGATACTGTAGACACCACACGGTCTGTTTTTTTTTTTAACGGATGTAGAAAAGAAAAAAAAAAGGGAAATATGGGAATCCAAATTAATTAAAATACAGGTACAGTCAGCCAGACCCAAAAAAAAAACTCTGAGCGTCAACGTGATGGACGTCGCAAATGCGCTGCGTCTGACGTTGCATCATCACGTACACAGGCCGCTACGCGGACGTGGGGCACTCTGCGCGTCAGTATTAGCGGTTTTACGTTCTTGCCTAACTTGCGTCTGTTTGCCATGTGCGTTGTGTGTGTGCAGTTCAGTGCGCACGTACTTCGTGCGTGGGTCTCTATTGCTCATGACTCTATGCTACGACGGACGTTAAACTGTGCGGCGACAAGGACGTGATTACTGCGTTCGTCTGACGCGGGTCTTACTCGTTGCTAATGTAGCGTAAAATGTGGGCTTTATAGAGAGGCATAGAGTCAAATTCCAGCATATCCCAAAACTCTAAATTATTATTCCCAGTCTCCACTGTTAGAGAGGTATAAAAAGATGGGCATAACGATTTATAATTCTAGGATTGTGTTAAAGTCAGTTTTCAGTGAAACACATTGTAACAAAAATGGCCCTTCGGAGATTAATAAAAATGTGCAGTCACCAGAAATACATGTAATTTTAAAGTACATACTGTATACAAGTATCTAGACATTAAATAAAATGATCTTTTTATTACGATGATAATTATTGCCTGCCACATATATATGTTTTAAATGTCGGTAGGAATGGGTAACAAGTTGATACAAAGCCAAAATCAAAAATACTCTTCTGGATAAACTAGCTCTCTGCCAGATTTACTGCACGTTCCTGTGTTGTGACAAAATTCAAGGAAGTGAAACTAGTGCTAAACTCCGTTCTAATTCCCCCTCAAACGCTTGGTCTCAGGACGGCATCAGGACTAAAGAGATTAGAGACTCTCACAAGTCATGAAATCTCAGGGGGAATCGCAGCCAACACCTGGACTCCTACAGATTTGCACTTTGCAGCTGTATTGGAAACCTCAGAGCAATTGCACGCCACCACACCTTGTCTGACAGGTTGCTGTGGTATGGCTGCTAACGGCCTAAAACGGAAAAGTAGAAACTTAACTGGAACTTAATCGGACTTCAAACAAAAATGATGACATCTTACCAGCCTTCCAGAGTGGGAAGCTTCGTTAGCACCTGGCCTTGGAAGGAAGTGCAGCCAAGCTGATACAGGCAGGAGGCGCAGAACGCCGCCTCTAGCATAAGTTCATGGAGTCCATATGACTCCATTGAGAATTGCACAGCCTCGCTGCCAGCTCACTCCTGCAGCGCAGCGGAGGGAGACTAGGAACCGTTTCCAGTCTCAGGCCCCGTTCACACTGTGTGATTTATTTTGCCACAAAATCCGCGCGATGTCGCGCTATGTAGCTTCTCCATTGCATTTCAATGGAGCTGTTCACATCAGGTCGCAGGTACTTGACCCTTTTTTTGTTATTTGCATTGGTGGTGTTTTGCAAAATCGCGACATTATCGCTCCATGTCGCGTATATGAAAATCGTGTGGAAAAACGTGCGATTTTCAAATCGCACAGTGTGAACAGGGCCTTACTCTGCTCCCAGCAAGAAGACGCAATGGATGGCGCCATCCTCTCCACCACGGGATGCGATGGGAGTACAAGATTTTTTTTTGGGGGGGGGGGAAGAGGTTAGGACATGGTTACTTGATTTTGCCAAGGCAAAATTACTTAACACCAGCTTTTGTGAGACTATAGGGCTTATTCATAGAGCGCTGAACGGTGAATTTCTCCATACGGTGCAATTTCATGGCCATTCGCCAAATAATGGCGAATTGCCAGTGAAATACAGTGCAATTCGGCAGCAGTTAAATTCCCATAGGGAACTAATGGTTAAACTATTCAGAAAACAGCACCGAAATGTCAGTGAATTGCCCCGATTTTCGGTGGTTTCATTCGACAGGTTTAAACAGGCGAATCCCATAGGTTTCAATGGTAAAAAAATTCCACGTTTTTCTTAAATATTTATTCAACAACCGTTTATTCTTTTAATTTGCAGCAAAAAAGTCTAAAAAAAATTTAGACATATATTTTGGCGCGATTTTTAAATTCAGATTTCTTTTGACACGCCTTTTTTTTTAATTCTGTAACGGACCTTTTAATTGTTATTTGTAGGACCTTATATGTTATATATTCATGCAAAATTTTCATGTTTTAAAAGATGTGTTTTATGGGGGGGGGGGGTTGGCTTGCGGGCTTTTTCCGGCGGTCTGTTCGACAGGTTGTCTGCTTTTTTCCCGATTGATTCGGCGGATCACCGGATGCATTTGGTTGTTTTTCGGATCGATTTGGCGGTTTTCCGTTTCAAATTGAGGGTTTTGCAGATTCTTTCAGCAGGTCGATTCACGCAGTTTAGGGGACCCTTTCGGTGCTCTCTGAATAACCCCTTATGTTTCTCAGTGAAATACCGGCCCCCGGGTGGAAGCGCAACCTTGGAATAGCATGCGCTTCCATGCGGAGGTTAAAATTAACATCTCCTATAATAAGTAGGGATGCAACGATACACTACTACTCGGGCTCAGAGTTTAAAATGACTTGTGTTGAATATTTAAAAATAAAGGCTCTAGTTTAGCTATGGTGTGGCATTTTGTGAATAGATACTATTGGTTATAAACTCCTGTAAACTACCATGTAGACAGTTGTGAGAGAAGCAGTGTTTTATTGATTAATCAAATGCCTCACTGATGCTGGACTAACCCCTTGAGGACTAATGACGTACATGGTACAACCTGGGGAAAAATCCCGTTAAGGAGTAAAAACGTACCATGTACGTCAAGGTCCTCTAAACCCCCTCCCTCCCTACACTCACCTCTCTGGCTGGGGTCCCATGTCCGTTTGACTTCCTTGAAGTCAGACCAGCTGTTGCGATGATGTCAGTTTCAGTCGATCCCCCCCCCCCGTCACTGCCGGGGAGAGACTGAAGGGGGGGGGTCATCCTCTCCCTCTCAAACGACTAAAGTAAAAAAAAAAAAAAAAAAAAGTGAGAGGCACCGCTGGAAAGGGCACAGTCTATACTTTTCATGTGCAGCTCCCACCCTTTGGATTGCACTCCCCTCTTCCACTTTCCCCAAATTTGCTTTCCTTCAAAATGCTCCCTGAAGATAATCTGATTCAGGTAAACCTACCACCTAACTCACTAATCCATTTCACTTCCATAAACAGTCCATCACTCTCATTTTGCTGTCCTTCTCTCCGGTTTCTCAACCTCCAACCATTCTAGATTGCAAGTTCCCATGGGAATAGGGCCCTCAATTCCTCCTGTGATGGTTTGTTAAATGTTGTCGTGTCTCAAAGTATTTTAAAAAGGTTTATAATTTAACCATAGTTCAGCAAGCGGAATATGTTGGCGCGTATAAATAAAGTATACTACTATAATATCAACGGCACAGATTTGCATTTGTGTTCAGAAAATACAACTAGGTGCAAGAGACTGAACCCATAAGAGGAAGGTTGACTGTCCAAGTGCCATTGCATGGAAAGGTGGACATCAATAAGCATCGATCAGTCCTGACTTTGAAAAGGGTGCACCTTTATATTCCCATATGCCTGCAGATTATGTCCTATTATACCAACCTCTGGTTCCTGTCCCTTATGTGGCCCATCAAGTAACCCATATTTTCCATTAATTCGCCATTCGTGTCATATACTTTTTTATTCAAACATTGATATTCTTGTAGTACTTATTGCCCCATACTTCTTCTCCATCTATAACTTTCTGTGCCACTGAGATGGTCTCTATTAATGCAGTAGGAAACAGAGGGGTTATTCAAAGAGAGCCAAATTGGTCACCAAATAGTGAATTTCCCCGTATGGTGCATTTCCGTGGCCAGCTATTCAAAAAGCTTGTGATTCGCCAACTGTTGGCGAATTGCCAGTGAAAAACGGTGGTGACCTTCGGTGGCAGTGAAATTCCCCGTAGAAAAGTCATGTTAATCTATTCAGAGAACACCGAACTGCACCGAAAAGTTGATGAAATGCAGCGATTTTTGGTGGTACCCTTTTCCTCTAGTAGTCCACGCTTTTCCAATCTGTGCTTCACAACTGCTGACCCGTAGTTTATACAATTTTTAGATACGGTTTTTCATTTGTCCGATACATTTTATTAGACGCTATGCCGCCAATATGGATTAAAGCCATCAAAAGTAAATTACAGGGTTTCCAGTGATTGCAGTGATCACTTTGCATCTTTATTATGTATTCTGGAGAGCACCGGGTACTTCTAGGGAGCAATATAAACACTGCAGTCCGTGAAACTGGTCTTTAGTAGGGATGCACCGAAAATTATCGGCCTAAAATGGTGTGTTTTCGGCCGAAATGGAAATTCAGCCGGAATAAATAAAAATAACAAATCCCCTGAAAATTTCCCTTCGGAGGCCCGGCCGAGCCGGGGGCTTGCCTGAGCCTGGAGGCCTGTCGAGCAGCCTGTGACAGCCGGAGGACGGTCACCGCTAGGGTTGCACCGATACCGATACTAGTATCGATATCGGTGCCGATACCGGGTACTGCAGGAGTACTTGGTACTCGTGCAGTACCCCCGATATTTTTTTCCGATACCGGAAGCCGGCATTGAGCCGGCTTGCCGGTATCCGAGGGGCTGGGGCGGCTGTCCGAATGCTCTATCGGCATTTGGACAGGCCCTGCAGCTGCTCACTTTGTTTAATACTTACCTTCCTTCAGCGCCGCCGGTAAAGTCTTCGCGCGCGCGCTCCTTGGAAGGACCCCAGCCGCGACCACGTGGGACCATGTGATCGCGGCTGGGGTCCTTCCAACGAGCGCGCGCGCGGAAACTTTCCTGGCTTCGCTGAAGGAAGGTAAGTATTAAACAAAGTGAGCAGCTGCAGGGCCTGTCCGAATGCCGATGGGCCTGTCCGAATGCTCTATCGGCATTCGGACAGGCCCTGCAGCTGCTCTCCGCTCATACTTACCTTCCTTCAGCGACGCCGGGAAAGTTTCCGCGCGCTCGTTGGAAGGACCCCAGCCGCAATCACATGGTCCCACGTGGTCGCGGCTGGGGTCCTTCCCAGGAGCGCGCGCGAAGACTTTACCGGCGGCGCTGAAGGAAGGTAAGTATGACCGGAGAGTGGGGGGATCCATGAGCTGGGGGGCACATCCATGAGCAAGGGGGGCACATCCATGAGCAAGGGGGGCACATCCATGAGCAGGGGGGCATATCCATGAGCAAGGGGGGCACATCCATGAGCAGGGGGGCATATCCATGAGCAGGGGGGGCATATCCATGAGCAAGGGGGGCATATCCATGAGCAGGGGGGCACATCCATGAGCAGGGGGGCACATCCATGAGCAAGAGGGGCATATCCATGAGCAGGGGGCATATCCATGAGCAGGGGGGCATATCCATGAGCAGGGGGGCATATCCATGAGCAAGGGGCGGCATATCCATGAGCAAGGGGCGGCATATCCATGAGCAAGGGGCGGCATATCCATGAGCAAGGGGCGGCATATCCATGAGCAAGGGGCGGCATATCCATGAGCAGGGGGGGCATATCCATGAGCAAGGGGCATATCCATGAGCAGGGGCGGCATATCCATGAGCAAGGGGCGGCATATCCATGAGCAAGGGGCATATCCATGAGCAGGGGGCATATCCATGAGCAGGGGGGGCAATTATCCATGAGCTGGGGGGCAATTATCCATGAGCTGGGGTCAGGATATCCATGAGCTGGGGCAATATCCATGAGCTGGGGCAAATCCATGAGACCTGGGGGCTTTATAGGAGGTCTGTTCTTGTTGGAAAGCGTCACATGACATAAAATAAAAGTATCGGTAATTGGTATCGGTGAGTACTTGAACAAAAGTATCGGTACTCGTACTCAGTCTTAGAAAAGTGGTATCGGTGCATCCCTAGTCACCGCTAAAGCTCAGGGCCGAAGTAGGAGGATGTAGGTGAGTATGTGTAGGCAACTAGGCCCAAGCCAAGCCGGGGGCTCGCCTGAGCTTTGAAGACGGCCGAGCAGGCAGTGATTATGTAGGTGCAACCAATCAGTCATGCGAACCTGGGCCTGGAGGCCCGGCCGAGCAAGCTGCTCGACCGGCCTCAGCCCCCGGCACGGCTGGGCCTTGAAGGCCCAGCCTGAGCCTTGAAGGCCCAGCCTGAGCCTTGAAGGCCCAGCCTGAGCCTTGAAGGCCCAGCCTGAGCCTTGAAGGCCCAGCCTGAGCCTTGAAGGCCCAGCCTGAGCCTTGAAGGCCCAGCCTGAGCCTTGAAGGCCCAGCCTGAGCCTTGAAGGCCCAGCCTGAGCCTTGAAGGCCCAGCCTGAGCCTTGAAGGCCCAGCCGAGCCTTGAAGGCCGCCGAGCCTTGAAGGCCCAGCCGAGCCTTGAAGGCCCAGCCGAGCCTTGAAGGCTCGCCTGAGCCTTGAAGGCCCAGCCGAGCCTTGAAGGCTCGCCTGAGCCTTGAAGGCCCAGCCGAGCCTTGAAGGCCCAGCCGAGCCTTGAAGGCCCAGCCGAGCCTTGAAGGCTCGCCTGAGCCTTGAAGGCCCGGCCGAGCCTTGAAGGCCCGGCCGAGCCTTGAAGGCTCGCCTGAGCCTTGAAGGCCCAGCCGAGCCTTGAAGGCCCAGCCGAGCCTTGAAGGCCCAGCCGAGCCTTGAAGGCTCGCCTGAGCCTTGAAGGCCCAGCCGAGCCTTGAAGGCCCAGCCGAGCCTTGAAGGCTCGCCTGAGCCTTGAAGGCCCAGCCGAGCCTTGAAGGCTCGCCTGAGCCTTGAAGGCCCAGCCGAGCCTTGAAGGCTCGCCTGAGCCTTGAAGGCCCAGCCGAGCCTTGAAGGCTCGCCTGAGCCCGGAGGCTGGCCGAGCAGCTTGCTCGGCCGGCCTTCGGGATCAGGCGAGCCTGACTCGGCCCGGCCTCCAGGCTCTCGTCTGATTTTCGGTATCGGCCGGAAATTTCCATTTCGGTGCATCCCTAGTCTTTAGTTTTCCATAGTGCCGTGTATCCTAAGTGTCTCTCCACAGAATGTATTTTTCAATAATATTTAAACCAGTTGTTCCCAAACCTGTCCTCAGGACCCTTTGACAGGTTTGCCAGATATCTGAAGCTCAGCACAGGGGATAGGATTTACTGCTCAGTGAATGGAGGATTCAGTCTGCATTTCCCCAAGGTAATCCATTAATACCTGGCCTGTTAAGAGAGTCCTTAGGACAGGTTTGGGAAACATGGATTCAAACCATAAATTCAAATGTTTTTTGTTAACACTTCGTGCATTTTGTGATCATATACCCCTAATTGCTTGTGGTATAAAATGCCATATTAAAGCATGTGTATGTGTGCAATAAAAGATGGGGGGGGGGGGCATGAGAATATGAAATGAACAGAGAGCATTCAGAAAAGGCATTTTATCTGCCCTCCACTATCAGGATACCGTGTTGCTCCGAATAGGAGGAACAGGTGGTCATACTGATGAGATGCAAATACTTTGCAAACTGCAGCCCGTTACTTGTGTCCTTTGCGCATATTCTTTTTTGTTTAATCCGGTCTCAGCTGATAGCCAATTAAATGAGGGACGTGCATCTAATTAGCTAGATATTGTACATCACCGGCGTGCGTAGTATCGTTTAAGACTGGCTGAGCACAGGAAATATGGACGGGGAGAGGCTCAAATCCCATTCTGGTGGCTAACAATCATGAGTTCAATACTCTGCTAATTGGGTGAACCAGAACCTTCTAATTGGGGCTCAGCTGAGACGTGGCACCAAAAAGAAGGACAAGGAGCAATTTAGGTGAGGAGTTTAAAACAATGAACCGTGGGGAGCAGAGAAATATTATGACACATGGGACAAACCTGGAATGATATTTACTCTTTGCGTTTTATCCGCAAAAAACGGACAACGGAAACTGAATGAGGAAATCCCCCAAATCTCAAAATCTAGGCTATTCCTTCACTTTTTGCATCCCAGATCATTGCCTTTCCAAGACATAACACAATGATGGCCCATACCACAATGGAAAAATAAGCTCAGTGACCTATTCTTAAAATTTAATATTGATCTTATGATATTATTGCTAAAGTTGAATTACATGAAATAGCTCAGTGTTGGGTATTTTGCCAGATGACTAATGAATATGCGATGCTTGTTCTTAAGTGCACCTCTAAAATTGACCCAGGGACCTGCTCAAGTCCTCTCCTCTAAACGGTATAGTTCTGCACTACTAAGTTCACACATTGTAATCCTATGGACCCCTTTTCGGTGTTCAATAAATGTATGTTACAATCAAAAAACGACATGCCCTCTTTTAATACAGGACTTGAATGGAGCCCGTGTTTTAGACCCTGCATGCAACAGGGATACACATGTTTTAAAGCAAACAATACAAATGATTGGCGAGCCAAACAAAACCATTGGCATATGATCAGTTGGCTAATACCGGATACAAGTGTTACATGAAAATGTATTTTCTACTTATTTTCAGGGGCAATAAACACTGACGGGGGGCTTTAAGACAAAATGAAAAGCGTTCTTAAATTGTAAACGCTATATTTTTACTAGAATGTCTATAACCTGAAGCCCTGCAGGATTGGTGTGTACAACATGGCAGTTTTCCACAGCAAAAGCAAGCAGAACCAAGAATGCCCAAGTATGACATGATTTCCCTTTCCAAAAATTATTTTATATTTTCCATCATTTTATTGCAAAATGATGGTACTTTCATTTACATTATGTTCGCACAGCTTCGTTCTTTAATGGGGATTGTGCATATTTTAACTTTCATATCCCTAGCAGGCACATTTTCATTTCATAAAATGAACAAGATACTTATGAGGTGGCAATAGACTTTAATATAAGGTTTCAAATTTAGGCCACCTCATCAAAATTCAGATCCCAACCCCTTTCAATTCTTTTAAGCTTTTTCCATGGTTTTGTGTAAAAGTCTGAATGCACAATAATTTCAAGTTGATACAAAAGACTAAGAAAGATTATAAATATATACATGCACATATTTATAAATCAACAGCAGAACATTTGCCAACATTTTATTTCTTGCCATCATTGTTTTAACAATATATCTCCTGTTGCTATTACTGTAAATCTGATTATGTGATTTATGCACCTCAACACACACACACCTCTGCTTAAAGTCTGCTATTAAAAGAATTTAACAGCACCAAGCTGAGGATACATAAACATTGAGATTTAGGTTCTCTACATATACAGTTAGGTCCACATATATTTGGACACAGGCACAATTTTAGTTTTTTCCATTATTTACCAAAATATATTCAAGCAATAGATGTACTGTATAATGGATCTGGGATGAAAGTGCTCACTTTCCACCAAGAATAAAAAATAACCCTTTTATTTTTCCCCTTATATAAATCGGCATCTGCCCCATTTATTTTTCAATTTTTTTTTTTAGTTTACGAGAAAATAGTCAACTTTTCTCCCTTCGTGCACACTGCTCGTCCCATCAACACATGGTTTATGAATGCGGTAGTACTTGCGACTTTTGTACACAATCTGCATACCTACACTAATAGTATAGTGCAGACACTGAAAAATGCATATTATTATTGTCATCACTTATATAGCACCAACAGTTTCCGCAGCGCTTTACAAGGACCAATACTATTCAATTTATTTATAAATGACCTTGAGATAGGCATTGAAAGCCATGTATCAGTGTTTGCAGATGACACAAAACTAGGAAAAGTAATACAATGTGAGCAGGATGCTACTTCGCTGCAGAGGGATTTAGATAAATTGGGGGACTGGGCACTTAAATGGCAGATGAGATTTAATCTAGATAAATGCAAAGTTATGCACTTTGGAGAGAAGAACACACAAGTAATTTATACCCTAAATGGTACGGAGTTAGGGAAATCCAAGCAGGAGAAGGATTTGGGAATAATCATAGACTTCAAACTAAGTAACAATGTGCAATGTCAAACAGCAGCCGCCAAGGCCAGCAAAGTATTGGCATGCATTAAAAGGGGAGTTAACTCACGGGATGAAAACATAATTTTGCCTCTGTATAAATCAATGGTCAGGCCGCACCTTGAATATGCCGTGCAATTTTGGGCACCTGTCTTAATAAAAGATATTATAGAGTTAGAAAAAGTGCAGAGACGGGCAACTAAATTAATAAGGGGAATGGAAGGGTTAAGTTATGAGGAAAGACTAACAAGCTTAAACCTGTTTAGTTTAGAGAAACGGCACCTTAGAGGGGATCTGATAACCTTATATAAATATATACGGGCCATTATCAACCATTGTCTGATAACCTATTCATTAACAGGTCTATACATAGGACAAGGGGTCATCCATTTAGACTGGAAGAAAGAAAATTTATCTTAAAGCATAGGAAGGGTTATTTTACGGTGAGAACAAAAAAGCTGTGAAATTCTCTGCCTGTTGAGGTGGTTGGGTCAGAGTCTGTACAGACTTTTAAAAAACGACTGGATGACTTCCTGCAGACACAAAATATTAAGGGTTATAATATTTAATATGTGGGTAAAAGCTTCTTGATCCAAGGAGAAATCTGACTGCCATTCTGGGGTCAAGAAGGAATTTTTTCCCGGTATGTTGCATATTTCAGACTGGGTTTTTTGCCTTCTTTTGGATCCACAGCAGTAGGTTATGTGGGAGAGGCTGAACCCGATGGACGCATGTCTTTTTTCAGCCTATATAACCAAAGGGAACGAAATACATATAAACGGAGATAAGAAGGAAACAAGAGGTGTAGAGGGCCCTGCTCATATGAGCTTACAGTTTAGAGAGATTGGGGTTGAGGAAGACCGAAGGAATTTTACTAGCTAGCAGGATCGTTAAAGCCAGTGGTTTGCGAATGGTGGGGCAATAGAAGCGGATTCAATCAAGTGTGAGTAGGTGAGCAGAGGCAGGAGTTGCATCAGTGATGTGGTACGCTAATCTGAAGAGATGGGTTTTGAGGGATTTCTTGAAGGCCTGAAGGTCAGGGGAGAGTTTGATAGGGCGAGGCAAGGCATTCCACAGGACCGGTGCTGCCCTTGAGAAGTCTTGGAGGCAAGAGTTGGCCGTGTGTGTGTAGACCGATGACAGGTGGAGATCACCTGCTGAACGGAGTTGTCTAGATGGGACGTGCTTGCGGAGTAACGAAGACATGTAGGGAGGGGTTGAGTTAGTGATTTGAACGTGAGCATCAGTATTTTAAACTGTATCCTGAAACGTACAGGAAGCCATTGGAGGGACCGGCAGAGTGGGGAAGTAGGCGAGGTGCGTTTAGTGAGAAAAATAAGCCTGGCCCCTGCATTCATTACAGATTACAAAGGGGCAATACAGGAGTTGGTGAGGCCAATAAGGAGCGTGTTGCAGTAGTCAAGTCATGAAATGACAAGAGCATGAACCAGCACTTTTGCGGTATCTTGTATGAGAAAGGGGCGGACACGGGCAATGTTTTTGAGTTGAAAGCAACAGGATTTGGTCAGTGTCTGGATGTGGGAAGAGAACGTTAGGTCAGAGTCAAAAGTGACACCAAGGCAGCGAGCTTGGGGTGTTGGGCTACTGAGCGTTCCATTTAATTGTAGAGAGATAGGTGGTATTGGGTCCTTCTTGGAGGGAGGAATGATGAGAATTTCTGTTTTGACAAGATTGAGTTTAAGGAAGCGGGAAGCCATCCAATTTGAGACAGCGGAGAGATAGTCAGTGACTCGATCCAGGAGACCTGGAGAGTGATCAGGGGAGGAGAGGTAAATTTGAGTGTCATCAGCGTATAGGTGGTACTGGAATCCAAAGGAGCTGATCAGTTTTCCTAGAGAGAGGCAGTGTAGACTGAAAAAAGAGGGCCCAGTACTGACCCTTGGGGCACCCCAACAGAGACAGGCTGCTGGGAGGAGGTACTTTCAGCAAAATGTGACACTAAACGATCGTTGGGAGAGGTAGAAAGTGAACCATGAAAAAACAGTACTTTGAAGGCCTATATCACTAAGAGTTTGAAGGAGGATTGAGTGGTCAACTGTATCAAAAGCGGCAGAGTAGCACCCATTAGATTTAGCAGTTGCAAGGTCATTGGTCAGTTTCGCAAGAGCTGTTTCTGTCGAGCGCAGTGGGTGAAAGCCAGATTGCAGAGGGTCAAGGAGAGAGTCGGTGTTTAGTTAGTCAGACGGGCATACACAAGCTTTTTGAGGAGTTTGGAGGCAAAAGGGAGAAGGGAAATGGGACGGTAGATGGAGGGAGCAATTGGATCCAGGAGATTTTTTTTTAGGATTGGGACTACTGTGGCATGTTTGAGGGGGAGCAGGAAATACCCCAGAGGTTAAGGACAGATGAAAGGTGTGGGTCAAGGATGGTACAAGAGAAACAGAAAGTGTTTTGGCAAGATGTGAGGGAACGGGGTTGAGGGGGCAGGTAGTGGGATGAGAGGATCGTAGTAGTCTAAGGACCTCTTGTTCAGTAGCTGAAGGGAACGAGTTAAACATGTTAGGATAGGCATGGTAAGCATCTTCATGCATGGGTGAAGATGGCATTGTGGAGATTTCAGTTCTTATCTGTTCAATTTTTTCTGTGAAAAAGCATGCTAGGTCTTCGGCAATGAGAGGGACAGCCACAGCAGGATGGAGAAGGGAGTTGAAGGTGGTGAACAGGCGTTTTGGGTTCCGGGAGTGGGTGCGTATGAGGGCTGTAAAATATGACTGCTCGGCTAGGAAGATCAGATCACTCAGAACTTGCAGAACTTGCGTAAACAGGTTTCATTGCACCTGTGCAGAATGATGGATCGGAAACTCCACCACGTCACCCAGCATGTATACCAGATTGGTGCCAGGGGGAGGGGGGGGGGACTCTACACAGGGTGACCACTTTAAAACAATAAAGTGGACAGGATGTATAGAGTGTCACTTTAATACCATGCACGGTCTTTCTGCCTTAGCAGCTCTTTACTATCGACTCTCAGGGCCCTGAGCATTATGGATAAGGGGTGCCAGACCTGTATTATTTTTAGACAGAGAAACTAGTCCGGATTCAATGCCTGGAAGAATGCAGTCTCAACTCGGAAGACATAAGGAAAAGTAACCCTACATGTGCTGGATAAGATCGGAATACTACAAAAGTAGTATGCCTCTTGTGTTTGAGTTACATAGGATAATACATTGGTAATTAAATCTTTGTATCACTTTGTAACAAATAAGCTAGTCCCATATTTGATTTATAAATTGGAACCCATCATATGCGAATAGATAGAGATAGGAATAGAGTAAAAAACATCACCTCACCTGCTTAAAATTTCACCAGCCACCCACTGTAAAAAAACAATGCCAATTTTCAGTTCATTTAAAAAAAAAAAAAAAAAAAGTTGCAGCTGGAAAAGTAATGTCAATTTAATTTGAAAAGATAGTCTAACAGATTTTATGGATTTTTTTGCTACCTATAGCCACCCGTAGAAGACAAAGGTTTAGAAAAAATATACAGCTCTAACTAGGACGTTATTGCCTGTTTCTGGTTCCACAGTAACTTTTAATATGATTTGCAATAAAGATCACATCCTCTATTATATTCAATAAATGTAATACTATAAACTATTACACGATATTTGCATTTTCTCTGAATAAAATCAGGATTGAAGCGCTGTTCCAGTCCACAAGTTAAAATACTATAACGATATGCGACATATATGGAAAAACATACGGTTATGACCAGACATGCAGCACAGATCCAATCCCTTTTGCATGAGAACAATATAAAATAAGCATTTTGTTTAGTACATTCATAGAGGAGTACATTCATAGAGGATACTAGATAAGGCATGCATGTGAAATAACATGCCCATCGTTATCTTGTATTCGAATAAAGGTATTACTCTAACAATCTTACACCGGAGATTTGATATAAAAAAAGGATTACTGAAGTAGCACAAGTGTGGCAATACAGATAAACGCATATGATTAAAAATAAATGATAACAAAAAAGCACATCCATATAGGGTTAGTATCATAGTTCGCTGGTCAGGGTGAATAGGAGAAAAGTGTGCATACATACATGTGTTTCCAACTGGCAAGTGATCGCTTCACAAAGCAGGCAAATGTTTAAAATTTGCAGAGTGGAAAATAAAGAACATAGACGATAGAAAAAGAAAATATTTAATACATACATTGAATATAAACTCAATTCTTAGGACCAGAAGTGTTTTGGAATTCTAGTATTTGCATAGAATGAGAGATCTTGGGGACGGGACTCAAATCTAAACCTTTATTTAGATTTCAAATACACCTTATACACGGAGCCTGAAGGTCATTTTATAGAGTATTTTTAATAAATTAGCGCACGAAACTGTGTGTACAATAAAACACCAGAAGGCAAAAGAGTCACTATATCATCCATGAAGACAGACCTGGTTTGGCACCACTATCTATAAGCCTACTTTATGTATGTAAGGATTTATTGATCGATTTATTTATAAAGTATTTTACCAGGAAGGATACATTGAGATTTCTCTCGTTTTCAAGTATGTCCTGGGTTCAAGAACATTGTATTTCTATAACAACTGTAACATTTCAAAGTAATACAATGCAAGATATCCAAAAACCAAAACACAAATATACAGATTAACAGAAAATAAATATGTAGGAAATATAGTCACTATGTTACATGTTTACAGGTGCATTTCGTATTGAGGTATGTTAATTGGGAACTCTTAAGGGACTTAAGACTGGGGGAAGATTTGATGGCGTCTGGGAGGTTATTCCATAATTGCGATGCTCTGTAGGAAAATGAGGATCGAGACACTTTCTTTTTGTATTGTGGTATTGCAAGTAAGGTGCAGGTCCTGGATCGGAGGTTATAGGATGAGGAACTGCAATGGGAAGCAGTTTAATATATGCACACATACATATCAAAAATGTTTCAGGTATGAACCAAAATACTAATTTGCTGAAACAAAATGCTACTTATCTGGTGTATATAATGTGACATACAGAGGTACATACAGAGGTGTGTGCACGGTTTTCTTTACATGATGGACAGATAGGAACTGTTAAATGTAATTTTATATATTACACACAATTGTTCACCTTTGGTAGGACCATATGCCTTTTTCATACATCTATGCTTTACACTGGACCTGTGATGCATGAAAGGATGCCTTGCTTCATACAATTTCATAGACAGATGTAGCATGGCCCCCTGTGTTTCTAAACACAAACCTATTTAACTTTTTCTAGTATATGATTTGGGAAACTATTCAATCTTTGAATAGGGTAGTAAACACTGAATTAAAGAACTCTTCTTCTGATGAATCACTGGGTATCTGCACCAAGACCCCCAGGATGAGTCTGCACCCTCAAACGTGTGCGTGAGCACTGTGACCGCATTGTGTGCTGGCTGCGAGTCACACGGAAGCTCGGCTGAGAACAGGGAGCGTTAAATAGGGATCCCCATGACTAAATGGATTTAGCTTTCACGCAGACACAATTACATCCGTCCCTCTGCTTACACTGAAAGGTTAAATAAGCATCCAAATCTCATTTTGGGCAAATGGACTCCCTAATCGAGTAATAATCCGCAGCACAGACATTTACTTTCTGGCATAATCTTCAACTTAAGGTTTACGGAGGAAAGCCGAAAACAGGGAAATTATGTCTTAGGATAAATAAATGTCTTGCAAGGTGACATATATTGTTGTAGAGGGACCGCCAGCACGTCAGTTTTACATGCAGATGTCTCTATGTGAATCTAATACACGGCCTGCAGCGATACCCAACGGAGTAGCAGGAAGACCGTAACCGGGCGAGGGTACCACAGTCCCAACCAAAAAGATAGCTCACCACCTACTGAAGAAATACAACTCCCTTTATGCTTTTTCTGTCTTACAGTTCGTAAAAACATCCAGAAGACTGTAGTTCTATGAACTTTATGGATGTACCTTGCAGCCGCGCCCTTTGGGGCACCCTCAGACTGACATGTAGCAATCCATGACTTACACAACTTTCTAATGCACTGTAGACCCCCATCTGCAAATAATGCCAAAGGTGGGGTGGGTGGGGGTAGCCACCACCGACAACACCAAAGCATCCTCCTGGGAGCAAAGAAGTGGCCTCTGCCATGAGGAACCGCAGTCCCCACAAACTCACTACTGACCAGTCGTAGTAAACAAATAGTAATTTTCTGACACCAAGCACTGGATTCCAAGTCAGATGTAGACAAACCGCGTCATTAAAGTCTACGTAGGCTTCGAGTTTACACCTGACCTTGAATCTAACCCCAGGTAAATTAAATCACACTAATAACTAGAACACAGTCCAATTCTAAAGTTGCATTGCATTGCTACATATCACTGAGATGCCTGCCACTAATGGGGGGGGGGGCTCAAACACGGGAATTTTGGAAGATAATCACATTTTTCCTTAGCTGTTTAATCGGATAAATCTGCTCTGGGAGTTGCAAAATAATAGAAATAATGTGGATAGAGATTATGCTCTAACACCGCAGGGTAATATGTTTAACTTTCCAGACGGACTAGATTACACATTTTCTTGTTTATCTTTAATGGGAGCGTTGATTTTTTTTTTCTTTAACCTTTGATCCCACTAATTCTATTAGTTTTGATAAGTAAACTGATCAGGCTTTCCCTGCCAGCTGCTCCTGAGATGCGCAGTGAAAGATTGATTTAAATGCTAGAATTCCAAAAGCTTTCATAGAAGAAAAAAATATATATATATATATATATAACACACACACGTTTACATTTGTTTGTGATATATATGTAATTATACACATACACACCATGTAATGAAAAAAAATATTATCTTAAATTTTTATTATCCTGAACATTAAACTTTATATTCGTATAGTACTTGTAATGCCTTCCTTTCAGGTGTGGAATTAAAACGTATTGCGCCCAAACTAATGTCACCGCTTTCTAACAACCAATAGGTTAATGATATACCATTCCAGTGATACGCTTAGTCACCCGGAATATTTTCTTTGCATTTGTTTTACGAAGGGGATTAATGTAAAGAAGCAGCAGAAGGTGTATTTTGAGCCTTACATCTTCCATCATACGATAAAAAGCAATAGACTCTGAATGACAATACATCACTTAATACATACAATCCAGTATTTAAGCCTTGGAAGCACAACATAAACCAAGCTTGGCAGAATGTATGGATAAGACTCCGATGCATGCTGTACTTAACCATATAATGTTGTATTTAATGGACTTTGACAATTCTCTGCTGAAATCACACAAGTTATCTTTAGTAATTGCATCTAACCCAACCAGGGAGCTCTGAAGTGAAGACCCGAGACTAAATCAAATATATCATTTTCAAGAGCAATCAGATTGTGGAACGTCATAAAGATTCCCAGTGCAAAAAAATGTAAAAAAGCAAAACAAAAATGTATATAGCATGGGAGAGTCTTGTTAGCCAGCTAATTTGCCAAAAAAAAACTCAGAACATGGAAGAGATTTATGCCTTCACCTATGCCCCAGCCCCTGGTGAGGAGCTGTACCATGCAGAGATTGTTCTGTACATAAATATATAAAATTGTGCAACATAGACACCATTGGAGGACATTAAAGGATGAAGACAATGTATAACAGAGGCAAATAATTCACAGAGACTAATTGTATATACAACAGCATAATCGCTCCATCATTATACCGACTGAGCGTGTTGAATGAATAAGGGGAAGCAAATTGGTAATGGGCGGTATGATTTTAATATTTGCCATGTTGTAATTATTTTTGTGGAATAAATTGGCCAGATTTAACCTATACATCAGTGAGAATAGCTCGTCATTATTCAAAAGGAGGAAGGCATGCCCTACCCTCTTCATAGCTAGGAGCTGAAGCGGAGACACTTTTACCATTGGCGCCTCAAAGTGGGACTAGTTTATGCAGTACAAAATCAAATATAATGGTATAGTTTCATCCACGCAATAAGCGGTCTGCCTTGTTTTGTTTCATCCAAGATTGTCTGAATGTATAAAGAATAACTATTAAAGACGAAAGGACCATCTTTAATTGGCCACAGCATGCAATTTACTGAGCCACTATGCATCAGAGGCTCGGTCCCATGTGAGGGAATAATCTTTGGGTTTTTATGAGAAATGTCAATTTATGTGTTAAAATATACAGCTATATAGGTTTTACTTTGGCTTTCATGTACTGGAATGGAATTATAAAAAGGACCAGTCTGTTTGGGTAAGGTTTGTGGAAGCATATTAAAGCACATACATTTTCTATATTTTGCATTACACGGCCAACACTGATAGTCTTGAATTATATCCCCAAAAAAAACTTTTAAATATTATTTATATTTTAATCCCACATTGCACTTGTTTTATATTATAAGTTGATAGGGCATTCCACAATTTTATATATTTATGTTCATTTGGCATTGTTATAGAGTGGTGCACATTTGAGAGCAGGACATTTATATAAAATAAAAAAACACAGTAAACAATTCACAAAAATGTATTTGAAATGCTTTTGAAACACTGCACTACATAATAGTCTAAATAATTCATCTTATATATTGAATGATGAGCTAATCCACAACATGTCACTAATGTCATAAGAATTCTATTCTACAAGTGTTCTTTTGTTCGGTTATTCTTTTTACTATTTACATAGTGACAGTATCATTTGCAAAATACTTCCTTAAACATGTTCTCCTTACTATCAGGGTTATTCAGAGAGCGGTGAAAACCAGGAGAATGACTGGAGAATGGAAAATTCTAGGGCAAAATAGCCAAACCAGAAAAATTCTCCCATTTATCGCACTTTCCAAATCGGCTATTTTGACCTTTTAGAATTAGAATTTTCACTTTTCCAGTCATTCTCCTGGTTTTCACCTCTCTCTGAATAACCCTGTACGTTTTGTAGTATCTTCTGCAAGTATAAATGGTCCAGTCCAGGTGATCTCACAATCAAGAACAGAAAATACTTCCTAAACAATTAAAATCTGTTAGTTTAATACACGGAAGAGAGAAAGCTTGGGAACTTAGGCCGGGGTCAGACGAGTGTCATTGAGAGTGGAAGGAACACCCGTGAGAGTGGACATTCCTTCCACTTGACGCCCGTCTGGCCACATCGCTGAGCGCAGTCAGTGCGCTCAGCGCTGCAAGGCTCGATCCTCCTATGGAGAATCATGCTTTGCAGCCCTGTCAACGCGCGTCCTAGCGCTTTGACGGAGAGGCTTTCTAGACATCCGCAGCACAGCCACTGTTGCACGTGCAATACGTGTGTGCTCAACATTGTGTGGCTGGCCCCGTCGCAGCGTCAACGGAATCCATGTCAGTACGGCCGCACCTAGTGCGCTCGTCTGACACCGGCCTTAGTCTTTAAGACTTTCATTTTCCTGAAACAAGCTACATACAATATCTGGACATAACAAAAATGACATTCAAAACAATAATCAATCCAGCATATTAAAAATGCAACAATACGGTGAAGCAAACTTACTGAGGATCAACAGCTTATTGGCAAGTGCAAACTTTTCCCATTTGTGGCTACCTATTACCTGCACAGTCGGAATAGGGCCCCTATACCAGCCAAGCCATGGATTACTGCCATTGATGATTTTACTTGACCTGCAGAAATCCCTAACCAGTAATCGGACGTCTGACACCGATAAGCAATGTCATTACATTAACAAAGCTGTTCTGACAAAATGTAGGTATGGGGTACCTTGCAATGTTCTAACTGTTCCTAACAACATTCAAGAGTCCTTGAATGTTCCCCAGGCAGGCATGACACTTTTTGTTTGTGAGTACCACTTCACTCCGCATCTATTTATAGAGGGCACTCATGGATTACCATTATGCTTCAGGGCTCAAAGTGGCTCTACTGTTCTTCTCATCTTCTGAAGACAAAAGATCAGTGGTTGGAAGCACAGCAAGAGGGAAACTGTCAAGTTTTTTTTTTCCCCCCTGAAACCACTCCTTGACCTACACAACCTAATTGTATCTAAAGGATTTGGTCTCCGTATGGCCCTGCAACAGCCGTCAGGAGGATAATTTCAAATGCACAGCCAGACACAATAGCTTCTTAACAATGCGCGGCAAGGAGCTCAGACAGGACATTGTATTCATGAGGATGCTAATTCGGTATTCTCTAATCCTGGAACCCAAAAAAAGTCAGATGTAATCCTAGATCTTAAGAATGCCACGCAAAACATGAGGCAAGCTGTTGGTATGTTCTATAGGTCAAATGTCTGTGTAAAATCTGACTTCCAATACCTCCTCTGAGAGAAAAATGTACAAAAAGAGAAACAAAACTATGGTGTCCATTTCCACATAAAACCCAGGACCATGGTTTAGTTTTTTCGCATTCATAGCATTTTCTTCAGCTTGTTGATAAACAGTAGCAAGGAACATTTTACCTTTACATTTATATTGCAATTTATTACAACAAGCCCAGAAGCAAAGATTAAACACACATAGAAACAAAAAAAAAAAACCATTACAAAAAGTAAATGTTCAAAACATGTTTGATTACAAGTGATGGCTGTACAAATAAACGGCAGAAATGTCAGATTTCTCTAGTAGGGTTTTAACCATTTGGGGTGCCAAAATGCAGATTGTCTCGAGTACCTATAGCAATAAAATATAGGGGGGGGGGGCGATTAAAAAAAATTAACAGGATTTTAATGGCATAATACATATCGTTTCATTTTCAGAAAACACACACACACACATATATACATATATATATATATATATATATATATAACACATGGGGGGGTTGTTGTTATATATATATATATATATATATAACATTGCCCTTCTTGCATTTGTGCTTTTTCACCTGCAATGTGGGAGAAAACATTGCAGCAAAAAAAAAAAAAAAAAAAAATATTTTGAATAATTATATCCAGTTTATTCGGGATTTAAAATACTGCGCCAATTACAGGTACTAGAGGACAATTCATGACAAGAAAGGAATAAAAAAATAATATTATTCTCATAAAGCCTAAAAAGCAAAAGAAAAAAAGAAACTTAAAATCTTTAATACACGTAATATGCATTTTTTTAAATTCAAGCAGAAATATAGAAAGAGGGCAGTCACAGAAGAAAAGTGCAATCTGACCCCGATTAATTCAACCAGTGCCAGGGAAATAAAATATTTATGCGCCAGTTTTCAATCTAGGCACGACATATGAATATTTAGAACTTCAATTTAGATACAATACAAAACATACAAGTACTTTGCATGAGCACGTTGTTTCTAAGAGGCCTTCTATATCAAGTATAGGATCGTTCAGTATGTACCTGCACTATAGAAGGCTTACAGACCTCAATAACAAGACCACCAAAACATACAAATCTTTCCATTCCTATGATGTCTGGCTCCAGTTTTAGAATGACAGGCTGCATGGGATTATGTAAGGTCCAGAGATTGGACACAAACTATTTTAAGATGTAGGGAAATCAAGAATGGCCATGTCACGTTGAAGGAGAAAGTCTTCCCATGGCCGGTAATATCACCATGACGAATGGGGATCGACAACAGTTCAGCTGCTATGGTCTTTTGCTCAGTAGTTTCAATGGTTTTAACATTTCCTACTAGCAGCTAGGAACGGAGGATCATGGGGTTTAAAATACGTTTTACTCCACAAATGTCACAGCTTTATTTACTAGAGCTCATAGATGAAACTGCAAAACAAACCAAGAGGAGTTGAGGCTTTACATGTGCATTCAGAAATTACTCGACTTCTTAAAATGTATGCAAGTCAAAAACATATGGATACAAACACGTTGCTCCCAAAAAGAAGGAATGAAGAACAGACACCAGCGCTAATTCAATAGTGGTCCTCTCGTGAGACAGGTTTACTTCAATGAAGAGGCAAAAACCTACAAATGTTTCAGGGCTTGATGCCCTTTCCTCAGTGTACACAATGGGCATTAAATCCTGAAACGTTTGGGTCTCACAAGTGGACCACTATTAAAAAAAAAAAAAAAATACAGGAGTCTGTTCTTCATTCATTCTTTGATCAAAAAATAATCCAGGAGGCACAATCCCTATAAGTATTATATAAATAAATAATTGTGTGCCTCCTCGTATCAGGAGAGGCTACCTCCCAGCATACATATCCACACAAGAAATGATATGGGCACTCCAATTAAAATTCAGGAAGTCTTTATTGGAATAGTATCAAACGGATGGCGTTTCAGCTCACAAAAGTCCCTTTTTCAAGTCTCTGAAGAAGACTGAGTCGAAACGTTGTTTCCGATTGATGCTATTCCGATAAAGTCTTCCTGAATTTGGAGTGCCCATACCCTCCTTTGTGCAGTTAAGTAGGCTTCATTCATCCTTTGGGAGTACTATTTTCCCCCTTGTTTGAGGTATCCAGGAGGGAACCAGTCACTTTAGCAGCAGCTGTAAATCTTTGTTTTTGGGTTCCACATACACCCAACGCCTGTGTTATTTTTTCTTTTTCTGTACTAGACATGTTGTTCAGATATATCTATCTATCTATGGATCTCTATATCGCTCTAAAGTGACACTCTGCTGATCCGGACAACTTTAAAACAATAGTTATGAGGTGTACAGATCAGGGATGCACTGTAATTTCGGCCACCAATGGTTTCGGCCCGAAAGTAAAACACCAGCCGAAAAAGTCAGTTGAAAATTGATGATCCGAGCTGACACTGAGCGGGCACGCTTTCAATGCTGTTTAGCTAGAGATAATTGTAATTGGAAAGAGGCAGGAGCTGCTACACATATTTATTTCTGCACAGAAAGGGTTAACTGCATGATCCACACTATCAGTAACCTCTGGCCTCTCAGTGACAAGGAACAAGTGATTTATCACTGACCTCCTGCCAGCAGTGTCTGCTCGGAGGGTTAATGTGGGAGCTTACATCCATGCCTACAAAAAGTTAATGGAACATATACATATTCATTTTGCCTTTGTTTTTCTGCACTTAGATATATATCTACTCATTTATGCTGTGTTGGAGGGCAAAAAATTAGATTAAAAGCCTCCACATAACAAATTATAAACTTTATAGTTGCAGAAGACATTTACACATCCTAGCAAATCAGAGTTCTCTAAATTGCTGGTATGTGTAAATGTCTTCTGCAACTATAAAATGTGTTTGTCCAAAAATTTTACACTAGATGCAAAAACGGTATTTCTTACCGTAAATATTCTTTTCCATAGTCGTAGCGGCAGTACCGCTTCCCTCCCTCTTCATTGTGTTGTGTTGGTTTTGATTAAAGTTGTGTGTGTTTTGCTACTCCGGTTCTGCTGGTCATTGACTGGGGGGGTTCTGGGCTCAGGTCGTCTTATAGGCAACAGGGGAGGAGTCACAGGTGAGGGAGGGGTTCACCTGGGTCTAGGTGGGTCCTTTTGTTTTTTAGGCTTGGTAACCTGTCCACAATTGGGATTGAAGATGAACCCAGGGGTACTGCCGCTCGACGTATGGAAATAACTCCACCAAAATAGGACAAAAATATCTTAAAAAAGTTAATGTGGATTAATTTAAATTCATGATATTAAATTTAATAAAGTCTAGGATTAATACAATTATACAAAAAACTATCTTAAAATAAATTGATGGGGAAAAAAGTCATTTTCGGTTTCGTTCCAAAATTTTCATTTCGGAGGAGCATCACTAATATATTATTTATACATATGCAATTCATCAAATTGCTGTGATGTGCAAGTGGCTTCTGCAATAATAAACACACTTATTATAGTGTGGAGGCTTTTTATCTCACTTTTTATCCTCCACCACAACCCTTTGTAATATAATATATATTACACACACCAGACACATGTATACACAGTATGTGTATATATAGAGTCATTTTCGGTATCGGTTTCCGGCCAAGCTCATCGTGCATTTTCAGGATCGGTTTTGGTTCCAAATTTTCATTTCGGCGCATCACCAGTACAGACACTCTCCCAGATCTGGTGAAATCGCAGAGTTTCCTCCACCTCAACCAGCGTCACCAGCAGTCGGGAATTCAAAATTCCCTGATGTGAATTTTGCATCCTAGTGACGTCAGCACGTAGACAGCGCGCCAATATCACCTTCTGAGACCACCCACTGTAGTGAATGGTCTCAGAGGCAGCCAATAGATCAGATCTACGCATGCACGTACACCTTCAAATCAATCTTCTGCGCAGGCGCTATGGAACTTGTGTGCGTGAAGTTTGCAAGTTCAATAGTGCTACACAATTTGTGGTTCCGAAGCTCCCCAAGTTGTATAGGAGCGGAAAAAGCTTCAGGGACTTATGAGTTAGGGAGTCCCTCAACCGATGAGGAGGAGCTATATGCTACAAGGGAAAAAAAAAAAAAAAGGGGAGTAAAGTTACCAAAAATAGAAAATAATAATTGGCCAGAGACTATCCTCAGCCTCTGCCCCATTATTTAAGGGACAAAAAGGGATCTTATACTGAAAAATAGAGTATCCATTTAAAACTCCAACACAGCAATGCACATGGCTACAGGTTTAGTATACCATTGATTGAAGGGTATTATTAACTAATGAATGCCAGATGCTTCCATTCACAAATAATCACCAATCCAGAAATAGAGTCTATTTCTACACAATGCTGGAAACACATAACCACTTCCCAAATACAGATTTTTTCTATTTAGCTTTGAAACCGTGACCAGGTTCATTTGGGCAAGACACCCCTTCCTAGTAAGAGTGACCCGAGTACAGAATATACAGAGGATAGCATCTTTTTCAGTCAAAGAAATCAAGTGACGCATGGATACACAGATTGAGAGTAGAGCAAGACCCACTTAGATTAGGTTTGATGTAGTGGTGGGTTTAAAATGATATGGCCACATGGTGTGACCAAATTGGCGATTTTCTATGCAATGTAGTTAGAGGTTTTAATCAAGCCCTTCTTTGACCCTAATGGTCTACTGACAGAATTCCATTATAATGATCTGGTCTGTAAAGATTCTGTTTCCATTACATGGACATTGTGTATTCAAAGAGAACCAGGCTGCGTTTCTCTACCAACGCTATATATACACAGGGCGATCCACGTGGACATGGGATCTGCATTCACACCATTATGGAGATTGTAAGAAGAACACGGTTATAAGAGCCACAACAAGAAACTCAACAACCTACACTAATAAATGGAAAAAAACTATTTACTTTGGCTTGTAGATGTGAAGATGTACAGACAACCGCAGCTTCCCTGTGAGAAACCCTGAATATTTTACATACATATCCATCCCCCAGCTGAATAAAGTGAAATGCCTCCCACTGTGGAGGAGATACCTCATTAAAAGGGAAATTTCCACTCATCCCACAGCTGCTGTCGCAATGCTTCTATAGCAAGTAAAAGCACGTTCAGGTGGTACCTTACCAATACACATGATGATGGATGGTGGCTAATGTGCGCTAGAAATGGTACTGTATGGAGAGCACTAGAGATGGACGTTATTACCACAGTCTAATGCCACAAAAAGAAAACATGTTGGTCAAACTTTGCTGGCAATGCAAAAAAAGGAGGTGCAGCATTTCACCCCTCCCCATGATAAACCATTATTAGGACATGCTTGAAAACGAGAGAAATCTCGATCCTGGTAAACACACACACACACACACACACACACACGTGTCGAAAAAAACATTTGTACAACAGATATGGTTGTGGTTCGGTCACCAGGCACAAAGCTTCATTACCTGCAATATAAGAATTACAAATTGATTGAAGGCCAAATATATGAATATGTAACTATAAGAATAGATGGACAGATTGCAAGGTGATATTTGACCAACCGAAAAAAAAATATTTATACAAATAGACATATGTACGTCTTACGTTTTCTCTCGCCGCCATCGCCTAATAATTTAATAAAATACAGATGTATACCATGCCAAATGCACCTCGCACATGTGGTTCTGCTGCTGTAAAAGGAAGTCCAGAGTAGCTTTGTTTAAATAAAGTGTATTTTTAGCAGCTCCTTTCCCCTTAACATGTGGATATTTGTGTTCATGTAAAAAGTAAAAAAAAAACATTAACATCAGCTCTAAATTCTGTTTCCATTACCCTGTATGAAAAGAAAACAAAAAAAATTTTTTTATTCAATGACACTACAGAAAAGTGGCACTGTGCCTCGTAATTAGAAGTAACCATCACGAGAGCCAGCGTGGTTTTATCTTGGCTGTTCAAGGTTCTAGGTTTAAATTCTTCACTTGGCTAGGTGCTTCCAAGCCCCCCCCCCCCCACATCGACAAGACAACGGTCGCCAGCTCACATGGCATATTAAACCGTGAGAGGGGAACAGCTCTGCGGTTTTGTTTCCTCTCTTCCCATTGTGCAAAGACGTCTCTTAGCATGTAAGACAAAAAGAAAAACCAGCAAGTGACAAAAGGAAATTTCTCCAGCATGCAAATCAGACCTTTCCCTATAGGAGACACAGCTGTAGCCACCCCAGTTTAATACCCTAGGTGGTTATTATATGGAGAGGGCGATGCAGACTAATTCTTTTGGTTGGCCGGCTGCTCCCGGAATTAAAGAATTGTATTCAAATGGAAACTCCACTAGTAACAAAATGAGACCCCGGCTTAATTCTACTGCGAAGGCTGCCTAATGTACATTTGTCATTGGAAATCTCTACTGCATTTGTAAAGTTAAAAAAAAAGGTAAAATAAAAATGCCATTTGTTCCACGTGCGGTATCTCCATGCACAGGATGATGTCATGGCTCTTCCATTTACCTTGCCTGACGGGTTTTGCTACGTGTCGGATTTCATATTAAATTTATACAGACCTAAAAAGCGAAAAATAAAATGACACTGATAAGGTTTGCCTACCCTACCATACAACTATCCAGACTATAAGGTTTATTATTAGAACGTTAATAAAAAGCTTTGTTTCATAACGTTGAAAAATAAATACTTCATGTAGTATAAATTTATAAACAATGTATACTAAAGCAGCCTAGTATATAAATAAAAAAAATGTGTGTGTGGGAGGGAATTCTTGGCTGTCAGTCAGTCATATGTACACAATATGTCAAATACAGGTATAAAGAGAATTTTTCAACAGTGAACAAAGAAAATTGGGAAAAATTTGTTTACTCAGCCCTCTATCAGATTATTATAGCTTATTAAAAGGGGAAAGAAAGAAAAAAAGAGCTTGTATTGCCATTGATAATGTTATATAATTACCATCGCCTGGACTCAACGATATGCCTGCAGAATCTGGGGATCAGCGGTGCTCAACCATAGCCCTCCAGATGTTTTGGAACTACATTTCCCACGTGACTCTGGCGATCTGTTGAGTGCCCAAATATCATGGGAGGTGTAGTACCAAAACATCTTGATGGGCAAATTTTAACAACCCCAGGTGTACAGAATATAACAAGTAACACATGAAAGATTTCAGAAAAGTGATAAAATATAGAAAACAAAAGCACAAATGACAATTTCCGGTGCTCTTCTCATGCTCCTCTTTGGGCTCTGATCTGCTGGTGCAGTCCTAATAGGACCAGCCATGCAGCATTATAGCACCTGGCTGGCCGGGGGTCAGAAGGAAAGCTTTGATGGACACATCACTTAGACAGACTTGCTCTGCAGCTTCCCAGCGTGAACCATGATGTGCACTGAAAGCTATTCAAGTCGCTGTTGTTCTAGTGATATAAGAGTTGTCCTAAGACAGACAGGCCAACAGTGTCCCTTTATAGCACAACATGAAAACATTTCTCAAGGATAACTGAATAGGTCCTTCGGGCACCTGGAGGGGGGGTTTGGGAGATGGGTGTTAGATGCAGAACATATTGTGCAGTGTATTTGGAGGACACATGGGTTACATGCTAGACTTAAGCATCTCCCCAATTTGCCAGTCCAGATATTGCATCCTTCGGACTGTCAAAAGAGTGGACAACCGGGTCCGTATGAGACATCCGCATCTATGGTGGAAAATTGGCAGTGGGGATAGAGGTTATTTTCAAACTATAGGCCCTTGATAGGTTTACATATTTTCAGAAGGAATTGTCTTGCTCTACTAACGTTTTAAGCCCCTGCACGCAGGCCGCCTGGATTTGCCAAGCCCTAAACCAATACATTTATCATGGAAAACGGGTGGCAGAGGCAACTAGAGAATGTGCGGATCTTAGCAGTATTTCTGGTTTCAGCATGACCTGCTATGCACTTCAAGTATTGAGTAAGTAAATGCTGTGGCAGTCAGATCTTGACATTTTCAGTTGCCAGTTAAGCACGGGCTCCTAGAACTCCCCTGCTGGCTTCAAACATCTATGATACATTCTACAAATATATTTTATATACAGACCTTTCTTCACCTGGTTCTTAAAATATGCAATTGGCTGCTAAACGTAGATGTCAGTAGGAAAGCTTGACTAGAGCTGGGCAATTTCCACAATTTAGATTTCGATTTAAAGGGCCACTACCAACAAAAAATGAAATGTCCTTATTGTGTTTATTTTAGGTTGCTGATATCTTATATGTACTTTGTTTATTTTCTTGTGTATTTAGTTAAGCAAATATTTTACTCTGTGCGTCACTGGGTGCATCCATTCTGTGATCTTTTGTATTGTGAACTGCTCCCACCATGTCTTTACATCAATTGGTCCTCACTATGTGGCAAATGGCCATACAACGGAGTCTATTGGTCGAATACGGACTCAAATCATTGTATTGTGTGGGATGTATTGAAAGGATAGCACCAGGGGTATATTAGAAGCCTTTTAAGCTCCTGATCACATCTCATTCAGCTGCCAGCTCTTAGTTAGCCTTGAGGACAACATTAGACCTCCTGCTGCCTTACCTAAACATTCCCTCTTCCACCACATTAAATGATAAATAGTATATTTATCCATTATTTATATATTAACCACTTGAGCGCGAAGGAGGTGCAGGGAACATCCTCTTGTTTCACTCACGTGCGCAGAGGACATTCCCCACACATTGTCACATTCAAGCCCACCTCCTGCCAATACTCAACTCTGCGTCCGGGGTCCCACGCAGATCTGACTTCCTTGAAGTCAGATCTGCGTGTTTATGCCCCTCCCGGTGCACGGACGTCATTGTGACGGCTGCAATGACGTCAATGTCAGGCGAACCCCCCCCCCCCCCGGAAGAGCACCTGAAAGGAGGGAGGAGGGTGGGAGCTCCTTCGGACCCCTCTACCTCCCGATCAGGGGGAAGGTTACGTTAAAAGAGAAGCACTGCTGGAACGGGCAGAGTCTGCCCTTTGCAATGGTGCCCATTTTTGACCTCCTGAAGTGCTGGTATGCTATCCGGCACCATATTGCGGACCTCACCTGGAGGTGGCTGACATCTTGGATGTCAACCAAGCCTCCTGGGATCCCCCCGCACACTGGCGTCATCGTGCATGGGGCGATGGCGTCAGTATGAGAATTAACCCCTAGCTGCCAAGGGGTTTCCCTATGGTAGAGAAAGAAGCATCCAAAGGACGTCCCTATGTCCTAATCCGTGGCAGTTAGTGCATGGCCTTTCCAATGATACCAAACATGATCTTGTTAAAAGTAAAAATAATAAAAATAAAAAATTAAAATGCTTTTTTTTTATTAGTGCAGCCCTATTCACATTTCAGTTATAATGTGAGCAATGATGCTGGACTAACAATTTTTTTTGGGGAGGGGGGTTTTAGAAGGGGAAAATTAATAAATAATAATAATAATAAACAACATAATTTCTCAGAAAAATAAAGTAAAGAGTTCACAGTTCTAAATTTTTTGAGAAGCGTACCCCGTAAAATATATGACCGCAAAGGCTTGGATAATAAAATGAAGAAAAAAAAATTACTTGCACACGGTAAAGGATTTAAAAAAAAGTGAATTTTCAATAAAATTTCAATTTTTTGTTCGAACATTCTGGCAGGGCATCACATATACATATAGTAATGATATATTATGACTGCTGAAAAAAAGAATATATAATTTGTGTGGGTCGTATAATAAAACAGGACTACAAATTGCGTTTAAACAGGATGAGCATAATCGGTAAAAATTAGCTCAGCATGCAGAGGTGCAATGGCTCAGCAGTGAAGGGGTTAAATAAAGTGTCACAAATCAAAGCTTTTAGTAAACATTGCATCATGAGAAAAATACACAAAATGGAAACACGCGATCGAAACTTTATTTTTCCTTTTTACATGCAATTACTTCAAACAAAGAAAAAATTTGGTTTTTGTTTGTAATGCACAAGTAATCTAATTACAACTTATGTAAGTGGCTGTGTGTCCCTTTAACCATTACGGAAATCAAGGAATTTAGATTTATTTTTTTTATCCGAAGAAGTGTCCATCCAAGCATCTCCAGAGCTTAGCCAGATGGCTGCCAAACCTGTCCACTCTGCCTTTGCTGGGATGGATGCACCAATTTAAAAAAAAAATCCAGGTTCCTTGATTTTTGGTTATATGAAAAAATAAAAAAAATAAAAAAAATGCAGGTGGATTTCAAACTACAGTATTTAATCGTGAAAAATCAACCAGCCCTACGTCTGGCACAGATTTGTCAAGTCCTGCTAGAACCAGATGTATATCAGAGTCTTGCCACCGACAAAATTAAAAGTGGTATTGTGCCACAAGTCAACACTAGACAAATAACATGGTATATGATGACCGTTTCAGGACAAATGGTTGTGACAAATTAAAGAAAATGTAACATTCTTCATGTTGCAAGCATTATAATTGTTACATTTAAATCTGTAACATGGGCTCTAAAAATAAAATTATGCAAAATGTGCCAGAACCCATTTCACTCCAAAGATCTTTTAAAAAAAATTTTAATGTAAAAGTGTACCAAACACTTGCATGCCTTACTTTGATCCGTTTGCTTCTACCAAATGATTTCTCTCCTTTTTTTTTTAAAAGAATAAATCATGTATTCCACACGTGTCTCCACTCAGATGCCTCAAGCGATGGCTGGTACAAATGCAGTCATAAGTTTTGCACGGTAGGACACTCATTACAAAAGGTAACAACATCATCAAGACTCCGTAAAAGCAATTAATTAGGTGAATGTACGGGTTGCTTTGCAGTAGTTAGTGTCTTCCACAGACGAAGCATCAATTCTTCACGCTGCTTAGCCCTCTGATAGTAAATACACGTTTCAACATGACAGTTATCTCTCCCTGCATCGCGAAGGTATCGCTTTACCTTCTGTATTTACTAGTTGTACCACACAGATGCCAAGAATAAGGTAAACTTCTCACTCTTCCTCACCGTGACTACCCAAAACCCAACAGACAATATCACGTCTGGAACAGACCACATTGCAACTGCAGCCATCCACTATAATGTGAAGGATGCTTTTAAATGGTGCGTAAACTGCAATATATTGTCATTTTCCAGAATGCGCCTGTGGTCAATAATCAAATAAAAATGTAATTGCTATATAATAGATGACAATATTTAGCAGTAGCCACCTTTATTTTACAGAAGATTTTCTTTATACTGTGATCCGTATGAAAAATTGTTCAGCCTTACTATCAATGATAAACACTTATCAAAAAAAAAATCCTAAACATACATCAAGTCTTCCTTGGTGAGGTGGACTTCCCAGGAAAATCTAGAGCTTTCTGATTAAGCTCATATATACAGCCTAGGCTGTAGAGTCTACCATCTAAAGCACGATGCAGCCGCCTGATACTAATATGGGGAGAGTGATGCCAAACAAGGAGCAGGGGAACCATCTTGTTTTACCAGGATTGCCGCTTCATGAGCGAGGAGAAGAGCGGCCCTTGGCCTGGACAGCTGTCAGGAATACACTGTAGCTGTCACTCTACTCGGCCGTCAGCGGCCCACGCGATAGCATGTATTATTCATCTAAAATACATGGGTGACTTCAATTTGCCTCATTTCACTTTCAAACACGAGCGTACAGTCTCTGCTCTGCCTTGATACGTTAAAGCAAAGCTACTTCCACAAAGAGGTAAAGGGAAATTCTGTGAGAGAACTCATAGCGTATATTAAAATATGTAAATTCCTATTCTGTTTTGCAAACATACACATTTCTGAAGCAGCAAAGATATGAAATACTAGTAGCCACTTTGAGCAGAGAGCCATCCTACAGGAGCAATCCCTCCCCTTCCATGTGCTGTGCTAGGCCGGGGGCCAGACGAGCGCACTTTATGCGCCTGTACAGACATGCCTCCCGGCGTCCGGCATAGCATTGAGATGCTACGACAGGTCCAGACACACGCTGTAGCGCACACACACAAATTGTGCACACTACAGCGGACGTGCTGCAGCCGTGCTGAAAGCCTCCCCCGTAGAAGCACTATGACGCGCATTCGATGCGGCTGCAAAGCGTGATCCTACATTAGGAGGAGGCCAGACAACGAGATGGCCAGATGAGCGGCAGAGTGGAAGAAACATCCACTCTCACGGATGTTCCTTCCACTCTTAAAAATGCTCGCCTGACCCCAGCTTTAGCTGTCAAACGCACGGAGCCCCCATCGGAATCAGGGTGAAAGAGAATACTTAAAGCACAGGCACGATTAGGGGGACGATCTACTAAATCGTTCCCATGATTTCACAGTTTTTATTATTAGTGTGCGCATGAGTTACCCGTTTCTTGCGCATGCTAAAGAGATAGCGTCTCCTCCCCAAGTCCTCCTACCTCGGGGCAGGGTTGCAACCTCCTGCAGCTCTCCTTGGCCAGCTGCAGCCGTATGATACAAAAACGTACACTGACAGAGCCGAACACTGACTGAACGGGGGGGGGGGGGGCAGTCCCTCCCAAATGCAACAATGCACAGGCCTGGTCATACTTCCACCCCGACTCTTAACAGCTGGGGGTGTGCCACTCATTTTGCAAGGATTGTGAGATTTTGTAGCCTCTCATGACACAGCCATTTTCCATAGTGATCCAATGAGTGAGCACTACCAGAGGTGTGCACTAGGGTTGCACCATTACCACCTTCTAAAGACCGAGTACGAGTATTGACACTTTTCAGGTACTCCCCGATACAAAGTATTGATCCTTTTATTTAATGTTAAGTGACCACTTTCCAATAAATAAATTTCGGATTTTGCTGAAAGCCTGCCCAATTTATGTTCATAATGTCCGGCCAGACATCCCATTTACCCACTGCACACACCAGAGAGCTAGGTAGACCATTTAAATCAGCGTTTCCCAAACCTGTCCTCAGGACCCGCTGACACCCCAGGTCTCCAGATATGTGAAGCACAGCACAGGTGATATGATTTGCTGCTCAGTGATTGCAGGATTCAGTCTGCATTTCCCCAAGATGATCTGCAAAATCTGGCCTGGTTGAGGGTCCTGAGGACAGGTTTGGGAAACACGGATTCAAAAGGGACTACCCTTACATAAGCTGTAACTAGATTACTTTAACATTACAAATAAAAAACACATGTTGCTGCTTTTTTCTTTCTTTGTCTGAAGTAATTTTTCTCATGATACAACATTTAACAAAAGCTTTGCTTTGTGGCGCTTGTTTATTTAACCCCATTGTGACCAGGCAGTTTTACCACTGTCTGTCCGAAAGTGCCCACTGCTGGTTTTACATTTCAGCGCTGTGTGTGTTTAGCTCGAACTTTCCTTTTACTCATTTATGGAACCCACACATATTATATACCGCTTTTTTCACCATTACATTTTCTTTCTACAGATACCATTATTTCCATCATATTGTATAATTTACTATAAAAATATATATAATGATGGGGGCGGAGCTAGAGGTGAACGTGAGAGGTCGCATTATACAGAGCTCCGCTGCAACTTTTCTAATTTCAAGCCGACCATCTCGTCCTCAACTGCTCTCAGGGGGTCCAGAGCTTCACCCATGACCTGGCGCTGTTGTGATCACCGTTTTCCGGATTCGCTGCGGCTAAATCGCGGGCCGGTGTGACTCGGGCCTAGTGCGGCCTACACAGGGCGGCCATACTAAGAAGCCTGGGGACTTTCCTGCCGATTGCTGCGGTACTGATTTCCGGCGACCACCTACCATCCTCCACCCTAGCCTTGGTTAAAAAGTCACTGAAACTGCAAGGTACTGCTGGGGGTTCTCGACAGAGGGATATAAAGAGACTCACTGGGAGACAGGCAGGCTGCTTACAGCGCAGCATTATCCTCGGGTTATCCTTGCCCCGAGTTATGGATCCTCAGATGGGGAAGAGGAATTTAACTGGACTCATGGAACTGAGGCGGCACAGAACTGGTCCACCCTAGCACCCCAAACACAGAAACCGAAAACGATGAGCTCCGCAGCGAGGAAAAGGGCACAAAAGAAGCATAAAACTTTGGCAGCAGCTTCCCTGGGAGCCCCTGCACCTGCCCCTGATCCTGCGCTGGGCTGCTCTGAAGAAGACGCTTCGCTTTCTGATGGGGGTGATATGCCGCTGTGCTCCAACCGCCCTTTCCACCGAGACTCGACACAGCAGGCGTCGGATGCCTCAGAGCAGCTGGACGCCCCTATGGGCTCCTTGGTGTCCCCTCGACTCAACAGTGTTACCACGATCACGGCCTCAGACGACGCACGCCCCACCACCATGGGAGATTACCGCAATTTTATTGCAGAGATCAGGAACATGTGGTCGACTGAGATATCTGGAGTACGGGCTGATCTGGAAGTAGTGCGCTCCCAAGTGTTAACAACCCAGACCTCTGACTTGGTGGCGGAACAGGCTGTCCTTTCGACTCACGTAACCTCTCTTCGATCTCAGGTCGACCTTCTGTCCCGCTCGGTAGAGACTCTAGAGATACGCCACTGCAAACGCAACGTCAGAGTTCGTGGAGTCCTAGAGTCGGTGTCGCCAGCTCACCTACTGAAATATGTGAACCGTTTGGCCCTTCGAATATTGGAGTCGCCCTCTGAGACACCAGAGATGTTCGGAAGTGTTTACAGGATACGCAAGGCTGCAATGGCTCCCGAGGATGCCCCGAGAGACATAGCAGTGACCAGGGATATGGCGGCTAAGACTCGCCTTATGTCAGCTCCGGGAGCTCGAGCGGTGTTCCTATTTGAAGGAGCTTCAATCTCTTTACCGAGACTTGCCGTTCCTGACCCTGATGGCACGCCGGCGGCTACAGGAGGTGTCAACGTTTCTGCGCCTTAAAGGGGTACGATACCGCTGGGGTTTGGCGGGTTCCATAAATGGTACCCCACAATGGTGTCCCGTTCACCATCTCTGACCCGGCAGAGGCCTGGCCTCTGCTTCTGGGCGCAGGGCTGGCTCCAGACAAGAATGGATATTCCCCCAGATTATGTCGCTTTTATTATACGCTCCCTCTTCTTGCCGACACCGGCTACACTGGACCACCCCATTCTGATTTCGATTTGACTTTTAAACCGGATTCTCTCCTGATGAGAATCCCCCCCCACTTATAACCCCTTTTTATTTAAAAAAAATTCCCCTTTACGTTTTGTGCATCTTCGGGACTTTTCAGGGTCCGCCTTTCTTGGCATTCAGGTGCCTCGCTAGGCACAAAGCCCGGGCTTGGTGCCATTCATCTTCCTTGGCCTCTCTGTCACTTGGGACCGTGCTAGGAACGGCATGAATCTGGTCTTTGCCTCCCCCTTCCCACTTTTTATGTTATTCTCCGTCCCCATGTTAAGACTCCTTGAGTTGTTTCCAGTTATTGCCGTTTACTTTTTCATATTTTTTGCTGTTGCCTGCCGAGGACCCTGTAGACAGCTTGTTACTGTACTACGCCGAGATATGTCGCTGAGCTTTGTTGCTCCGTTTCTTTTTGAGGACTTTTGTCTCTGATGTTTTCTGAGGACTCTGAGTTTTGCCGTGAAATTATTATTTTTTCTAGGCTGTCTGCAACACTTAAGTTGACTATGAGTAACTGTCTTTGTTATTTTTCTTAAGATGTGCTCTATTTGATGACTCTTTGTGGCACTGCGAGACCCTTATTTCAAGTTTGAGGTTTTGCTGACGATATTACAAAATAAAAATTGTAAATACAAAATTTATATTATATATATATTTTGGATTTACAATTATATATATAATAATAATAATAATAATAATAATAATAATAATGAAATATGACCCCATAGTAGCGGGGCGGTTTTACAGAAGTTTGTCCTTTAGTGCCCGCTACTGTTTTTATGTTTCTGCGCTGTTAGTGTTAAGGTCAAATTTTCCTCTTACTCGTTTATGCAACCCACACATATTATATACCGTTTTTTCCCGGCATTAAATGGACTTTCTAAAAATATCATTATTTATATGATATCCTATAATTTACTATTTTTAAAAAAAAAAAGTAAAATATGATAAAAAAAAATTGAAAAAAGGGAAAAAATAAACCACTTATCCCCAAGAAACTTTGTCCCCAATATCTACAACCACCAACAAAGACCCCAGCTAAATAGTTGAAAATTTTTGTCGTGAGTTTAGAAATACCCAATTTTCACATGTTTTTGCTTTTTAACCCCTTCACTGTTGAGTAATTTCACCTCTGTGCGCTGAGCTCATTCCTACCATTTTATGCTAATCATTTTTAGATGCCAGCTTAAGTCCTATTTAATTAAACCCCACAGACAATTTTTTTTATTTTTTTTTTTAAAACCCAAATAAATTTTTACATTTTGTTTTACTACTTTTTTTTTTTTACAAGAAACCTGGTCATGTTTGGTATCATTGGAAAGGCCATGATCAAACATGACCCTTTAGCTAACAGATTGGGAGATAAGGGTATCCAAAGGATTCCCCGTACCTCCACTTGGCAGCTAGGGGGTTAACAGGCCCACTGACATCCTCACACATATGGGTGAGGATGTCAATGGGTGGGGGGTAACCCAGAGGCTTGGCTGACATCCAAGAAGTCAGCCACCTTTGGGAATGAATCGCAATCCTGCGCCGAATCGCGATCTATAAGCTACGGTAGGGGGTTAAATTCAGCAGTGAATAAAACAAAGGAGAAAGATAGATCTATCGATGTCTCACAATTAGTGGCAAAATTGTGACTTCTACAAGCTTAGTCAGCTTTTCAGTTTATTAACCCCTTTCAATAACTGGTGCTTTATGTTGAAATAAAATATTTCAAACATGGGATGCATAGTTAACTAAGGATATACAGATACCATTTTTCTTAAGGCTGAGTACGAGTACTTTTAAAGTCATGTGACCGCTTTCCAATAAATAATTTAGGAGTTTGCTGAAAGCCTATCCAATTTATGTTAACATTGAAATGTATGGTCAGACACCCCATTTACCCACTGCACACACAGATTTATATATTTGTTTAGAAAGTAATTTTACCAGGAAGGATACATTGAGATTTCTCTTGTTTTCAAGTATGTCCTGGGTTCAATAACATTGGATTTCTGTACCTACTGTAACAATTCAAAGTAATAGAATGCAAGAAAAAGAGAACACAAATACACAGATTAACAGAAAATAAATATGTAGGAAATATATTCACTATGTTACAGGTTTACAGGTGCATTCTGTATTGAGGTATGTTAATAGGGAGCTCTTAAGTGACTTTATAGACTGGGGGAAGATTTGATGGGGTCTGGGAGGTTATTACATAATTACGGTGCTCTGTAGGAAAAAGGAGGATCGAGCCACTCTTTTTGTTTTGTGTACGTACACACACACACACACACACACACACACACCTGACCAGAGTGTGTGTTATATATATAGTATATATATATATATATATATATATTATATATATATATATTAGAAGGGACCCCACCTTTAAATGTATCCACACGTTTCCTTGCTCTGGTGCTGCTGCAAACCCTAATTCTAGTAGGCAAAGTCAAGCGCACTCAGAAGGCTTCTTTCAAGAATTTGCAATGCATTTTACCATAAGTGAAGTCGACGTTCCAGTCCTTTATCCTTGATAAGGACTGGAATGTCGGCATGACTTAGGCCCCATTCACACTGTGCGATTTGAAAAATCGTGGAATTTTCCGTGCGATTTTCATATTCGCGTCATAGAGAGATAATGTCACGCGACGTCGTGGTTTTGCGCGATTTTGCAAAGTACCACCAATGCAGATCGCAAAAAATGGGTCATGTACCAGCAACATGCTACCGCGACGCGCGGCAAGATGTGAACAGCTCCATTGAAATGCATTGGAGACACTACATAGCACGACGTCGCGATAAAAATCGCAGTGTGAACGGGGCCTTATGAAATAAAATTTGATGCAAATTCTTGAAAGAAGCCTCCTGAGTGCGCATGACTTTGTTCGTGTACACACACACACAAACAAACAAACCTCAGATACACACTGGTCACTCTAAAGGCATTGTAACATGCCCCTGCGGCTGGCCGCTTACCATCGAGTGGCCGCTCTGTGGGAACCCCCAGCCGCGATCTCGCGACATCTTCCAACATTCGAGTTCGAGAGATTGCGGATGGGGGTTCCCAGCGAACGGACGCTTGATGGAATGCAGCCAGCATCTGGGACATGGTAGAATACTGCTAGACTAGAGCATTCTGTCAGCCGCCAATGTCCCTCGGAAATAAGTAACATGATAAAAAGAATTTAAAAAATAAATAAAACTGCAGGTGCTGCTGATCAGTGTGATGCAAGAACAAAAGGCTAATAGGCTATAGTCTTGTTTAGTCTTTCCCAGGCCTCTTCTCAGGGAGCACAAACAAGTCAGGTTTGCCAGATATGTGAAGCACAACACAGGTGATATGATTTTCTGCTCAGTGATTGCAGGATTAAGGTTGGGGGGGGGGGTCAGACGAGCGCACTATGTGCACCCGAACTGCCGTGCCTTCCGGTGTCTGTCGCAGCGTTGGTACACTGGGGCCGGCCACATGCAATGGGGCTGCAAAGCGCAATCCTCCATAGAAGGATTGAGCCTTGCAACGCAGAGCGTAATAACTGCGCTCAGCGAGGTGGCCAGACGGATGTTGAGTGCAAGGAAGACCACTCTCACGAATGTTCCTTCGGTTCTTAACCCCTTCACTGCTGAGCCATTTCACGTCATTAAAAAAAAAACACATTTTTCTTTTCTGTATTATTATTATTTTTTTTCTTTACGTTAAACATGGTCATGTTTGCTATCATTGGAAAGGCCATGCTCTGGCATTTCTAATGATACCAAACGTGACCCTGCTAGCTGAAAACAGTCGGGAGATATCTGGGTTCAAAGGAACCCTTATCTCCACCCCTATCTTTCCTTAGGAGTCAATGAGTACTTTCCCCACACGTCCTCAGCAGTGAAAGGGTTAAAAACGCGCGTCTGATCTCGGACTGCATTTCCCCATGGTAACCCTTAAAATTTGACCTGTTACACGGAATGTGATGCGAAATGCAACACATGTAGGTTGGCTTCACACGGCGTTCTGTGTATCTCCGACTTTAAATAAGTAATTGAGGAACAGGGTTGGTAATCACTGATCATGTTTAATCAGGAAGACGAAAGGACCAGGTTATCATCCACTAACACAGAATACATTCCAGTCGGGTACACTGAATTACCAAGACAAGAATGTATTGCCATCATTAACTCCAACAGGTTGATAAAAGAAAATGTAAGTTTGATTAACGCACATTTGCAGGCTATGGTCTAAATGTCGTGCAAGGAGCTAGATATGCTCTAAAGTCTTCTAAATTTGTTTTAAAGATAACAAGCGCAGTTAACGAACGTTATGCGGGGCAAATCTACACTCTGCATTTGCCTAAATAAAGCCAAAAGATTGAATGTGATTTCCTTGCACGGATGCAAAATGTGCCTTTTAGCTATTTAATTCAGCTTTGGAGGGGGAAAAAAAAAAACCTTCCAAGCACAAGCCATTTTAAGAACCTCCTTTGTATGAAAAGCTGATTGACATACTGAATACATCAAGCTTGATAGTCTGTGTTATCAGGGGAAAGAACAGGTTTAACAACGTTATCCCTGGTGCAAACGTGGAATTACAATTTAAATGAAATTTCCCATTCCAGGCAACTAAGACAATTTATAAAAAGGAGGAGAATGGGTTAAACTCACGCTGGGTAAAGGAGCTGCAGGGGTGCAGAGGCTCACAGTAAACAGAAACATTAATAGGTGTATTATAAATGTATACCCGGGCCGGCTTCCCAGATGAATGCCAGCTTAAGTGAATGTAGAGATGCAGAAAGCAAAAGCTGAACGTTAAATTAAGACTTTGCAAGGGGATCCAACTTTGTAAAGTTCAAAACTGGGGAACAAAAATTAATTATGTATAAAAAGGTATGGAAAAAATAAATTTTCACCAAACATGGTATTGCAGATAGAGTTCAAAAATGTATCTAGTATGAAAAACATTTGCCAGGGTCAAACCTGAACCGCAAACTATTTTATCTGTTTATTACCAGATACTCGAGTATAACGCTAGCTTTTGGTGACAAAAATGTACCTTAAAATTGGAGGGGTCGCGTTGTATGCGAGACATCTGCATCGCGTGTAAAAAAAAAAAAAATACTTGACTTGCTCAGGGATCCCAAGCTTCCCGGAAAGTTCCGGTAGTCTCCCTGAAGAGAATATGGGCTCCCTGACGCCCGCAAACACTTCAGGAACTCCGGGATTCGGGAGAGGTGGGATCCATCGTCTGCCAATAGCCAGCCCCACCCTGTTGTTGCCCCGTCCTGATGTCACTACAGACACGCTGCACGATTCTCCTCACATTCTGAATGTCAGGAGCTCGTTCGGGGGCTGGCTATCGGTGGACGATGTAGTGGATGAGCCTGCCTGCTGGAGGTCAGAAAACTACACCTCCCGGCGTACTGGCCATCAGTGAATGATTCACTGCGTTGGTCACCCCACTCTGCTGGCCATCTTATCGCAAGAAAAGAAGACAGGTGGCCTGCGGCTTCATACTTCGTGACAATTACAATCATTCTAGAGCAGAGCACCCTGGCCTGAGGGGGAGCCTGCAAGGATTTTAATCAGGGGTGTGGAAATTTAAAAAAAAAAAAAATCTATCTTGTCCAAGGACTAAAGTGGAAGCCCAATCTACTTGTCCCGATAAATATAATTTCAACAAAAATAGCATTAGGTCTTTATTCTTAACCACAGAGAACAAACACATTAATGTGATCAATGAACACAGGAATTTTAGTTTAAATAGAACACTTCTTTCATTGCGTTTTTCTCACACCATACAACCCACACAATACTGATCACAGTAATGTGCGGTGTGAATGAGCGTATCACACAGCAATAAATCTCCCGGTAATGTGGTGTGTGTCTCTATGGCCCCGTTCACACCTGGGCGTTTTACAGCACGTTCCTGCTTGCTGTAAAACGCCCAAGCACAGAAATCCCATGATTTCCTATGGGGCCCGTTCACACCTGGGCGTTTTACAGCGCATAACAACGCGCTGTAAAACGCCATACGCCCAAAGAAGTACAGGAGCTTCTTTGGCGCGTATTGCAGCACGTTCGCAGCCATAGACTGAAGCGTCAACGCGCGTTTTTCACGTTTGCGCGATACGCACCAAAAACACGCGTATTACGTGCATATGAAAAACGCTGAGGTATGAACCCAGCCTATATAAGTGATTCACAGAGCTGCACAGCAATAAAACTCACGCTTATACACACTACACATTATTGTGAGTTTTATTGCCGTGGAGCTCTGTGATACGATACGCTTAGGCTAGGGTCAGACGAACGCATTAGGAGCGCACTCTGCGTGCGTGCACAACGGACGGACGTTCTGACGGAAGATACTGTAGGCCCCACACAGTCCGTTTTTTATGACGGACGTAGAAAAAGGGGGAAATATGGGAAACAAAATTAATATGAAAAAGGATATGAAAGGGCATTTTGTGCGTCAAGGTGCTGGATGTCGCAAATGCGCTGCATCTGACGTCTCCTCATCATGCACACAGAACGCTACTTGGACGTGGTGGACGTGGCGCACTCTGCACGTCCGTGTTAGCGGTTTTACATTCTTGCCTAACTTGCATCCGTTTGTCGCGTGCGTTGTGCGTGCGCAGTTCGGTGCGGACGCACTTAGTGTGTGGGTCTCTATTGCTCAGGATTCTATGCTACGACTGACGTTAAACTGTGCGGCAACACAGACGTGATCACTGCGGTCATCTGACACGGGCCTTAGAGTATAAGCTCTTGAGCAGGGTCCTTCCCTCCTACGGTTCCGTGTGTGTAACGTGTATGTATATTTGTTATTCTGTCTCTCCCCTTGTACAGCGCGAAGGAATCTGTTGGCGCCTTATAAATGCTTGTAACTGTAACTGATACGCGCATACACACTGCACATTACTGAGTTATATTGCTGTGGAGCTCTGTGATACGCTCAATCACAGAGCTCCACAGCAATATAACTCAATAATGTGCAGTGTGTATGAGCGTATCAGAGCTTCGCGGCAATAAAACTCAAACAATTATGCTGTTTATTTGAATTATATTAATTAAATGAAAGCATATATTATTCAAATTTAATATAACATTAAAATATACTTAAATATACACACATTATATACACACATTAAAATATTTAAAATTATATAAATTAGTGCAGCTGTATTGTTAAAAAGGGGATGCTGCATTTAGATAAAATATATATTCCTTTTTTTATTTTTTTAATATATCCATACTATTTGGTCATGTAGTATATCATTGGAAAGGCCAGACTCTGGCCTTTCCAACAATATCTCAATTGTCCTTGTAGGACATACGGAACCAGAGATACAGAGGTCCCAAAAGGACCCCTGCATCTCCTGTGGGATTCCCCTGCCAGTCAGGAGGGGAATCCCTGTTTAGTGACGCCATCGCGCATGCGTTTAATTGTTTACCGTTACAGTATACGTTTATAAATTTTGCTCTTCGCATTATATTCGAGTCTTGAGTATTCTCTCGTTTCCATAATAACTATACTAGAACAGTGTTTCTCAACCTGTGGACCCTCAGGACCCACAATTGTCCTTGGTCATTAAGTTGCGACCCAAAAAGAATTGAATTTCTGAAACATAATTTATTCCACAAAACGACGTGTGCAATATTCTACAATGTATGCACTTTTTAAACAATTTTGTAAACAAACAGGGATTCTTTCCAAAAATGGATAGTGCAGTAATCACAGAATTAGTGAAAACGAAAGTGCTTTTGAGGCAAAAACCCTCTGTATGGCGCCACCTACTTCCTAAACCTACGCTCTTCAGTGCCTCAGAGACTCTGAACAGCAATGGAATAGCTTGGTCCAATGGGAAAGCATCATTGGTCCAAGCCATTCAAAAAACCACCTACATGGGAGGCTGGCCTATATACAGTTGTGTTCAAAATTATTCAACCCCCACTGAAATTGAGTGTTTTGGCCAGTTTGACATTGATTTTGATCATTCAGTCATCTTGCTTACAATTAAATCAAAGAGACACGTGTAGGTCAGACAAATATAACATAACATTTATAATGAAATAACCACAAATGTCTTTTCTGTGCTCACATCATTATCAGTTTTATTCAACCCCCAAGTGACATTCAATCTTAGTACTTAGTACAACATCCTTTTACAGTTATAACAGCTTTTAAACGTGAAGCATAGCTTGACACAAGTGTCTTGCAGCGATCTACGGGTATCTTCGCCCATTCGTCATGGGCAAAAGCCTCCAGTTCAGTCACATTCTTAGGCTTGCGCACTGCAACTGCTTTCTTTAAGTCCCACCAGAGGTTCTCAATCGGATTTAAGTCAGGTGACTGCGATGGCCACTCCAAAATGTTCCAGCCTTTAATCTGCAACCATGCTCTAGTGGACTTGGAGGTATGCTTGGTATCATTGTCCTGTTGAAAGGTCCAACGTCTCCCAAGCCTCAGGTTTGTGACGGACTGCATCACATTGTCATCCAATATCTCCTGGTACTGAAGAGAATTCATGGTACCTTGCACACGCTGAAGCTTCCCTGTACCTGCAGAAGCAAAACAGCCCCAAAGCATGATTGACCCCCCCGCCATGCTTCACAGTAAGCAAGGTGTTCTTTTCTTCATAGGCCTTGTTCTTCCTCCTCCAAACATAGCGTTGATCCATGGGCCCAAACAGTTCTACTTTTGTTTCATCAGTACACAGAACACTTCTGTGGTTTGTCTACATGACTTTTGGCATACTGCAGTCGACTCTTCTTATTCTTTGGAGACAGCAAGGGGGTGCGCCTGGGAGTTCTGGCATGGAGGCCTTCATTACGCAGTGTGCGCCGTATTGTCTGAGCTGAAACTTCAGTACCCACATCTGACAAATCTTTTCTCAGTTCCTCAGCAGTCACACGGGGACTTTTCTCCACTCTACGCTTCAGGTAGCGCAAAGCAGTCGAAGTCAGCATCTTCTTTCTGCCACGACCAGGTAGCGTTTCAACAGTGCCCTTTGCCTTGAATTTGCGAATGATGCTTCCTATGGTCTCTCTTGGTATGTTTAACATCTTTGCAATCTTCTTATAGCCATTGCCCTTCCTGTGAAGAGTAATCACCTCTTCTCTTGTCTTCCTGGACCATTCTCTTGACTTCACCATGTTTGTAACCACACCAGTAAATGTCTAGAAGGAGCTGAGTATCACAGTCATTTTAAAGCTGCCTAATTGGTGCTTATTATGCTTTATTGCTGCTCCATGACATCCACAGGTGTTTTCAATACCTGATTGAAAACACTTGAATGAACCTCTGTTCTTCAGAGTGGTAGTCTTTAAGGGGTTGAATAATTGTGTAAATGAAGAATTCACAAAAGAAACATTTACTACTGTATTACAAAACCAATTGATGTCATTTTAGTTGCATATGGTTCTTTAAAAAGTCCTTGTAGGATTTCATTCTGAATACAATTACAAATGTACACTAAATTCCCTAAAACCCTTTACAGCATTGGGGGTTGAATAATTTTGAACACAACTGTAAATATACTTTGCTACACTGCGTTGTGGATTGTGCACAGTGGCTCCTGGTGCTGGGAGTACAGAGCGTGCCACCAGTCACTGAGTACCACCCCACACCTTCCCAATACAGATTCCTTCCCCCTCCCACCTTGCCATTACAGAGTATCTTACCTGATGCAGCGTGTCCCAGGTGGCGCCTGGGAACATTAAGGCTGGGGTCAGACCAGCGCACTTTTAACGTGCGTTCTGGCGCACTTAATTACAGCCGCACTAGCAGCAAATGACGGGCAATGACGGCCAATATACGAAGTACGGTCGCACGAAAGTCCGGCCGCGTAACGCAAGTGGAAAATGAACGCATTTTTTCGAGAAAGCAGAACCGCTAGTACGGACGTACAGAGTGCGCTGCGTCCGCTAGCGGTGTGTGTGTGTGTGATTTGGAGACGTCAGACCCTGCTCGTGTCCGGCCAACATAACGTCCAGACGCAAAAAGTTTCCTGGTTTGGATCCGTAAAAAATCACGCACGAAAATGCGCATCGTATGACCGTTTTCGCGAATTCCGTGAAAAAATCCGTCAATGCGTTCGGACGCACTTTACGTTCGCGTGTAAAAATGCTTTCGTTTGACCCTAGCCTAAGAGGTAGCTGCGCCGCCTGGGACTCACTGCCGCAGGTAAGATGCATCAGTGGCTCCCAGGCATTAGAGACGCCTGGGGGCACTTGCCCCACGACCCAATCCGCCCCTGGTCACGACCCACTTTTGGTTCGCGACCCACCACTTGAGAAACACTGTACTAGAGCATCTACGGTAGTTACTAATGGAGACTTGAGGATATAAGATTTCACATACAGCTATGGAATAATTTTTGTCACCATCATTTACACACCACGAGTAGAGGACAAACCATCAAAAGTAAAGCTGTATGTCAGGAGACAGAAACAAAAAAGGAGTAGAGGGCCAAGCTCACAGGAATAATTAGACCATGGACAGGAGGTCCACCTTTTGAAAGTAAAGCATTCTCGTGAGTGGCATTGGAGACTGAAGTTTTAGTGTTGTAGAACAGATATGACTATTCCCTTTTCCTCCAATACAATTGTGGGATAATATGACAGTGCTGAAGTAACTTCTGCACATAAGTCTGTAATGCAACTTTTCACCACTTTCTGCTCATCAGGTTTAAACGTAATTTGAAGTCATGTTTTATTGTAGAACCCATACAAATTACACATCTTTTTCTCAGCAGATTCAAAATATATAATATCTAGGCCTATAGGTCATCACCCATCAGAATGCTATAAACACATTTTTAAAAAGTGTAAATTTCCATTTGGATTTCAATAGTTTGTATGTAAATTTTTCAACATTTTTCATCCAAATCTTTCTGGTTCTAGGAGTTAGTCTTTGTGAAATCATAAATGGAGGGCCTGTTAATCTTATCTCCATAAAAAAAATTAAAAAAAATAAACCAAGAGTAAGGAAACTAATTTTTTTGCTAGTATTTTGGCGCATTGCATTTTATGAAAAACATGACTCTTTTTATATAAATAAAAAAAAACACTGAACTTGCTCCTGGCGTTGGAAATGAGAAGGTGAGTAATGGCAGTGGTCTTGTTCATTTCATCATAGGAAAGACCAGACTCTTACCTTTCTAATGAAACTGACCAAGTGGGGAGTAAAGAATGGTGATAGGGGTGTCCAAATGGTCCCCTGCCTCTCCTTGCAGCAGTAGAACGGATTGTGTTTTAGATGGCATAACCTGTTATCACGCATCGTTCTACCAATTTCAAACTTGCCCACAGCATGGGATTGATCATTAACTTTTTCTAACCCCTTCTGCACCCCCCTCCTGATTTAATAAATTTAAAAGCTCACATGAATCCAGCGCTGATCTCCCCCTGATCTCTGTAGGATAGGACACTTCCAGCTGAGCATGTCATGTGACTGCAGGGGGCTGGACCCTCCAGCCAGGCCAGTGGCTCTCAATGCAGGAAGGTTTTGACATCAATGAATGGGGTTGGTATCCAGAAGTACTCCAAGTCCAATAAAACGGAGCTGAGAGATCCCAGAGCTGCAATTCTGGTTAAGACTATCCCCTGCATTTTGGATAGCTGAATGAGCCGACTCAATGACCACAGCTGTGAGTGCACCAATTCCTCTCCCCCTCTGAGAAGGGGAATGGAGCAGGGAGCTCACAGCAGTGGTCACACTGTATATGGTGTACCTTTAAGTTATTTTAGTTATGGTGGCTCGAGTCATGGTACTTTGTGTACTCACTTCCTAAGTTACAGCCTATGACAATCATGTGAAGTTTCATGACAATGGGTACGTGGGCCTAGAAATGTATTTGAGAGGTGGGGCCTGAAGTTTCATATTGTTTCCCTGCCCTTTCCTTTGTCAAAGTCAAATTGTAGATGCAGGGCGTTTATGTTTTCTGTACCCTATCCCCTGATGTCTGTGTTATATTAATATTCCCTTATGTATTTAGGCTTGAGTCTGCTGTAGTATATACTGTACGGTTTTCCACTTTGTGTATTTGTGAGTAATGGAAGCATTTGAAAACAAAGGAATCCATATACCCCGCACGTTACAACGGGAAAGATTATCATCCAGTACTATAAACCTACAATGGCTGCCGATCAAGGCTCTCAAACTGAAGAAAAAGGACTGCTCCTCAACACCAAAATTGAATTTCCACATAAAATTTTATGCGCCATCGAAATAGGAGAACCTTTCTACATTCCAACCAGTCTTTGGTACACCAACAGTCAACAACAGTATGTCAGTATAATCCTTACAAAATGTCCATGGGCAGCATATGTTGCTATTTTGACTTCTATTGTCCTAAAAAAATGGTATTTGTACTTATTACCACATTTTGGATGAGGTAACACTACTAGGTTTATAGAATCATCCATATAACATTTCACGGGTCTTTTGGTACATGAAAAATGGCCCATTGCTGCTATCAGGTCAGCTGCCCTATATACAGCCCCTGACATATGGACCGCTACCATAGGTTATCTGAAATTGCCGTAATCCCCTCTTCAAGCAAACAGCCAAAAACTAAAATTTATGATCATGAACAATGGCTTAGATCAAGGATTTGAAACTCTGGCTCTCCAGATGTTGTTGGACTACAAAGCCTGCGATTCTCTGGCACTCAAATATTTCTGGGAATTGTAAGCCATCAACAACTGGATATTTGGCCTAAAAGATCTCTGCTGCCTACCTTACGGTTTGCCTCTCAACAGGACTGAGTTTTTACCTCCCTGTTAAGAGAGGAAACCTACACCATGTACACATCAGTAGGATCTCACACAAAGGCCAACCCTGAACTCAAATGCTAGTGAAGTCTCCTCTGCAGAAGATACATGAACCCCCAATAATTGTTTCAGCCTTCATTTTGCCTTGGCAGGGAACTGTAGCGGATACTCAATTAGAGTAACCCAGGTGTACACATCTGGATAAACTTCTAGTCATAAGTCACTTAGTAATATACTAAAAACAAAATTAACTGGACGTGTTCACCCACTGAAAAGTCGAGGATTGACTGAAATGCAGCAATTACTTCCTGTTCAATAAACAATAAGTACATTCACAGGACCTTCAAAACAGGGAGCCATTTTTTGATTAATATGCATTTTTAAGCAGTTATGTTTGGTTATTGTGTTCCAATGCATGCGGTCTATAACCTTGATTAAAGTTATAAAATAAATTTACAGACATATGGAGATTAACTGGCAATATGATATAGAGATGGAAACAAGGATAGGCAGACATTTAATTGTCTCCTGACATAGATTTTGATTACTTTGGTATTAAAATTGACACATATAGAACATAACAAATAATACAAGCAGAAAATAGTACGCAAAAACATTTTGTTAGAATAAAAGTATAAATACTGCATATGCAACTTTCTCTATAGAAATTGTCGAAAAGGTGTTTGCTTTGCAAAAGAGACTAAAATAAATTACCAGGTACAGGGACATGTAACAAAATACAAACAAACTTATAAAATATATGTATTAATGCACATTAAAAAGTGCAGATTAACCCTTTAAAAGACTTCAAAAGAAAGCATCCTCTTGCCTCTTCCAAGTAATGGAATGAACAAATATCTGGCTATAATAGTTTGGAAGCTTTCAAAGCAGCAGGGAGATTTATTAAAGTGTGATTTCCTGCAGTTCAAAGGGTATTTTCGAGATGATTAATACAGGCACAAATTCATTATTCATTGCTCTACCTGGATTAATAGGAATGAAGCTAGTGGTGAATATTATTGATACAAGTGAGGGCCCTTTCCACATGCAAACGATTTGCGGTGGGCTTCTATTAACCTGTAATTGCTTTTTAACCCTTACATGGCATGATAATTTATAACCATTGCGCCTTTAATTAAACTCTAAACATTACTATTCACAAGCAAATGAGAAACGCGGGTAGATGGGGAATATAGGGCACGGAAATTTTCTTGCTTTAGGATTATCTTCTTACAACATTTAAGTGTATCTGAATCTAAAAACCATAGGCCCGAGGTCTGCAGCCTCTGTACCCTGGAAGTTTTAGAACTGCATTTCCCATGATGCCCGCTCTTTAGGATGTAGTGGCACCATGGGAAACATAGACCCAAATCACTAGGTGCTAAAGCATCTGACCTTGCAATTTACCGTTTAATGCCGATACTTCACAGCAAAAAATAGTGAAAGGAATAGAAACATAACAAAACATCATTAACATTTGTATAAGTGAATACAAGCCTGCACAACAGCACAAAAACATTACACAGTCACCAGATTAAAAACTATTACAATGAAATTGCAATCACAAGCAAGGTATCGCCCATATCAAAGCCTCCCCTTTAAATACAGTAAGCAGCACATCAATATCACATGGGAAAAATTAAATATCTATTTTAAACCTTATATATAGAACATCTGGAAGGAAAAAGTCCTGTGATCACTTTGCGTGACACATTTGCTTTGTGTGAATCACAGCTATGGCTAATAAAGCTTGATGCTAAATAAAAAACGCAAAAACAAAATAAACATCAAATTATAGCATGAAACACTTACACACTTTTCCCCTCTAAATTCAACAATAGCAGTAAACGTGGCTTAGATTTTTTTGTATGCTTAGTTTGGGAGCTTGTTCTTTTCGGAGTCTCCGTGATGCCGAAAAGAGAAGAATACACACAACATTAATCAAACAAGGTCCTGCAGGATCCCTTGTTTGTCCTTACCTTTCTGGGGATCCCTGACAGACCTAAAGCCACAATGTATGGACCGTGTTCAGTCACTAAAAGTTTTTGGCCCATGCAGTCGGGTCTGGGGACCAAGTGTGTGTTCTGGGGGGGGAGGGGGAAGCTTAATTAGAATTAGTCTTCCCAGACGTAACCAGGGTTTCCAAAAAGGACCGAAAAAGGCATGTGGTAATCAGGACATTTTGCCTTAACCCTCATTCAGAAGAGAACACACACACACCACAGATAACTCACAGCAGTCTCAGCCAGAGAAAGGCTCCAGAATACAGATTTTAAAACCAGGTGCTAATAATGAATTACTTTTACATTAAGTAAAGTTCTACAAGTGACATGGTCCTGCACCAAACATGGATAACAACCACAAGAACACTTTATATCTTGTACCCAAATGCTACAAAGTCAAGAAATGGCAAGTTAAGTCCGATATGCACTGTATGACTTTTTTGGATCCTTTAAGACCATGGTTCCAAACTGTGGTTCTCAAGTACCCCTAATAGGCCAGGTTTAACCCCTTCGCTGCTGAGCCATTTCTCGCATGTATGCTGAGCTCATTCTTCCGCTTTTGCTCATCATGTTTAAACGCGATTTGCAGCCACGTTTTATTATATGACCCAGACATATTATATATCGTTCTTTCCGGCAGATTCATAATACATCATTTTTATATGTATACGTCATGTCCTGCCTGTACATTATGACAAAAAAATGCAATAAAATTAGAATTTTCAATCATCTACAGTGTGTAAGTGGCTTTTTTTTTTCACATTTTTATCATGCGAGCCATTGCGGTTATATTTTCTATGGGGTGCACTTGTTTTAGAAATTGGGACTCGTTACATTTTGGGGGGGGGGATTACTTGCCCCCATAGAAAAAAATCATTAGTGCAGCATCATTGTTCACATTATAATTGAAATGTGAACAATATTTCTGCATTAACCCTTTCGCTGCGGTGGACGCGCTGATGTCGGCCAAGACTCCGGGAACTCCCCCTGAGGACTGGCGTCATCGTGCATAGCATGATGACGCCAGTCCTGGAGTTAACCCCTAGCTGCCACCAATGGTGGAGATGGGAGTTCCAATGAATCTCCTTATCTCCCGATCCGTGGCAGCTAGGGGTTAACGTTTGGTATTGTTGGATCGGCCAGAGCATGGCCGTTCCAACGATACCAAACTCGAATGTGAAAACAGTTAGAAAAAAAAGAATATTTAAAAAAAATTATAAAAAAAAAAATAAAAACACTTTTTTTTTCTTTTTTTTGGTTTGTTAATGCAGCAATATTGTTCCCATTTCAATTATAATGTGAACAATGATGCTGCACTAACGATTTTTGTATGCGGTGCGTTAAAAATCGTGTAATTTTCCCCAAAAAAAATGTAACGAGACCCCATCTCTAATTTTTTTAACAAGCGCACCCCATACAAAATATAACCGCAATTGCTCGCATGTTAAAATGTGAAAAAAAAAACACTTTACACATTGTAAATTATTGAAAAATCATATTTTATTGCATTTTTTGTTATAATATACAGACAGGTCATGACGTATACATATAATAATGACATATTATGAATCTGCCGAGTCTGACGGAAAGAACGATATATAATATGTCTAGGTCATATACTAAAATAAGCCTTCAAAACACGTTTAAACATGATGAGCAAAACCGGTAAAAATGACCTCAGCACAGGGGCGGGAAAAGCCTCAGCAGCGAAAGGGTTAATAAAAAAAACAACACCAAAAAGGTTTTTATTTATTTTTCCTTTACTTTAATCATGGCCATGCTCAGGCCTTTCTAATGATAACAAACATGACTCCCATGACCCCGTCCGGGAGATATGGGGGTTCAAACGAACCCCCTATCTCCACCAGGAGATTTCCTTGGGAAATCCCCGGGCAGCTAGGGGTTCCCCGGCTAACTGATATCATCACGCTATGCGCGATGACATCCGGCAGTGAGGGGGGACCCAGAGGTGGAGCCGCCATCCAAGATGCCGGCCCCCACCGGATCTAGGCCGCGATCTGGCACCGAATGGCGCCAGATCGCTGTCCAGCATTTAAAAGGTGAAAGCCAGGCAACATTTTGAAGGGCAGACACTGCCCTTCAAAGCGGTGCCCGTCTTTTTTTCGTAGACCCTCCTGATTGGGAGGGAGAGGGATCCCAGAGGATCACCCCTCCCTTTCAGGCAATCTCCCGGCTTAGACTCAGGGACTGATGAAGCTGACATTATAGTCCGAGAAACACGTATCCCAGATATCTGACTACCCAGTATATGGAATTCTATTTTATAAAAGAGTGTATTCAATCATTTTTTTATTTTATTTTAAAACCAGTATAATAAGGATTCCGAGTCCTTCTTTGAGAATTCTAACATAAGGAATCCCAAGCATGATGTGTGCAGAGCGCTCAACCTAAGGGAGTTAACCAGGAACCTCGGAGGGCAAACACCGGGTGAAATAAGGAGACACTCGCAGCCTGGTAGCCACTACAGACCGAGATCATCGATAAAAAAATAAAAAAATAAAAACTTATACGTTTACTTGCTTTATAAAATTGTATCATTTATATGTATGGAAAGTTATTCATGTTTTGAGTAGATACAACCAAAATTGTAATTGTGCTGGAGGATGTTTTTATAGTTTTAAAGGTTTATCTATTAGCAACCCTTAGAGAGAGTGGGTTGCATTTATGCTATTTAGCGGCAAATCACATGATACAAAAGGTTTGAGTCAAAATTAACAACCAAAAACAGCGCCTGCATCGCACATTTTTTCTTCTACATCAGGATCTCCTGGGGGGGGGGGGGTCGCCTGAAAATGACATCATCGCATCCGACGCGATGACGTCATTACGGCAGGGGGGGGGTCTATAAAAGCGGCGTCTGACTTTGAGGAAGTCAGAACGCCGCGGGACCCTGGACCAGAGAGGCAAGTATCGCTCTGCCCCCCCCCCCGAGCGCAAGACGTGTGGGGAACGTCCTCCGCATACAGCGGGAGGAAATGAGGACATTCCTGGCATTTCTTCTGCAGTGAAAGGGTTAAAAAGGTTCACCTTGGGGAATGCAGACTGAATCCTGCAATCACTAGGCAGCAAATCATGTCACCTGTGCTGTAACCTGATCCAAGCCAGTTCTTCCTTTTACTCTGAACAATGGACTTCTCTATTCCAGGGTTTCTGGGCTGCTGGCTGACTCTCACCTGTTACTCATTTGGAGCCAGCTAGCCATTTAACCCCTTAGTGACTGGGCGGTTTTACACAAATCCGTCCTTTAGTGACCGCTGCTGTTTACGTTTCTGTGCTGTTTGTGTTTACGTCAAATTTTCCTCTTACTCGTTTATGCAACCCACACATATTTTACACTGTTTTTCTCGTCATTAAATGGACTTTATAAAGATACCATTTTTTTCATCATTTCATATAATTTACTATAAAAAAACATTGTGAAATAGGACAAAACAATTGAAAAAACACCACTTTTTCGAACTTTGACCCCCAAAATTTCTTATGTATCAACAACCGTCAAAAAAATTGAATTCCTTAGTAGTTTCTAAATTTAGTTCTGAGTTTAGCAATACCCAATGTTTACATATTCCTCGCTTTTCTCCTTATCCCAATAAGTGAAAGTAGCACTTTGCCATTTACTAAGGGTTTACTTTTAAAAGTAGTCATAGTGACATTGTAACACTGATATCTGTCACTAATTCCTGAATAACCCTCCACATATACATATTTTGTTAAAGTACACAAATCAAGGTATTAAACTTGGGGTATTTTGACTCTTTCCATGCAAACCATTTTACCACAAATCTATGCCAAAGTTTGAGGAAAAAAAGTGTTTTGGTGATTTTCTTTTTTTTTAATGCAATTTAAGAATACATGTAATGTGAACTTTAAGGTTTACTGCCAAAAAGCACCCCAAAATATGTTCAGCAACATCTTCTGAGTAAATTGATACCACCCATGTATAGGTATGTCGGGTCATTTGGGGGCTAATAGGCCTTATTTGGGGGGTGCGCATTTCAGTTTTCCAACTTGGAATTTTCACATTTCGTCATCATGCACCCATGTCCTATTTGGGACATTTTTGAAGCCGGCAAAATTAATTTACCCCCATCAAACCATATATTTTTAGAAAGGGCACACCCTAGGGTAGGCCTCAAAATTTCCACTCGCCTGCTCGCATTTGGCGAGAGGAAATTACATGGGGGCGAGTGGGAATGCAGAGGCAATGCTGGATAGGGGTTAGGTGGGGCAACTAGTGGCGAGTAACTCGTAAGGTCTGGCTAGTAGCTCAGGACTTGCAATTTTGAGGCCTGCCCTAGGGTACTTCAAAGAGTTGTATTTTAACACTTTCCATGCACTAGCTCTTTGTCAAACTTTCAGGTAGTCACTTTTTGTGTTATTTTTTCACACACATTGTACTTTAGGCATGAATTGTCAAATCCAGTTATGGGTTACTGCCAAAAAAACACCCCAAAATATGTTCAGCAACATCTGAGTAAAGTGATACCACCCATATATAGATTTGTTCTGTTGTTTTTGGGGTGCTACGGAAAATCTTTTGACATGTGCTTGTCAATTTTCTAATTTGACATATCTTCTTTGCTTATCTTCTTTTTAGGGGCCTTTTTACATATCCCAATTTTATGAACGTGCATATATTTGGTAAGCTAACACCCCAAAGTATTGTAAATGGAGTGTTTTTATGCCATGGATGCAACCGTTTGCTCCAAACAAATTGGATACTGTTTGGTGGTCATTTTTCATTTTCACACCCACATCAGTTTTGGACTGTGATTTAGGAGACACCGTTGTCGGTTACTGCATGAAAACTCTCCAGGTTGTTTTCTGCAAGGTCTCCTGAGTACACCCATGCCCCCCGTGCATAGGTGTGCCAAGATTTTGGGAAGGGTCAAATACAATTTTTATGACTATGTCATTGGAGTTGAAATTGAGATTATTTCTTCAGCTAGGCCTATCTATGGTTTTGGGTCTACCGCATACCCCAGTTTGAATTATTGCCAGAAAATTGTTTATATTTGTTATGTTGACACCCCAAGGTATTGCATATGGAGTGCTTTGATGCCATGGATGCAACGGTTTTAGCCCAAAACATTTGAGAAGGTGTGTGGCGGTAATATTTAAATTTTCAGATTTTTACGCCCACATTAAGATTTGGACTGTGATTTAGGAGACACTGTTGTCGGTTACTGCATGAAAACTCTCCAGGTTGTTTTCTGCAAGGTCTCCTGAGTACACCCATGCCCCCCATGCATAGGTGTGCCAAGATTTGGCAAAATACAGTACAAATTGTAGAACATAAAAATGTAGGAATAAAATGTAAAAGTCTGGTGCAGTAAAAGAAAAAAAAAAACACCTAAAAACTGAACTAACTAACTAGACTGTAAGAAAAAAAAAAAAAATAAAAAAAAAAAAAATCACAGATCACGCACAGTGTGATACATCTTGAAACAGTCCCCAAGACACAGACCGGGTTGTCCAGGGCATTCTGGGCAGTAAAGGATTGTGTCTCTCCTCTGCCCCCTCTTGAAACACACCCTGCATCTTTTTTGGGGTTTCTGTTTGCCCTTAGTAGGGGGGGGGGGTTTAAAAATAAAATGTGTAGCCCCAACTCTGTCCCCCATCACCGCCCGGGGAGCAGGTGCATCCCAGTACAAAAACCCCAAAATGACCTGGAGCTGAAACTGTAAAAAGGACAGCGTCACTCCGGAGTTTGCCTTTTTGCAGAGCAAAAAGGCATTGTGGGTTGCAATTTGCATCAGGTAAATTGCAACCTTTTTGTACCAGGCCCTTGACTTCCGCATAATCTGGTAGGGCTGGAGCAGCTGATCTGCCAGATCAACCCCACCCATATGCCGGTTATAGGCTTTGATGCACACTGGCTTCCTGATGCGCTCAGCTCTGCCACGTACAGAGACCTCCACAGACCTCTCAGTGTGGATGGTGGATAGAAGGTATACATCCTTCTTGTCTCTGTACTTGACCGCCAACAGCTCCTCTTGGCGCAGATCTGAGGTCTCCCCCCTTTATAACCGTGTGCGGACAAGCTGTGCTGGGAAACCTACGCGGTTCTTGCGAACAGTACCGCATGCTGCTGTATCAAAACAATACAGCAGCTTGAACAAAGGGACACTCCTATAAAAATTATCAACATACAAGTGGTACCCTTTGTTCATCAGGGGAAAAAGTAGGTCCCACACAATCTTGCCACTGGTTCCCATGTGTTCTGGGCAACCTGGAGGGTCAAGGCTACTATCCTTTCCCTCGTACACCCAGAAGGCCTGAGTATACCCACTCTCGCTGTCACAGAGTTTATACACCTTCACTCCATACCTGGAGCGTTTGGAAGGAATATACTGCTTGAATCCCAGCCTTCCCTTAGATATTCCTTCCAGGTGTATAAGCCTCTGCAAACCTGGAGGCGAAGTGGGTAATCAGGGGGCGGATTTTATACAGCCTGTCAAACTGGGGATGCTCTCTAGGAGGGCACAGGCTGTTGTCACTGAAGTGCATGAAACGCAAAATGTTTTCATACCTTCTACGTGACATGGATTGGGGGTAAATGGGGGTAGAGCAGATGGGGCTACTGCTCCAGTAGGAGCGAATTGAGGGATTCTTTATGATGCCCATCAGCATAGTAAGTGCCCAGAATTTCAGAAATTCTGGCACATCTAGCGGGGTCCATTGCTGCCTTGCCAAGTAGGAGTCTGGCTTCGCAGCACAATGCTGATGGGCATACAGATTTGATTGGGCAACAATGTGGCCCAACAAATCATCCCCCATAAACACCTGCAAAAACTGTGTGGCGGTAAATCCTGCAACATCAATATTGATGCCAGGATTTGCCGTGAAAGGAGGGATATCTGGCCTCTGGCGATGAGGCACTACCCACTCCTCAGCTGGAGCTGTGCGTCTCCTGCTGGCAGGTGGTGGCCCAGGATCTGCATCAGAAACATCACTAGGAGATACATCAGCCAGCATAGATGATGTATCTAGCGATGTCTCTAAGCACTTAGCGGGGTCAAAATCTGGGTCGGACTCCGACGCAGATGCCTCAGATTCTGACGCCAGGATGGCATATGCCTCCTCAGCGCTGTACACCCTCTCAGACATTATATATAAGATTATAAAATTTGTATATATATATATATATATATATATATTATTGGTTCTCAAAAGAACCGTTGGGTTTCACAAGAAAATACAAATAAACACCTAAATCTCTCTAAATCCCTCTAAACCTGCCTCAATTTTTCTAATCTCACTAAATCTACCTAAAATCTCTAACCTGTCAAATCTGATCTCTCTCTCTCGCTCACCAAAACACAAGTGAGGAGAGGGAGGGAGAATCAGAGGTCACGGACAATATTTACAAAATATTGACCTGACAAATTAGAAATTTTATTTTGATTTTTTATAACTTCTGATTGGATGTTGCTATCCTGCTTCGCTGATGAGGCAGGCTAGGAACATCCCACACAGCCCCAAGATGACCCTGCCCTTAGAAGGGCAGCGCCATCTTGGCTGTCACTTTTATTTATTTATTTTTCCTTTTTTTTTACAGTTATTTTAGTCTGCTGGGTGCCTTGATCCCTCAAGGCACCCAGCAGAGCACCTGATCATTTATGTGATTTTTTTGTACTGAGTGCCACGATACCTCGTGGAACTCAGTACTTCCTGCCGCTACCGGAAGTGATCGCTCGGGGGGGGGAGCAATCACGGAAGGACCGGCGGCAGGTAACCATATTGCAAGGATGCCTCGATGTCGAGGCATCCCTGCAATATACTCAGAGCAGCTGGAAGCGATACCGATCGCTTCCAGCGCTCTGTAGAAGTGCGGGGCACCTTTCCGGTCAAACCGGATGTTGATCGCTCCCGGGGAGCAATCACAAGGGGCCGCCGGCACTTCTAACCGCCATTGCACGGATGCCTGGACTCCCAGGCAGCCTGCAATGGCGTTTGAGCTGCTGGAAGCGATCTGATCGCTTCCAGCGCTCAAAAGACCGCAGGACGTACCATGTACGTCAGCGGGTCTAAAAGAGACCCGCGGCCGTGACGTACACGGTACATCCGCGGTCACTAAGGGGTTAAGGGAGTAAAAGAGAGTGCACAGGATGTACCCTGATGGGAGAGCTCTCTCTAGACCAGTGGGAGACTCCAGTGCTTCGCTGCAGAGGTCCGCCAGTCCTCCAAATGCATAGGAACAAGGAAAACAGCGTGCCACACGGATGTATATCCCACGGAAAAAGTTTTATCAGGATGTCAGCAGAACAAAAGCGCGACGTTTCGGCCACCACAAGACTTCATATGCAGGATTAAAGGCCTGTGGCGGGCGAAACGTTGCGATTTTATTCTGCTGACATCCTAATAAAACTTTTTCCGTGGGATATACATCCGTGTGGCACGCTGTTTTCCTTGTTCCTAGCTATTTAAGGGAATCACACCCATCCCTATAGGCTCTGTTATTTAATTTGAGTCTAGTTTGGGTGTTTGGTTGTTTCCAGTACTCCAGCTCCTAATCATTTACGTGCTTCCACCCTCAGGTCCGTCCTTGCCTTACCATGTTCCTGCTCTATATCCAGTGCTCCAGCACTCAGTTACCTAATCTACACAATGTGGCTCTTCATCTGGCTACAAGGTATCCTGCTATGAAGACCTGCAGCTTTCTACACTATCTGTAACTACAAGGTATCCTGTTATTCAAGCTTGCACTTCTTGTCTCCATAACTGTCTACAACCCTGTAATCAGCATTCTCGGTCTACAACCCTGTAAAGCAGCATTTTCAAACTGCCAAATATAATGCCTTGCATTTAGGGTCTACCGTTTATACCTGCTTGCCCGTCCCCAGTGCTTGCGATACTAATTTCAGTGCATAGGTTCCCACCGTGGCATATGTCCGGTGCCAGCATGACATATGCCAGGTGCCACTCTGACAAATACATACAGGGTTATTCAGAGAAAGGTGAAAGGCTACTTTGACCTAGAATTTTCACTTCTGTCATTCTCCGGACGTTCACCTTTCTTTAATAGACCTGATAGTGTTTCAACATAGAACGCGTCACACTGCAGAATTGTGACCCAAAATTTCTGACCCGCCAAAAAAAATATAAAAAAAAAAAAAAAATATGATTCACCATGTGAAAACTATGAAATCAGAGACTCCTGGTATTGCCCTATGATAAGAGAAATCCTTCAAGATTCCTGAAAGTACAAAATTATGAACAAAATCATACAGTGTGATCTAGGCTTTAGAAGAAAAAAACAAGGGAAAGCTCATCTGTACAATGATTGCATCACAAAAACATACACAAATTCGTGTTGGAGCACCATATTTTATTACCTCTGAAACTAGGAATTTCTGTCAACCCAATGGAAATGAGTTGCCGAACGGATTTGCTGCTCTCGTGAAGAGAAGAATTTGCACTGTTAGCGATTTGTAACATATATTTACCCAGAACTGACCATGAGCAGGATTCAAGGACAAAAGGGAGATCTTATAGAAATATTCAGTTATTTAATATTGGCAGAATAATAAATGGTGTATTCAGGAATACTGTGAGCAGACGTGACTAAAGGCTTGGGAGGGAGGGAAAAAAAAAAAAGAACAAAACACCTACAAGACTGGATGATATTGCAATATGATAAACACATTGGGACATTGAAAGGCAGAACATAAAGCTTTCATGGTGTGTAAATGTTACAAATGATCTGTGATTAAATTAAAAAGGGAAAGAAAACAGAAGCACTGGGCAAACAAGACTTGAATGGAACTTGGTGTGCTTTTAAAAAAGAGAACCATTTTTTTCCCATGCACACTTTTTCAGTTAGAGACTTTGTAGAACCACTTCATGCAAAAAAGAGCAACTTCTATTTATTCGCTAACCCAAAATATCCATATGCATGGGCCGCACACTGAGCCTGTTAAGGCTATTCCCATTGCCTATTACATCTCCCTAGAGAACACTGGCAGGAATTGCAAATCCTGCAGCACGTACAGAGATTTATTTCTCGGCGGTGGAGCTGCAGTAAGCAGGCGTTTTGAAGTCTGAATAATAACTTCCCTTCTCCATTTATCCCTTGTGACGTCTCAGTGATATAACAGGCGACGGGCAAAACCGAGTCGTGGTCCTAATTATTTGATTTGCCTTACTTGCATATTAAAACACATTTTAAACTGGTATGTCCTACAGCGGTGATAACTAAACCTGAAACCCCAGATGTTTTGGGGTGCTTCATGACGCTTACTAAGCTGCAAGCCACAAGTCAGACAGGGAACGATGGGACGTGAAGGTCAGAAACATTTGGCTAGATTGCAAGCAACATGTAAAGCCACTGTGACCACTCATTGTAAATGCCATCACCCCTTTCCCACCTCCAGTTTGAGCTCCCTCCTGTGGCTCTCAATGCGTTCCCACTTGGGGAACCTGGACGCTTGTATCAAGACCATCCAAAGTGATACTGGCCCAAAGCAGTGACTATTGCTTGCAGACAATTGGCGGTTCCCCATCAACTGAACACTATTAGCGATGGCTATGGCTATGACAGGCGCTCTTTAATACAGGTTGAGCACCCTTGACCCAGAATGCTTGGGACTCCCAAGCATTATGGATTTCTGATTCTTCCAGATATCAGAATCCAGGAGAACTCATTGTTTGAGAGTAAGAAGATTGTGGTGGTAGAGCCGTGATCCCCTTCATGCTGTAGCCATTAGTGTATACACACGCTAAGGAAGCTGTGTGTGGTTACTCTGCAGTCAGGGTGCTTGGAGTTGGCATGTCACATACTGGGCTACTCCGACTCCCAGCTTATGCCCTGATCTACTGCAGCAATCGGGAGAATAGTTCCTGAGCAGCAGCGACCAAATGGAGCATCCCTAATCTGGAATTACTAAAATCCATAAAGGCTCTGAAGAGCACTGTGAACTTTATAAGTGACTAGGTACCTTTCCTTTATCTTAAGTTACCATTACTGCTTATTTTATACATATAGGGATTGGGAAGATGATCACTCTGTAAAGCTTCTTTCAACCATAATTTAAAATCAAAAACACAACATCAAGGACTAATTTCCAAAACGACTACACAACTATAAAATCTTCTGACCCACAGGTGAAAAGTATGAGTGATATTTAGATAAAAAAATGCACATTTGAGTTTATTCACTAAACTGGGAGTTTTGGAAGGGTACCGCAAGCTTGAAGGAAGTAGCAAAGTCCCAGTATTAGAAATAACCAAATATGCTAATTTTCTAGCTCTATATATACCATCGCTTTTGTGAAAAGATTTGAGTGGTCACAAACGACATGAAAAGAGCAACGAAATGCACTTATTTTACCATGAATTCTTTATCATCTAAAATATTATTATCTTGGGCTAATCCTTACACAATAGAGGGGACACTATATTAAAAATGAATTTACAACAGATTTGGGCAGCTAAAGGCCTATAGAATGTGGTATTGTTATGGTTGCATTATAGGTACCAAACTTGTATCTGTACCCATAATAACAGATCTGATATTCTTTCTCGTTGCTTTCCTTATTCCTCACTTTTCCATTTCCCCTGTAACCCACTGTCACTACTATTTACGATCTGCATAAATGTACCTGCATACACTGACTTTTTCCAGGGGTGGTGGGTATTCTTTCATTGGACATGGCAGCAGACACAATATCAGGGCTCCCTTGCAAATATAACATGTCTAATCAGAACATTGTGTCAACATGTATCAATAGGTACAAGGGAAGAATGTTCAATGTCTATTGAATGTTGCAATCCTACTGCAACGATTCAACTAGGGCAGGGATCTCAAACTCTGGCCCCCCTGAAGCTTCTGAACTACGACTCCCTTGTTCTCTGGCCATCTATTTTATTCAAAGAATTCTGGAAATTGTAGGCAATAAACAACTGAGGGGGCCGGAGTTAGAGATTCCTGAACTAGGTGGTAACCCAGATTACTATAAACTAAAATTGCAAGAATGTATAGGTCTAAACCATAAAGTTTAACCGGTAAACATAAAAATGGAGAAGATACAGAGAGGCACAAAGGCATTATACCTGTACCAATAGCACAAAACAGGTGACCAACACGGCCTAGGAAAATAAAAAAAATAAAAAAACACGAAAATGCAAACCTACAAAAACTACATCTATCGAAAAAAAGTCCAGAAGGCACATCAGTCTGTGTGCAAAGGAGCATAAATATGTCATAATTTTGTGTCAAAGAAAAAGTTCTCTTTCTGACACAAAATTATGTCATATCTATGCTGCTGATGACACTGGTGAAACGCGTTGAGATATGCACTATGAGACAATGTTAATTTTTGAAAGCGACTTAACCCTTTAGACTAGGGATGCACAGATACGTATACTATTATCAGTGCCGATACCCGGAAGCCAGCGCTGGGCTGACTTGTCGATATCTGAGGGGCTGGGGCTGCTAGCGGAATGAATTAATAGCGTTCCACTAGCATTCCCCTCCTGCTGGCCATGTCACGCGGTCCAAACGTTGGCTGGTCACATCATGTGGTCCTCTGAGCAGTCGCCGGGCTGTGTCGCGGCCTCCAGCCGTGATCATGATTAATGCATTCTGTGAGCAGTGAGATCTGTGTGGGTATACATGTGTCTGAGGTGAGGTCTGGTGTGTGTATGGTCAGGGTGTGTGCAGGCTGGGCAGTGTGTGAATGGGGTGTCTGGCCATATATTTCAATAGTAACATAAACTGGACAGGTTTTCAGCAAAAATCCTAAATGTGTTATTGGAAAGTGGTACCATGACATTAAATAAAAGTATCGATACTCGGTATGGGCAAGTACATGGAAAAATAAAAAGTATCGGTACTTGTACAAGGTCTTAAAGTGGTATCGGTGCATCCCTAACTTTAGACACACAGGTCTAGTCACTAAAGGGTGAGTCAGGAGAAGGGAAAATTCTAAGTCAAGATAGCAAAGCCAGAAATATCAGCACATTTATCTCACTTTCCAAATCGGCTATTTGGTCTAGATCAGTGTTTTCCCAACCTGTCCTCAGGACCCCCTAACAGGCCAGGTTTTCCAGATATCTGAAGCACAGCACAGGTGATATGATTTGCTGCCCAGTGATTGCAGGATTCAGTCTGCATTTCCCCAAGGTGATCTGCAGAATCTAGTCTGTTAGAGTGTCCCAAGGACAGGTTTGGGAAACACTGGTCTTGATTGTGCTCTTCTCCTGCCAATTCTCCAGACTTCACACTTTATTGAATAAACCAGGGGCGCAGAGGGTGCCACCGCACCCGGGCCCTTGAGTCCGGGGGGGCCACACTCCCCTGCCTGGGTCTGGGGGCTGCCTGTATTATATTTAATTTATTTATTACTTGTGAATTTTACTTTGGAGCTATGTGATGCACTCATACACACCACAAATTACTGTGTTTTGTTGCTGTAAACCTCTGTGTTTTACACTGATACACTGCACATTACTGCGAGTTTTATTGCAGTGGAGCTCTGGGATACGTTCATACACAGCGCACATTACGGTGAGGTTTATTGCTGTGGAGCTCCGTGAGATACACATAGTACATCCCGTTTTTAATGTAATGTGCACTAAGGTGGTCATAGTGAACCTGTAAAAAATGGGACACTGTCTGGAGTCAACATTGTGGACCTGGAGGGGACCAGTGCATGTTGACGGGAGGGGGACAAAAGATGTTTTGCCTAGGGTGGGGGGGGGTGTCATGGTTCCTGCACCCTGAGGTTTCTAGTTATGCCTCTGGAATAGACCTGACAATAGGTTTTTCTTTGACTCAACCGGTCTGTCAGAGCGCTCACAGACAGACCAGATAATTCAGTTTTTGCTTATAGACGGAGTTTCCTTCCTGAATAATTATGGTGCATAATGTGGAGGAACTGGCCATTTCGAAATAGAGTAGAGCCGCTTTTCTTCTTTCCTTTACTATACTTACAGACAATTGAAGGCCCGTTTCTTAATACTAGGGTGAGTACATTACTTATTAGGGACTCCTAGTAATATAGCGGCCACAACCAGTCTACTTTGCACACAGGCTGATGTGCCTTTTGGACTTTTTTTTTTATTTTTTTAGATAAATGTATGGTGTCTGTGGTTTTGTAGGGTTGCATTTTAGGTTTGTTGTTTTTTTTTTTTTTAGGCAGAGTGTTGGGAGTCACATTTTTGTGCTATGGTTGCAGGTATAATGCCTTTGTGCCTCTGTATCTTCTCCATTTTTATGTTTAACGATTAAGCGTTAAGCGTCTGTTCTTGCTTTCAGAGGAAGGAAGAAAAAAAAAAAAAAAAACACATATCCCAATGGGTTTAGTAGACCCTGCACATCATATATGTAGCAGTGAATCAAGCCTTCGTGTGATGTGTAAAATGCATCATTCATAGAAAACAATACAATTCATTCCTATTTAGCAAGAAAAAAAAGCATGTAAAAAGTAAAATAACACTATACAAACCTGTTCTGAATGGACTTCTACCACCGCCTACATTGAGCTGAATACTGGTATCTCCGTCTTCCTTTGCACCCCCCAAAAGCATCCAGTTTTCCACATCACTTTGGTCACTCTCGGATTCAGTGGACAGAGCTTCTACAAACTCTCGGTCATCGTAATCCTCGGAACTTCCACTTATCACCAGAACTTCCTGGACAACTCCATGTTTGTAATTCCTGCTGACATTAAGCTGCCCTGTCTTACTACGCGGATGGCAGGTCTTGTTTTCTTTGGGAGTTGACTGTATTCCTGATTTATACAAAACCCCTTTCCTTTGTACGGGTGCCCCTTTTCTTTGGGCCTTACAAGTGTACACACTATCTTCTTCTAATGTGTCTGACAGGATGATGACATCGGAGTTGTCTGAAACCTGGATATCATCACTGTCTGATACAGTGATCACGCTACAGTCAGCAGTTACTTGATGCTTATTCTCAGTGCGGATGCTCCCTATATCCGGATCAACTTCTCCCGCAGTAAAGTCACTGAGATTTTGTGAGTAATGGACCTGGCTATAGAGGTTGAATTCCACTTCACTATCAATGCTGTCCTCGCTGGAAGACTCCTCGCGGTACAGCTCATCTTCATATGCCTCTCTGTCCCCATCAACACAAAACATTGTGAGGGAAAACCTGAGGAGAAAGGAAGGACTAAGTCAATCAAGGACACGAAACAAAATCAACAAAATGAATAAATGATGGTTAACATTCTGTCATTGACCTACATAAAATCTATGTGTCCTGTAATGTAGAAACATAATAGCATAAGTATTGCCTATACTTTTGTTATATATATTACACACACACACTTTTTAGAATAAAAAAAATACAGCACAAGCTATGTATCACTTGGCGATATTGAATAAAAATGGCATTTTAACTTACGCAGGTTCTCAGTGACTTTACACCTAGTTCACTATTTACAGAGAATGGAAAGCAAACTGGCAATGTTTAAGTGAGAGACAATATAGCTATAGCTTGCTTTAAAAAAAAAAAAAAAGGGGGGATCTAGAATGGCCTCTTTTAAAAGCAGTGGCCCACCGGGTGGCGTGGTTTGTCCGAGCTCTGAGACGGCTGCCTGAACGATGAGCTTCGGCCCAGGCCACGCTCAGAAGGGGCCTGGAGAGGCTCCGGATGGATATGAGTGTGCTGGGGACCCGCACAGATGAGTTGGACCAAGCTGATGCCAGTGATGGCACCATCCTTGATCGAGGGAAGGGTGGGGCGGGAGTGTCACCCTGCATCTCTTCAGTGATCTGGCTCCTTCTACGCTTCAGAAGAGCACTATGGCCTTTCACAGAGCTGCTTTGGCACAAGAGTGTCAGGTACCGCTGGGGGGGTTTCTGTTCTGCCTCATCCTACTCCATGATGGGGCCCTCCTTTCCCTCCACTCAACGGCAGATTTCACTTGACTGTTGGATGCGTTGGGGATCCCCATGCCTGCAGATCTATTTGCACCACCAGACAAAGGCTGTGGAAGTGAGGTACCGGCCTTACCACAACGCCTGGTTTAACCCCAGTCATCCCCACCATTGAAGTTCCATGTAGTTCCCTCCGCTCTTCCAGTTTTGTGCTCCCTCAGTGGACAGGCCCTCACATTTCCATTCTGCCCTGCTCTCGTACCCCTCGACCTTGCATTCCCATGAGTTTTTTTTACGCAGACATTTCCTTAGTCAGCTGACACTCCTATCACACTGGTTTGTGCACTCTTTCATGGACCCTCACCCGGGCCTTACTGATGCCGGTACGAGGAACCTGGACAGGATGAGCCATTGTGGGAGTGGACAGCCTTTTTTTATTATTCACATAACCATTGCATGGATCGGACTGCAAATAGCAGTTCCAGGATGGATGACATGGGTTGGGGGGCGGGGGTTTGCATTTCTTTTCTGTTAGGTACTGCTATAAGATTTTGGGTCTATGGATATCTGCGCGGTTGGGACAGGATTTTTACTGCTTTTTGTTTTTGGGATTCAAAGAAAGCTATTCTTAGGGAATGTCTTACAGGTATCGCCCTTCATCGTAAATGTGAACAGCTGAAAGAATGCTTGAGTTGACTTCCTAACTTTGGCTCTTGGAGCGTCCACATCACGATAATACAGATCCTCAGACCTTCTGGCAGATAGTTGACGTGTGCGGCTAATTTGATCTTCGCTACCAGCAGGTTCAAGTAGCGCTTAAGTGGACCAACAGTACTTTTTTGAAAAAAGCAATAAGGCCAGTCGGACACTATGCTTGCTAGGCAGCTGAAGCAACGGACCGGAGCTCATACAGTTTGCTCCCTTTGGAACCGCTGAGGAAAGGTGGCACTTCACCCTAGGGCGATTTCAGCCCTTTTTAGGAGTATTATACTCGGCTCTACCAGGAGTGCACCGTACCTGAGGGACAACCAGCCTACGATGACATTTGAATCTTTCTGACGAGCTGCCCACTCTCACTCAGACCCAGGCTGATAGATTTAATGCCCCTAATAGTAACAAAGAAATTGAAGCGGCCATTAAGTCGCAGAGTAAAGCTAAGGCCCCTGATGGATTTTTTGCCCCTTATTACAAAGCTATGAAGGAGGTATTTATTCCCTACTTGATGACCCTAGTCAATGCATTTTTGAAAGGAGACAAAACCCCTTCCCCCACTATGTTAGCAGCCTACATCATAGTGATACCTACGTAAGGGAAGGATCCTGCCCTTTGTCCAAACTATAGGCCTATTTCTTTTCCATACCGGCATTCAGGCGCTCTATTGTATTGCACACGTAACCACCTTGCCTCTACTAGGTGCGGTTCTATGGCAGTATGGGTCTGTCTCAAGCTACAAAATCAATGACGTTAAAAGGGAGCTTCTCAACCTTTCCCTGACACCAGGGGAGGTGGCTCACCTTCAGGGGGTGTTCCCTTACAAGTAGCAATGGTCTTCGTTGAAGTCTTTGGGAGTTTACTTAACGCCGACTTTTTAACAGTATTTTAAAACAGTATTTTAACAATATTGGTCGATCCTCTCCCTTTTGGCGGGTTCATGTGGTCTGCATGACTATGTTGCCTAAGATTTTATATTACATTTGAACGCTCTCCGTTCCCCTTAAAATTTCTGACCTTTCTTGTCTACAAAAGGTGATTCATAGCTTTATTTGGAGGGAGCAACGAAGTGTGCTACCGCATTCTCCCATATTCCAATCCAAGGTCGGGGGGGATTTGGGTGTCCCCACCTCTTCTACTACAAAAGGCACAGTTGGCCATGTTATCCCGCATAAATCTGCCCGCCACACAGGCGGAGCAGGCACAAGTAGGGGACCTTCAAAGCGCCAACCGCATAGGAGGCGCTGCAATTGTCCATTGCTGGACAATTGATAGGTTGGGGTCAATTGTAGGTCAGGTCAGGTAGCTCAAGGGTAGTTTCAGCCAGCTGAAACTGCTCCTGAGCTGTTTTTTGCGGATCGAAAATCTGAGCAGCTGATTGGTTAATCAGCGGTTCAGCAGCACGAGCCGTTGCGCGTGCAATTAGAGAGCGGGATAATTCAAACATTGGATATCAGCTGTTTGAGAGCGCGAGGCAAGCTCCAGTGTTTAAAAATAAGGAGTTCTGAGGTAGTTCTGCCACTTACCTCAGCTGTATCAGAAGATAGGATCCTGCAGCAGCGTCGTCCCCCCCTTTTATTATGCATATATTGTCTTAGTGGTTTAATAAGGGTAGAGGTCGCCCCTTATTGGGGTGGATGGAGGCAGAAGGGTTCCCAAGCTGGCTGAGAACAGGGGCAGTTTGGGAATTGTTACAATACTGGTTATAAGGTTTCAGGTTATTAAGTTCTGTGTTATGGTTTAAGTGTTTATGCCTCCAAATTACACTTAAATAAAAGCTATGGCCAATTCTTCCAAAGTTAATTGGTGTCTGTTGATTATTTGGTAAAGATATTTATATATTTATTATGGGTTCATAGTCCATGCAAGGGACAAGTACCCTACTTACAAATATGTGGCTGCCAGGGGCCCCATCTTCCCAGGGTGCTTGCTAGCCCCACGTTTCAGCATGCCATATGACTGTAACATCGTTTTCGTACCCAAGAACCTCTCACCGGGCTCTCAAACGTGACCCCTGTCTTACGCAATCCCACCTTTCCTGCTGCTTGCATTGGACCAGGCTAAAGACAACTGTTAATCAGGCTTTCGTCCAAATCACTAAACTACAACCGCCCTTTTAAAAGTTTACAATGATATCCAAGCAGGGATGGAACAAGGAAACCTAACTGGAGCCATCTTCCTTGATTTTGCCAAGGCCTTTGACACAGTAGACCATGGCATCTTGTTAAAAAAACTTAAAGACCCTGGTATTGGTGATCGCACGCTAACCTGGTTTCAATCATATGTATCCGACCGAATGTGTGTCCATTTCTGGCAGCTCTTCCCTCCCCCTCCCAGTCACATGCGGTGTACCCCAAGGCTCAATACTCGGCCCCTGCTATTTACAATATTCATAAATGATCTGCCCAACGTCTGCAAAGCCTCATCTGTACACATGTACACAGACGACACCGTAATCTATACCAGCCAACCAAATCTCCCGCAGCTGGAGGCCGTGCTGCAAAAACAATTCACAGAGGTAGAAAAGTGGATCAAACACAAACTTTTTTAAAATACTGACAAAACGATAACGATGCTCTTTGGAACAGCACCTAAACTACACAAACTGCAAAATCCCCATCTATGTGTCAGGACAAGATCAAATGGCATGCTGACCACAGTCACTTCTCTCAAATATCTAGGTATGTGGTTGGACCGTAATCTATCCTTTGGCCCCCACATCGAAAAACTCTCATCTAAACACTACCCCAAACGAGGTGCCCTGTACAGAAACAAATCCTGCCTGAACCCCACGGTAAGAAAGCAGATTGTACAGCAAATGCTTATGCCAGCTATTGAATACGGATATGTAGTGTATGCAGCAGCCCCGCAAACGCACCTTCAGAAACTTACTACATTGTATAACTCAGTCTGTCGCTTTGTGCTACAATGTAACTACATGACCCACCATTGTGACATGTTAAAAGAGCTAAACTGGCCGTCGCTGGAGTCTAAACGCACCCTTCACCTTTCCGACCTGGTGTTTAAGAGCTTCTCTGGGAAGCTGCCACCCTACCTGAACAGACTGCTTCCTCCAGCAGTTCCCTCATCCTATAGCCTCCGATCCAGGACCAGCACCTTAGTGGCTCGGTCCTCCTTTTCCTACAGAGCACCGCAGTTATGGAATAACCTCCCAGACGCCATCAAATCTTCCCCCAGTCTAAAGTCACTCAAGAGCTCCCTATTATCATACCTCAATGCGGAATGCACCTGTCAACATGTAACACAATGACTATTTCCTACATATTTATTTTCTGTTAATCTGTGTATGTTTTTTTAATATCTTGCATTATATTACTTTGTATTTCTGTAACAACTGTAACATTTTAATCTTCTTGAACCCAGGACGTACTTGAAAACGAGAGAAATCTCAATGTATCCTTCCTGGTAAAATACTTTATTTATTTATTTATAAATAAATAAATAATCTGTGTTGAAATCAGTGGCCCAAAAGGCATTTAACCCTTTAAAAACATTCAAAATTATAAACATCGTTGGACATGCCAGGGTTGGCACTTTTCTGTGCCAAACGGACCATAGACAACTGTTTTTAATAGAGTCCATCCACCTCTATTTAAAGCCATGTTGAAATCAGAGGCCCAATGGAATTACTCCTTTAAAACACTTATATGAAATCTTTATCTGGATAAGAAACCAACTTCAAGGAATAAGAATCTGGACGGATAAGAAACCAACTTCAGCCTCGTAGGGTTAATGCTGTAACCTACAGTGTAGAGAATGGAAGGTATAGCCTAACTATGTATTACTAAAGTGGGCAGCAGGGGAGATCTCCTGTAAATAAACTCAGTGAGCTGCTGTTATCAGACGCCTAGCTGCAAGAACATATGGATGACATATGCAGAGAAGAGGTCCCTGGGGAAGCCCCATTTGCAAGCACAGAATCCCAGTCAGGAAATACTCACTGCGTGCCAAGCTACAACGGGGTAGGGGCACCATGCAAGCTGGCCGACACCAGCAACAGCTACACAAGCGTGGGTTTACAGGCGTCGCTCTAGCTACGTCACGGGAAGTGCTGTCCCCAGTGATCGCGTGCGTGAATGCGGTCGCACAGCGATGACGTCAATTGCAGGCAGAAACACTGCCAGTGGGTAAAAGATAATGTGCACCATCCTTGAATGACTTGTGACGTCACACTAGTCATGTGACAGGACGAGTCACATGGTACGAGTGCCTGCGGAAGTAGAGCGCAGGATTTTCAAAGCCAGTAAAATCATGCTGAGCACTTTCTGCACAGAGATGGATCCCTGGCCTATGGGCTGCACAGAGCAGGTACACAGTAGCTTAAAAGGGACACCCAGGTAAAGGCTAGCAGAGAAGGGGCTGCCCTGGTCCTGCAGGTAGCACGGAAAGGGTGCCTGGGGTAGCTTTACCAGGGTGTAGTGGGCAGCACCCAGGGGGAATAGCGTACCCGTCCCTATATAGCTTTAAAGTGAGTTTATGGGTAGCTGGGAGGGGGGGGGGGTACTCTAGGCTCCTGGCATGGAATGGGTTTGCTATGCAGCTTGAAAGCTCTGTACTGGGCTCCCAGCTGCGATATGTGGGTGTCATGTGCTCCCATCTAGCATAAAAAGGGTGCGCTTGGGAGCTTGAAAGGGGTGTATTGGGCAGCACAAAGAGGTTGCGCTCATCTGACACAGATTGGGTGACTGGGGGCAGCATAGATTGGGTGCCCTACACAGGGTATCTTAAACGGAGTGTACTGGGGTTCTGCTGAGGGGCGTGAGGGGGTGGGTGCCCCTGTCTGCTGAGGAGCGTGGGGGGAACGGGGTGGGTGCCCCTGTATGCTGAGGGGTGTGGGGGAACGGGGTGGGTGCCCCTGTTATGCTGAGGGGTGTGGGGGGAACGGGGTGGGTGCCCCTGTCTATTGAGGGGTGTGGGGGGTGGTTGCCCCTGTCTGCGTGGGGGTGGTTGCCCCTGTCTGCGTGGGGGTGGTTGCCCCTGTCTGCGTGGGGGTGGGTGCCCCTGTCTGCTGAGGGGTTGGGGGGAATGGGGTGGGTGCCCCTGTCTAATTGAGGGGTGTGGGGGGTGGTTGCCCCTGTCTGCGTGGGGGGGTGCCCCTGTCTGCTGTGGGGGGGGGGTGCCCCTGTCTGCTGTGGGGGGTGGGTGCCCCTGTCTGCGTGGGGGGGTGCCCCTGTCTGCTGAGGGGTGTGGGGGGTGGTTGCCCCTGTCTGCTTGGGGGGTGCCCCTGTCTGCTGAGGGGTGTGGAGGGTGGTTGCCCCTGTCTGCTTGGGGGGTGCCCCTGTCTGCTGAGGGGTGTGGAGGGTGGTTGCCCCTGTCTGCTTGGGGGGGCCCCTGTCTGCTGAGGGGTGTGGAGGGTGTTGCCCCTGTCTGCTTGGGGGGGTGCCCCTGTCTGCTGAGGGGTGTGGAGGGTGGTTGCCCCTGTCTGCTTGGGGGGGTGCCCCTGTCTGCTGAGGGGTGTGGAGGGTGGTTGCCCCTGTCTGCTTGGGGGGGTGCCCCTGTCTGCTGAGGGGTGTGGAGGGTGGTTGCCCCTGTCTGCTTGGGGGGGTGCCCCTGTCTGCTGAGGGGTGTGGAGGGTGGTTGCCCCTGTCTGCTTGGGGGGGTGCCCCTGTCTGCCGAGGGGTGTGGGGGGAGTGACTGCCCCTGTCTGCTGTGGGGGGTGGGTGCCCTTGTCTGCTGAGGGGTGTGGGGGGAACGGGGTGGGTGCCCCTGTCTGCTGAGGGGTGTGGGGGGAACGGGGTGGGTGCCCCTGTCTGCTGAGGGGTGTGGGGGGAACGGGGTGGGTGCCCCTGTCTGCTGAGGGGTTTGGGGGGAATGGGGTGGGTGCCCCTGTCTATTGAGGGGTGTGGGGGGTGGTTGCCCCTGTCTGCCTGGGGGGTGCCCCTGTCTGCTGAGCGGTGTGGGGGCTGGTTGCCCTTGTCTGCGTGGGTGGTTGCCCCTTTCTGCTGAGGGGTGTGGAGGGTGGTTGCCCCTGTCTGCGTGGGGGGTGCCCCTGTCTGCTGAGGGGCATGGGGTGGGTGCCCCTGTCTGCTGTGGGGTGTGGGGGAACGGGGTGGTGCCCCTGTCTGCTGAGGGGTTTGGGGGGAACGGGGTGGTTGCCCCTGTCTATTGAGGGGTGTGGAGGGTGGTTGCCCCTGTCTGCGTGGGGGGGTGCCCCTGTCTGCTGAGGGGCATGGGGGGGTGCCCCTGTCCCTGTCAGCTGTGGGGGGTGGGTGCCCCTGTCTGCTGAGGGGTGTGGGGGGAACGGGGTGGGTGCCCCTGTCTGCTGAGGGGGTGGGGGGAACGGGGTGGGTGCCCCTGTCTGCTGAGGGGGGTGGGTGCCCCTGTCTGCTGAGGGGTTGGGGGGAACGGGGTGGGTGCCCCTGTCTGCTGAGGGGGGGGGTGCCCCTGTCTGCTGAGGGGGGTGGGTGCCCCTGTCTGCTGAGGGGGGGTGGGTGCCCCTGTCTGCTGAGGGGTGTGGGGGGAACGGGGTGGGTGCCCCTGTCTGCTGAGGGGGGTGGGTGCCCCTGTCTGCTGAGGGGGGGTGGGTGCCCCTGTCTGCTGAGGGGGGGTGGGTGCCCCTGTCTGCTGAGGGGGGTGGGTGCCCCTGTCCGCTGAGCGGCACAATGCAACTGGATTGCATTGAGGGGAGCTCTGTAGTCTTCTAGAGGTTTAAAAAGTGCACCAAGTAATATTAAAAATAATTTTAAATGTTTCCTAATTCCTTTATTGCAGATCGCCAGAACTGGAGAGAAGCTAAATATATTCCAATCTGTCACTGCTTGGCTTCATCGTAAAATACATTGTAGTTTTTGATGTGTTGATTTATTAAATGGAAGCGCTACTCATCCTGACCACTTTACCTTTATAAAGTGGTCAGGATGTGAGGAGTGCCCAGCTCCCCCGATCTAGCTAAAAAGCTGGGTGAAGAAGAGGAGTTTGTTTCACCAGCAACTGGTATTTTTTAATTTCCCAGCTGCCAGTCACCTGATCGGTCACTAGTGATATCACGGTCAACCTCACTTTCTGAGACCCAGCGTGGTAATGATCTGCGTTAGAGAGGCAGCCGATGGATCAGATCTGTGCATGGGAGTGCAGCTTTGATCCATCATTCTACGCATGTGCTACAGAACGTGCATATGTAACGTGCACAAGTCCCGTTGCAGTGCGCAATATGCAGTTTTTACCCCACAACTTCAGGCTTATAGGACAATTTATAGGAATAATATCCAAAAACCTACTGTATTACCACCAAATCATACGATAAAACAGGCTGAGATTTTAGACGAGATTACTCCCAATTATGCATCAGTCATACAGAGGTATTCACCATGCCCAAAATACAAATCTATTACCAACAGGGTAATTCAAAGAGGTTCGAAAAGTCACCGCACGTTCGGTGACTTTTCGTTCTCTTCAATTCGGTTCCTTTTGCCGATCCCATTTCGGTGACCCTGCGGTGTATTCAGCAAACACCACAGGGTCCCCGAATTGCAGGGAAAAGCTGCCGCAAACCTGACGAAAACGAACCGCAAAACCCAGCGAATGCACTCTGAAAACCGCAAAAACATCTGGATTAACTTGCCGAAAAACCCGAGCAGGAGCCGATCACCCGCAGCGAAGCCCTGCCGGAAAAAGCCGAGACCGCAGACCGTGAAGTGAATAAATTAGGAAAACAGTTTGCATGAATGATTGAAAAGTGAAACGCTGTTTGCAAAGAAACTACTGACCGAAAATGCCTGAAATTTACATATGCGGTCCAGGGAATGACAATAAAAAGGGCTGTTACAGAAAAAAGAAGTAAACTTTAAAAAAAAAAAAAATTAATAATCAGAAAAATGCTTAAAATATCCTAAAAAATCTATAAATACAGAGACTCTTTAGTGCAGAATTTTATAATGAACGGTTTATTAGATATTGAATTAAAACGGGAATATTTTTAACATTGAAGCCTATGGGATTCTCCTGAATAAACCTGTCGCATGAAACCACCGAATGGCAGGGCATTTCGGGAACCTTTCACTGCTGGTTTGTGTTCTCTGAATAGCCGAAGCAGTGCTTTTTCATGGGGTTTTCACTGCCCTCGAACAGGCACCGTATGTGCAGGCAATTCGCCAGGATTTGACGAATTGCCTGCTCTCTGGATAGCCGAATGGCCAAGAAAGGTAACCGAACGCTGATTTTCAGCGTTCGGTTACCTTTCTCAAGTAATTCGGATCTCTTTGAATTACCCTGTATGTCTTCTGGCATTCCAGCTCTGCTATTTTGGTGTAAATTGACTGATCCTGTATCTTTTTTCTGATAAGTCCCAGTTGACTGAACATACAGTCTGCACACCCCGATTTCTCTTCCTTCCTATCTTGCCACTTTCCTTTTTTGTGTGTTTCCTCTTAAAGCTGAACGGAAAGTTGTTTAATATGCATACAGGTGATTTTTCTTTCTCTCTCTCTTTTCTTTTAGAATTCACTCATAAGATGTTCCTCTTCTGAAATTGTCTGCAAGATTTTTTTAATATTTTTTTTATTAAATAAGGCTGCAACAAAGTCAATTCTCTCATTGTTTTTCTGGTGCAGATGCTGCAGCTCCTCTTCAAAGATGTCTATAAATCATGCTAATAAACTGTCTTTTTTTTTTATTATTTTAAATTTTTATTTTTTTTGGAGACAGGATACATTGAGATTTCTCTCGTTTTCAAGTATGTCCTGGGTGGCGATCATTAATGCCGGTCTGCAGGTTAGATCAGGGCTGTCAAACTTTGGCCCTCAGATGTTTCTGAATTTCAACTCCCATGATTCCTTTGCCATCGATCACATTCAAAGAATTCTGGGGGCTGGAATCTGACATTCCTGGGATAGAACCTCCTGTTTCTCCTCATCATGAGGGTTTCAAGGTTAAACCTATAAATATGGGTGATTAGGGATGACGTCGATGGACATGACACAAGGTTTGGGACACCAATGCGTTTTTTGGGTTTATTTTAACCAGCTTTTTCAAGCCAGTCTGATCCCTGAGTCAATGGCATGCTAGGCTGTCAGACACAGGCTTGGATTCACCGTGGTGTCTTCCCTGCCTGCTCATTTTGAGAGCACGCAGAAAGCCACTGGTTGTTACTGAAAGCTGTGGGCTGTGAAAACTCTGCTCACAGCCTTCAGCAATCTCCATAATGCTGCCCCTACTATTAAGGGCGGCGTTACAGCGATTGCCAAATGTAGATTTCGCGCTGCACAACTTTCAGTAACAGCCAGCGGCTCTGAACACATCCACAGTATCTTCGATGGGAAGGCGCTGATGACCCTGGGTTTCTGTAGCGGCCAAGTCACCAGTCCGACCACAAGTCATACATATGGTATCGGATCAGGACTCTGTATCAACCAATCCCGTGCAACACATGACTCGGATCAGTGGCCAAAAAAGACCCTCGGAACATCCTTATTTACATATATTTAACCTGCATAGAAAAATAAGTGGTAGGGATAGACCGATATTTTTTTTTTTTTTTTTTTTTTTTTTTTTATGGGTTTTGACGATGATGACAAATTGCCAATAATTGGTATCGGCCTTTTAATTTTCCGATATAACTTGCCAAGGTGGCTCACTGCAGCTGCAACACATGACGCACCGCAGTGCTGCTCTGATCTGTTGCTTTTCCTGTAGCAGGCTGACATCCTTGCTGTCAGTACTCTCAGTACAGCTTCCCCTGCACACTGATTGTATTGCGCATGAGCGTGATTTACATCAGAAATGGGACTTCCCTCTCATCTCTCCGGGCATTTCCTATACAGAGATGTAGGGGTCAGCAATCTTGCCCCGCCGGATGTTTTGGAACTGCATTTCTCATGAGACTCCAACAACCTAGTGAGTAGCTGAGCAGCAGGGGAGATGTAGTTCCAAAACATCATCTGGAAGGCCAAGGTTGCCGACCACTTACATACAGGATCATATGAGGTGTCACTGCACAGGCCGGAGTCTTGACATGGCCATGTTGTTTGTAAAAATAAAATTATTTAAGCTTTTATTAAATTGAATAAATGAAGTGGACATGGTGCAATTTTTATTTTGTGTTTATGCCATTTTTTTTAAATGCGTATAATGTCAGATTTGTGTTTTTGTTTTCACAACTTTATATGTACAGAATATTGGCACCACATATTGGCAAGAACGGCTGCCAAGAATCTGTATCAGCTCTGAAAAACTTATATCTATCTATTCCAGGGGTCAGCAACCTTGGCTCCCTGATGTTTTGGGAACTACATCTCCCATGATGCTCAGTCACCCATTAGGCTGAGCCATATGGGAAATGTAGTTCCCAAAACATCAGGGAGCCAAGGTTGCTGACCCCTGGAATAGATAGCTATAATTTTTTCAGAGCTGATACGGATTCTTGGCAGACGTTTTTGCTTGTTTGTAGGTAATTGCCTGGACAAGATTTTAGGATACGGAACTATGAGTGTTTCTGCATATTTTCTCAGCTATGTACCGTAACCTGTCAATAAAAAAAAACATGACACATCTTTGTCACCAGGATAGCCTTGCCCTTATGATGATGCCTGCTCATATGACCCTGCATATGGAGTACTGCACTCACTCTGATCACTAATAAATCATCCCCCCTCCTCCTTAGTGAATTGAGTTAACCCTAATGCGCCAAAAATAAAGATCTAATTCTTAGCCTAGCTGCAGTTCTTCCAGATGTCTCATATCCATTATCAGGCAAATGCTGATATTGCTGTTCACCAAATGACTCACATAATATTCCAGTTGTATAATTTTATACAAAAGATGAAAAAATAAAGCCCTCTTGTATGCCATGCATTGCAAGGTCTTAAGGCACTGCAGTATATCCAAAACACCTCTCGCTGTAAACGTTTGTGGTCCAAATCTTTTCCCCTGGGTCCAAGGGAAATTTGCTCAATCCCCATAAACCTAATGCCTTTGGGGCAATTATCATGATGCACTCTCCGGTGCATTGACGCCTGGTTTCTCTCAAGTATCTCATTGAGCACACATGTTCCATGATTCTCGTTTTAAATTTCCTAATGGCTTTCACCACATATATTTTGCTGCAGGAACACACAATTGAGTAGACCAGCCCCACAGAATTACATGTGAAGCTATATTTGACTTCAGACTCTTCCTGTTAGAGACTATCATGGAATCAACCAGAGGGATTCGCTATGTATTTACACGCAGCACACCTTTAAAAGTGCCCCGTTTGTTTAGGGATAACCCGTTAAGTCTTCGTTCAGATTTCAGTGTCACAAAATGACTATGGCAGAGTCTATTGCGCATGTTAGCACCCCTCCTCGTGAAGGGTGCATTTGCTGAAATCACTTTTGCTAGGTTCATATCCGGTTTCAGAAAAGGCCAGTAGGCTTTCAAAATCTCTTTCACCTTAACATTGGCCTCATCACTGTTCGTTAACAACCTGATTATTTTCTCATCTGAATCCGGAGTTCTTGGACCTAGAAGTCGATCTATATCTTGAGCTAGTGCCGGATGGTAGGCACGTTTTAAGACTCTTCGTGTCATAATACTTTGCAGCCGCAACATAACACCAGTATCGTTCCTTTGTAACACGTGAGGATTTTATCAAGGCTTCAGGATTAGACCTATGCCATTACATCATCTGTCCCTTCATAAATCAGGTACAGTGAGGGGAAAAACATTTGATCCCCTGCTGATTTTGTACGTTTGCCACTAACAAAAATGATCTGTCTATAATTTTAATGGTAGGTTTATTTTAAAAGTGAGCGAGAGAATAACAACAAAAACATCCAGAAAAACATTTCAAAAAAGTTATAAATTGATTTGCATTTTAATGAGTAAAAAAAGTATTTGAGCCCTTTGCAAAAACATGACTTAATACTTGGTGGCAAAACCCTTGTTGGCAATCACAGAGGCCAGACGTTTCTTGTAGTTGGCCACCAGGTTTGCGCACATCTCTGGGGGGATTTTGTTCCACTCCTCTTTGCATTTCCTCTCCAAGTCATTAAGGTTTTGAGGTTGACGTTTGGCAACTCGAACCGTTTTCTGTATCCAGCTAGTTCCCACCCCTCTGCTCGGTGTCTTGTTGTTAGTTACTTCCTGGTCACATAGCAGCCATTCTGTGCTCACTACTAGACAAATATAATGCATTGCTGTACTCTATTCAAGATTGTCAGTCTGATCATTAAAGTCTTCAACTGGATTCATCTTTCTACGTGTCAGTTTTGCTGAGTTGAAGCTATCTGCTGAACTTCATTGTGTGATTACTGGTCAAATACAGACAGCTAGTCTAAAGCACCCACGCCTCACAGCTTTGCTTAGGGAAGCAGAATACTATTACTTGCATACACACAGACAAGTAGTACCAGATGTAAATGCCAGATCGAAATACAAACCAGATAACAGGAGTTAATACCAGGATGGCTCGTATGCCAGATACCAGAGTTCTGATGCCAAGACGGGTCATCTGGGTGGAGTAGAGGTACCATCACTGCTCTATAACTGTGGAGACACAGGCTAGAATCCCAGCCAGAGCACCTGTCCAGTAAGTGTCCTTGGGCAAGACACCTAACATTACATCTTCCCAGGACATGCTTGAAATCAAGAGAAGTCTTAATGTATCCTTCCTAGTAAAATACTTTCTCAAAAAAAGAAAGCCAAAGGGCCTTATTACACATTTTGCTTTTTATACCACAAGCTCCTTCACTGCTGCAAGGAGAGTGGAGGTCCTTTGGACCCCTGTATTTCCTTTTTTTACACCCCTCAAAGTAACTTGAGGTGTCGGACAGGTCAGAGTCTGGCCTTTCTAATGATGCCAAACTTGACCATGTAAAATGTCATGTAAAGAAAAAACCCAAACAAATAAGAAAATATTTTTTTCTTTTCTTTTTGTTCCAAAGCAATGCCATTGTCCATTTGCCACGTATAAAAGTTGTTTGGGGCATGATTAGTGCACTTTAAAATTCCAATCTGGGACCACGTGATCGCGGCTGGGGGCCTTCCAACGAGCGCACGCGCAAAGACTTTTCCGGCGTCGCGCCCGAAGGTAAGTATGAACGCGGTGAGCAGCTGCAGGGCCTGTCCGAATGCCAATAGAGCATTCGGACAGCCGCCCCAGCCCCTCGGATGCCGGCAAGCCGGCTCAAAAAATATCGGGGGCACTGCACGAGTACCAAGTACTCCTGCCGTACCCGGTATCGATACCGATACTAGTATCGGTATCGGTGCAACCCTAAATTTCACTTAATGAACCGAAATTAATACAGATACATGTATACCCAGACTTAAGCTGGCCGTCCACTGGAACCGTTTTCGTGCGATGGTGCGATCATCCGATCTCGTCTGTCGTCGCACGACCGATCCCGTAGCATGAATGTGAATGGAACCATCGTCCATTGCAGCAGACGTCTGGTGGCCGACTTCTGGAGACGGGTAAAGACCACAGCAGATGGGCGATCTCACCTTGCAGGCTGGGAGTTCAGAACGATTGGGCAAGATGGACGTTGACAAATTCATTAGGGGAGTTAAAAAAAACACATTTATATTGGTTTTGCTGTTTTTTAACTCCCATTGAAAATAAATGGTGCAGACATGATGCAAGTTTACCAAAACACCTTTTGTGCATGGTGGGACTAGCGGTGCTGCTGCGCAAAAAAGTAAAAAGCACTGACATGCCTCCCGAAGGGCACAGAATGTAGAATTTCCCCATACAGTGCAATTTTGTTGCTGATGTACTGAAAAATGATGGCAAAATATGGTGCAGTTTGCTGCAGATCGCTGCACTTCGGCAATCTGCAGCGGCAGAGAGAACGAATATCAGAGCGCAGTACTGCACTGAAGTGTTGGCGTTATGCCCTGATTTAGGGGATAGTTTGACTGATTTACATACAAAGCGCATAGTAAAAATAATAGTAACAAAAAAAAAAGGACAGCACTGGTTCCAAAAGCAGAATGAACTTGTTTTTGCATGTAAAACCAGTTCATCCTGGTTTTGGCAGCCTATGCGCTCCACCTCTGATTTTGATCTGGATCGTCTTTGGTCGCACGACAGATCGCACGTGGTGGACGACCCTAGTCTGACCTGGTCGGACGACCGACGTCGTCCATGGTCTGACGAAATCGTCAGTCATTCGAAAACGGTTCCAGTGGACGGCCAGCCTTACACAGGCCCCCAGATACATGTATACCCAGACTCAGGCCCCCAGATATCTGTATACCCAGCCTCAGGCCTCCAGATATCCGTATACCCAGCCTCAGGCCCTCAGACATCTGTATACCCGGCCTCAGGCCTCCCAGACATCTGTACACCCAGACATCAGGCCCCAAGATATTTGTATACCCAGACATCAGAAGACCAGATATCTGTATACCCTGACATGTGTACACTCAGACCCCCAGTTCAGACCACCAAGATAGGAGACCCCCCAAGATATCAGACCCCCAGATCAGACCAAGATATGAGACCCCCACAAGATATCAGACCCCCAAAATATCATAACCCAGATCAGACCCCCAAGATATGAGACCCCAGATCGGACCCCCCAAAGATATCTGATCCCCCAAGATATGAGACCTCCAGATCAGAGCTCCAAGATATGAGGCCCCCTGTTCAGACCCCCAAAGATAACTGACCCCTAAGCACAAGCGTCGCTAGGTGGGGGCGGGGGTGCGGTCCGCACCAGGTGACACCTGCCGTTAGGATGACACCGTCACCAAAGTAAGACTTTGATTTTTGAACCGGCTGCCGGGGCCGCACTGCAGGTTACTAACTTTGGACCAAAGTTAGTAACCTGCAGTGCGGCGGCTGGTTCAAAAATCAAAGTCGACGGTGACGGTGTCACCCTACGGGCGGGTGTCACCCTAAGGGCATCAGATGGCGGCTGATCCCACCCCCTCTGATGCCACACGCCAGAGGAACGGCGCCGGCCATCCACCGGGCTGACGCTGACATCTCTGCCGAGTGAGTCATCAGCGGCAGCCTGCCCTAACAGCTCCCTGGCGCCTTTTCTTTCGAAGCATGCAGTCGCACCCTGCCTGCCTCCCAAGTCCTGATGGGTGAGCTGTTGGGGCAAATTGCAATATATCCATTTGTGAGTTGAGGCAATATAAATCCATATGTGAGCTGGGCACTATACATCCATGTGTGAGCTGGGCACTATACATCCATGTGTGAGCAGGGGCAATATACATCCATGTGTGAGCTGGGCAATATACATCCATGTGGGAGCTGGGCACTCTACATCCAAGTGTGAGCTGGGCAATATACATCCATGTGTGAGCTGGGCACTATACATCCATGTGTGAGCAGGGGCAATATACATCCATGTGTGAGCTGGGCACTATACATCCAAGTGTGAGCTGGGCAATATACATCCATGTGGGAGCTGGGCACTATACATCCAAGTGTGAGCTGGGCACTATACATCCATGTGTGATCAGGGGCAATATACATCCATGTGTGAGCAGGGGCACTATACATCCATGTGTGAGCTGGGCACTATACATCCATGTGTGAGCAGGGGCAATGTACACAAATGTGTGAGCAGGGGCATTATACATCAATGTGTGAGCAGGGGCATTATACATCCATGTGTGAGCAGGGGCAATATATATCCACGTGTGAGCAGGGGCATTATATATCCATGTGTGAGCATGGGCAATATATATCCATGTGTGAGCTGGGGCAATATATATCAATGTGTGAGCTGCTGGGGGCAATATATATCCATGGGTGAGCTGCTGGGGGCAATATATAGTTGTGAGCTGAGGGTAATATATCCAGAGCTGCTGGGGGCAATATATATCCATGTGTGCCTTCACTTTCACTTCCTTCGAACAGGCACTGTACTTGCTGGCAGTTCGCCAAAATTTGTGTGTGAGCATATGAGAGAGCTCCATAGCAATAAACCTCACAGTAATGTGCGCTGTGCATGAGCATTCAGTGTTATATGGGAGTACTGTTTTATGAGTAAGAGTAGTTAAAAACAATCCGTAAAACTGTGGGGGGGTGACACCATAAATTACCGCACCAGGTGACACCAACCCTAGTGACGCCACTGCCTCTAAGATATAAGACCGCCCAGTTCAGACCCCCAAAGATATCAGATCCCCCAGATCAGACCCTTTACGCCGTTGCTATGCAAAGGTTAATGAAAGGCTTCATCAGGACTGCAAGCCTTCATATTAAATAAAGGAACATTTATCCCAGAATCCCCTTTCTTACCAGATTACTGGATTTGACTGACTCTACCTAAGATTATTTAACATCACATCACCTGGGTTTGATCCCTACAACCTTTTTTTGTTTTTTGTTTTCCTTTTTGATCCTTCTGAGGCTTACCTCCTGTTTTTCATTCTCAGGGCATTCCTACATTTTGTATTGTTAACCAGACCCTTGGCATACCTCAGTTACAGTGGCAAGAAAAAGTATGTGAACCCTTTGGGATTACGTGGAGTTTTGCATGAATTGGTCATAAAATGTGCTCTGATCTTCATCTAAGTCATGACAATTTGAAAAACACAGTCTGCTTAAAATAATACAACACAAACATTATATGTTTTCATGTGTTTATTGAACATAACATGTAAACATTCACATTGCAGGGTGGAAAAATTATGTGAACCCCTAGGATATTGACTTCTCCAAGAGCTAATTGGAGCCAGGAGTGAGCCAACCTTGAGTCCAATCAGTGTGATATTATTGGATATGTTGCTGAAAGCTGTCCTGCCCTCTGTCCGCCAACTGAAGCTCCGCAGAGGATGGGTGATGCAACAGGACAATGACCCAAAGCATTCAAGTAATTCAACAAAAGAATGGCTTTAACACAACAAAATACGCCTTCTGGAGTGGCCCAGTCAGAGTCCTGACCTCAACCCGATTGAAATGCTGTGGCATGACCTTAAGAGAGCGATTCACACCAGACATCCCAATATTGCTACACTGAAACAGTTTTGTGAAGAGGAGTGGTCCAAAATTACTCCAGATCATTGTGCAGGTCTGATCCGCAACTACAGGAAACGTTTGGTTGAGGTTATTGCTGCCAAAGGAGGGTCAACCAGTTATTAAGTCCAAAGGTTCACATACTTTTCCCACCCTGCAATGTGAATGTTTACATGTTCTGTTCAATATAAACATGAAAACATATAATGTTTGTGTTGTATTATTTTAAGCAGATTGTGTTTTTAAAATTGTTGTGACTTAGATGAAGATCAGAGCACATTTTATGACCAATTCATGCAAAACTCCAAGTAATCCCAAAGGGTTCACATACTTTTTCTTGCCACTGTACCTGCTGTATATAGTCCTGCCTGTATGCTAATAAGGCAGAACCCATGTGAAATTATGTAAGGTAAGGGACACCATCTAGACTTCAGGATCTTTTTTTTTTTTATCTCTAAATTAAGATTTTTTTATTGTGAGAAATAGTCTGCAGCAGAACAAGCAATAAAGAATAGCGGCCCCACAGGGCTGGTTCAACAGTGTATGTAAATACGAGTCAGCAAAGTAAGAAACAACATTGACATACAAGATTCAAGAAATGTCATCTAGAGCCACAAGCTAACGCCATCAAAAAAATCAAGAAAAACTCTAGTCATCGGGGAAAAAACTATTGAGGCAAAAAACAAAATCAAGGGTCCACAGCTGGCATGGAAAATAAGAACCAAAAATAAACTGTCCCCAAACAGTGGCGCAGGGTCAAAAAATAAAAAGCAAAAAATGGGGAGGGGTAGGGGGAGATGGCAATGGCCAGAATCGTGCTGTTCCTGGCTCACTCCCAGGAGTCCAAAGAACCGTGGGAGGCAGTGGGAGACAAATGGCACCAGGCCCGGGTACTCGGGGACCAAGCTGGGCACCAGGCCGCAGTGGCGCTCCCCGAGGCATTGCAAGTTGCCAAAAGAAAAAAGAAAAGGAAGTCCACTGTAGGGGCCAAGCACATCAGAAAAAACAAAGTCAAAGGAGTCCACATACACGTCGCAGAAAGAATTGGGGTGGGGGACAACCCCCGGAAGGGGGGATGTCACCAAAATTAGAAATACTCAGCATTAGGGGGGAGAGGGAGAAAGTCAACCAAGGGGTAGCAAAAAAAATCAAAGTGTCTCTAAAAACAAATGTAGCGCTGTTTAAAACTCTGTTGATGTATTGCTCGGTTTGGCCACCAGGGGGAGACAAGCACAATGTAGAGTATACTGGGCACAACAGGACTACGTTTTCCATCATGCTTTGCGGCGGGGACAGGAAGTGGGTGGGAGAGAGCGAAGGACATCCGCAGCCTCGTTCGAAGGAGAGCCAGTGTGAGCCGAGCGACGAAAGGTGGAAGACGCACGTGAGACTGCCAGAGATTAAGACCAGGCCGGAGAGCAGGAGCTACCTTGCGGGTGCTGATAATCAGAGACAGTGCTGGCGGAGATCTAACCACACATCGCTGAGAGGTTTTTGCGCAGACACAACGTTCCAGTTTGGACCCCGAGTTAGGACACCGCGATGATCCACTGGGAGTGCAGGCGGTAGGCCGTAATTCTCGTTATCAAAATCGGACAAGCAGGAGAAGTGGATCCGGTGTTACAGAGTTCCAGTATAACCAAGCGGAGAGAGATCCTTGATCGGACAGCGGAACAGATTGTCTGGCGGATGGGTGAGAGGTCTTCCAGGCCACAGTCAAAGTTTAAACCAAGCACGCTGCAGTATTGTTTAAATCTACAGGGCCCCAACGTGACTAGTCGAAGATTTGCTAAATCCATTTACTGGCCAGTTAAATATAGTGCCCGGGTACCTGAGAACACACACACACACCTTTTTGGGACACTACTCTTATGGGACTTACACTCCAGAAATGAAGGGGTTAATCTTTTCTTTTTGCCGCCGCTTGTTTCCCGCATTCCAAAAATCCTGTCGTTCCTATACCGTAATTGTATTATATGTGTCACTTTATTGGGATCAGTAAAGTATATAATTTATAAAATCCACAACAGTGCTGATGTATATTTATTCCCTAGTGCGGACAGACTAACCCGAGGTTTATTCAGCGGCTCCTCCGGGAGTAAGCGCTACACGTGGGGGCTCGTTTCCGGGATTTTAGTCTCTAGATTAAACCGCATTTAAAGGGTTAAATATGGATCCAGACACTGCTGCCAAATGGTGTGAGGAGCAAAATAGCCAGACAGAGTTAAGCATAGTCATGGATATTCCTGCAGACACTTGGGCCGAAGATCAGATTCGCCGGGCCGTGGCCATGCTGACACCAGATCATTGGGGGGTTAATCCTGGACATTAAAACGAACCCGGATACTTCTCACACATATGTTCTTTTTGAGTGGAGAAAGGGTGTTCCAGTATGTTTTCAGGGCGCAAGCGTGAAGCTGACCGATGAGGTGGAAGTTCAACTGATTCAGCCAAGTGCGTCACGTGGCGATCCCGCGAGTGTTGAGAAATTTTACAGGAGACGGGAGAAGAAACTTTTGAAGAATGGGTAGAACAGGCGATGCAGGCTCTGGATGAGTGGGACGTCCCTGAAGCACAGAAGAAGCAAAGAATCACTGAGTGCTTAAAGGGACCTGCGTCAGAGGCTGTCAGAAACCTGAAATTGAGTAAGCAAGACTGCACTGCTTTAGATTACCTAAACGTATTACAGGAAGTCTTTGGGCGAACAGAAAAGGCTGCTGAGCTCATGTACCAGTATGAACATACCTACCAGCGAAAAGGTGAGAAAATGACTGAATATATGAGGCGCCTAGATAAGATTCTGCACCAGATACTCCTTAAGAAAGGGGCTGAACCAGCCACAATAGATAAAATCCGAATGCAACAGATATTGAGGGGCGCTTATTGAGGGGCGCTCAACCTCTAGATCCGGTGATGCTACAGCTGAGAACCAAGGAAGGTAACCGAGAGTTGAAATACCTGGAGCTGATTCAAGCTGTTAGAGAGGAAGAGGCTCTGCTAGAAGAAAAGTCTTTAAGGAGAGGAGAAAGAGCCTATGCACAACCAGTAAGGCATAACGAATATCTGCAAACTGAAGATCATTCATTGGACGCCTATGGATCTGAAGTTGACGGACAAGAGCATCTGATAGTTCCTATATCCACAGAGAATGCTGCCAAAGAACCAACCCTCCCCTGCATATAGTGAGTTACACAAAACCGTTAAGAAGGTACAAGAAGCTCAAGCTGAGCTGAAATAAGCACACACTGATCTGTGCCGAGTACTTTTGAAGGTGGCAGAGACCCAGACCGATATGCAGAAGTTCCTCACTGATATGCGGACAACAGGAGTTGCTATGGCGTCTGGCCAGGGTCCTTCAACCGAGTCACCACGAACAAGTGCGTCTCCGTCTTCAAAGAAGAGATGTTTCAACTGTGGGGAAATGGGTCATTTCCGAGCACAATGCAAAAGCCAAAGGCCTGAAGGAAATAGGGTAGAATAGTTCTTAAAAGCCTTGGAAGGGCTGCTATCTACCTCACAGGCGGGAAACGCCAGGGGGCCCTAGTGAAGGAGCAAACTAGGTGCCCAATGGTTGAAAACCGCTCCAAAATTAAAAGCAGAACCGAACGGCAGAGAAGGCCCAAAGTCTTGCCAACTGCTGAGCCTAAAAACAACAAACACGCAAACCAAGGGAATAGACACCCTAAAGGGCCTGACCCAACATAAGCAAGTAGAACAACAATTGCACAATGTGCAGGGAAGGTGTCTATGAATGAAGATAAATAAACAATTTATTAAGCGAGAAACACTCAAAAGACATAAAACATAAAGGTGGGACAATACAAATAGAATAGCGGCACCTCATAAGAGTCCACTCAGGTGGTAACCCAATAGGAGGAATAAGGTAATATAAGGTAATATAAGAGGGATTGCTATCTGATACCTCGGCGATTCGAGCCACCTACATACCTCTAAACTAAGGTCACAACAACACCAGGGTAGTCCGCACAAAACCCACCACATAAAAGGAAAAAATAGATTTAAAAACAAAAGAAGACTGGCATAGCTCGACGCGTTTCGCCCGTTACGGGCTTGTGTGGTGGGTTGCCAGGACTGAAAGAGTTACTCCCTTAGTGTCCGGTCCTATGTCATGGGGAAGCAATGCACACCCAAACCCTACACGGTCCAAAAAGAAGGCCAGGGTACAGCGAACTGGATCTAAACTCCCTGCTGCTACGACAAGGTTTCCTGACCAGCTGATAGGTCCTTCTCCCATCGTTTCAATCCAAGTAGAGGGAGTCTACTCTAAAGCTCTGTTAGACTCAGGGGCTCAAGTGACGTTGATCTATTGAGACTTCTACGAAAAGCACTTGAAGCATATATCTCTACAGAAATTAAAGGACTTTGAGATCTGGGGTATCGGAACTGAGAAACTTCCCTATGACGGATATCTACAGGTGAAGCTACAAATCGGATCCGAAGTTATCGGACAGTCTGGAGGTTGTGATGCATTGGCATGCATTGTGTGTCCTCGGCCTTCAGGGGCCAACCGAAGTTCTATGATAGTGCGGACGAATACTGATCTGGTGCGACGGGTTCTACCAGGGGAGTACACTCGATGTTACGTCCGGTCTATCAGCGAATGGTCGAAGAACAGAAGGCACCTGCCGAAGTGGGACGCCTGTGGAGATTGGGAGGAACAGAAAAGGTTCTGCAATCAGGAGAAGTGGCGAGTTTCCGGGCTTCAGTCAAGTTGAACGGATCACAGCCAGGCCCCTATGTGGTACTGGAAACTGATTTCAATCATGGGAGTGAGGCCGGAGTAGAAGTAATTCCTGAAATAATCTCCACAAGAGCTTTGAAACGGACACGAGGAAGAGTCTCAGTTAGTGTATGTAATGTGTCTGATTCTCCAGTGATTCTGAAAGCACGAATGCCTATCGGGCAAGTAGCATCTGCTACACCTCTCTCCCCTACTGATTTAGGAGGGGGAGTGAACAAAGAGATTCCAGCTGAAAGGTTCTATCCTAAGGACGCTCCCATCTCACCTGAATGGAAGAAACGTCTTCAGTCCCAGATCCTAAAATGGAGGGACTTGTTCTCGAAGGATAAGTTTGACGTGGGCCTAGCTAAGAGTACTGAGCATCGCATTCGACTACAGGAAGATAAGCCGTGTCGAGAAAGGTCAAGACGGGTTCCGCTGGGAGACTTGGAAGATCTACGAGAACAGCTGAATGAACTACAAAGGACTAAGGTGATTCAAGAGTCCAGGAGTCCGTACGCCTCTCCAATAGTGATGGTTCGGAAGAAGAATGGTTCTATTCGTCTTTGTGTAGACTATCGCACGCTAAATCAGAGAACCATTCCGGATCAATATGCCACTCCTCGGATAGAAGATGCCTTACAGTGTTTGTCTGAAGCAAAATGGTTTAGTGTACTAGACCGGCGAAGTGGGTATCATGAGATACCAATGCATCCTGAGGACAAGGAGAAGACTGCGTTCATCTGCCCACTGGGGTTCTTTGAGTTCAACAGAATGCCTCAAGGCCTTACGGGAGCTCCCGCCACGTTCCAACGGTTAATGGAGAAGACAGTCGGGGACATGAACCTGATCGAAGTGTTAGAGTATCTGGATGATATTATTGTGTTCGGGAAGACTTTGGAAGAACATGAGCAACGGTTAGAGAGGGTCTTGAAGCGGCTCCATGAAGAGGGGTTGAAACTTTCTCTGGAGAAGTGTCAATTTTGTTTAACTTCCGTTACGTATCTGGGACATGTTGTTTCAGCGGAAGGCGTATCGACGGATCCGTGAAAGTTGGAAGCCGTAGCTTCCTGGCCTAGACCCCGAAACGTTACTGAACTTAGATCTTTCCTGGGGTTCTGCTCATATTACCGAAGATTCATAGGAAGATTTGCCAAGATAGCTCAACCCCTGAACAAGCTCCTACAGAAGGAAGATGCAGGAGAAGGCCCGAAGGCCTCTGATCGAAGTTCGTCGGCTCTGGGGCCAAGAAAGGCTCGAGAATCCATCCAAGAAGAGTGGACTAATCAATGCGAAAGTGCTTTCATGAAACTGAAAGAGAGTCTATCTCGAGCTCCTGTCCTGGCTTACGCTGATCCTCATAAGCCGTACGAATTGCATGTGGATGCCAGTAGAGAAGGTCTAGGAGGAGTCCTATACTAAGAATATGGTGGATTGTTGAGGCCTGTAGCGTATGTAAACCGAAGCCTTACGCCTTCAGAAAGGAACTATCCTACCCACAAATTAGAGTTCCTAGCCTTGAAGTGGGCGGTAGTAGACAAGCTGAAAGATTATCTGTATGGAGCCGAATTTGTGATAAAGACTGACAACAATCCTCTTACGTACGTCCTTACTACTGCAAAGCTGGATGCAACGGGACATCGGTGGTTGGCTGTTTCGGTTCAGCCTGAAGTATCGCCCTGGAGTGAATAATCGAGATGCGGATGCTTTGTCAAGAAGGCCCTACACTACAGAAAGGACTCAGTTAACTCCAGATGGGGTGCAAGCCTTATGTCAAGGAGCGGAGCGCCGGGTCAAGGGAGGGGTTGAAGCAGAAGATATAGGAGTTATGGCTGCGGCTGTTCCAGAGTTCTACTGTAATCCTACACATCTGAGGGATGAAAGTCTGCCTACTTTCTCGAAACAGGACCTAAGAGCCGATCAGGCTATTGACCCTTTGATTGCGCTAACTGTGAAGGCCCTAAACGCGAACCAACGGGAAATTCTACTGACAAATTCCCCAGAAGGAGCCCGATTGATATACAAAGAGTGGGAACGGTTGAAGATGTTGGATGGAGTGGTTTACCGAAGGGGCCCCTCAAACAATGCTGAAGAGACCCAACAGTTGTTCCTTCCCACCAAACACAGAGAGGGTGTGCTGCTGTCATTACACGATGAACATGGACATTTGGGTGCAGAGAGAACTTTTAAGCTAGTGCGAGACAGATTTTATTGGCCCTGTATGAGATCTGAAGTTGAAAGTTACTGTCATTCGTGTTTGAGGTGTATCCAGAGGAAAACCCTACCAACCCGAACTGCTCCAATGAGCCACCTACAAAGTCAAGGACCCATGGATTTGGTGTGCATTGATTTCCTGTGCTTAGAGCCGGACGCTAGTGGGCAGGGAAATATTCTAGTGGTGACTGATCATTTCACGCGTTATGCCCAAGCTTTTTCTACGAAAGACCAACGTGCTCCTACGGTGGTGAAGGTTTTGATGGAAAAGTTTTTTGTTCACTATGGCCTACCAACGAGACTACACTCGGATCAGGGCAGAGACTTTGAGAGCAGGCTTGTTGGGCAATTGTTGGAAATGCTAGGAATTCAGAAGACCCGAACTACACCATATCACCCTCAAGGTGATGCTCAACCAGAAAGGTTTAATCGCACGCTGCTAAATATGTTGGGGACATTGTCGAATAGAGAAAAGCAGAGCTGGAGTCGTCACATAGCTACGCTGGTGCATGCGTACAAACAACAGTACGGAGAGTGACGCTACTGGATACTCACCGTACTGTCTTATGTTCGGAAGAGAAGCTCGACTGCCGGTTGATTTGGCATTTGGGCTATCTCTGAATCAGACGTCTGTGGCCTCTCATAGAAATTATGTGGATAGACTTCGGAAGAATTTGGCCTCTGCGTTTGAACAGGCCCGTTTGACCTCAGGAAACAGGGAACAGAGAAATAAGCGAAACTATCACTTGAGAGTTCGGATACAGGATCTACAACCCGGTGATAGGGGTTTTTAAAGAATTTTGGTGTTTCTGCAAGGCATAAGTTGGCGGATAGATGGAGTTCTCAAGTCTACATTGTCTGCAAGCAACTGCCGGGTCTGCCAGTTTACCAAATCCGACCGGATGGAAAGGCCGGGCCTCTTAAAAACTGGCACCGAAATCATCTATTGCCTTTGAGGGAAGCTGTGAGGATACCAGTTGGAGACGAACTTCCTCTGCCGAACCCGCCTGCTCCACGTTTGACTCCCGTTACTCGGTCTCAGCAGACACGGGTTGTTGAAGAGAGTGAAGGGGATAGTGAGGAAGGAAGTTTTTGTCTGGACTGGGTGCGCTCGCCTGAGCCTGAAGAGGTCATTCCAGTTTCCGAATGGTGGGAAAGTAACCTGAGGCCTGAGGCTCCTGAATTCCAATTGTAAGTTCCTGAAACTTTGGAAATTCCTGTAGTTCCTGAAAATGTGTCTATAGACTATAGTTCTATGCCTTCACTGGAAGGATCATATTCCGAAGAGATGTCTGTTCCAATTGTGGACGAAAGAACTGAACCCGTACCATGTAGTACTTCCACCTGAAGAGGAGATGATTGAGCCAGAGTCAAAACGTTCTATCCAACCCCCTCAGAGACTTACCTATGACTCACCAGGACATAGCACTGAAGAGGCTGTCACCACAGTGCGAAGGTTGCCCGAAGTGTCTGCTATGTTAGCCGAGGTAGTCAGGAGCATGAGTCAACTTGAAGATGTATATCTGACCCATTGTATGTTTGCTGCTGAGCCTGTATATATTGCCTAATGTAATGTTGGAATGTTATGTAAATGTTACACCTCCTTGGAGAGACCCAAGAGTTCTAGGAGGGGGAGAGTGTAGCGCTGTTTAAAACTCTGTTGATGTATTGCTCGGGTTTGGCCACCAGGGGGAGACAAGCGCAATGTAGAGTATACTGGACACAACAGGACTACGTTTCCATCATGCTTTGCGGCGGGGACAGGAAGTGGGTGGGAGAGAGCGAAGGACATCAGCAGCCTCGTTCGAAGGAGAGCCAGTGTGAGCCGAGCGACGAAAGGTGGAAGACGCATGTGAGACTGCCAGAGATTAAGACCAGGCCGGAGAGCAGGAGCTGCCTTGCGGGTGCTGATAATCAGAGACAGTGCTGGCGGAGATCTATCCACACATCGCTGAGAGGTTTTTGCGCAGACACAACGTTCCAGTTTGGGCCCCGAGTTAGGAGACCGCGATGATCCACTGGGAGGGCAGGCGGTAGGCCGTAATTCTCGTTACTAAAAAGGTTGTTTTCAAAAAATAAAAATATTTTTTTAATAAAAAGATATTCCTTTTATTACATCAAAACCTATTTGATTTGCCTGTTTAAGCCTTTTATAATTGAAACACTGAAAACCAGGTAATTCTGCAGAAATTTCGGTGCAATTCGGCAGTCTGTGAATAGACAATTCAATAGTTCTCAAAAGGACAATTTCGGTGCCGATTTGTATTTGGAGAATTGACAGCTTTGTGAATAGATGAATTGCCCTGAAATTGCACCTAGAGTGAAATTCACTGTTCGTTGAAATTCGGCAGCAATTTCGGAGTTTGATTTACATTTCTTAGAGCATGGCCAAATGAATCCAGCTAGCTTATGTCAAATCAATGATCATATCATTTCTGTACATAATCAAAATGTTGTAGTAATAAATGTGATATTTTAAAATGTTGAGTTCTGTTTGGTGATGCCATAATGTTCCCATATTCATTCAAGAACATGGTACAATTGTTGGAAACTGTAAGGCAGGAATCAGCGGCCTTGGACCGCAAGATGTTTTAGAACTACATCTTGCATGATGCTTAGCCAGTCATTAGATTGGCTAACTCCTATGGGATACGTAGTGCCAAAACAAAACAAAAGGACCAAGGTCTCTGACCCCTACTATACAGAATTGAGGGAGTGTTTAAGATTGGGATCACTGTTCGGATGGTTTGGGTATAAGTAGAAGAGTTTATGTGGCATGTAATTTTAGTGGGACTTCAGCTTATGATTGTGGGGCTTGGGTAAGAGAACAGGGGTGAAGGATCTATGGAATGTAACTCACATTGTCCTTTCTTCACAAAGACTATCAGGGTTATTCAAAGAGATCCGAATTGTGACCGAAAGGTAACCGGACAGTGAAATTCAGCGACCGTTACCTTTCCTGGCCATTCGGCTATTCAGAGAGCAGGCAAGTTTTCGTACCTTGGGCATTATGTCCACAGGGATAAAACGCTGGGATCACCTTCTGGAGCCGAAAAGCAAATAAAATTAATTTGCAGCAAACAAATTTTATTTGCTTTTGTCCTGCACAGCTGCAGAGAGATTGAGATAACTCGATACAGGCACCTGATGGAGCCTTGGAAGACCCAAGTTAAGATTGATAAGAACAGGTCCAGACATGGCACTGGACCTGTGAATTGGAGGACTGGTCATATGATATAGTGTGAAGATGGCCAGTAATTGGAGTTGAGGATGCCAGTCGGCAAGGGGAGAAGCTGGCCAGTAAGCCAGGAAGGCAAGCCAGAATAATGGGAAATACCTGTTAACATGGGAGGTTGGGCAGTAAACTGGTGAGTCACGGAAATGAGAAAGCTTGCTGTTAAACCAAAAAACAGCTGTAATGGGTGCAGCAGTGTTTGTTTTTCAGTTGCTGTTTCTGTGAATGTATTTGCACTAGAGAAGAGCCTAACCTAATTAGGGGGGGCATTGTTTAAACATCAGCGTTACTAGTGTCAAGACCAGGTAAACCTCTTCATGAATATTTAGAAACAATAAAGACCAAGCAGTGGCGTCGCTACGTGGGGGCGGGGGTGCGGCCCGCACCAGGTGTCACCCGCCCTTAGGGTGACACCGTCACCCTAAGGGCGGGTGTCTCACCCTGCTCCGCGTGTTCGCTCCCTGTGAGCGTCTGAAGCTATGCAGCTTCGGCGCTCGCCTGGAGGAAACACGTCACCAGCCAATCGCGGCTGGTCACGTGGCTCCCCCAGGCGAGAGCCCAAGCTGCACGCCGGCGGACGCTCAGAGGGAGCGAACACGCGGCGCAGGAGGAGGTGAGCTGAGACATATCCATGAGCTGGGGCATATCCATGAGCTGGGGAAAATCCATGAGCTGGGGCATTATCCATGAGCTGGGGCATATCCATGAGCTGCTGGGGCAGTATCCATGAGCTGCTGGGGCAGTATCCATGAGCTGGGGCAAATCCATGAGCTGGGGCAAATCCATGAGCTGCTGGGGCAGTATCCATGAGCTGCTGGGGCAGTATCCATGAGCTGGGGCAAATCCATGAGCTGGGGCAGTATCCATGAGCTGGGGCAAATCCATGAGCTGGGCAGTATCCATGAGCTGCTGGGGCATATCCATGAGCTGCTGGGGCATATCCATGAGCTGCTGGGGCATTATCCATGAGCTGCTGGGGCATATCCATGAGCTGGGGCATATCCATGAGCTGCTGGGGCAAATCCATGAGCTGGGGCATATCCATGTGCTGGGGCAGTATCCATGAGCTGGGGCAAATCCATGAGCTGGGGCATATCCTTGAGCTGGGGCAGTATCCATGAGCTGGGGCAGTATATCCATGAGCTGCTGGGGTATATCCATGAGCTGCTGGGGTATATCCATGAGCTGCTGGGGCATATCCATGAGCTGGGGCAGTATCCATGAGCTGGGGCATTATCCATGTGCTGGGGCATTATTCATGAGCTGGGGCAATAGCCATGAACTGGGGCATTATCCATGAGCTGGGGCATCCATGAGCTGGGGCAATATCAATGAGAGGAGCTGGGGGCATAGCCATGAGAGGAGCTGGGACAAAATCCATGAGAGGAGCTGGGGCATTATCCATGAGAGCAGCTGGGGCAGTATATCCATGAGAGGAGCTGGGGCAGTATATCCATGAGAGGAGCTGGGGCAAAATCCATGAGAGGAACTGGGGCAAAATTCATGAGAGGAGCTGGGGCAAAATCCATGAGAGGAGCTGGGGCAATATCCATGAGAGCTGCTGGGGCATATCCATGTGAGCTGGGGCATTATCCATGTGTGCTTGGGGCAGTATCCATGTGTGTTGGGGGCATATCCATGAGAGCTGGGGCAATATCCATGTGTGAGCTGGTCTGGGGCAATATATCCATGTGTGAGCTGGTCTGGGGCAATATATCCATGTGTGAGCTGAGGCGCAATATATCCATATGTGAGCTGGGGCAATATATATCCATGGGTGAGCTGCTGGGGGCAATATATAAATGTGAACTGGGGCAATATATCCATATGTGAGCTGGGGGCAATATATATCCATGGGTGAGCTGCTGGGGGCAATATATCCAGAGCTGCTGGGGGCAATATATATCCATGTGTGCTTTCACTGCCTTCGAACAGGTATCGTACTTGCTGGCAGTTGGCAAAAATTTGTGTGAGTATATGAGAGAGCTCCACAGCAATAAACCTCACAGTAATGTGCGCTGTGTGTATGAGCATTCAGTGTTATTTGGGAGTACTTATTTAGGAGTAAGAGTAGTTAAAAAAAATCTGTAAAACTCGGGGGTTGACACCATAAGTTACCGCACCGGGTGACACCAACCCTAGTGACGCCACTGAGACCAAGCACCAGCATGAAGATATTTTATGGATCTTTTGCAGATTACAGCAACATGTTGACTGTACTGTATACACAGCTTTTCCCAGTACTTCAACTAAGTTCTGCGTTAAGGGTCTGAATACGTATGTAATTTGATATTTCCACTTTCTCTCTTTAATAAGTTTGCAATGATGTAAAAAGATGGTTTTTTGCTTAACCCCTTTTCTACAAAGATCGAGATATCTCGGGCTTCAAAGGCACCATCCGGTGCCCCGACTTCGAGATATCTCGATCTGCTCATCTGCAGCCCAAAAGCTAATGAAATAAATTTGCTGTAAACTAATTTAATTTGCTTTTGGGCTGCAGAAGGTGCTCCCAAAGTTTTAGCTCCGTGGGCATAATGCCCAAAGAGCTACAACTGTAAAATCAGCTGCTCAAAGCTCTGAAATATCAGGCTTTCAGCAGCCGATGCAGGAGAAAAAAAAACAAATAGACCTGCAGTTCAAACCTCTGTAACTCAATTTGGCACTAGGTGGCGCCATCTACTGTCCAAAATAGGTTATTTACAGTAATAACTATTTATTGATGTATAATTAATTAAAAATGGTTTTAAAAAAAACACTGGTTTCTGTCAATGTTTTTTTTTTGGAAACTCACTTGGTAGTGAAGGGGTTAATCATGCATTAATAGGTTAATGAGTGATGATTGATGTAAAAAAAATATTTTAAACATTTTGATATAAAGTTGCAACATAAAAATATGGAAATAACTAAGGGGTCTGAATACTTTCTGAATATACTCTACATATAGGGTGTCACCTGCAACAGACAGGAATTTGGATTCATCAAACGTTCTATTAATGCAATAATCTGATTTTTAAGTATTTTCTTGTTTTAAGTATTGGTTTCCGTGTACAGTTTATCACTGCATACAAACCATTTCATTGGTTTTTATTGCTAATTGGAATAAGCTTTCCTTTTTCGTAAATTCTTGACTTTAAGGCTAGGGTCAGACTGAGGCAGTGCGAACGCGCGTTCTGGCGCACATAATCACGGCCGCACTAGCAGCAGATGCCGGGCAATGACGGCCAATATACGAAGTACGGTCGCACAAAAGTCCGGCCGCGCAACGCAAGTGGAAAATGAACGCATTTTTTCGAGAACGTTAAACCGCTGCTACAGACGTACAGAGTGCGCTGCGGTCGCATGGCAGCGTGTGTGCGTGATTAGGAGATGTCAGACGCTGCTAGTGTGCGGCCAACATAACGTTCAAACAGCCGGATTTCCCTAGACTTCTTTTCACCCCACCGTCATGAAATACGTCCAGAATTGCGCATCGTCTGACCACTTAAGCGTATTCCGTGAAAAAATGCGTGCGCACGCATCGACGTACATTTTGACGGTGGCCGCAGAAAATGCGCTCATCTGTCCCTAGCCTAAACAGAAAAAGGAAATTGGGAATCTGACAGCTGATTAAGGAGAAAAGACATTTGGAATGTGAACAGACTTTAATGGACAAAAATGGAGAAGGTCAAAGTATCTTATTATTTGATTCCACAGTGTGCACCTTTAACAGAACTTAATCTTCCCGTGCATTTCATTCGTAGAACAAAACCAAAATCCCCAGCCTTTAGCTGACATTTTACTGATTTACGCCACGTGAACCCTGGAATGAGCTACAGGTCCTGCTGTGTTTCAAACCCAAGACCTCCACTTATTGAACAGAACTGGCCAATTAGAGCCGCATTCAAGTCCTGTTAAATACATTGCTTTACACAGCGTTAGATCTGTATAAACGATAAATTCCAAAAAATAAATATCTCATAATATATACAATGCACTAAACTGCATGTACCTAAAAACCAAAAAAATAGTAAGAAAAATGTTTCACTTTTAAAGTATTTGACTAAGAATATTTTTTTTATTGTAGCATCCCTTGCATGTCTGATCCTGAAAAGGGTTAAAAAATAAAAATATTCCCTGAATAGTTATCTCTTTAAATTATAACACTAAAATAGCAGGAACAAATCAGAACTATGGCAGGACATACTTGAAAACGAGAGAAATCTCAATGTATCCTTCCTGGTAAAATACTTTATAAATAAATAAATTATCATAAATTTTGCTTTGTTATCATGATTTGTTTTGTGCAACAGTTTTTCCCCAAGAAATATTTTTTTTGCCACAACATATGTCATATGACAAAATAATGGCTAAAATATACACTAACTGTTGGTGATTTAAATGAAATAGAAGACACAAGCTGCATCCTTTTAATTTTAACTTTTTTTGCTTTGGGAAATTTTAGTGTTTTTTTTTCATTTTTTTATTTTTTCAATATTTGAAATATAATTTTTGTTATATTACTACATCTTCTCTTTACAAAACCTTGTGAAATTAAACACAAAGTAATGCTAAAAGGTTTAGACTATGACAAAATGAAAAGTAGCGTTCTGTTTTATTATCTGAACATTTCCATCAATTAATACTTAATAAATAAGCAAATGCAATTTTGTTCTGGGGAAATACACGTAATATATTTGCATTGTAATGCTTGTGAAGCACGTTTGCTTTGTCTTCCATCACACATCAATTAAATTTTTGAACACATTGAAAGTAATAATGAATAAATCGGTCTAATTGCTAATTGTAATGCTACCCAAAATATAATCAAATGTTTTTGTGCATGGTTTTGCACTTATACAATGTGATACCTTTTACAGATTGCAAATGTTTAACTTTATTTATTTTCAAACTGTTGTGTACTGCTCGATCACATTGTTAAATAAACACTGACAACTGACAGTGATATCCATTTACAAGTATTTATAAAGTGCCAACAAATTCCATATTGTTGTACAATAGGTAGGACAAAACAAGCTAAGTTAAAAAAGCAAGTTCGCGACACTGAGAACAATGGGAGAAGAGGACCCTGCTCAAGAGCTTACGATCTAAGAGGAGAGGGGTGACAGAGGTGGGGGTAAATAAAGTATGAGATTTAATGGGACTCATTGGGCTGTGTGGAAGATAGATCAGGAAAGGATTTTATTTTAATAACCTGCATGTCACGTGTGTATCTATTTGGATCTAAACAATTTGTGTCTGTTTGACGTGTCTCTTTGTTATTTGAATGTTTATGTTATGTGTCTAAATAATTTGCTTCTGTTTAATGTATCATTTGCATTTGTATGTTGTGTGTCAATATAATTATTGTTTGTCATTCGCATGTGTATATTGTGTGTCTAAATAGTTTTTGTCCGATTGGTTTGTCGCTTTGTCATTTGTGTGTGTGTATAACATGTGCCCAGCTAATTTGTGTCTAATGTGTTTCTTTGTCATTTCAATGTGTATATCGTGTGTCGATATAATTTTGGTCAGTTTGTTGTATCTATTTATTATTGCATTTGTATATTGTTTACATGTTAGAATTTATGCACGTTTGATGTGTCTCTCTCATTTTTGTGTGTACATTGTGTGTTTAAATCATTTATATCTTTTTGATGTGTCTCTGTCATTTACTTCTGTGTTGAATATCTATATCATTTGTGTGTGTGTAATGGGTGTCTTTGTCATTTGTGCCTTTCAGCTATGTGCTTCTTCATAATATATGTAGTATATGTTCATTTAATGTCTGTTAATATCTATAATATGTATATATAAGTGTGTATGTGTAAATTGGTGTTCAGTCCAGCATCTCATTATATAAATATAATATTTATTTCTATATAAAATATGTCAAGATAATGTGCATCAAACAATGTAAAAGGATCAGTACAATTATATGTCTCTAACGTTTGTGTCAATATAGTGTGTATGTCAACAGTGTGTGTGTGTTTGTCTATGATTTTTGAAGCACATTAAGCTGTGCCACTACTCTGTCATGTCTACAAACCCTGCAGTGTAGTGTGTGAGGGTACTTTACTATCACGCAGCACCCTGTTTGCTAATCCAGCTGTATAAGGCCCCATGGGATGCTCTGCACGCTGGCTGCTTCCACCAGGTGTCATTAACTCCTGAGTGTCAGGGGGTGGCTCTGTATCAAAATATTGTTTAGGTTTCTATTTTAATCCACCTCGTAACGTGCTCCTTTGGGCTTTCCTGTTTGGTGCTGAAAGTGACAGTGGCTTACAGACACCTGCTAGAGCTATGACTGAAAGACCAACTGCCAAAAACATACACTTGTTCCAAAAACAGATATATTTATATTTATAGCCTCTCTGTATCTCTGCAGGAATACATGCATATGCCACGGCCAGCCTATCATTAAATAACAGTATATAGATAAATAAACAGAGACAGACCATGATCACATGTAAATTGTCTGCTAGTATTTGGACACTTTAATTATATATATATAGATATGTAGTGTATATTGGATAAGGCATGTTAGTCCAGATGCCAAAATCACCAGAGTATAGCAGTACGTAGTGATACTTTTTTTATTGGACTAATGTTGCATTTAAAAAACAAGCTTTTGAGAGTGTAACCTCTCTTCTTTAGGTCTTGGAGCTATACTGAGCAAAATCCTAGAACTCAACAATATAGAGTCTATAGAAGGGGAGGCAGGGTTTAGGATGGATGTCGTACATACTAAGAGCTCTTTCGACTCCCTACAGCTAAAACGGGTACTAATCTCCCCTTAGCATCCCCGTTTCACCAGTGGATTAAGGAGCAGGCGCTGAGTCCAGCAGCCTGCCCCGTTGTGGCCGCTAGCCTCCTGGATGTTCGGGGCATTGCTAAAGTGCCGTCCCAAGCATCCCCTCCATGGAGTCCATAGGATCGGGTTAGGGGTCTTAGTTCTGTCTGTGTTCCCCATATCTGGCTGCACTCTGCACCAGGAGAAATGGCCCTGAATCCAGGGGAACTTCCTGTATGTGCGTGGCAGGGTATCCCGGAGGCCGCGCAACTACTGCACCAGGTGTGTCGCTATCTGACCAGCGTGGAGAGGGGTGTACCACTGAGCAATGGAGGGGAGTTACACGGGGTGCCATCTGATGACGCGTAGACACAGGATAACGCGGGATGCTCAGAGGAAAGAATATAAGCAAGGGGCAGAGGAAAGAATGCAAGGAAGGGGCAGAAGAAAGAATGCGGGGAACACAGGAAAGAATACAAAGAAGGGGCAGAGAAAAGAATGAAAGGGACACAGAGGGCAGTGGAAAGAATGTAAGGAAGGGGCAAAATAAAGAATGCAAGGGACACAGAAGCATTAATTGTGCATAATTAATGCATAATAAAAAACAGCAACTGTGCATAAAAATGGATTTCCTTTACTTGAACAGTTTCACATAAGGGGTTATTCAGAGAGAGCCGATCTGGCTCCGAAATATCACCAAACAGTGAATTTCCCCACACAGTGCCATTTTGGGGCCATTCGGCTATTCAGAGAGCAGGCAGTTCACCAAATTTTGTCAAACTGCCAGCAAGTACAGTGCTTGTTCGAAGGCCGTGAAATCCCCCATAGAGAAGCAAAGGTTAATCTATTCAGAGAACACCAAACAGCAGTGAAAAGTTGCCGAAATTCCCTGCTGTTCGGTGTTATCATTTGGCAGGTTTATTCAGGCGAATCCCATAGGCGTCAATGTTAAAAATATTCCCGTTTTTATACAATAAGAAATAAACCGTTTATTATTTTAACCTGCAGTAAAAAGTCCCAGTTTTTTTTTTATGTGTTTTTTCTTTCTTCTGTAACAGCCCTTTTTATTATCATTCACAGGATCTTATATGTAAATTTCAGGCATTTTCGTTCAGTAGTTTTTTTGCAAACAGCGTTTCAAATTTGACACATTCAAGGTTATTGGTTTTTTTTGTTTCATTTTTTTTACCCCGTTCATCAGCTTGTCGGCTTTTTCCAGCGGTTGGTCTGCTCTGTGATCGGCAGCTTGTCGGCATGTTCGCGTGTTTTTTGCAGCTGTTCCAGTGGGTTATCGGTGGGTGTTCGGCAGGATTGAGGTGAGTTTGCGGTGGGTTTTCCCTGCACTCTGGGGACCTTGCGGTGAATGCTGAATTCACCACAGGGTGAGGAACTTTGATTCCCCGAAGTGCAGGGAACTGCGGGGAACAAGAGAGTACCTAATAACCCCCATAATGTTTGTATTAGCAGCATACAGGCAGCAATAGCCTTTGTGTCAAATATAAAAAACTAAACAAAGGTAATAAAATTATCAGATATCATAATGAGATTATTAACAACGCAGCTTTTGTTTTTGTTTTCAGCTGGATCTGCGTCGCCGTTTATTCTTATTGTCTGTTGTCCAGATGACTTTCTTTCAAAATAAAATGATTAATGTAAATAAAAAACAATGCAGCTGCCACGATATACCAATAGAATATTAAAATAATAACTGTATGTGTCTGTATAATGCCTGTATATGGAAATTATACATTAAAATCTTGAATCTGTACTAAAGGGACTCTCAGCAAATATATCTACCCGAAACCTATCCCTGTAAATAAATGATTGATCCCAGAGCTCTCCATGCATTCTGGGGGCTGCTCCGTGTTGCACCTTCACAGTAACATAGGGGGACAGGGGTGAGATCTGTTGGCTTTCTTGCATTAAACATATAAGCAATATTGTATACGGAGCTCTTATTTTCCCTTCCGCTCCTTCCCCTTGTTTCAAGTTCTGTATCCCACACCTGTAATTATTTTAAAGTTTAAAAATATAATAAATTTTATTTAAAAAAAATATAAAATATATACACAAATCGTGTTTTATATTCATTTAATTTTTTATGATACTCCAGTGCAGCATTATGTGTACATGTTGTCTGTAATGAACGAGTTACATTACATTTTCTACAGGTGAAGCAGAATACCAGACCAGGGATGAGCATTTAACCGTAATGTTCGTTCGTTGAATGAAAAAGACTTGATCACAAAATGATGTGTACTGGAGGAACCATGCATGACTACCCCGCACTGCAGCCCTTACAGCTTTGGATACAATCATACTTACAGGCTACAGATCATGCATTACCACTTGTGTGTATTTTCTCCACCCCAGTAATTATACATTTCCTCTCATAATCATCCTGACCTTTTGAAAGGGCATGATGAACATGTTTTCCACTTTCTTTTCCTATGTTTTTCATTGATTTTTGTTTCTCTATAGGTTTTGCTTTAAAACAATGTTAAAAATCTGATCTACAGTTTCTGTTTGTTTCCATTTAGGATCAATGGAGAAGAAATCAGCCACTGTCACCAGCAGTCACTTCTACTGCTACACACAGACAACCAGTAGCCTATATGGCCAGTTTCTTTCTCTAGGGTAAAATAAGGAAAATTAAAGCAAATTCTGACAATATAAATTATCTCATTTAATCTCCTATAAGGAAATGTTTTGATTTTAATTTTTTTTTCCGAAGTACCCCATGGAGCTGTATATAGTAACTGGATTGGCAGCGGTGCATATAATGTCAGATTGAGTGATAAACAAAAACACATGTATCCTTGAACTACCAATATAAAGACAAATCCAATACAGTGTGTCACACAGGTACAATCCCACAGAAAGATTCAGGACATCAACTGCAGATAAAAAAAAATGCAATGTTTCGGCCGTAGCAGGCCTTAATCATGCATGCAAAACATATACAAAGACACTGGTATATAAAGGTATTCCGCCAATCTATACAGGGATTAATGGTGGAGTCCAATCCCTCTGGAGTTAACCCAGAGAGACAAGCTTTGCACACCTGGGTTTGGCTGGTTTCTGCCATACATCTCTGCAGATCCTCTCAAGCTCTGTAAGGTTGGATGGCGAATGTATATGTATAGTCATTTTCAAGTCATATTGTAAGGCTGCAGGTTTGCAGCTTTTTGAGGAATAGTTGCCACTTCAAGAATGCAGCTTCTCATAAGGATTGTGGTCAACAGCGCAACAGCACCATCGTCACCGTCCTGTTTTCACGGCGTTCACATATTTCATGTTCCAGGTATACCCACTTTTCCCTTCAGGCAAAACATGCAAATCAATTTTTAGGATGTCGTCAGCCAATAGGCTAATTTTACGAGTTTACTACAAATATATATATATATATATATATACACACACATATATACATTTGTTAATTTATTTTATTTGTGTATAAATTGTTTGACCAGGAAGAAATACATTGTAATTTCACTTGTTTTTGATCCTAAAGATGCTGGAATAGGCAGAAAGATCCAGCAAAATTATATTTCACACCATCTAACACACATTTTGTTGCAATAAATAGTGAGAGAATTATAATTTGGTTGAGGTTTGCTTTGTGTGAAGAATCAGGTAATCTGTTATTTTCCGAGATCTGAGTCTGATGGTGGTTTTGATACTTTCTGGAAGGTTATCCCACATTTGCAGAGCTCTGAATGAAAATGTTGCTCAACCTTCTTCTTTGTGATATGAACTTTGGAAAAATGCTTTACAGTTCTTTAGCTACTGGATGCAATCAGTTCGAACAGGGACTTTTGTTCTTAAGCACCTTGTGTTATGGGATCAAAATGTTCTTCATATTAGCCCCCGCCTCATTCTCCAAAGATTCTTCCATTTTCAGAGCAACCTGGTCCTGATACTCATCCAGCTCTTGTTGCTTACAGGTCAATCTGGTCCTCATACTCTCAGGTTCCTCTCTCTTACAGGTCATATTAATGCTCATATACACACAACTGTCACTATCAGATGAAGCTGATCTTCACGTTTGTGAATACCTCTTACTTCCATCCGGCCCACGTGCACTTTAGCCACTGCTATCATCAATTCAACCCTTAGCTGTCCAACTGGTGGTCATGCTCTCAAGCTTCTATCTCTCACTGTTCAAGTTATCCCTCATTTTCTCCATCATTTGTTGCTAAAAGTTTAAACTGTGTTCTGCAGCTCAAGATAGACCTCATTCTCTCTAGTCCCTGTCACTCAAAGGTCCCTCTGATCCTGATACTCCCAAGCTGCAGTCACACAGGTCAAACTGTTCCTCACACTGTTGAACACCTTTCCTTTACAGGTAAAACTGGTCCTTATGTTCTTGAGCGCTTGATGTGCATGATTTGTATAGTGACTTTTTGATGGAGAAATCAATTTGTAAGGGTTAAACAAGAGCCCTCCTGCATCTATAATCAACATTTCCCCTGAAATTCACACGCTGATCCACCATCTTCTTGATGTTGCCTTTGATGTCTCCAAATCCCCAGACGTCAATGCAACTGGGCATCTGTGGGATGTGCTGGAACAACAAATCTGATCCATAAAGGCCCTACCAAGCAATTTGCAGGACATGAAGGATCTGCTGCTAATGTTTTGGTACCAGATAGCACAAGACATGTTCAGAGGTCTTGTGGTGTCCATCCCATCACTCATCAGAGGTGTTTTAGCAGCAGAAGGGGCACCTACACAATATTAGGAAGGTGGATTTAAAGTTGAGGCTGATCAGTGTATATTCCCACTGCAATACATTGTAATCTTTAAAATGTACACATGAAGGGCCATATTACAATGTTGGTGCTAACTTAACCAGAGCTGTTGTTAACTGAAAACCTCCATAGTCTGTAATGGCTCTGGGAAGTTTACAACAGCTCTGGTTAAGTTAGCACCAACTATGTAATATGGCCCGAAATGTTTTATTATTATTATTAGTACTACATGTCGTGTATTCCTAATCCAAAATTTCTAATTATTCCAAAATCTGAAAACTGTTTAAATGCCGACATGACACCATATGTGGAAAATACAGCACCTGCCCTCATGTCACATGGAAGCAAAATTATTATAAATCTTGTATAAAATTACCTTTAGGTTTTGTATTTAAGGTATATATGAAATATAAAAAAAATATTTTTAAATTTAATCAAAATTTTACAAGTTTCAAGGTCTCTAATATTGAACATAATCCGCAGAAAATATATTTCTACATATTGTACCAGACAAAGAGCAATATTAAATTCTTAATGCTAACGTTAGGGCTCAGCTGTGTGAGTGTTAGGTTAAGTGGCCCTAGCATTGGCTGCCCATATTACAATCCGAATGCTGACAGGTTAAAAAACCTGTTAGCGAATTGGAGGTTGCGCTCCTATGCTTAACATGGGGAGCGCAAAGAATTAATTAGCCTTAGGATTACAAAATCCTAATGCTAATTACGCCCCACTGCAGTTAACCCAAAAGTTAACTACAGCTTGGAGCTGGTGCCAACTGATTCCTCTTCTGCAGAATCATTTATCACCAGCTAAAATCCCCACAAAAATTACGTACTCACCTCTCATCCCATGGCGAGAACGGTGGCTCGATCCGCCTCATCTGGCTGTTTGGAGCAGAGTGAGACTGAGGAAAAAAAGTCCCCAGTCTCCATCCTCGATCACTCCATCCTCTCGAGAGATCCTACAGGTCATGTGACCTGGCAGTCAAAGCCTCAATGGAGTCCCATGGACCATGGAGGGGATGTTTGCGGTGGCGCATAGCGCTGCTGCGAGCATCCTCAGGCTTAGCGCTGCATTACGGGGCAGGCTGCTGAATCAGCGCCTGCCCGTAATATCATGCTAAAATGGGGATGCTAAGGACAAACCTGCAGGCGCACATTATCCACCTTAGCGTCCCCTTTTTAGCGTGGGGCTATGTAATACTGCCCACCATTTTTCCTTTTGTAAAGCTTTGATGCTAACGTGGCATCTGATAAAGTCATATGGGACTGCAAGCGGCTGTGGTGATGCAGAAATGGATTTCTTTTTCCCAATTCATGGGATTCTTTGATCTCTCAGAGTTTTTTCAGCCTTTTTGTATTCTTTTCACAGTGTGGCTTTGGCTTAAACGGTAGAAGATCAGGGAGTTAGCTCAGAGAACAAATGGTTTAACACTGACACTGAGTCACAAAGCAAAGGAAATGCCCCCCCGCCCCCCGAAAAAATACAAATTTGTTATAGGAAGGGGAATTTCTTAGCTTTAAGTGGAATTACTGAGGCGTGCTGTGAAATATCTAAGTCTGAAGAGGCCAGAGGACAATAGCGCACACACTACATTTATATTCATTTTAAGAGAGCAGTTTTGTTTGCAGCCATGTTTTTGGCATTATGACAGGGAGGATTCACAGGAAAAAAATACACGTATTTGATGTGGACATGCTACAGGTGGAGGGGAAAGTGTTATAACATAAAGGAACAAAGCGGATTAGAATAATTGCATTTTATGCCTCAGGGAACTGTCCTGGATTTTAGAAAATGAAGTTAATGGGCTCATTTTTATGTTTTAAAAAAAGAGACCCGGAGAAAGCGAAGAAAAAGAATTCTATATTTACAAATAAATCAAATGTGTATATTTCAAATGAATGAAATATGCCCTTATTATGCATTAAACACTGTGTTTAGGTAGATGCGATAAATAAATGAAATGTAAACTATTACATTCACATACTAATATGCAACTATTTTTTATTTATTTATATAGGTGTGTTTTTTTTTTTTTAGAATTGTAAAACTGTTATAATAGCATGACATTTTTTTCCAGTCTGTTTAAAACCCACCTATTTAGATACACTTTGGGAAGGAAAGTATACTGTACATAAGCACTGCTCTGATTCTCACCATGGAAAAACAATCCCTGAAACCAATATGGTGTTAGATTAGCAGTTTTTATGATTTGAGGCAAAAAACACCGCCCGATAAACATAATCTCAATGACTGCTCCAGATATTCAGTGCGCTGTGTCATATTCTTGAATATCTTTGAGTTTCTGACTATTGCTATTTTAATATAGTATTATTTTAACTTATTCTGGTTTTTATTTAAAGTTTGTACAAGCAAATTGTATAGGTTGTACATTATGTTAGCATAACATCTAAGCACATTATTTGATTGGTTGTGAGAGAGCTATTGTGATAGTATTGGAGTCTATTTGTATATTTCTCTATCTATCCATCTGTTTCTCATATTGATCTATAGAAATCTATGTAACTTTCTATCTTTCTGTTTGTAATCTATCCATATATCGACCTTTAAGGCTGGGGTCAGACGAGCGTAGTGTTCACGTCCGTGATTGCGCCTAAAAGTACGTCCGTGATAGCATGAAAGAAAGTCCATTGGAGCACGACACATGAAGTACGTCCGCACTGAACTGCGGACGCACAACGGCCGCGGCCCACGGACGCAAGGCAGGCAAGAACGTACAACCCCTAGAACGGCCGCACAAAGTGCGCTGCGTCCGCAACGTCCGCATAGCTTTGTGTGTGAGTGATGAAACGTGGTCAGACGGACTTCATTTATACGTCCAGCATTTTTCACGGACAAAATGGTTTTGCTTTTTAATTTATTTTCCCTCCTACATCCGTCAAAATATACATCAGTGAAAAAACGGACTGTGTGGCCACTACTGCGTCTTCCGTACTGACGTACGTCCGTGTGCACGGAGGTACAGTCCGTAGAAATCACGCTCGTCTGACCCTAGCCTAAATAAAAATGTATGATCTATCTATTTTTCCATCCATTTATTTGTCTGTCTATCTATCTATCTGTCTATCTATGTATATATCATACCTATCTGTCTATAATCTATCTACATATCTACCTTTAAATATCATCTATCTGTCTATATCAGCGTCTATATCTATCTATCTATCTATCTATCTGTGTCTATCTATCTGTCTTTGTCTATGTCTATCGATCTGTCTGTGTCTATCAGGGTTATTCAGAGAGCAGTGAAAAGCAGGAGAATGGCTGGAGAATGGAAAATTCTAGGTCAAAATAGCCGATTTGGAAAGTGAGATGAATGCGAGAATTTTTCTGGTTTGGCTATTTTGACCTAGAATTTTCCATTCTCCAGTCATTCTCCTGCTTTTCACCGCTCTCTGAATAACCCTTCTGCTTCTAGGTCAAAATAGCCAAACCAGAAAAATTCTCCCATTTATCTCACTTTCCAAATCGGCTGTTTGGTCTAGATTGTTCTCTTCTCCTGCCAGTTCTCCTGGTTTTCATCTTCCTCTGAATAGATCTATCTATCTATCTATCTATCTATCTATCTATCTATCTATCTATCTATCTATCTAGCTCTGTGTATCTTTCTGGTTATTGTATCTATCTATCTAGCTATCTATCTATGTCTATCTATCTGGTTATTGTATCTATCTAATCTATCTATCTAGCTATCTATGTCTATCTATCTGGTTATTCTATCTATCTATCTATCTATCTATCTATCTATCTATGTCTATCTATCTGGTTATTGTATCTATCTAATCTATCTATCTAGCTATCTATGTCTATCTATCTGGTTATTCTATCTATCTATCTATCTATCTATCTATCTATCTATCTATCTATGTCTATCTATCTGGTTATTGTATCTATCTATCTATCTATCTATCTATCTATCTATCTATCTAGCTCTGTGTATCTATCTGGTTATTGTATCTATCTATCTATCTATCTAGCTCTGTGTATCTATCTGGTTATTGTATCTATCTATCTATCTAGCTCTGTGTATCTATCTGGTTATTGTATCTATCTATCTATCTATCTATCTATCTATCTATGTCTATCTATCTGGTTATTGTATCTATCTATCTATCTATCTATCTATCTATCTATCTCTGTGTATCTATCTGGTTATTGTATCTATCTATCTATATCTATCTATCTATCTATCTATCTATCTATCTATCTATGTCTATCTATCTGGTTATTGTATCTATCTAATCTATCTATCTAGCTATCTATGTCTATCTATCTGGTTATTCTATCTATCTATCTATCTATCTATCTATGTCTATCTATCTGGTTATTGTATCTATCTATCTATCTATCTATCTATCTATCTAGCTCTGTGTATCTATCTGGTTATTGTATCTATCTATCTATCTATCTAGCTCTGTGTATCTATCTGGTTATTGTATCTATCTATCTATCTAGCTCTGTGTATCTATCTGGTTATTGTATCTATCTATCTATCTATCTATCTATCTATCTATGTCTATCTATCTGGTTATTGTATCTATCTATCTATCTATCTATCTATCTCTGTGTATCTATCTGGTTATTGTATCTATCTATCTATCTATCTATCTATCTATCTATCTATCTGTCTATCTATCTATCTATCTGTCTATCTAGCTCTGTGTAAAAATCTATGTAAGTATCTAGCTATAATATATCTATCTACTGGCATCCATATGTCTATCTGGCGTGTGTGTGTGTTTTATAATATATCTTCTTTTCCGTATGGTACTTTATAATGATTTCATCAATTCGTCTGTAATAATAGACATTGGCGTCCACATTGAATAAGCGAGAGCTATTGCTATGGAGAAAGCGAGATATAAATATTGATAGAGGTTTGAGCAGATAAACCCTATAAGTCTAAAATTCCAAGACTGAAATGACTCTTTGTTTTTGTATGTGCTCCTCACCTCACTGGTCACACAATAGCTCTTACCCATTTCTGCATGAACAGAGAATATTTTGCATGAGTGTACCAAATAACCGATTTCTTATAGTGCTCCTTCCTGTTAATTTTTCAAACCTGGACCTTTCGATTTCTTGAAACTGTAACCACTGGAGCATTCTGCTATTTTGCAGTTAGAGAAAAAAAAAAAAGGTTATAGATTAAGAAACTATTTTGCTATCCAGTTCAGCTGTAATAGCAGATAGGGAGACGTGGGTGGCTTAACTGCCCTTTGGAACAAGCAAGATTTTAGACAGGCATGAATATTTTAAAATTAATCAGATCTTCCTTGGAAACCGATTAAACTGAACAAGCTTTCCCATGAAAATCCTTTTTTTTTCCTCTTTAAACTGGATATTTAATTTTGTTTTTAGAACATTGATTCATTTTCCAAGACCGAGTCAGAAAATGGAAATAATATAAATCTAACTGTATAAAAAACACATTAAATCTGTTTAAACGAATAGAGCACAGGTTAACATATCACTGAAAAAAATATCCGACAAAAAAATACATTATTCTATAATGAAATTTTTAAAATTAAATTGGGCAGCCCTATAAAGTAAGTGTTTAATAATACTATACAAAAAATACATGTAAATTTGTTATGATGTACGCATTTGTTTAAAAATCTTTGAAGCATAAAGCAACTTAGGTTTTAGCTACTACTCTAGTACAATGCTTTGCAGAAACCAAGTTGGCAAAATGCAATGTATTTTCAATTATGTCGGTGATTTAAGTAAAAAATGGAAGCAATTACAGTATGCCTTTCATGTAGAAAGAGTTTTAGCATATGTGTAAGCTTGTACTGGACTGGTAATCATTTTTTGTTTTACCTGTAGGTTACGTTGATTGCATGAAGCTGAAATGTATCTGAAATGGAAATTAAAGTCTTTTTTGTTTATTGCGGATTTTTTCCTGCAAAGGTTCAATGCTGCCGGTAACATTTGAAAATTTGGATTGCTTATAAGTAGTACTTGGATTTTCGGATGCTCATTTAGACTACAAGAAAAGGCTTAGTAAGTAAAAACACAAATGTAAATTTACAATTTTGTTGTAATATTACTTAACATGGGACTCAACTTCCAGCAGGTGATTTAAAAAAAAAAAGAGAAGAATATCAGCTGATTCAGTCGAACAGATTTAGCCACAGCCAAATTTGGAAATACATTCCCTTTAAGGGAAAAAAATTGGGCTGGTAATAAGCCCAAAAAACCCCCCACATTTTGTTCTCAATATTGTCTCCCTGGCGGTTTGATTTTTTTTTTAAAAATTTCTTCTCCAAAGTGGTCTATTTTTTTCGTTTTTGCCCCCCTAGCGGTATTCCCGAGTGTGGCTTGGGGTTAAATTCCTATGTTGGAAGCGATAACCCCGAGCAACACTCAGGATGCCGCTGGATACATCACCTCTCCCTGCGCTCCCTCAATGTCCCCGCAGCCTCCTCTGGCGATCACGACCCTCATACTTCCTGGTTCCCTCCTCACGAGAAGGGAATCCTGTAAGTAAAGCGCCGTGATCACCGGAGGAGTCTGCGGGGGACATCGACAGAGCGCAGGGAGAGGTGATGTATCCAGCCCAAGTGTGGCTCGGGGTTACCGCTTTCAGCGGTGAAATTTAACCCCGAGACACACTTGGGAACACCGCCAGGGGGGTTAAAATCTGTTAGTAACCCTAACCCTAAAATTAACACAAACCTTAAAAGCAAGCACCGGTGTCCAGGACTTTTATGGTTAGGGTTATTATTATTCTTTATTTATGTAGTGCCAACATATTCCACAGCAATGGGCACAATATAGACAGTGTTACAATGCACTGAGACTGAACAACATTTGACAAACCATCAAAGGAGGAAATGAGGGCCCTACAATCTAGAAGGGTGAAAAACAAGAGGAGAGGACTGCAAGGTGAGAGTGATTGACTGATTGGGAAAGTTATGGTTACAGTTACAAGTTTTTATAAAGCGCTAACAAGTTCCGTAGCGCTGTGCAATGGGTGAGACAGAATAACAAAAAGACAACAAATACAAGTTAACCCTTTCGCTGCTGAGGCTTTTCCCGCCCCTATGCTGAGGTCATTTTTACCTGTTTTGCGCATCATGTTTAAACGTGTTTTGAAGGCTTATTTTAGTATATGACCCAGACATATTATATATCGTTCTTTCCGTCAGACTCAGTAGATTCATAATATGTCATTATTATATGTATACGTTATGTCATGTCTGTATATTATAACAAAAAATGCAATAAAATATGTATTTTCAATAATTTACAATGTGTAAAGTGTTTTTTTCCACATTTTAACATGCAAGCAATTGCGGTTATATTTTGTATGGGGTGTGCTTGTTAAAAAAATTAGAGATGGGGTCTCGTTACATTTTGTTTTGGGGAAAATGACACTATTTTTAACAAACGCACCGCATACAAAAATCGTTAGTGCAGCATCATTGTTCACATTATAATTGAAATGGGAACAATATTGCTGCATTAACAAACCAAAAAAAATAAAAAAAAAGTGTTTATTTTTTTTTTTTTAATTTTTTTTTAAATTTTTTTTATTTATTTTTTTCATTTTTTTTTTTTTTACAAAATTTTTCACTTTCATGATTGGTATCGTGGAACGGCCATGCTCTGGCCGATCCAACCATACCAAAATTTAACCCCTAGCTGCCACGGATCGGGAGATAGGGAGTTCATTGGAACTCCCTATCTCCACAGTTGGTGGCAGTTAGGGGTTAAGTCTAGGACTGACGTCATCGTGCTACGCACGATGACGCCAGTCCTCTGGGGAGTTCCCGGAGGCTTGGCCGACATCCAAGATGTCGGCCAGCTCCGGGAAAGGATCGCGAACCGGCGCTTTTCAGCGCCGATTCGCGATCCAGCTCCCCAGGGGTTAATGCCAGGCATCATTTGGAAGGGCAGGCTGTGCCCTTCCAAATGATGCCTGGGTTAACCCCCTGTGCGCCGCCGATCGGGAGGGAGAGAGGTCCGAAGGACCTCCCCCCCTCCCTTTCAGGCGCCTCCTCCGCACATGCAGGGGGGGCCTGAATTAGGTGTCATCGCGCCCCCGCGATGACACCTAATTCTGGCGGCTGCTGGTCCGGATGCCGGGCTGACATCCAGGATGTCAGCCCGCACCGGAGGGGCCAGCGATCGGCCGGAACCCGGCCGAACGCTGACCCCGATGGGAGGACGCGCTCAGCGCGTCCTCCGCATACCAGCGGGACTGCTGAGGACGCGCTGAGCGCGTCCTCAGCAGCGAAGTGGCTAAACACACAGAACAGTAGAAGAGAGGACCATGCTTGAGAGCTTAAAATGAAGTGTATTAGTGCGTTTGGGTGGTGGGCTTCTCTAAATAGGAATGTCTTAAGGGAATAAGTTTATAATAATAACAATACGTTTGAATAAAGGGAAATCAGGGGAAAGTCGGACAGTATGTGGGATTGCGTTCCAGAGGATGGGGGCTGCGCGTGCAAAATCCTGCAGGCTAGAATGGGAAGAGGTGATGCGGGGAGAAGCTAGGTGCAAGTCGCCGTTTGACCTTAGGGAGCGGGCTGGGGTGTATTTAGTGATTAGTGAGGACAGGTAGTGGTCGGAGAACGGAGTAAGGGAGGGCTTTGTAGGTCAGGGTTAGAATTTTGTATTTAATTCTGCAAAAGATGTGAAGCCAGTGAAGGGACTCGCAGAGAGGAGCTGCAGAGAGTGCAACAGGTGAGGTCGGCAAGCCTGGCAGAGGCATTTAGGATGAACTGTAGGGGGGAGAGGTGGGAGAGAGGCTGGCATGGGAAGAAAACAGGTGGATGCATTGTACTTGTCTACTAGGAGATGGAGAGAAATGAGGTGGAGGGAGGTGCTGGCAGCAGAGGCAGCTCTAGACTTTGTGAGGCCTTAGGAGAAACTTAAACTTTCTCTATAGGAAATCAACAATAGGAAACATAATACAGATAAACATACCCACTGAGAAAAAACTATTTCAATCTTTAAATATACAGTCCACAGAGTTGATGTGGAATAATTATAAAAAGATGGTAAGGTCATCTCTACATCTCTTCTGCTCTATTCTCCTTTCATGCTATTTTACTTTCCAATTTAATATTGCTGTGTTTATGGAACCTTTGCTCTATATAATGGATTATGCTTTAATAATCAGATTATTTCAGTGAGTATTTTTCCATAAATGTCATGATATGGTTTTCTCTGTACATGACAAATCACAGGTCAACACCATGGATGACTCAACATCCTTCACCATTTAGTTACTTTTGTTGTATCGCTCTAACATTTTTCAGATTTCCAGGCTTCTCACCAGGCTAGCTGCACCATATTAACACTGAGAAACATGAGAAACACCCATGGAATGTATACCTTCCACCCATAGATCAGCAAGGAGAAATGGAGAGGAGTAGCAAAGAAGTTATACACAGGGGTGGACTGACCCGTCGGGCATTCGAGCACTGCCCAAGGGCCCGCGGGTTGGTAGGGGCCCAGTTTTGGAATGCAGACAGTGGGCCCCACCATTTTCCCTCAGCTCCGGTCACTGAAGCTATAATGATTTCTCCTCTGCTAATGTGACAGCCGGCTCAGGGCCCTTCCAAACCACTGCGGTGGTAGCGCCAGCATGCCTGCCTCAGTCTTACCACGAGCATGGCATGCTGCACTGGCACCGCCCCCTTACGTGACGTGTGCACGCCGCGCGATGGTAGAGGACAAACGCGGTACGTACTTCCATGAGGAACCTTCGCTCCCCGGCAAAGCTGTAATATAGCCGTCAGTCGATGCAGGTCACCCGTTGTGAGAGGTCAGTCGTCCTCTCACAGCAGCATTGCCATACACTCTTCCAGGCCCACAATCTTGGCTCTCAAGTCTTCAGGAAGGGGAAGGGGGCCATCTCATCACCGAACTCTGCACTCATCAGCTGCTCTCACTGCCAGGACATCCACAGTGGTCTGTACATGACAGCCCTCCATTCCCGCAGTTCAGTCTTGTACGTGACCTAAGTGGAACAGCATGGGAAGGCGAAGGAGCGTTAGGGCACGAGTCAGCAGGATTACAAAGAGCGAGGTTGCCTTGTAGACGCCAAGATAGCCATCAGCTGAGTACACCACCCAGGAAACACAGAGGCCAGTCGGCACGAGTTCTGGCTCCAACCCTGGAATACTGCCGCGAGTTGATGAATTGATGGGGGGGTGATGAATTGATAGGGTGAGGGGGTGATGAATTGATAAGGTGAGGGGGTGATGAATTGATGGGGTGGGGGTGATGAATTGATAGGGTGAGGGGGTGATGAATTGATAGGGTGAGGGGGTGGTGAATTGATAGGATGAGGTGGGTGATGAATTGATAGGGTGGGGTGATGAATTGATAGAGTGAGCGGGTGATGAATTGATAGGATGAGCGGGTGATGAATTGATAGGATGAGGTGGGTGATGAATTGATAGGGTGAGAGGGGTGATGAATTGATAGGGTGAGCAGGGGGAATAATGAATTGATAGGGTGAGCGGGGGGTGATGAATAACATGACAATTGATATCCTTTGGGGGGTGATGAATTGATGTGCTGGGGTTGAATAAGTCAATTACATTACAGTGAGTTTTATTGCTGTGGAGCTCTGTAATGTGCAGTGTCTCAGGATTGTACAGTATCTTTTAAAGTGATCAGTAGTTTCCCACATTTGCCACAGGGACATTCTGTGCCGCGGTGCAGTTTTAGCTGTAGTGAGTGGGTGATGGCTGCTGCAGCAGTCACATCTGGAGGGGCACAGTGGATTCTCCAATTCGCTGCTGGGTCCAAGTGGATTTTCTTCACACAATTTAAAAAAAGGTTCAGAAAAGGAGTTCAGAAATAAATTCTTTAGCACAATAATGTACATGTGGGTGTTGTGTTGTAGGGGAAGGGTTTTGTATGGGTGTGACCTCCTGTGGTTGCGGAACAAGGGGGCCCCCATAACCTCCTATTGCCCGGGGGCCCCATTATTTGTCAGTCCACCCCTGATTATACATGATGCACATGCTACTTTCTGGCATCCATTTTTCCTTGTTGTTCTATGGGTGGAACGGAGGCATACGTTGGGTATTTCTCATTTTTCTCACAGTCACAAAACAAAATGTTTAAACAAACAAATGAGGTCATTTAACATAAAATAACAAAAGTAATAATGGATTCCTGACTGTCAGATTGTACATGTGGTCATCATTAATCTTGTGGCGAGTTTTGTGCTTTCGGTCTTTGTAGTGACCACTGTAGCCAGCTATTTTCCTGGCAATTACGCATTAGTTATTCACGCGTACTGAGATGGGATGCTTTGCGACTTTCAACCTTGTCCTCTCACCATTGGCGACCTCCGTCATGCCCATATCAATCCATGGAGGATCTTGGTAGATTAGATTAGATAGCTAGGGATGAAAGAAAGATTTAAGCAGGTTTTCTTACATGACGACAAAGTACAGAGCAAAGAGTAAAAGGGAGAGATCTGGAAGTCATGCAAAATGGCTAAAATCTGTCCCAAAAGATGAACCATAGCAAAGAAAAATTCAGGTAGAACCACACATTAGGGGCCATTTTACATTTATGGCGCTAAAACGGGGAAACTATCAGGGAATAGTGCTTTAGAAGATGTGTAATGCCACTGCTATTTTTTGAGAATAGCTCAGTTTTCAGCGCCGGCAGGTTCCTAGAGGAGGGATTTCAGGGTCTGGAGGGTGCTATGGGGCTGAGGGAAGAGTAAGATGGTCCTCTATAGTTGCTGGTTAATTGGTGGAGCGCTGCAGGGACATGTTTATCCTACTCAGTGTCCCGCCATGCCCCCATTTATTGCATATTTTTAACAATATATATGCAATGCATTAAAAGTGATGTGTGCGTGATCATATTCAGCCCTACAATGTCTCTTTAATATCCAAATATCCATAACTGAGATGAGGAGAGAGTGATAGGAGACTTCCTGCGCAAGTCAATGTTCAGATCATATGGAATATTGTGGTAGGCTATCATGATTGCTTACCCAACTGGGGAGTGATACGTGAAGAGCACATGAGCTCTTTATTCCCAATAAAGGAGCCACTAATAGAGTCCATTTTGTTGAAAAATTTTCTTAACCATCTTCTGAATTTCCCTAAAGTATCTATGGTGGATAGCTGTCATTGTCATTTTATTCCTCAAAGATGCCTCGCTAGAGTCCAATTCAGGGTGAACATAGTAGACCAAATAAACTCTGGTGAAAAAAAGGTGCAAAGTAATAATACAAAAGTAAAATTACTGCTACTGTTTGGGTAGTGGCATTGTGCCACACTAACACCTAATAGATGAAACACAAATACCCCATTACAAGGTGCAAAGTGCATCAAAATAAATACAAAATTATACTTAGCAGGTCAGCTAATCATAGCTTTTGTAAGTGACTTCTGCTATATTTCACCATATTTGCATCTAAAACAAACAGCCCATTATAGTGGAGATAAATTAACATTAAGCCAGATGAAGAATAGAAAAGGAATGGGGCTTTGAATGACACTCTCAAAGTGAGATTAGCATAAAGTGCGCCGCAGGATCAGTTCCCTGTTGGTCTTGTTGGATCTTAATGGCAACCCTCGTCACACCTGTCTTTCAGCTGCATAGAACATGGGAGATTCAGGTCCGAATCGCCTAATATATAGAGAGGATGTAAGAAATAAAGCCCCTAGGAATGCAGATATGCCACAAAGCTGCAACATTGCTGCCTGTGATTACAACTGAGGTATAAGCATACCCAGAGCTCTGGTAATCTAACCATCTCCAAAGACTTTGGGCTAGATTCTGAGTCAAGTGTATATATATATATATGCAGAGCTGTTGTAAACTAACCAAACCCACAGACTTCATTGGCGTTAGTAGGTGTACAACAGCTGTGGTTGAAGTCTCTACCTGACTTGGAATCTGGCCCTTTAATGACTCTGGTGCAGATTTTCCCCGTTAGCGTCCCCATTTTAGCATGAACCACGGAATATGGCCCTATGCACTGTATATGTTAAAAACTCCATCTATTAAATGGTTAAAACGTTTAATAGATTAATTAACCTATTGTTTCAGCTATATTTGTTTCTCCAAGATTTGTAATAATTATTGAAGAAACCTCTGGCAAAATGGTTCTGCCGATTCTAAGCTTACGTGTGTATAATTGTATCTACTGATTAGCACCCGCTTAACCAGATGTGTCTCGTGGGGTGGGTAGGCTCCTCCTCTAGTGCCTCGCTACTGGGATTCAACCTCTGTAGTACCTCCTCCTCCGCAGGCCGCCGCCCCCTCCCCTCCCCTCTACCTGACAACTGAACTTCCACTGTTCTCCTTGATCTTCTTTGTTCCCCCCTCCCTACCCATATATATGTCCCCTCCCCTCTTTTGTTTTTTTTCCCCTCTTTCTCATCTCTCCTGTTCCTTCCCCCCTCTCTCTCCTTCTTTAGTGATTTATTCTCTCCCGACTCATCGCCGGTATACTTACCTCCAGAAAAGGCATCGCCGGTATACTTACCTCCAGAGAAGGTTTATTACAACTGACGACTACGAGGCATTGTCCTTCCTTTGCTTGCCTTTTAGCGCATGTCTTTCCATGTTTATCAGTTTTCGACTGTATATTTAGATATAAGCGAGTAGACCGCATAACGGGCTACCGCAACTGCTCCCGATTGCATAAGGACAAATGGTCATACAGTTCAATGTCCCTTTGCTTTCTTTGTGATTTTTATGTCTATTGCTCTAATAAAAGCTTTTGAATACAAAAAAAAATAATAATAATTGTATCTACTGATGATCACCTGATTTTTGGTTATTTACAGTAGTGTGTGTGTGTGTCTGTTTTGCTACCTTTTCAGTCCTTTGTGATGATTTAAGGGTTTTGTGAAAACTACCGCTATCCTAAATTTGAAATGTAAAAACTTGCACATGTATTATAATCATGCCTTTTAACACATCAGCAATTTTGCAGAAAGAATTAGCAAAACAAAAAACCTCTAAGCACTTGTTCGCCTTTTAACTTAGAAAAATATCTATAAATATAGACAGGAGAAGAGAAATTTATAAAAATTCTAGTTTTTAACCTCTTCACAACCAAGTACTTTCCCTGTATTTGTCTCTGTCGGTGTCTTTGTCTTTATTATTGGCTCTTACGAAATATAGTTAGTTCAGAATACACCATTACAATATAGGTAAAATATGTTAAAAGCAACTAACTAGGTAAAACAAATGATGGAGATTTGGTTACAAGATGTGATCGCATATTGCATAAACCTGCCCCAACACTAATGTACCCCAACCTTGGCAGGTCCCTACTCTGTGCCAACCTAATGTCTGCTCTTTTTCAGTATACCCACTTACATGGGACACGCATCCCCATGGGTGGCCTATATTGTATTCATCCTCTAGATTGTAAGCTCCTATGAGCAGGGCCCTCTACGCCTCTCGTTTCCATCATATGTCCGTTTATCTGTATCTCTTCCCTTTGGTTATTGTAAAGCGCTGCGGAAACTGTTGGCGCTATATAAATGAGAATAAAGTGCTCTGAAGTATCTATATTTTGTATGTTATGCATACTGGCCCCTCATAAGCACCTTTATAATATACATATAGGTGAGTGCTGCCATCCTGGTTTTATTTATTACTGTCTCTATCAGTGTTATTCAAAGATTATTCAAATTCATTATTCATAATCAAAGTTATTCTTTCATTCTCTGCATTTCGGGGAATCAAATTCCCTGACCCTATGGTGAATTCAGCATTCACTGCAGGGTCCCCGAAGTGCAGGGAAAATCCGTCGAATGCATACGAGAAAACACTGCAAAACCGCCGATTCGATTGGAAAAAAATGTCGCAAAATTGCCAAAAAAACATTGGTTCAATCCGATAAGCCGCGGCAAAAATGCCAACGCATCTGAAAAAAAACCGACGACCCGCTGAACAGAACACCAACCAGCCGTCGGAAAAAACCAACAAGCCGACGAACGGATTAAAAATCTCAAAAAAAACACTGCAACCTTTAAAAGCTGTTTGCAAAAAACTACTGCACGAAAATGCCTGAAAATTACATATAAGGTACTATGAATAATAATTAAAAGGTCTGTTACAGAAAACAAAAAAAAATGCTATTTTAACCACTTCACTGCTGAGGACGCGCTCAGCGCGTCCTCAGCAGTCCCGCTGGTATGCGGAGGACGCGCTGAGCGCGTCCTCCCATCGGGGTCAGCGTTCGGCCGGGTTCCGGCCGATCGCTGGCCCCTCCGGTGCGGGCTGACATCCTGGATGTCAGCCGCGCATCCGGACCAGCAGCCGCCAGCATTAGGTGTCATCGCGGGGGCGCGATGACACCTAATTCAGGCGCCCCCCCCGCATGTGCGGAGGAGGCGCCTGAAAGGGAGGGGGGGAGGTCCTTCGGACCTCTCTCCCTCCCGATCGGCGGCGCACAGGGGGTTAACCCAGGCATCATTTGGAAGGGCACAGCCTGCCCTTCCAAATGATGCCTGGCATTAACCCCTGGGGAGCTGGATCGCGAATCGGCGCTGAAAAGCGCCGGTTCGCGATCCTTTCCCGGAGCTGGCCGACATCTTGGATGTCGGCCAAGCCTCCGGGAACTCCCCCAGAGGACTGGCGTCATCGTGCGTAGCACGATGACGCCAGTCCTAGCGTTAACCCCTAACTGCCACCAACTGTGGAGATAGGGAGTTCTAATGAACTCTCTATCTCCCGATCCGTGGCAGTTAGGGGTTAAATTTTGGCATCGTTGGATCAGCCAGAGCATGGCCGTTCCAACGATACCAAACATGAAAGTGAAAAGTTTTGTAAAAAAAAAAAAAAAAAAAAAAAATTAAAAAAAAAAAATTAAAAAAAAAAAATAAACACTTTTTTTTTATTTTTTTTGGTTTGTTAATGCAGCAATATTGTTCCCATTTCAATTATAATGTGAACAATGATGCTGCACTAACGATTTTTGTATGCGGTGCGTTTGTTAAAAATAGTGTCATTTTCCCCCCAAAAAAATGTAACGAGACCCCATCTCTAATTTTTTTAACAAGCGCACCCCATACAAAATATAACCGCAATTGCTCGCATGTTAAAATGTGGAAAAAAACACTTTACACATTGTAAATTATTGAAAATACATATTTTATTGCATTTTTTGTTATAATATACAGACATGACATAACGTATACATATAATAATGACATATTATGAATCTACCGAGTCTGACGGAAAGAACGATATATAATATGTCTGGGTCATATACTAAAATAAGCCTTAAAAACACGTTTAAACATGATGCGCAAAACAGGTAAAAACGACCTCAGCATAGGGGCGGGAAAAGCCTCAGCAGCGAAAGGGTTAAAAAAAAAAATCAGAGGGAAAAAAAATCTCCAAAAATGCCTACAAAATCCTAAACAATAAAAAAATAAACTTTTTGCTGCAGATTAAAAGAATAAATGGTTGAAATAAATATTTGATAAAAACAGGAATATTTTTAACATTGAACCCTATGGGATTCGCCTGATTAAACCTGCCGAATGAAAGCACCGAAAATCAGGGCATTTCACTGACCTTTCACTGCTGTTCGGTGTTGTTTGAATAGATTAACCATTAATTCTCTATGGGGAGTTCACTGCTGTTGAAGATCACTGTATTTCGCTGGCAATTTGCCAATATTTGGCGAACTGCCAGCTTTTTGAATAGTCGAATCTGGCTCTGAAATTGCACCGTACGGGGAAATTCACAGTTCGGTGCAATTTCAGAGCCAATTCGGCTCTCTTTGAATAACCCTTTATATCTTTGCAAATGGCTCAGTGTCTTTGCCGGTGTCTGTGTATCTGCCCGTGTCTATTGTGTTAGTATATTAGTTTGATCATAATTTTTACCATTTTGTTGGTTTAGTGCTAATGTATATAATAATATTAATCGAATATTATAATTATTACTTAACAAGCTTTTCAATCTCTTTGTGGTTAAGGCTGGCCGTTCACTGGAGCCGTAGTCGAATGACTGAATTGGCCGTCTGTCTACAGACAACTTTTTTGAACGATCTGGGCCTTCCACTGCAAGTGGCTATGGATGACCCAGATCGACCGAAGGGCAGATCGCCAAACGCAGCTGAACGCCTGCCGAAGACCGCCGGACTGAAGAAAAGAAAAAAAACACCGCCGAGCACCACTGTAGACTGCCGGACTGAAGGAAACTCTGGCTGCTGTTCCTGGTGCTGAAAAAGCTTTAAAATACATCATGTATGTTAAAGCCCTTTCAGCACCAGGGACAGCAGCCAGAGTTTCCTTCAGTCCAGCGGTCTTTGGCGGCGTTCAGCGGTGCTGTAGAGTGAGGAAAGCGTCCTGTATTTTAAAGCCCTTTCTCACGATTTCCTCACTCTACAGCACCGCCGAACGCCATGAGGACCGCCGGCCTGAAGAAAATAGAAAAAAGCATTTTAAAAAAAATCGGGAATCAAAAATTTCTTTAAAAAAATACAAAAACCCCAAAAAGATTTTCAGAAAAATAAATAAATAAAAGGACTTTTTGCTGAAAATGAAAAAAAAATGGTTTAATAAAAATTAAAAAAAAAAAGTATTTTACATTGAATCCTATGGGATTCGCCTGTTTTACCTGTCAAACTGAAGCACCGAAAATCAGGACATTTTTTCTCATATTTTCTGTACCAGGTCGTTCATCGTCATCAAGATCGCTAGTCTGTTGTAGTCAGTCACACAAAGTCATCTGATGGAAGTCGGAGGCAGTGGAAGAAAGTCGATTCTCCTTTGTGTTGTGAGTCTGACGTCTACAGATGATCGCACGATCGCAAGAATATGGTTCCAGCCTAACAATAATAGTAATAATAATGAAAGGTTTTATATGGTGGGAGGTATTGGGCCAGTGGTTTCTTGACGGAGGGGATGGGATCAGGGGGGCAGGGTGCTGGTGGGAAGATTTGATCTGCAAGGCACCTTAAGGTCTAAGGTCGGCACTATCTATTCAATGTTCTTTAACCCAGGACATAGTTGAAAATGAGAGAAATCTCAATGTATCCTTCCTGGTAAAAAACTTTATAAATAAATCTGCAGCCCGTGTGATGATGATCAAACCTTGCTGACAGTACTTTAAATCCATGTAAAACATAATGCATTCTGAACTCTCTTAGTCACTTTTATTTCTGCCGTTTTGTTGCCTACCACATTGCTGAACCTCTTGGATTCTGGACTCCCACCTATGTTGCACTGCAGGGTTTATTTGATAAATAATCGATTTTGATTTGGAAAAACTGAATTTTGGAATTAATTCTAACCTAATCAACAGATTTACGCAGAGTGTTATTGGGATACATTTCCAGTCTGTACAATATTCTGCAGACTGGTAATGTATCCCAGAAATACAGAAATAAAGCTGTTCTTAGATTGTAAGCTTTTGAGCAGAGTCCTCTCTCCTACTGTTCTGTGGTTTGAATCTGTACATGTATATTTGTTATTTTGCTTCCCATTGTTCAGTGTTACGGAACTTGTTAGCACTTTATAAAAACTTGTAACTGCTACTGTTCAGTTGCTTCCTTTACACATATTAGAGGTTTTCTTACAGGGTTATCCAAAGAGATCCGAATAGCTGGAGAAAGGTAACCGAATGCTGAAATTCAGCGTACGGTTACCTTTCTTGGCCATTCGGCTATCAGAGAGCAGGCAATTCGCCAAATCCTGGCAAATTGCCTGAACATACGGTGCCTGTTCGAGGGCAGTGAATCCCCATGAAAAAGCACTGCTTTGTCTATTCAGAGAACACAAACCAGCAGTGAAAGGTTCCCCTAATGCCCTGCCATTTGGTGGTTTAATTCGCCAGGTTTATTCAGGTGAATCCCATAGGCTTCAATGTTAAAAATATTCCCGTTTTAATTCAATATCTAATAAACCGTTCATTATAAAATTCTGCAGTAAAGAGTCTCTTTATTTATAGATTTTTTCAGATATTTTAAGCATTTTTCTGGATTTTGCTTTTAAAAATTTTTTAAGTTTACTTATTTTTTCTGTATCAGCCCTTTCTATTATCATTCCCTGGACCTCATATGTAAATTTCAGACATTTTCGCTCAGTAGTTTCTTTGCCAACAGCTTTTCATTTTTCAAACATTCATGCAAACTGTTTTGCTAATTTATTTACTGCATTCGTCTGCGGTGTCAGCTTTTTCCGGTGGCTTCGCTGCGTGTGATCGGCTTCTGCTCGGGTTTTTTTCGTGGTTTTCAGCAGGTTAATCCCGATGTTTTTGAGGGATTTCGGCGTGCATTCGCTGGGTTTTGCGGTTAGTTTTCGGCAGGTTTGCGGCACCCTTTCCCTGCAATTCGGGGACCCTGTGGTGTTTGCTGAATACACGGCAGGGTCACCGAAATGGGATCGGCAAAAGGAACCAAATTGAAGAGAACGAAAAGTCACAGAACGTGCGGTGACTTTTCGATTCTCTTTGAATAACCCTGTTAGTATTTCTTTTTTTTTGTTAGCGCTTTTTTTTATTGCAGTTTCACTATATTGTTCTACCTTCTGATGGTTACAGAATGATTTGGAGGGTAATCTTGCCAGGGAAGTGCGGTGACTAGGGGATGGGCAGAGGAGCAAGGCCGGGCAATGATTTATGAGCGCACAGGGAAAGATCCATTATGGTGTCCCCCCATTTCATTTTACATCCCTCCCATTTCACCCTGTTTTATGTCTGATTTCACTCTGCCCTGATTTTATGCCCCGTTTTCATTTCATGTCCCATTTCATGCATCTTTTTTGTTTTATGCTTTTTTCAGTCAGGCATGGTATCGGGTGGCTACCGGCTCAGCAGCATTATGAGCCATAGCTGCAGTGGTGCACACACAGGGATGGATGGGTATGGGGCTGCAGGGTGAAGGAGGACCAATGGACTGAGTATGAGGGGCAGGACACGAAGAGGGCCAGACACCGGTATGAACACTAAGGAAAGTGGGAAACGTAGTAGGAGACTGACCACAACAGGATGTGTAGACACAAGGATCTTGGAGACACTTATAACCAGGAGAAACACTTGATGCTGGGGAGCAGTCAGAAGAGTAGGGGAACACAGCAAGGCTTGGGACCTGTCAAGGCTTGAGACTGGGAAATAGCAGGTAAGCAGATCAACAACACAAGTCTTCTCCCTGTGAGTTAGAGGGCCACAATGTGGAAGCACTGGTTGAAAGAAGGTGTAGCCTTTTATTGAGATCACCCAGTGCTGATTGGTCATCTGTGTGGGCTGAGGCAGGAATTACCAGGATTGGTGAACTCAAAACTGGAAGTACCAGGCTGTTCCAAAATCTGGGCTGGAATATGTGGGGAATGCCAGGAAAGTGCTGCCAAGGTCTCAAGGTGAGGGCATGCGCCTGTCTGAACTTGGTTTCACTTCATGCCCCATTCCATTATTCCTCCCATGTCATGCTTTTCTTTCTTTCTGCTCATTTCATGCCCCTCTTTCATTTTGTGCCACACTTCACAGAGATCAGAGATTCAGACCTTGGAGCAGACCCTGACTCACCTGCTCTGCGGCAATTCCTCCTTCTTAAGTGAGTATGTGAAACATAGGGTGCTTTGGCTATTAATCAAGAAGAAAAATACAATCAAGTGCTGCCAAAGTTGTCAAAGTCTTCCTTCTACCTTATGCACAAAGATTCTTAGAAATATAAACAGAAATAAATCAACCAATGGTACAATATTGCTAAACTGGTGGAAAACAAATAAAGGTGTCTTTTAGCTCTAAGGCTAGGGTCAGACTAGCGCAGTTTTAACGTGCGTTTAGCCGCACAAAATCACGGCCGTACTAGCAGCAAATGAAGTCCAATGCCGGGGAACATACGACGAACGGCCGCACGAAAGTTCGTCCGCGCAACGCAAGTGGCCAACGAACGTATTTTTTCGAGAACGTCAAACCGCTACTACTGACGTACAGAGTGCGCTGCGGCCGCATAGCGGCGTGTATGTGTGATTAGGAGACGTCAGACGCTGCTAATGTCCGGCTAACATAACGTCCAGACACAAAAAGTGTTTTATTGACGATCCGTACAAAATCACGGACGAAAAGGCGCATGGTATGACCGCTATCGCGTATTCCGGGAAAAAATACGTACGTTCGTTCGACCGCACTTTTTCACGGACAACGTGAAAAATGCGTTTGTCTGACCCTAGCCTTAACTCAAATCCTAAAGACCCTTGAGGTCCCTGCTCTGGTTTATCGCACATCAGGTCAACTATGGGTTGACACAGCTTTCCTTTGATATGATAAAAATCCTTCTTTTTGGCAACCTCCCGATAGCATAGCAATTCTTCAGGTGCATAACAATATTTGCAACAAATAAGAAAACCGCTCACCAGAGTTGGAGTCACGTGTATATCAGGCTCATAACTCTGCCCATTGATACGTTTCAGTTAATTATCTTACCCCTTGATGGTGGTCATTGGTGGTTTCCAACTCCTACCCAGTAATCTCGGCTGTTCTCATGCTGGCTTCCAAGATATGGGGGGGGGTTAGAAATGACACATGGGTTTAGAGCATACGCAAACAAGCAAACAAACAAATAAATAAATGAAAGCACCAGGAGGATACGGTGCAAAATATATACGTTAAAACAGAACCAGGGCAGAAAAAGGGAATAAAATAAACTAAAATAGCACTAAAAACCAGGATTGAGGAAAAAAGTTCCAAAAGTTAAGCAAGAGATTGATATGGAGTTCAACCTAGACACGTTTCGGCTGTAAAAGCCTTCATTAGTCAATATTTCCTGACGTCCCCTGTCTCCCAACATTTCTGAATATTTTCTGTCCTTCTAATGGACACGGAGGACAAGCTCGGTGTGCATTCCACCGTGGATCGCTTCTCTGTTCTACTCTGGTGCTATCTTTGTTGAAGTTATTTCAACCGCGCCACGTTCCACGTTGTTCTCTATTAAAATACAAAGATCAGTCCCCAAAATAACCAAAGAGTCCACTAGTATATTCTAATTAAATGCTACCTTATATTTACTTCATTTTAATGTATGTACTTTCTTCTTCACTACGCAATAGGTTCAATATGTATAAAAATTGACTAATCATGGGTAAAAGGCTCTTTCCTCTTTACTGTATAATATTCCTAAATCACTTCTAATTTCATTTTATGCCACACTTCACAGAGATCAGAGATTCAGACCTCAAACCAGACCGTGACTTACACTCAGGCGATTCCTCCATCTCGATGTCGGTGCTCCTCTTCTTACTTTACTGGAGTTCCGACATGAGATTGAGCATCTGACACACGCGCCAATGCCCCTTCTTACTGCGGCAGATGTGACAGTTGCCTCCCCAGGAGTTTTTTCATTGGACAGTTTGGTCTGAACCATCCACTGAAGAAGCACCAGTTTCAATGATACGCTTTTGTTGAATGTACCTTGTATGGTTCATGCGTCTGAGAGGTAGTGAAAAGCTCAGCCTTGGAGGGCCTCTGAGTCAAAATCTGGATGGAGTCATGGGATCTATTCAAGTTCTGTTTGAGTCATATAATAAAAATTCATTAAAAACATTTTTATAAAATATCCATTCCCTTTCTAGAGTGTATATTTTCCAATTGGCTGAACTCTTCCAGTAGGTGCTGGCAATGATTGTTTATGTTTATGCAAATTTCCAAGAATAAGGATGAGAGCCTGGAGAGCTGAAAGCATTCCACATGAGTAAACATTGTATATGGAGGTCATTTGGGTTACAAAGAGATGAGAGGAAACCAAAAGGCAAAATCAGTTGAGCCTAACTGGGCTCTGGACTGTGTGAGTGTTTTTGTAGAAGGAATATATTTATTTATTTATTTATTTATTTATAAAGGATTTTACCAGGAAGGATACATTGAGATTTCTCTCGTTTTCAAGTATGTCCTGGGTTCGAGAACATTGAGTGGTTACAGAAATACAAAATAGTAAAATGCAAGATATTAACACAAGACCAAATATACAGATTAACAGAAAAATAAATATGGAGGAAATAAAGTCATTATGTTACATGTTTACAGGTGCATTTCGTATTGAGGTATGCTAATAGGGAGCTCTTAAGGGATTTTAGACTGGGGGAAGATTTGACGGTGTCTGGGAGGTTATTCCATATTTGCGGTGCTCTGTAGGAAAATGAGGATCGAGCCATTTTCTTTTTGTATTGCGGTATTGCAAGTAAGGTGCTGGTCCTGGATCGGAGGTTATAGGATGAGGGAACTGCCGGGGGAAGCAGCATATTCAGGTAGGGTGGTAGCTTCCCAGAAAAGCTCTTAAACACCAGGTTGGAAAGGTGAAGGGTGCGTCTAGAGTCCAGCGATGGCCAGTTTAGTTCTTTTAACATGTCACAATGGTGGGTCATGTAGTTACATTGTAGCACAAAGCGACAGAATGAGTTATACAATGTAGTAAGTTTCTGGAGGTGTGTTTGCGGGGCGGCTGCATACACTACATCTCCGCATTCAATGGCTGGCATAAGCATTTGTTGTACAATCTGCTTTCTTACCGCGGTGCTCAGGCAGGATTTGTTTCTGTACAGGGCACCTATATATATACAGGGTGTTCATAAAGTCTCTTTACAATTTCAAAAATTTATTACAAAGGCAAATGAAAAGACAGATAAGTGAAAATCATTACAAAATGAGACGTATATATTTAAGTTTTTTTTCCCCTCATTTAATATACCTCTATATGGGCACCATTAGTTGCGCGAAGCACATCAAGACGGTTCTCGATTTCTTGCCATGTTCGCTGTAGCATAACCTCATCAATGGTGGCAATGGCATCAGTGATCCTCTGCTTTAGATGAAGTTGTGGTGGGGGTTATCATGTACAATCGAATCATTGGTCCGCTAGATATACACCTTCTTGCTAGTTATACTTAATTTTGATCAAAATAATTTTTGTTCCTTTTTCTTTTTCCTTTTAAGCAATTTTGAGGTTCAACCGTTCAACAAAGATTCTAGAACCCCAAAGATTTAATGTATGTAGGTGTGGAATAAAATCTCATCTGAGGGGTCTCATGGATAATAAATAAAATTGTTAGCACACTATCAGGGTTATTCAAAGAGAATCGAAAAGTCACTGTACGTTCGGTGACTTTTCGTTCTCTTCAATTCGGTGCAATTTGGTGATCCCATTTCGGCGACCCTGCAGTGTATTCAGCAAGCACCACAGGGCCGTCATGGTGCAGGGAAAAGCTGACGCAAACCCGACGAACACTCACCGCAAAACCTGGCGAACGCACACCGAAACCCGCAAAAACATCTGGATTAACCTCACCGAACGCGCCGGAGAAACCCGAGCAGGAGCCGATCACAGCACAGAGCAGCCGCCGGAAAAACCCGACACCACAGATGAATGGAGTGAACAAAAAAAGTTTGCTTGAATGTTTGAAAAGTGAAATGCTGTTTGCAATGAAACTACTGAACGAAAATGTCTGAATTTTACATATGAGGTCCAGGGAAGGACAATAAAAAGGGCTGTTACAGAAAAAACAATTTAAAAAAACCCAAAAAATGCCTAAAAGATCCTAAAAAATCTATAAATAAACAGACTTTTTACTGCAGAATATAATAATCAACGGTTTATTAGATATTGAATTAAAATGGGGATATTTTTAACATTGAAGCCTATGGGATTCGGCTGAATAAACCTGCCGAATGAAACCACTGAAAAGCAGGGCAATCTGGCAACTTTTCCCTGCTGGTTTTTGTTCTCTGAATAGACGACGCTATGGGGATTTCACTGCCCTCGAACAGGCACCGAACAGGCACCGTACGTACAGGCAATTAGCCAAGGTTTGGCGAACTGCCTGCTCTCAGAATAACCTAATGGCCAGGAAAGCAGGGCCGGCGCTGCCACTAGGCGAGCTAGGCGGCCGCCTAGAGCGCAGTCCCGCCTAGGGCGCAGCCGGCCCCTACCACTGCAATTACCCCCATCTGTTTTATTTATTTGCGCGCGGCCGCAGACTGCCAAGTGTGTGTGTCACTTAGCAGCGGCGCGCTCCTTCTCCGCTGCCGGCACCGCCCCCAATGCCTGCAAGCCGTCGGCCCCCGTTGATTAAGTCGCGCGGCAGCCACGTGACGTCATCAGCGGGTGTCGACGGCAGGTGTTCTGACTCCAGCCTCAGTGCACCGCAACGTGCCTGCCTCAATCCCACACTCTGGGAGCACGGAACGTTGCCTTGGCGCCTCCCCCTCACGCGTCACGTGAGGGGGAGGCACCAAGGCAGCGTGCCGTGCTCCCAGAGTGTGGGACTGAGGCAGGCATCATGTTGCGGTGCTCCTGCAGTGGCTGTTTCAGAGCGACCAGAAAGTCGTGGTCCGGCTGCTGTAGAAGGAGATGAACAAGGGTGCGGTCCAGCAGAGCCAGCCAGACTGAGGTCGCGTGCACAAAGGATTCCATCAACAGTCAGTATGTATGCAGGTGAGAAAGCGCAGGGGTCGATGACAGGGACTCAAATTGATGTGTGTGTGTGTGTGTGTGGTGAATTCAAATTGATGTGTGTGTGTGTTTGGGGGGTGAATTCAAATTGGTGTGTGTGTGTGTGGGGGGGTGAATTCAAATTGATGTGTGTGTGTGTTTGGGGGGTGAATTCAAATTGATGTGTGTGTGTGGGGGGGTGAATTCAAATTGATGTGTGTGGTGTGGGGGGGTGAATTCAAATGTGTGTGTGTGTGGGGGGGTGAATTCAAATTGATATGGGGTGAACTAAAATTGATATGGGGGGTGAACTAAAATTGATATGGGGTGAACTTAAGTTGGGGGGGTAATAACTCCTTGATATGGGGGCTTTGAGCACTGAAGAAAGACGCACAGAGGAAAGAGAAAAAGAGGAAGAGGAAAGAAAAGGCGAAATAAAGTAGCGCAGAGGAAAGAAAGAAAGAAAGAAAGAAGCACAGAGGGCAGAGGAAAGAAGCACAGAGGGCAGAGGAAAGAAGCACAGAGGGCAGAGGAAAGAAGCACAGAGGGCAGAGGAAAGAAGCACAGAGGGCAGAGGAAAGAAGCACAGAGGGCAGAGGAAAGAAGCACAGAGGGCAGAGGAAAGAAGCACAGAGGGCAGAGGAAAGAAGCACAGAGGGCAGGGGAAAGAAGCACAGAGGGCAGGGGAAAGAAGCACAGAGGGCAGGGGAAAGAAGCACAGAGGGCAGGGGAAAGAAGCACAGAGGGCAGGGGAAAGAAGCACAGAGGGCAGAGGAAAGAAGCACAGAGGGCAGAGGAAAGAAGCACAGAGGGCAGAGGAAAGAAGCACAGAGGGCAGAGGAAAGAAGCACAGAGGGCAGAGGAAAGAAGCACAGAGGGCAGAGGAAAGAAGCACAGAGGGCAGAAGAAAGAAGCACAGAGGGCAGAGGAAAGAAGCACAGAGGGCAGAGGAAAGAAGCACAGAGGGCAGAGGAAAGAAAGAAAGAAGCACAGAGGGCAGAGGAAAGAAAGAGGCACAGACTGATCCTGGCCCAGAGGTGTAAGATGGGCATCGAACTACTTTGTGTGTAGCCCCCCTCTCGCAGCATGTGTTCCCCCCGTGCACAGTTTGTCGTCTCCCCGCACACTGTTTGTGTGTGTTTCATCCACATTTTAACAGTTGTCAATTTTTTCTGGTGGGGGGGCGCGCAAGTAGTCTTGCCTAGGGCGCAAAATAGTCTAGCACCGGCCCTGCAGGAAAGGTAACCGTACGCTGAATTTCACTGTTCGGTTACCTTTCGGGGGGCCAGATCAGCTCTATTTGAATAACCCTGTATGCGTCTATTCGCAAAGCACCAAAATTTAACGCATATTTCAGTCCTTTGCATCTCGACACGTTCCAGCTCACTTTGACAATTGCATTTCCTCGAAAATTTGGTGAATTCGATTTGTTGAATGGTAACCGTATTTTGACAAAAATAGAGTCGCCTAAGCCGTTATCGGACGTCAGTGAGAAGCGCCAAATTGTGCCGAAATTGCTGAAATGAAAGAAAAAAAGGGAAGTCTTCCATTCTAGGAGCTTAAACCAATAGAAAATAGAAATGTATAACATGTTACCTTTATTACATTGAAGCCTGTTTAAACATGTTGAATTGAAATCACCAAAATCAGGTCATTTTGCTGAACGTTCGGTGCAATTTGGCAGTCTGGAAAGGAATCGATAGTTCTCTATGAGACTATTTCGGTGCTGCTGATAGCCACCGAACTGCAGCGTATTGTGGTGAAATGCACCATATTTCGCCATTCATTTTCCTGTATTTTGTGAATTGACAGCTTTGTGAATCCACTAAGGCTAAGGTCAGATGAATGCATTTTTCGCGTCGTCCGTGAAAAAGTGCGTTCGAACGAATGGACGTATTTTTTCACGGAATACGCGATAGCGGTCATACGATGCGCATTTTCGTCCGTGATTTTGTACGGATCATCAATAAAACCCTTTTTGCGTCTGGACGTTATGTTGGCCGGACGTGTGCAGCGTCTGACGTCTCCTAATCACACACACATGCCGCTAGCGGAGGCAGCGCACTCTGTACGTCCGTACTAGCGGTTTGACGTTCTCAAAAAAATGCGTTTGTTTGCCGCTTGCGTTGCGTGGCCGGACTTTCGTGCGGCGGTACTTTGTATATTGCCTGTCATTGCCCGTCATTTGCTGCTACTACGGCCGTGATAAAGTGCGGCTGCACGTGCGTTCGTCTGACCCTAGCCTAATTGCCATGAAATTACACGTACAGTGGAATTCACCGTTCAGTGAAATTTGGTGGAAAATTCAAGGTTAGTAAATAACCCTCTATCTGTACAATAAGGTTTCTCACGCTGTAATCTCTTTTTGGGATTGGCTTAATTTATTCAATATGGGTTTTATTTGTAAAACTCAATATTATCAAAAAATAAACAATCCCATATCCCAGTTTGTCACTTGCCCTGCCTACATCTCCTCCCTTATTAGCAGGTACATCCCATCCTGACCACTTCGCTCGGCCAATGATCTGATGCTACCAGTTCCTCATACCCGCACCCCCAACTCTCGTCTTCATTACTTCTCCCGAGCTGCCCCTCTTTTATGGAACTCTCCCTGCAACATCAGACTCTCCCCGTCTCTCCAGTCCTTCAAGAAGTCTCTGAAAACACATTACTTAGAAGCCTGTAGGCTCACTCCATGATCTCCCCACTGTCATTTCCTGCTCCTCTTCCCATTCAGCCCACATGCAACCCACCACTTCACCTTCCCTATTGACCCTCCCCTAATGTGTCACCCCTCTCCTCTTAGATTGTAAGCTCTTAAGCAGAGTCCTCCCTCCTTCTGTTCCATGTGTATAACGTGTATGTATGTTTGTTATTCTGTCTCTCCCATTGTACAGCGCTAAGGAATTTATTGGCGCTTTATAAATACTTGTAACTGTAACGTTTTAGTCCAGAGTCACGGAATTTGGCCCCCAATGTGCAATTTGTGTATTTTCCTATGATTGCGTCTGCTGTGGACTGGTATATCTTAGAACAAGCATAGTAAGAGCAACCCAAAAAATACCTGATAAAACAATTCGCCACCTTGTTCAAATTCACAGCTCTCTATTTCCCTTTTAAAAGTGCACCAAAAACAAACACTTTAGCAGGGTTATTCAGAGAGGGGTGAAAACCAGGAGAATGACTGGAGAAGTGAAAATTCTAGCTCAAAATAGCCAAACCAGAATAATTCTCCTATTTATCTCACTTTCCAAATTGGCTATTTGGTCTAGATTGTTCTCTTCTCCTGCCATTCTCCAGGTTTTCACCTCTCTCTGTCTAAGAAATTATTTGTAGATCTTTAGAACAGAGTAGAATTAAATGGAAATATCAGAGGTATGGAAAGGTTTCATCAGATTAAGGGGCTGCTGGCTCATTACATAAAATATTCAACAAGCAGAATAGAAAAGAAATAGAATTTTCCAAAACTAAGTAAAAGAAGAAAAAAATGATCCCTGTGAAAAGATGGTTTTGTTGTAGAGAGGGGGGATATTCATTTACTATATGAGAAATCTTTCTTTAGGTTTCTGGTCCTGCTTGTCACGTTTTGAGTTTACACCAGGAGGTCCAGCTGCTACCTGTGGACTTGGACATTCCTGAGGAGAGATGTTGTTTAATGTTAGTGCATGTGGGTTCTGCCCTGGCTCAGGTTGATGGGTGTTGAAGACTGCAGGTGTGACAGGACATGATCTCACAGGGGAAGAGGAGCCCCTCATTTCCTCCATCATGTCACGGTCCCTGTCGGGACTCTTTTACTCTCTGTCCTAAAGCACAGCTTAGTCTCAGCTCAGTGAGCAGCGGCAAAGACAGAGCCCCGCGGCTACAGGAAAGGGGCTGCCATTATCCCAGCCAGCCAGGACCCCCGGGACACACAGGGGAGGGGGCAGCTTGGGGGACTTTTTTCACTTTCTCTTCACATCAACAAGTCTTGGAAAAAAGAATGGAATTGGGCAAAAACTATCCATCGCCCAGAATTGCCAGAACAGGTAAGGAGGTCCAGCCTCAGAGAGGCAGCTGCATCTAGACAGACAGACAGAAAAGGCAGACAGACAGACATACACAGATAGATAGGATAGATAGATAGATAGATAGATAGATAGATAGATAGATAGATAGATAGATAGATAGATAGATAGATAGAAGGCAGCCAGACTTACAGACAGACAGACAGACAGACAGACAGACATAAATGGACAAACAGAAATAGATGATAAATAGACATATATGGTTATATGTGTAAAAAATGAAATATGGATGGAATATATTGAATCTGCAGATGCATCTTTGTTTTTCCATGGATATAAAGATGAGGTACATGTGCATTATAGCAGAGCTGCTGGCTGTCAAGACACCTTTGATTGACCTTGCTACCTGTCTGTGTGGCTGTAGTGGTCCAGGGCAGCACACCCTGAGACTGCATGTGTCTGAGGGATATTCTGCCCATTCCATGCTCTCAGACATTATACTACACGTGATGCACTCAGTCCTCATGGTATATATATATATATATATATATATACCTGCACCCACTGTCTGGGATTTATCAACATTAACATTTAAATGGTAACTCTGCTGGTATATACTGTATACTTCGAAATGTTTGGTTTGTGTACACAGCAATTAAGGAGAGCAATTAAGGAGAGCAATTAAGAGTCAGTTGAACATCTGGTTCTGATTACGTTAAATATATATGAAATGTTATATATGACACATAAGGGTACATGAATCAATGTTTCCATATATGTGTCCATCAGTTATTAGATGCTTGTGGTGTTTGTTATTGCATGTGTTTATCACTCCCTGCCATTCTCGTGGCTGATCGATGGCTCCTGTTATTAGTCTAATCGCCTGAATAATCGGTTAATCGATAAACAATTTCATTCATGTTTCTAGATGCAGATTTAAAGAGGAGGAAAGTGAAAGTGGCCCCACTAGATTAACACAGATAGATGTGATCTTTCCTCCCCAGGCTCCTATTGATTACACTGTGAACCCATTAGGGCAGGTTAAATTATCCACTTATACACAGAACACTCACACCATGGAGGCAGAAAGAGGCAGAAGCTCAGCTTATACAAGAAAATAGTGTTTATATACAGAATAAATTGATACATATTACTCAAGGACAAAATACAACAATGGCTATATCAAATATATAAATATAAATATATATAAATATAATATATATATATATATATATATATATATATATAAACTCGATCCCCGCACACCTTCTGTGTTAAATACTTGCTCCGGTGCTTGAATCAGGCATAATTCATTTAGCTGGTCCATATTCAGCAACTCAGAGACTTCTTATTGATTTTAAAATCAATAAGAAGTCTCTGAGTTGCTGAATATCGACAAGATATATATATATATATATATATATATACCAATTACTATATATATATGTACATAAATGATATATTTATTATATAATGATATTGTTCTAAGTAGTCAGTGCACTTATAATATTCACACCATACAATATAATTCTGACACATAAAAGCGTCAAAAAACTTATTTTTAATAATCAAAGCAATTTTAATAATCAAATCAATTCCCTAAAAAAATATTGTTACCTGGATGGGATTGATAAATGACATATAATGCAATCGTCATGATGACACATTGATTTGAACAAATAATATAGTTTCCTCTACAAAATTACAAGGGACTCATCCCATATATCATTGGACCTGATAAAGAGTCCTTTGCTGTTGTTGTTGTTGTTGTTGTTGTTGTTGTGTGGATCTGTTGTTTAGTGTGGATCTATCTTTTAGTGATCAAGTGAAAGACTTAGAACATGAGTTTGAGATTTATTTAATATGTTTTGACATTATATATATATCTCTTGCCAGGTGCCCGGAAATTATTGCTTAGTGAATACTCCACCTAGAAAAAAAACTATGTTTCAAGTGAACTGTAAAAACAAGCAAACAAAAAAGTTTTACTTTATTGTGATCATATTCTTTAAAAAAAAAATGGAGCAAAGTATTTGTGGTTATTTCCATCCTTTACTAACCTGTATAATAATGACTCATTTACTGTATATGGATTCAAAGAGTGTGATAGGGGTACTGAAGAAGGGCACATTCTTTGTCTATTTGACCCCTTTGCCCTCCCCCTGTTTTTTCACTTCCCTCTTTATCATAGCATTCTCTCAATATCTCCCAATACACTATCTCTATTCTATTTGTTTACACATCCCTTTTTCCATTGCTCCACATCCCTTACCCCATACCTTTTATCATCCAATCTTACCTCTCCTAATCTCCCTTTTCTTCATCTGAAGTGTTAATATTTATAGTTAATTTTTCTATAATTCCTATAGCACCCCTCTCTTAGACACATACTGCTCTACTTCTTCTCTAAACAAATCTATAAATCGTGTATTTATTGAAAATTGCAATATATATATATATCTTACACTATACAGTATATATATATGCATCTTCATTGCTATATTTATATATCATACACTATACAGTATATATATAAGAATAAAATGATAGTTTTATTTGTTTGGCGTTTACTTAGTCCAGAGTGAGCAGTAGAAAATTGGTGACAAAGTGGTGAAGATGAAAAAAAAATAGTAAGTTTGGGGATATTGTTTCAATTCAGAAAACAGTTTCTGCCCATTCACTTTTTTGAGTAAATAAGACTTGTATTAGAGAGGACTGGATTAAATAATATAAAATAAGTTATAAGAGCAATGCCCCTTGATTCCAATTAGAAATGGGTCAGAGACTTAGCATGGTGTGGGGCCAAATAAATGAATGTCAGCAGAATGGGTTGGAGGCTGAATCTTTAATGAAAACAGGTGACACAGAAAGCCTTTGTGCTTAAAATGAGCAACCAGAAATTCATAGACTTTTTGTTGCTTACACTGGGTATGTTACTGTTACCTGGCCTTTCAAGACGCCTGGCACAATGTTTATTGTATCCATAGGATCACTCAATGCTCCTTCATCCACTGCACAAAATAAACACACATTGTAATCCTGCAAAATGCTACAATTCGGGGGTAAATGTGAATTCATGGGAGAAAAACGTGTTGTTAGTGTCTGCCCTTCTTGTGGCATAATACCCCCATAAATGACAATCTTGGCCCACCATTAATTGCTCCATAAAGATTGATGTAAGTAAAACACCTTTTTTTTTTATTATCCCAACCAATCAATCAAATTGAAGCGAATTAATAGATATAAAACGTTATAACACATCGAATGACATAAGGTGAAATGCACAGGTCTTTTTTTTTACAAATATCTATGTGTGGTTATATTTTGTGGAGATACATATATATATATTCTTTATTTTGTAAGGTGCATTGGTACAAGATTAGCAGTTCAACATAAGTGTCACTTGGTAATCAGACAAAAATCAAATATTCAAGTGTGGATATGTTTTTAAATAACTATATCCATCCATCCATACATAAATTAGATAGAAAGAGAGATACAGTGATACAATACATTCACAAATTAACAATAATAGTATCATAAGAAATAAAACATTATTTTCCTCAGATCTACTAAGAAGTATAAGAAGTAAACCATCTGCATTATTTGGTTTCGTTTCCTCTTATTTCCAAATCTCTATGTCTGAAATAGATATTTGTGTAACAGTTAAAAACTATATATATATATATATATATATATATACCATAATCCCACAGATTGATAGATTGACCAAAAGGAAATAGAGACATCGAGTTTTGTGGCTGAAAAAGACTTGAGTCAAGCACAATTGCAAAAACTAATATTGACTGGTTAACTCTGTAAAACGTTATATATATATATATATATATATATATATATATATATATATATATATATATATATATATATATATATATATATATAACGTTTTTTAAATAAGCGATTTCAGGAAATCGTATATTTACATATGTTTTCTGATATGTCAAAATATTGTATAGGAATATCACCTTGCTATATTTAAATATCATATTATGCAGAATATATAAATAACCCCGAATATTCGCATCAGTGTGGGTGTTGTGTTTGGGGAGATGCAGCCCTGTACATTATGTTATTGACACTGTGTATGTTGTATGGAGATGCTAAAACATCAACAGGATAAAGAAAATAAAAAATAAACTATAATGACTTTTAGTAGAGCTTCCCGTGTGGTGTCTTCCTGGCAGGTAGTGGGTTAACCCCGATGCCTTTTAACTCTGGAGATTGCACAGTGAGAGCTTTGTTAACCCTTTCCATGGCTGCATGTGTCATTGAGAAACAGGGGCACGTGGGGCATGAGGGAAACATAATACATCTTTACTGCCCCTGCTCTGCCTTATATTCCACCAATACACTGCTAGGATACATAATGCACAATGGATACATTATTGTACTGGAACAGAACTGTGCAGAGTCAGGAGAGTGCAGGGAATTGCTTGATTTTAGCATTGCTGAGTGCTAGTTGTGCTAAATAATATATATATATACATATATATATATATATATATAGCACATGAGCTCTGTGAAGCAGTTCTCTGAATTACTGGGATGTGGGAATGTCTTCTACAATTATAAACTTTATTTTATATATATATATATATATATATATGTAAAAATGCAATGTTCCTGAACCCAGGACATACTTGAAAATGAGAGAAATCTCGATGTATCCTTCCTGGTAAAATCCTTTATAAATAAATAAACACATATACATACACAGTATATAGTGCTCTTTTTTGTATTATATATATTATTTATACTTTATATATACCGTATGTATAAAATAGTATATATATAGGGATTTGATCGGTGTATGTGGAATGTTTTTTATTCAGGATGCAGGATGGTGGGGTGCCCTCCCCCTGTTTCATCCTGTGATGGGATTTAATGACAATATGGTGTCAGGATGCCTGGCTCTGCTCACAGATCAGAGATGTCGGTGAAGGAGGCTTTTCCCTCTCTGTGACCCGTGAAATAATCTATAGAATGGTTTACTCTGATCACTGATCACACTGTCAGACACTCCATTGTACAACACACGTGGGATACACACTTAGCATCTCCTCTGTAACACTATCTGTGAACTCCCAGTGCTGCATTGACTGGCAGGGGTGAGGGGCTGCTGGGTGTCCCACTGCTTTCTGATCAGGGGGCTGCTCTTTATCCAGTGAGTGGGGGTAAGAGCACAAACTACTTGGAGAGGGATAGGGGGTTAAAAAAATTAAAGTTAATAAACTAAACATTCGAATTGCTAGCAGTGAATCATTTATGCATTGTCTGATTAAAATGTACTAGTTACCATTTCAATTTTAGTTTTGTTATATTTATATCACCAACAGTTTATTGTGTGAAATGTATTGGAAGGAAACTGATAGAAGCAAGCAGAACATTTTTAAAATTTTAAGATCACTTGGTAGAGGGGGTGTTAGAGATGATGCACCTCATAAGCTTTTTTAAATACTTTAATATGTTTTATCTGCAGTGATCCATTCTATAGCAACCCACACCCAGCAGAAATATCACTAATAGTTATTGTTTTGAGCAAACACCTGTAGATTCTACTATCTTTCTAAACTAGCCCTTAAAGGAGCACTCTACACATCCTAACCACTTAGAACAGTGGGTCCCAAACGCGGTCCTCAAGTACCCCCAACAGGTCAGGTTTTAAGGATCACCTTGGGGAAATACAGACTGAATCCTGCAATCACTGAGCAGCAAATCATATCACCTGTGCTGAGCTTCAGATATCTGACAAACCTGACCTGTTAGGGGGACTTGAGGACCGCGGTTGGGAACCACTGAGGCTAGGGTCAGACTGAGGCAGTGCGAACGCGCGTGCAGGCGCACTTAATCACGGCCGCACTAGCAGCAGATGCCGGGCAATGACGGCCAATATACGAAGTACGGTCGCACAAAAGTCCGGCTGCGCAACGCAAGTGGAAAATGAACGCATTTTTTCGAGAACGTGAAACCGCAGGTACTGACGTACAGAGTGCGCTGTGTCCGCTAGCGGCGTGTGTGTGTGATTAGGAGACGTCAGACGCTGCTAATGTCCGGCCAACATAACGTCCAGATGCAAGAAGTGTTTTATTGATGATCCGTACAAAATCACGGACGAAAATGCGCATAGTATGACCACTATCGCGTATTCCGTGAAAAAATGCGTCCATTCGTTCGAACGCACTTTTTCACAGACAACATAAAAATGCGTTCGTCTGACCCTAGCCTGACTTAGAGTACTATTGTCTAGTGAACACTAATTGTAGCGTTCCGATGAGTCAGGATAAGTGACTTTAATGCATGCCCCCCCCCCATATTACCTTCCGAACACTAAACCCGTAAAAAATAACTTTCTGCATCTGCGATTGCGCTAGCTTCCGCGAGCTTACTGTACTTTGCACATCCTATATCTATTATTTAACATGGGGAGCGCAATCATTAATTAGCATTAAGATAAGTAGGTATTACACAGTGCTAGCGCTAATTACCACATTGATGCACAAACTAAAATTTTAGCTACTCCTAAAAGCTGGTGCTAAATGATTTCATCTTTCAGCACTCCCTAAAAACCTTCCCAATAAATCTGTTACTCACCTCTCGTCCCTCGCGGGAACAGTGGCTCGATCCGCTGCTTCTTGTCCATGGGAGCGGAGTGAGACTGGGAAAAAATATGGGGTCACTCCGCAGCGCTGTGCAATCTTGCGAAATTTTGCACGCAGCCCAGCGGTGCAACCCTCCATAGCTCTCTAGCGGAAGCACTACCACGAGTATCAGTGCAGTTAGAGCTGTGATCCGGGGCAGGGTGCTGAGTCAGCGACTGCCCCAGAATATAATGCTGAAATGCGGACGCTATGGGGGAAACCTGCAGGCGCGGGAACTTTGGAATTCTTCAGCTATGGAATCAGCAGAGCGTTGGAGACTTTTACGCACCATGTGCTTCAGCATTCGGTGACTCTGCTCTGTGGCATCCCGTGGTCTTCCGCTTTGTGGCTGAGTTGCTGCTGTTCCTTAACGCTTCCACTTTCCAATAATACCACTTACAGGTGATCAAGGAAAGTCGAACAGGGATGAAATATCACAAACTGACTTATTGCAAAGGTGGCATCCCATCACTATACCATGTGTGAATTCACTGAGCTCTTCAGAATGACTAATTTGTTTCACAAATATTTGTAAATACAGACTACGAAGCTAGGTATGAGATTTTATACACCTGTTTCAATACTGTGGTCTGATTGAAATACTTTGGTCTGATTGTGTCTGTTTCAATACTTTGGTCTGATTGGTCCGTTTCAATATCTTGGTCTGATTGGTCCGTTTCAAAAAATTGGTCTGATTGAAACACCTGAATTCAGTAATTAAAATAACACTACCACTAACATAATCTGTAACTAGATTACTTGTGCATTCTAAAAAAATAAACAAATTAGTCCCATGATTCAACATTACCAAACGCTTAGCATAAGTTTCACTTTACAGCTGTGGTATGAAATAAAACAGTAGTGAAGAGGAATACATGTTAAGACAAGGCTGCAGGAGAGCTATTGTGCTGTCTAGGCTTCCCGAGGTAAAAGATGGCAGCTGAATGAGATCTGATAGAGGGCTGATAACACTTTAATCTGTCCCCAGGTGATGCCATTTGCATACATTCCACACAATGCAAGCCCATAGGTCGGTTTTCTGGACTTCTGACCCCTAGACTACAGTCTCTACCCAATGCAACAGTGAGAAACAACTGCTGTAACAATACTGTGGGGGTACAATTTATAACATAAAATATCACAAAATGAATGGGAAAATCAAACTATATCAAACTATATGTAAGAAATCAGCAACAAAAAATAAACAAAATAAGAACATTACATTTTTTGGTGGAAGTGTTCCTTTTAAGAGGAGTGTCCAAATACTTATGTCCATATATAGTGTATCTGTATGTGGCATAATGCATGCACATGGAAAGTGCAGTAAAACATGGTATCAGTAGTGTACAGGGATTTTTAGCAATTATATTCCCCTGAATCTTAATCCCATACAACAATGAACGATGCCAGAGATCTCCTTGTCTCCATGTTCAAACTTTGTTGAACTTCTTGTTACAGTGATAGTGGGGCCTGTTCCTTGTTTTCTGTAATACAGGGTTACAGGAGTGAGATCTTGCAGAGTAATTTATTTCTTCCTATTGTGCATTAAAAATGTATGCAAATTTTCATATTTCAAAGCAAAATTGTGTATACATGTTTTTGGGGGTGAAAGGTATGCCGAGTGTAGTAGATGCCTTCAAGTTGTCCAACCGATCTGGTGAATGGGAATCGGTTGTGCTAATGAATGAGGAACCTGGTTCTAACCAAAATGTACGTGAGGTCCTTCTAAAGAACAATCTTTGATAATTTATTTTTATTTATTTTCTGCTTAGCAGTAGCAGCCATAAATACTTCTCTGTGTGGCACAAAGGAAAGAGATTTATAAGAATTATTAGTATGAGCTATTAATTTATCTTTTTGGGGTGGGGGGGCTTTTTACTGAAGTTCACCTACGGCATGATATCATCAAGCAACCAGAAGAAACAAACAAAAATGAACATGTTAGCAATATCAATGCTTTGATCGCAATACACAGGTGAATCCCCTTAAGGCTAGCGTCAGAGGAACGCAGTCATCACGTCCGTGTCGCCGCACAGTTTAACGTCTGTCGTAGCATTGATTTGTGATCAATAGAGCAACACACGAAGTACCGAAGTGCGCAAGCACCACGCAGGTGGCAATGGTCGCCATTTAGGACACATCCGAGTAGCGGCCTGTGTGCGTGATGACGCAACGTCAGTTGCAGCGCATTTGTGACGTCCATCACGATGACGCTCAGACGTTTTTTTGGTCTGGCTGACTGTACCTGTATTTTAATTTATTTTGTTTCCCATATTTCCCTTTTCTTTCTACACCCGTCAAAAAAACAGACCATGTTGTGTCTACAGTATCTTCCGTTAGTACGTCCGTCCGTTATGCACGCACGCAGAGTGCACTCAGACTGCGTCTGTCTGACATTAGCCTTAGAGACAAATACAATATGAAGTTGTTTCTCTGACCCTTGGTTGTCACATTTGCTCATGGTTATAGGCATGAGCAGCCGTTTTTTTAGGTTGTGCACATGTTACATTTACAGAAAACTAAAAAATTAGGATGATGCATCCATGGTGTCATGTCATGATCACTCGTTGGAACATCAGCAGAAATTTTAGCTGGAAACCCCCATCAACTTCATATCCACTTTCAATCTGAAACAAATGTGGGCAATATATTGTGTAGTATTTTTAAAAAAATTAAAAACTTTATTAAAATCCAAAAAACAAACTCACACTTTGAACAGCACATAAAAAATGTGCATATATGCAGAGACAGAGGCAAAATCATGTTACATTTACTACTTACGAACTGTAACAAATCACAGACTGTTAATTTTCAAGTATTTTGTCATGAAGCAGATAACGCACTTTCAAAAGTTTCAGTTGGGGACGTAAAATGTTTACAAGCAGGACCAATTAAACCATTCATCTCCTGATGTGCGCATGCCTATGATTGTGTTAAAAGGATTCATGTAAACACCTGAGGATCTATTCACTAAAGGGTGAAGTCAGAAGAATTGGCTGGAGAAGTGAAAATTCTAGGTCAAAATAGTCAAACCAGAAAAATTCTGCCATTTATCTCTTTCCAAATATTATATTTACTTTATATTGTTCTCTTCTCCTGCCTGTTCTCCTGAGTTTCACCTTTTAGTGAATAGACCCTATGGTAAACACAGGTGTTTGAAACTGCATCTCCCATGATAAGCAGGTACTCATTGTAGTGGTATCCTCGTAAAGGCACCACAAACAAGTCACGTCTTTAAAAAGATGCTCCAATATGGCTGCAGACGAAGCTGGATGCTCTGAAATGAAATGGAGCCTCATTTTCCAAAACTCGGGTTAGAAATTAGGGTTAGGGTTAAAAATAAGGATGTAAACTCTACCGTGGTAATAAAAACAAAAACATTTTGTTTATAACATTATTTTTAAAATTAATCCATTTATTGAAATATTATCTAAAAGTTCATGAAATATGTTTGATTTAAATATTTATATTATTAAATAATATTTTTTTATTATAATTATATAACATGAATTATTATACATTGTTATGCCTTTCCCTCTATCCACTTCATGTAATAGGCATTGAGTTCCAAAGCCATGAATACACGATCTTGCTTCCGTTTTAATAAAATAACATATAGAATGAATGATATTTATGTTCATGTGAAGTTCTGTCAATAGGTAGAACACCAGAAATGAAAATATGCATACGTTCAAGGAGCAGTTGTATATAGTCACGTAGTAATTAAACAGACAGGTCTATTCAAAGAAAGGTGAAACTCAGGAGAATGACTGGAGAAGTGAAAATTCTAGGTCAAAATAGCCAAATCAGAAAAATTCTCCCCTTTATCTCATTTTACAAATCGACTATTTGGTCTAGATTGTTCTCTTCACCTGCAAGTTCTCCTGATTTTCACCTTTCTTTGAATAGACCTGAAAGATATGAGCAGAGTAGCCATAAAATTACCAGTTTCAAGCCATTTTAAAGGATATAGCTGGGTGGAGTAGAGGTAACATCACTGCTCTGCGTGGAGAGAGCCTGTGGAGACATAGGTTCAATCCCAGCAAGAGCACCTCTCCAGTAAGTGTCCTTGGGCAAGACACCTAACGGTACATACTCGCCACCCAGGACATACTTGAAAACAAGAGAAATCTCAATGTATCCTTCCTGGTAAAATCCTTTCTCAAAAAAATGAATAGTTGAACTCTTTTTTTTTTTAAACATCTCTCATTACAAACTCAGGTTTGTCCTTAGATATGATGTGATGGTCACAATTTTTTTACAGGGGCAGAAACACATTTTTTTTTATTACACTCAGTTAAGGGGTTATTCACAAAGTGCCAGTGTTTGCTGGTGTTGCAAATACCGGGGGGACGGGGGGACGGGACGCCAACAATCTCCAAAGAGTAATATAGGCAGTTGCAGTGTGTTGCTTGTCCTGTCACCTATTGGAATATAGTGCTGTGAAATGCTGGTGTTTGTTAAGAATGCAAGATTTTTGTTGGTACTTGTAACATCGGGAAACACCAGCACTTTCTTAATTGCCCTTAAGTGTAATAGTGATAGCACTATAGATAGGTAAAAATGATCAAACGCCTTTATTATTCAAGGAATGATAATGGAGACCTTTTATGCCGTCCAGAAAATAATAACTGAATAAAAAAATGATACAGTTACGCAGCATGTCTGTATTATTCAGGTACTATGACACCATACAATTTGAAGCTCACCACTTTAATGTGCACCGCATCTCACATCAGTTACAGTTACAAGCATTTATAATGCGCCAACGGATTCCTTAGCGTTGTACAATGGCAGAAACAGAATCACAGATACACACTACACACTCCGAACAGTAGGAGGGAGGACCCTGCTCGAGAGCTTACAATCTAAGAGGAGAGGGTGACACAGTAGGTCCTTACATTAGTTGCATTAGTCATTAGATCAATTTCCTTGACATTAAAAAATTATTTTAATAAGTTTGAATAAAGCTTTATTTCCTGTTGCTTTCTTCACAGATGGGAGGAAAGGGGTGACATTCACAGTTCAGCATTGACAATAGCCAATGGGCCCATAGAGACAATAGGAACAGCACCTATCAATTGTTTCCCCCAAGAAAAGAGTTAATAAGAGAAGGAATCAGAGACTTGTAATTCGTTTTTGTTTTGTGAGGAATAGACTGTAGGCTGCTAATTAAAAAAAAGAAGAAACAATGAAAATTTATACTTTTCAAACAAAAAAAGAAGAAGAAGAAACAGTAGCAGTAATTTGTCCAGTCTGAGAACCGTTTACACATGCTCAGTCTTCTCCTTTAAGAGATTTCTGAAGTCATCCATTTAGCCTCCATTGGGGCTTTTAAGTCTGTGTGACCAGAATGCAATAAGGGCCCTATTCCAAACTTGGTGTAAAAATAACCAGCACAGTTGCAAAGTTAAGAAAGTCATACAGGGTTATTCAAAGAGAATCGAAAAGTCACTGCACGTTCGGGTATTTTTCGTTCTCTTCAATTCGGTGTGATTTGGCGTTCCCATTTCGCCGACCCTGCAATGTATTCAGCAAGCACCACAGGGTGGTCGTAGTGCAGGGAAAAGCAGCCGCAAACCCAACGAACACTCACCGCAAAACCCGGCGAATGGCCAGGAAAGGTACGCTGAACTTCACTGTTCGGTTACCTTTCGGCCACAATTCGGATCTCTTTGAATAACTCTGATAGACTATAATGGTTCTGTTAAGATTACACCAAGTTTGAAAAAGAACCATAAGAGTTTTCATAAGATCACATTGTGCTGGTTGTGTGTTTCTTTGGTATAACAATCAGTTAATATTAAAATATGATAATTTATGGCAGAAATCATTCATGATTACTACATTGTGGAAAAGACTTTGTGGTTGAGGAAAAGAAATGGTGAACTGTAGTGCTGACTACTGCATCAGTGTTTTGACAGCAAGTATGTGGCTGCGAAGAACTATTGCTTGTGGGCTGTCTCTCCTGCTCTAGTCTGTCATTATTTTCAGGTGTGGAAAGAGGGGCAACACGTTTGATCAAGATCTTCCTAAAATCTATACATTTGTTAAACATATGTATCACAATGCTCTTGTTTAGAGGAGTCCTGCCTGACATTTCAACACTAACCATCAACATTGGGTAGAATTAGATTGATATGTATATGCCATAATGGCAGGGACTCTACACTTGTTTGAGACCTAAGGGGGGAGCGACAAAAAGACAGTGCTTACTTGTTACTATCATGAGGGACAGAAGAACTTGAATCTCAAAGAGGTATTATTTATTTTTCTTTTCTTATGAGATAAAGAATAAGTGCATCAAGTGTGGTTTTTAGCTTCCTATTATTTCTTTGTTCCTATACCAGCGGTGCACTCTAGGTATATTTCCTGTGATGTTTACTATTGTTATAAATGGATCTAGCATTGCAGGAACTGTCATTCAAACCAATGTCATATGCCAAGGTTAGCCAAAAAAAGTTTTATACAAGGAGTTATTCAGAGAGCAGCGAAATGTCACCGTCATTTCAGTGCTCTCACGTTCGCCACACTGCGGCTAGTTTAATTCGCCGACCCTGTGGTGAAATCAGCATTCACCGCAGTGTCCCAGAAGTGTGGCAAATCGACCTGCCGAATGCATCCTATAACCACCGTATCGATTTGCAAAACTGCCGAACGCAGCCACAAATCCACCAAAAAATGCAGACGTCTCGCCGAACAGAATGCCGAATCAATCCTCAATGACCCGCTGAACAGGATAAAAAAAAAAAACAGACCCGCTGAACAGGATAAAAAAAAAAAACGGACCCGCTGAACAGGATAAAAAAAACCCCCACAACTTTTCAAAGGCATTTTTTTAATAAAACTAGTGCATGAAAATCCTGGATTTAATATATAAGGTCCTATGCATAATAATAAAAAGGTCTGTTACAGAATTAAAAAAAAAAACACCATGTAAAAAAAAATTCGGAATTAAAAATTTCACTGAAAAAAATCTAGAAATATGCCTAAAAAATCCTAAAAAAATAAATAAATGAAGAGACTTTTTGCTGTAAAGAAAAAGAGTAAAGGGATTATTCAGAGAGGTCCGAAATGTCTCCGAAATGTAACCGGACACTGAACATACCCATGAACCCAGGACATACTTGAAAACGAGAGAAATCTCAATGTATCCTTCCTGGTAAAATACTTTCTCAAAAAAAAAAAAAATTCAGCGTACAGTGACATTTCGGAGCCATTCGACTAGTCAGAGAGCAGGCAGTTTGTCAAATTTTGGTGCATTGCCTGCACGTACGGTGCCTGTTTGAGGGCAGTGAAATCCCCCATAGAGAAACAATGCTTTGTCTATTCAGAGACCATCAAATAGCAGGGAAAAGTTGCCGAAGTGCCCTGCCGTTTGGTGGTTTCATTCGACAGGTTTATTCAGGCGAATCCCATAGGCTTCAATGTTAAAAATATTCCTGTTTTAATTCAAAATCTAATGAACCGTTTATTATTTTATTCTGCAGTAAAAAGTCTCTTTATTTATAGATTGTTTTAGGATCTTTTAGGAATTTTTTTTCCGGTTTTTTTAAGTAGCGTTTTTTCATGTTTCTTTAACAGACCTTTCTATTATTTTCGTTCAGTAGTTTTTGCAAACAACATTTCAATTTTGAAACTATCAAGCGGACTGTTTTTTTTGTTTTTTACCCAGTTTGTCAGCTTGTCGGCGTTTTCCAGCGGCTTCTCTGAGCTCTGATCGGTGGCTTTTCCCGGCGTGTTCAGAGTGGTTTGTGCGGTGGTTTATGCATGTTTTCGGTGATTGGCGAGTGTTTGTCGGGTTTGCGATGGGTTTTCCTTGCTCTCCATGGACCTTACGATTATACTTGAATACACTGCAGAGTCGGCGAACCAAAATCGCAGAATTGCCCTGAAGTGCAGGGAACGAATGGGCACCGAAATGTCAGCAACATTTCGTTGCCCTCTGAATAACAGTTAATTTGGCTGAATAAATATTTAATAAAAACGGGGAATCTTTTTTACATTGAAACCTATGGGATTCTCCTGTTTAAACCTGTCAAACCTGTCAACTGAAAATCAGGGCATTTCACTGACATTTCTCTACTGTTCGGTGTCTCTGAATAGATTAACCATTACTTCTCTATGGGGATTTCACTGCCGCTGAAGGTCAACATATTTTGCTGGCAATTTGCCAATATTTTGCGAATTGCCAGCTTTTTGAATAGCCAAATGGCCACGATGCCTTACGGAGAAGTTCACTGTTGCAATTTGATTGTCAATCCGGTGCTCATTGAATAACCCCTACCGTGTTTCAGTCTTTTTCACATCAGGTAAGGCTGGGGTCAGACCAGCGCACTTTTAACGGCCGCACTAGCAGCAAATGACGGGCAATGACGCCCAATATACGAAGTACGGTCGCACGAAAGTCCGGCCGCGCAACGCAAGTGGAAAATGAACGCATTTTTTCGAGAACGCAGAACCGCTAGTACTGACGTACAGAGTGCGCTGCGTCCGCTAGCGGTGTGTGTGTGTGTGATTTGGAGACGTCAGACCCTGCTCGTGTCCGGCCAACATAACGTCCAGACGCAAAAAGTTTCCTGGTTTGGATCCGTAAAACATCACGCACGAAAATGCGCATCGTATGACCGTTTTCGCCTATTCCGTGAAAAAATCCGTCAATGCGTTCGGACGCACTTTTTTACGTTTGCGTGTAAAAATGCTTTCGTTTGACCCTAGCCTTAATGATTTAATCCCATTAGTAAAAAACGAAACCAGTGGTAGTGCAATGCAGTGCTTGTAAATTTTTACATATTGTGAATATTTAAACTAACGACAAACTGTGTGTGTTTTGCCATATAATAAGAATTAATAACGTTACCTAAGAATTTTTTGAGATTACGTAATAGACCTACTGTTTACATACAGGGTTATTCAGAGAGCGTGAAAAGCAGGAGAATGACTGGAGAATGAAAAATTCTAGGTCAAAATAGCCGATTTGGAAAGTGAGATGAAAGAGAGAATTTTTCTGGTTTGGCTATTTTGACCTAGAATTTTTCACTCTCCAGTCATTCTCCTGCTTTTCACGCTCTCTGAATAACCCTGACAGTGTTTAATGTAGAACCCTGGATTGTAGTGTATAAAATGCACTTCAAGTTTTTTGGTGTCATTTTTTTAATTATATGTAAGTAACTGAAGTGTTGTGATACAGAATTATGTCTTGTGTTACACTTTAAAGGAGACATTAAAAAACAAGTATCCACTGTAAAACAAAGCAGTTGCTGTATTAAATGCAATACATACAGGGTAATTCAAAGAGGTTCAAAAAGTCACTGCACATTCGGTGACTTTTCGTTCTCTTCAATTCGGTTCGTTTTGCCGATCCCATTTCGGTGACCCTGCGGTGTATTCAGCAAGCACCACAGGGTCCGCGAATTGCAGGGAAAAGCTGCCGCAAACCCGACGAAAATGAACTGCAAAACCCAGCAATTGCACGCCGAAAACCCGCAAAAACATCTGGATTAACCTGCCGAAAACCACGGAAAAACCCGAGCAGGAGCCGATCGCAGCCGCCGGAAAAAGCCGACACAGCAGACGAGGCAGTGAATAAATTAGGAAAACAGTTTGCATGAATGATTGAAAAGTGAAAAGCTGTTTGCAAAGAAACTACTGAGCGAAAATGTCTGAAATTTTCACAGGAGGTCCAGGGAATGATAATAAAGAGGGCTGTTACAGAAAAAAATAAGTAAACTTAAAAAAATAAATAAAAAAAACGGACTTTTAAAAAGAAAAAAAAATCCAGAAAAATGCTTAAAATATCCTAAAAAAATCTATAAATAAAGAGACTCTTTACTGCAGAATTTTATAATTAACGGTTTATTAGATATTTAATTAAAACGGGAATATTTTTTCACATTGAAACCTATGGAATTCTCCTGAATAAACTTGCCGAATTAAACCACCGGAATGGCAGGGCATTTCAGGAACCTTTCACTGCTGGTTTGTGTTCTCTGAATAGCCGAAGCAGTGCTTTTCATGGGGATTTCACTGCCCTTGAACAGGCACCGAACAGGCACCATATGTGCAGGCAATTCACAAAGATTTGGCGAATTGCCTGCTCTCTGGATAGCCGAATGGCCAAGAAAGGTAACCGAATGCAGATTTTCAGCGTTCGGTTACCTTTCTCAAGCAATTCGGATCTCTTTGAATTACCCTGATAATATATCCATATCGAAGAAAATAATATTAGACAATACTCTGTAATAACGTTTTCACATTGAGCGAATACGGAAGAATACAATCTGCTGTGTTTAGAAATTTGAATTAAGTCCATAAATGGGAGACTATATAGGATTTCATGTATTTGACCTAGAGGCAGATTAAAGAGAATTAAAACTGATTATGAGAAGAATGGAATGTGTTCCGGAAGAATTGGGAGGGATTTTAAAAAATCTTTTATAATATGAAAAAGTGCAAGTAGAATAGAAAGAGTTGATAAAAGAGAAATTAAATGAGTTAATTTATGAAGCTTTATCTCCTAACCATATTGCACAGCTCTTATAATGCTGGTATCGCTTTAACTGGATGAACTAGATGAATTTAATCATATTGTTTCCATCAACACACCACTGCTACAGCAGATTTTCCTCTCTGCAGACTTGTGATTTAAGTTTAAAAACTAACCTCATAGTGTTGGTGTCTGACATACGTTTCTACAGATCATTAAACTTGAAAACTCCAGGGTTATCACCTTCAAGAGAGTGCGGATCAGTACATTCTCTGCTAGACAAATAGGGTTTTGCTTTACAGTAGTTTATATTAGAGATGTGCATTCGTTTTGGAAAAATTCGGAATTCGGTACGAAATTCATTAGTTCGTATTTCGGAAGTATGAAATAACGAATCGATAGGATCCGAATTCGAAACGAAACAAAATGGTATCTAACGAATTTAATTGGTTACACTGTGAAATCAAAATAAAAGAAAAATTTGATTTTTTTTGTGTTCCGAAAATTAAAATCGATATTAACTATAGAGTCGATATCGAATTGATATATAACAAATATCAAATTGATCTTAAATTAAAATACATACAATACAAGTAATAAGTCAGCAAACAACTTTATGAAACAAATTAATTTTGTTTCACAAGCACCTGTCCCTGTTAAATTGACTCAAATACAAAATCTGTGAGACAGCTTAATATTTAACCCTAGATTGTCTTCTAACAGCAAAATTTGAATAATTGGGTTTTTATTTAGTGATCCAAAATTCGAATTGATATCAAATATCGAATTGATATCAATTATCGAATTTGATATCAATTATCGAATTGATATATGAAATTCGAATCGATACAAAATTTCAAATTGATCCAAAACGAAACAAAACTAAATAAGAAACAAAATTAGTTCCAAAATTTCGAAAACTAAATTAATTTAAAATGAAATGAAACTAAACAAAAAACTATTTCAGCCGTGCACATCCCTAGTTTATATCAAGTAGTCTACAGTGAATATGGTATCCATTGTGGTACAACAGTGATATAGAGGGAACCATATTTAACCCCCTCCTTTATAATCTCTTTACTGATCAGGGAGCTGGCGATTACAGGAACCTATACTTTATCTTCAGCTTCCGCATTAATAAAGACCTAGAGCCAGGGCCGGATTTGCATCTGAAAACCAGTTTTTCTCTGCGTTCAAATTAAAAGAAGGGTCAGAATCTGTTGCCTTAGTTGAGTTAGTGCAGTGGCATTGTTTGTTTTATATGTAAAAGCATATATTGCCTCTGCCGTACAACAGAGAAAAAAATATATTTTGAATTTACTTTCAATTTTTTTTATTTTTACGCATCACATGTTTGGTGTCACTGTAAAGACCCGACTCTGACCTTTCCAATGATACCTCACTTAACCTTGTGCGGTGTACAATTCAGAGATGCAGGTTCCAAAGTCCCCCTGTCTCTCCTCACTGCAGTGCCTATACAGTCTAGGTTGTTGATGCAACGCATTGTTTCATCATCAGCTCCACACTTGCTAGCAGTGTGGGAAATGAGAAGGTGAGTTAGCGCAGCATCACTGTTCACTTTATAATTGTAAACTGAATAATAGTGCTGTGTTAGAGTAAAAAAGAAAATTATTATTGCACTTATTATTTTATTTTTATATAAATCTATAAATCTAACATGATATATTTGGTATCACTGAAAAGGCCACAATCTGACTTTTCTAATGATACCTCATATGTCCCTCAAGTCCTTAGAACTCCAGAGATACAGTGGTCTAAATTATTGTAATTACCTAGTTATAAATCCGACCCTGCCTAACGCAGGTCTAGAAGCAGGGGTTTGTGAACCTAAAGATGCCTCGAATTTCAATTGAATCTCAATATATCACAAAAACGGATTCGGTGGTATCCATAATGTTCTCTAGTGATCTGTAGTGTTTGTTTTGTTGGTGGTTGCATTAGTTACATTAATGAACTGGTAATTACAGCTATACTAATCCCTAGCAAGCCTAACCCAGTGCATGTCCAATGCTACAAACAACATAAACTATCAATCACCATAAGATTTGCCCTATCGCTAAGTGTTCCTTACCTTTTATGTTATGGTTATAAATGTTTTCTAAACTATTATGTTCCTTACGAATTGTGGCTGTAGTCACTAGCAGGGTTATTCAAAGAGAATCGAAAAGCCACCGCATGTTCGGTGACTTTTCGTTCTCTTCAATTCGGTACGATTTGGCGATCCCATTTCGGCCACCGTGGGGTGTATTCAGCAAGCACCACAGGGCTGCCGAAATGCAGGGAAAAGTCGCTGCAAACCCACCGAAAACTCACTGCAAAACGAGGGCGAACATTTACCGAAACCCGCAAAAACATCTGGATTAACCTGCCGGAAAAACCCGAGCAGGAGCCAATCACACGCATTGCAGGTGCCGTGATAGGTTGTGAATATTTATCTGAATTACGTGTTTTTGTTAATATTTATTTGATGTTTGTTAAGGACAGGCAGATTTTGGAGTGCCTAGGGTAGCACCATGCATAAATACATCTCTGATATGCATACAGTGATATTACACTCAGTTAATTACTGGCCTGCATTTTAAACTTGCTTTTGTTACAGCTACATTAGAGGTGCATATTGTTATACAGGTCCTGACACTATTTCTGAAATGCATTGCGACTATTAGAGTTTTTCAATATCTAGGTCAAAACCAAGTAGGAATTAAAAAATACTTGTTACGTCTAGAATTGCTGGTGTTATTAAAACTTTTATTATATATGCAGAAGCGTACTATTGAGCTGTAGACCCCTCCAAACTCTGCTCTGGTTAATTTCATATTTTTGTTCCAAAGTTATAAGAAGAACAGTAACTCCAAAAAAGTAATTAAAATTTAAGTGTGTTTTAATATGACATCTGCGTACTAGTACAAGTAATTAATTATTTCTAATGTGATTAAAGACTTGGGTAGGAGTTACTCCACGGGAGTTTTCAGTACACCCAACAATTATAATTCATTATCATTTAGATGGTACTACATTATTTTCCATTTAGGACAGACAAAAAGTCATTTATCCTTCAAGAAGTAAGCTCATCTGCTTCAACCATTGAATCTGAATCAAAGTTTGAAATTGCAGTTTACGTTTGTAAACTAAAACGTTATTACGTTACGCAGCTTTGCTTTAGCTGAAATTTTTAACCCCTTCACTAGACAACCGAGATCAAGACAACCGAGATCAAGGTTTCAAAGGCACCATCCAGTGCCCCTATATCTCGAAATCTCGATCTGCAGCCCAAAAGCAAATAAAATTAATTAGCTGCAAACAAATTTCGTTAGCTTTTGGGCTGCATAAGGTACCCCTACAGTTTTAACCCTGTGGGCATAAACTGTAAAATCGTCTGATGAATGCTCTGAAATATCGGGCTTTCAGCAGCCGATGCAGGGGAAAAAAAATTGACCAGCATCTCAAAGCTCTGTAACTCAATATGGCAGTAGATAGTGCCATATACTGGCCAAATAGGTTATTTACAGTAATTTACAGTAATGACTATTACTGTATAATTAATTAAAAATCATTTTAAAAAAACCACTGGTTTCTGACAATGTTTTTTTGAAAAAACACTTGGTAGTGAAAGGGTTACAATCTTTTAAAAAATAGGGAGGGTGAGAACAAAAAATTTATTAGATTTTTGTTACCTATATTATATTTCAGAATGGTTTTGACAGCACACAGGTATTTTTCGGTGTTCAGTAAGACAATAAAAAGTAAATACAGTGCAGTAGGGCTATTTAATTAATGCCATGCACTTTTGCTATACACAGCTAGGGGTCCTATTACTGGCCAGCTGCTGTATTAGCTGCTTGTCTCGAAATTTGAAGGAGTCCCTAGCGGATACTGGCATATTGATGAGTCTCCAGAATTTATAGAACTCCATGAAGATTTATGCGACCTCGGGTACTGAGCTGTTCTTCAGAATAACAGTGGAGAAATATTTGTTCTCTATGCCCTTCAGTTTTGTGGGGAGAGGAAGTGTTGCATTGTGTCTTCCTCTTCATCTAGTGACCAGAGATGAGTATGAATTTTTAGATTTATTTTTTTTTGCTTAACAGCAGCTTTTGAAAGCTGGTAATTTTTTGGCTGTAAACGAGAATAATCAGCCACCTTGGATTTGTTAGTTATTCTCTAGCTGCCTCAGCATTAGCACATATAAAGTATAGGAAACATGAGTGTTCAGTAAGCTGCCAAAACTCACCTATAATAGAGGAGAGGCATTAACATTAATGAGTGTGTCTGTTATACTTACACAGCTCACTTGTGAATGGTAATTGCTATTGGAATAGGCCTTTTGGTATTTGGAATAGGTATTTTGCTATTGTTGCGGTAGTATTGAATTTCAATGCCAAAATTGCTTCGTTGTTAGAATATGGTCACTAGAATGCATAAAGAGGGAAGGGCACCAGCTGTTACAATCCCCTAGAGACAAAGAGAAGATTGTTAATTCCTGGCACACAAATTAATGTAAAGTCTGGGTGACAAAAGATGGGAAGCTGATCGTGGTGGCCTCTTTGACCTTCCCATTGCTTAGATAACAGTTCCTTTACAGTCATTAAAAAAGTATAAAACCTGGATATATCACTGGATTGAACAATTGATGTTCTTCTCTTCCAGCCATGACACATGAAGAGACCAAAAAGTCTAAAATAGTCCAGTCGTTGGCTTCCTGTTATTTACAATTGGGACATGTTCTATTTATTCTTCTTGTTTGGCTCTGCAATGGATGAGAGATCACACTGATAATCTACTTTTAAGCTACCAAGCAGTCTCATCTTCATTTTTTTCTGAGTAAAGTCACAGTGGCACCTGGCATGAGCCAAGGTGGGACCCATGTAATAAGGTTAAAGCCCAGTGAGTGGAGACTATGGCAGGTAAAAGGTAAACAGAGGGTTATGAAACAAAATGAACAAAGGCTGATAATCTTGAGCAAGGAATAAGGAATAAAATATCTGTATCTGGATGAAGTAGAAACCAAACAAGGCAGAATGACAAATGAAGGAACAAGGCAGGAGTGGACTGGAACTTGGCAGTGATCCTCGGTGGCAGTCTCTGATGGTGAACCTTGCAGCATGCTCTGGCGACGAACACAGCAGCAGGCTCTGGTGGTGATGCAAAGCAAGCAAGGCCCAGGCCAGATACTCACAGCAATGCTGGTAGTTGGTACATTCCTGATCCTGATAATAAGTAGTAAACGGTAGTAAACTGGGTGATACAGGCTCAGGCTCGCAGTCAGAGCAGTGCTGGCAGATGGAACTCACAAGTAGACTGGATCAGGTATTAGATACAAAGGAGCAAGGTGGAAAGTAGCTGCAAGGCTACTTAGGAATTGCACCTGGAAACACTCAGGAGGCTCAATGATAGAGCCATGCACTGTGCCTGCCCTTAAATTGCATACTTTGATCAGGTGTAACCTGAGATGACCATCAGACTACAGACAAGTCCTGGACTGGATGGGACCAAAGGGTCAGACCATAGTAGGAGCTGGCATGGGTCACTGAACCATGGGAATTCCTGGATCTCTAATAAAGTTTAGGGCTAGAATTGTGACAGTACCCTCCCAATTAAAGGGGCACTCCAGGTGTCCAAGGTCCCTTCAATTCAGATAAACGTCTCAGGGCACCATGAGGTCACCACATAGAGTCATCTTATTCAGGCTCTCACATATAATCGGACTGATTAGAGTCTCTCTATACACGCAAGGCTTGCTCAAAAGTATCAATGTCCTCAATGAGCACCAGAGTCCCGCTGGTTGCCCACATACAGCCGTCAGGTGCAGGTTTGGGCTCACAGTCATATGATGGGGAGATATTAACAGAGGGTTCTGGAATGGTCGCTGGTCTGGAAGTGGTGAGGATCATGTACGCAGTGTACCCTGATAGTACAGATGCAGAACATCTTTTGGGCAAAGTACAAAAAAAATAGTAAAAATAGTGAAGCACCAGACCACACCCTCTCCAAACCACAAACAATGCTATATATCCCAGTGCACATATTCGCAAACGCCACATATAAAGATAAGAGGGGGGGTTGTGAGGGTCCTGAGAATGAGCAACAGCACTAGTGGCCTGCTCTACAGTGGGGCCCGCTCAGGTCTCACAAGGTTTTAGCTTGTTTGTGCCATTACAGGGATGAATGCTCCATATGCAAATCAGTCTGCTCTCACCCAAAAAGGGTGGCCAGTGCTGATTGCCAAGAACGTCATCCCTGCACGGGAGGTGCAGCAACCCCCGACGATCATTTCGGCCTTGTTAGGTCTCGTCAGGAGGGTATACTGTAGCTGACACCCCTCTAGGCACCTCGAGCAAGGGGTCCACGTCTGGATTACCCTGTAAACTTATGGTGAGCAAAAGGGGGGTTATGAGGGTCCTGAGAACGAACAACAGCACTAGTGGCCTTCTCTACGGTGGGGGCCCGCTCAGATCTCACAAGGTTTCACCTTGTTTGTGCCATTACAGGAATGAATGCTCCATATGCAAATCAACCTGCTGTCACCCAGAAAGGGTGGCCAGTGCTGATTGCCGAGGTCATCCCTACACGAGAGGTGCAGCAAACCCCGACGATCATTTCGGCCTTGTTAGGCCTAGTCAGGAGGGTATAGCTGACACCCCTCTAGGCACACCAAGCAAGAGTTCAACGTCTTGATAACCCTGCAGACTAATAGTGAGGAAAAGGTCCTTGGCAATCAGCACTGGCCACCCTTTTTGGTGAGAGCAGGCTGATTTGCATATGGAGCATTTGTCCCTGTAATGGCACAATCGAGCTAAAGTCTTGTGAGATCTGAGCAGGCCCCACCGTAGAGCAGGCCACTAGTGCCGTTGTTCGTTCTCGGAACCCTCACAAACCCCTTTTTTGCTCAACATATAAAGATTAACATAACTAAAAAGTGGATACCTCACAAATCACCCAAATTTGCTAGTCGTGTCATTGTATGCCAAAAGTATTCGCTCACCTGCCTTGACTCGCATATGAATTTAAGTGACATCCCATTCCTAATCCATAGGGTTCAATATGACGTCGGTCCACCCTTTGCAGCTACAACAGCTTCAACTCTTCTGGGAAGGCTGTCCACAAGGTTTAGGAGTGTGTCTATGGGAACTTTTGACCATTCTTCCAGAAGCGCATTTGTGAGGTCACACACTGATGTTGGATGAGAAGGCCTGGCTCTCAGTTTCCGCTCTAAATCATCCCAAAGTTGTTCTATCGGGTTGAGGTCAGGACTCTGTGCAGGCCAGTCAAGTTCATCCACACCAGACTCTGTCATCCATGTCTTTATGGACCTTGCTTTGTGCACTGGCGCACAGTCATGTTGGAAGAGGAAGGGGCCAGCTCCAAACTGTTCCCACAAACTTGGGAGGATGGAATTGTCCAAAATGTCTTGGTATGCTGAAGCATTCAGAGTTCCTTTCAATGAAACTAAGGGGCCAAGCCCAGCTCCTGGAAAACAACCCCACACCATAATCCCCCCCACCAAACGTTTTACACTTGGCACAATGCAGTCAGACAAGTACCGTTCTCCTGGCAACCGCCAAACCCAGACTCATCCATCAGATTGCCAAATGGAGAAGCACATTTCGTCACTCCAGAGAACGCGTCTCCACTGCTCTAGAGTCCAGTGGCGGCGTGCTTTACACCACTGCATCCAACGCTTTGCATTGCACTTGGTGATGTATAGCTTGGATACAGCTGCTCGGCCATGGAAACCCATTCCATGAAGCTCTCTGCGCACTGTTCTTGAGCTAATCTGAAGGCCACGTGAAGTTTGGAGGCCTGTAGAGATTGACTCTGCAGAAAGTTGGTGACCTCTTCGCACTATGCGCCTCAGCATCCGCTGACCCCGCTCCGTCAGTTTACGTGGCCTACCACTTCGTGGCTGAGTTGCTGTCATTCCCAAACACTTCCACGTTCTTATAATACAGCTGACAGTTGACTGCAGAATATTTATGAGCGAGGAAACTTCACGACTGGATTTGTTGCACAGGTGGCATTCTATCACAGTTCCACGCTGGAATTCACTGAGCTCCTGAGAGATCGACTCATTCTTTCACAAATGTCTGTAAAAACAGTCTGCATGCCTAGGTGCTTGATTTTATAAACCTGTGGCCATGGAAGTGATTGAAACACCTGATTCTGATTATTTGGATGGGTGAGCGAATACTTTTGGCAATATAGTGTACATCCATATATTAGGCATATAGCATCTCTAATTGATTCTGTACTTGGATGTCTTGCTCTCAGCACATGTAAAACAAGCAAAAATGTATCCAACATAGTGCAGTATATTATTAGAAACAAATTTAATAGTGCATGTAGAGGAATTCCACCTACAAATTTTTGAGTCTTTCCTGGCTCAAAAGATGTGCACAGATGGGCATTTGCATTCAACGTTCCAAGATGCCCACATACCTTCACTCTCTTCTCCTCTTATTCAAATTCAATGGCCATTCAATAACAATAAGCATAAAAACAGAAAAAAAACATATATGGTTCCCCCTAGAGTGATTCTGTCTAAAACCAATAATACAAATGATACAGCCAAATGCCCACATACTTCATTTAGAGCAGGATATTAGTGGCTGCCAGTTGCTGTTCATAGGTGGTGACTAGGAATCCATCTGAGGCAATGGTGTAGGTCTTAATTCTCTCAGATGGATAAGTGTTGGACTGCTCTGGCAGTGAGTCGCAACTAGAGAACACAGGTCAGGCAGCAGGTCTGGGAAATGTGTCACCACCAATTCACCTTTTCCGTCGATCTGGTCCACCAAGGAGAAGCTTAGCTTAGCCATCTGCAGGGGCTTGATATTAGAGGTCAAGAAGGGTGCGACCTCCATGGGCATCATGGGCATGGTAAACTCTGACTTTGGAACTTGTTTACCAGTTTATTCCTTGGGTGTGACTCTCTCAAGTTTTTGTTAATAATATGACTAACTATCCTTTCCCAGGAATAAGAGACAGTAAAGGAAGATCCTAACGAACAGACAAAGAGTTCCTGTGATATCCTGCAGGTCACAGTTCAAGATTAGAAAGTTGCAAAGGATCTCATCACCAACTCCTAAATAAGTTATTCTAATCTTTCATTTTTTCAGGAGCAGTTTGTTACATCAAAGTTGTTTGGGGAGCTCCAAAAGAGAGCTTTTTCATGTTGGTGTTTGGGCACATTTTTAATCCATAGTAAACCTCCTTAATATAAATTTCAACATTTCACTGATGCTTCAAACTTCACATTTCTTTACTTTTTAAGAACTAAAACAGCTCTAATTGAATAAAAAGGCATCATTTCTTAAACGTGTGGATACAAGGAACTTTGCATCCCACTGCAACACCCTCCTGAACTGAGAGTGTCACAAGGCACCACTTCTCACAACATTATATGTTACTGAAGTAGCTCCACTGTAAACTCAGACAAAGGAAAAGTATAATATGGGAGAAAATAAATAAGTGGCATATTTAAAAATAACAATAAGTAAACAAAATGCATCCAATCAATTGATGGGAAACAATAGGTGATTAAACAAATAGTTAAAATGTTCAATTAAAATAAAGCTGTACAGAAAGATTCCATATTAAAATAGAACAATGGAGTGGGATTTAATTACACCGGGGGTATATGCATCCTCAAATGGCAACTCGTGAGTTCAAAAGAAAAAGAAAATTATGCAGAAAACAATGCATTGAATTTAATTATTTCTAAACGGTATGCATTCTTTGCGTTCACCATACTGTTGGCAGGCAGGGTTCAAACACTTGTCATGTTACAAAACCATTAAGGAAAAAGATTTTCCTCTTTACAATCAATGTTCCATATGTGAGGGAGGATCCATATAACTCAGGCTCAGTGGAGGAGGAATATAATAAAGGTTCATTTTTTCATATTAAATTGCTTCGCAAAAGCACAGTTGCTAACTTAGACACAAGCTTGACCCTTTCACTTCCAAAAACATGGACACTCAACTTTTCATTGCAATACATGGAAAAGCAATTAGCCCATTAAACCCCTTTTGCATACCTTTTAATCCAAGATTAGTTTTTCCAGTTGGAGAAAGGAAATTCACTGCGCAAGCTCCCTCCCGTTATACAGTATTACTGTAAAGAAGCTACATGGAGAAACCCTCACCCTCACTGTAACAAAAAACTCAACAAACTTTACTCCTACATTAGAACAGACACGGAGAGGACATAATACAGAGAGAGCTCTGAGGTCACTCAATACAGGGATAGGAGTTATGTAGTTATTATAACGACTGAAAATCCATATACAGTACAGATTCAATGTGTTACTGTAATTTCCATATATTCTATTGGTATTGTGGAAGCTGCATTACAAATAATCTCATTCCGATCAATACAATTCCCCCTAAGGAGAATATATGACCATTTTTATTATCTATCTTTATCACATTTACTGTATTTAAGACAAAGGCAATTTCTGCCTTTATGCTGATAATGCAGACCTCTATTGAAATTGTGCTAGATAAGGGGCATCATCAAGAGTTCAGAACCGTTTATCCCAGCAATATTTCTGTAAAGGATAAATAAATATTTGAAAATTTTAAAATTAGCAAATTTACATTGATTTAAACTTTTAACAATCTCAGAAGATCAATTAGAAATGTGCACAGCCATAAATTTCAGGATGTATCGAATTTGGAAGTTTTGGAATTTAAATATTTTGAGTTTGGTTAGAGGTTTTTTTAGGGTTAGGTTTGTTTGTTTTATGATTAGGGTTCTTTTTAGGATTAGAGTTACTTTTTTCTCTTTGTTTTATGGTTAGGGTTATGATTAGGTTTAGGTTTAGGGTTACTAATTTAGATTTTCTGCAATTAGGGATAGGGAATTTGCATTGCACGACAATTGCTTTCAGTCATCCAAATGAATCCGAAATCCGAATCGATCCGATTAGATTTGGTTTGTTTCGGATCAATTCGGAAAATTTATTTCAGAAGTTCGACGGCTTGGTGTTTTGAAATTGGATACTTCCAAATCACCAATATTTGGCTGAATTTACATTTGGTCCAAACGAAATTGCCGAAGTCTAACAAAAACCTCTCTGCTATTCTACCTCATATGCAAAAGGTAACTACGAATTTCTATGTTCCAAATAAATGTAATGAGGTTTCAGTTTTAATAAAAATAGCTTAGTAGTGAAGGGTTTAATAAACAAGGATAAAAGGAAAAGAAATGAAAAATCAGAACATCCCTAGTGCTAACATGATAAATAAGACTGTCACTTTTTGTTCTTTCTCGTTGGGTGCAACAAACTCAATCCTGAAGGTTTAATTAAATGTTTTATTTTAATTCTTCCACTTTTCTTACCAGATCTGTATTCTAAATAGTCCTGTATTTTATGATTTGTCTTTTTAATTTCATTCTGCTGTATAGCAGACCTCATAATCGCAGGCTTATCAGCGAACCTAACACGTATAAGCTCATGAGTGAACTATAAGAAACATCGAGTATATTGATCGGAAGCCTCAGAGAGTATTTTAAATCTCATTAACTTCCATTCATTTTTCAGGCCTTATCATGCCCTGATCAAAAGATTGTCTGCCAGATCAGTATTAAAATATAGTGCAGGGCAATGGAAGTAATTCTACGATGGGATTAGAGGGAAGATTTATTTCATTACATCAGCCTGTTACACATAATTCCTGCTTCATTTCAAACACACAGTGAATGGTTAGCAAAATGGTTTTCCCTTAAAAAATGCACCATACAATGTGTGAAATAATACGCAATTGTTTACCCTTGAACTGAGATACACTTACAAGAATATTTAAAAGAAAATACCCCAAGAGCAGTCACGCTGTTATGTCTTCCAACACAAAGAATTATTTAATGCAGACCATTTATACTTTCCATATTTAGACGTATGCTTCATTTTTTTCTTGGTTTTGCTTCAAATGTATATTTATTAATTACAGTGGCACTTGTAAACAATGGGCAAGGAAATAACATATGTTAGAACATAGTCATTCAAATGTTTTTTGAACTAAGCCTTACATTCAGTCTGATAAAAGAAGCATTTTAGCAACTAAAACCACAAGCAGTTAATTCTTCTTCTGCAACCTTCAGCAGACCCCAAACCTCAGCTGTGATCCCTATAACCTCCTGGTTCTGTAGCTTTGTTCAGTATTCCTAAAGACATGATTTTGGAGATGGAGATCATTTTTCAGAGACAGGTACCAGGAAATATGTAGAATGTTCAGGACATTCAACTATATTATTATTATTATTAATATTTATTATTTACGTATTAAGCGCCAACACATTCCGCAGTGCTGTACAAATGATGCAATGGGTAAAGACAGGACAATTCTACAATACATACAGGAGGCCGGTCAGTATTCCTGCCAGCAGATACAGGAGGACTTGAGGGCCCTATTCCCGTGGGAACATACAATCTCGAGGGGTGAAGGGATTAGAAACAGGAGGGGAGGGCTGCAGTGATGAGTTAATGCAGGGAGAGGTGAGGACTGTTTTTGGGTCGGTCGATGTCTTGTTACGGAGACGGGTGGTAGGCTTCCCTAAACAGAAGGGTCTTTAGGGAGTGTTTAAATGAAGCCAGATTTGGGGACAGTCTGATATTGCGAGGAAGCGCGTTCCATAGGGTCGGCGCCGCACGAGAAAAGTCCTGAAGTCTGGCATGTGAAGAGGTAATGATGGAGGATCCCAGGCGCAGGTCATTGTTGGATCGTAGGGGACACGCTGGGGTATATTTGGGGATTAGTGAGGACAGGTAGTGAGGGGTGGTGTTATGAGGGTTTTGTAGATCAAGGTGAGTAGTTTGAATTGGATTCTGCTGTGGATGGGGAGCCAGTGCAGGGATTCACAGAGTGGAGCAGCAGAGACAGAGCAACGGTGAGATGGATAAGCCTTGGCTGATGTGTTTAGGCTGGACTGCAGGGGGGAGAGGCGGGAGTTAGGAAGGCCAGTCAGGAGGTTGTTGCAGTAGTCCAGGCGGGAGATAACGAGTGAGTGGATAAATTGCTTGGTGGTGTTAGAATAAACTATAGACTTTAAAATGTCTTTAAACTAGACCTTTTTAAAGATTTAAAAATAATCATGATGCATTTTTTAGTATATAGAATATTTATAGGGTATAATGGAACACTACAAGAATATCCCTATAAAGATCAGATTGTTTACGGCAGTGGTTCTCAACCCTGTCCTCAAGTACTCTTAACAGGCCAGGTTTAAGGCTGGGGTCAGACTACCGCATTTTTAACGTGCGTTTAGGCGCACTTAATCATGGCCGCAGTAGCAGCAAATGACGGGCAATGACGGCCAATATACGAAGTACGGCCGCAGGAAAGTCCGGCCGCGCAACGCAAGTGGAAAATGAACGCATTTTTTCGAAAACGCAGAACTGCTAGTACTGACGCACAGAGTGCGCTGTGTCCGCTAGCGGCATGTGTGCGTGATTAGGAGACGTCAGACACTTCTCATGTCCAGCCTACATAACGTCCAGACGCAAAAAGTGTTTTATTGACGATTCGTAAAAAAATCTCGCACGAAAATGCGCGTCGTCTGACTATTTTCGCACATTCCGTGAAAAAATACGTCAATGCGTTCGGACGCACTTTTTGACGGTCGTTGCGAATAATGCGTTCGTTTTACCCTAGCCTTAAGAATCACCTTGGGGAAATGCAGACTGAATCCTGCAATCACTGAGCAGCAAATCATATCACCTGTGCTGTGCTTCAGATATCTGGAAAACATGGCCTGTTAGGGGGACTTGAGGACAGGGTTGAGAACCACTGGTTTACGGCAACACTGATATATTGTTGCATCAATGCCAGTAAGGTCTATGGCATAAATCCAACCTCTGAACTATAACAAACCCTTGAACTTGTATTTGTGTAATATATTTGTCGTATTTATTATCTTATACACCCACACATTTTGTGCTTGGTTTTTAAAGGAATATAGGACTTTAATTTCATAAAACAAAGGCTTTCATTTAATACCAAATGTTTACATAGAACTCAATATTTTGCATTGATAAAATACATTATTTTTTTGTAATTATTTTACTGGGACAAAGAGCAGGGCCTTCATATTCATTAGGCGATATAGACAATTGCCTAGGGTGTCGGCTTGTAGGGGACACCAAGAGAGGGAGTCTGAGCTACTGCAGTGCTTCCTGCTCTTCAGAGACTACTCGCTAATGCCCTGCTGTTTGATAAATAGAGAAGGATATGTAGGGACTGCAGATGCTGGGCAGCAACACTTTAATGTGCCACCTGACACCTAAAGACAGCAGGAGTGTGTGAGGTCAAACACTCCGCCTTACTCTTCCTTGTTGTACAGGCAGGGGGCTCCAAGCCCCCCCTGCAACTCTATCACCCAGCAACATGAAGCTGTTTGGAAAAAAGAGGCCCCAGTGAGCTCATCCATGAACAAGTGCTAAGCCTTGAAGCTGCATGCTTAGAAGGCCTTTGTTTCTTCTCTGCAAAGAAGCCTCCTTCTCATAGTAAGCACTTAATGGGGGCATATCAAGGTATTACAAAGAATTTACGATATGGCACACTATTTCACAAATAAATCTAAGGCGAAAAAGCAGGGATGGGTTCAAAGAGAGCCCTAGGGCAGCAAGCCCAGCACATATACAGTCAAGAAACAGAACATTGTCTCACAACTATATTGCCAAATAGGGAGTTATTTATTACAGCAATAAACAGCTCCCTCTTTGAAAATATGAAGGTGTGATGAGCTTCTCTTCCTTGACTGCATGTCTGAGTCTTAATGTCTCTGTGTCTTTGTTTCTGTCATGGTCTTTGTGCCTGAGTGCGTCTGTGAGTCTTTCTGTTTCACTATGTCTATCAGAGTCTGTGTCTGTCATTGCCTCTGTCAGTGTCTCTGTCATTTTCTCTGCTAGCGTCTATGTGCCTGTCAGTATATCCATGTCAGTGTCTGTCAGTGTGTGAGTGTCATTGTCTGACATTTTGTGTGTGTCAATATCTGACAGTGTGTCTATGTGTCTGTGTCTCTGTGTCAGTGTGCACCTGTAATAGTCTCTGTGCCTGTCAGTGTGTGTGAATGTCTGTCAGTGACTCTGTTTCTGTTATGGTCTTTGTGTCTAGCAGTTCCACATGAAGATTACACTTTTGCATTGAGAGCCATTGAATATATCTCAAGCTGATCAATACTGCTGAAGGCTTTCCAGTGGGAGGTGATTGAAAGGGTTAAGGAAGCCCAAGACTTTGGAAGGCTATCACAGACTATATAGACAATTTGGGGGTTAGTGGGGGTAGGGTGCATCAGCATACCATTAAAACTCCCTTAACCACTTTATACCCAAAATCGAATAATCTCGATTTTGCATTGTAATGCATTGAAAAGCACTCATTAGCATATCAAAAGACAATTTCACACCTTTTTAAAGCAATATTAGTCTGTCCCCTGTGGAGAAATTAAATATTTTGTTCTATGGCTTTCCAAACACCTTGGAGAGACATAAAACCATTTGCAAATAGAGCCCCAGTCCTCACTGTAACAAAAAGTTCGAATAGATTACTGCTGCATTACAGCTGCCAGGGAGGGGCAGAATACAGGGAGCACTCTGGGGTAATTCATGATATAATGAGTGACAAACCCTGTGCAGTACAGATGCAAAGTGTTACTGTAATTTCCATACACAGGCATTATGTCACATACTGATATTATCTTAATATCCTATTGGTATTTTTTGGAAGCCGCATTGCTAATAATCTCATTATGATCAATACAAATCCCCATAAGCAGGAAAACTGAACATTTTTATTATATACTGTATATATTTATCACAGTTACTGTATCCAGTGCTTTTTTCTGGAAAAATTGGTGGGGTACTCTCACGCCCAGGAAAAAACTGTGATTTTTATGATTATTTTTCATGTCCTGATAAATACTCCTTTATTAACCCTTTAAGGACAGAGGCAATTTTACACGTTCAGAACACTTCTAAAAGTAGAATTTCAGCTATTCGCCTGTTCAACCATAATTTAACTCTTTCATATTAAGTGCACCCAGGGGCATACCTCACGATGCTGCCAAGATGCCCGTTGTCATTCTTGCTTTGTGAAGTGCAGGCAGCTGATAATGTGGTGATTCTAGGAGCAATACCATCCTTCTGGATGTAGGGCAAGGGGGCAACGCTGGACTGCGACAAGGACACAGGCACAGAATTTTACACACAGCAGCCTGTTTAAAGACAAATACATGCATTTACACACACAGCCATACATTCACATACATAACCATATATCCGCTACACCCCCGGGGTATGTAGCAATAAAACTCACAGTAATGTGCGGTGTGTATGAGCGTATCACAGAACTCCACAACAATAAAACTCACAGTAATGTCTGGTGTGTATGAGCATATCACAGAGCTCCACAGTCATAAAACTCACTGTAATATGCAGTGTGTATGAGCGCATCACAGAGCTCTATAGCTTAATACCTCACAGTAATGTGTGCTGTGTTTGAGCATATCCCAAAGCTCCGAAGCAATAAAACTCACAGCAATGTACGGTGTGTATGGGCGTATCCCAGAATTCACTACAATAAAACTCACAGTAATGTGCAGTGTGTATGAGGGTATCACAGTATCCACAGCAATAAAACTCCCAGCAATGTGTGGTGTGTGTCAGCGTATCACAGAATCCACAGCAAGTTAACCCCAGTAATGTGTGGTGTGTGTCAGCGTATCACAGAATCCACAGCAATTTAACCCCAGTAATGTGTGGTGTGTGTCAGCGTATCACAGAATCCACAGCAATTTAACCCCAGTAATGTGTGGTGTGTGTCAATGTATCACAGAATCCAAAGCAATTTAAATACAGTAATGTGTGGTGTGTGTGTGTCAGCGTATCACAGAATCCACAGCAATTTAAACCCAGTAATGTGTGGTGTGTGTGTGTCTCAGCGTATCACAGAATCAACAATAATGTATCTCACAGGTGGCAGCTTCTGCATCCCTGGTGGTCCGGGTGGTTGTGGGGTGCTGCAACTGCAAACTGTGCTTCGTCCCACACTGACTGTACACGAGTGCCGCTGGCAATCGTTAATGACTCTGACCTGTCACCTGACCGCTGGCATTTTCTGACCCAGTCAGTGAGTGCCTGCGGTCAGGTGACAATGACAGGTCATCTGTGTACGGCACTTGTGTACAGTCAGTGTGGGACGTGCTCTGCGTTCTGTTCGCTAAGCACAGATCGCAGCATGGTCCACAACCAATCGGACCACCAGGGATGCAGCGGCTGCCGTGGATGGAGGGAGAAAGCCGTCCCAGTTCCCCCCCTCGTGCCAGTCACACAGGGAGGGAGTCTGTCTTACCCCGGCCAGACAAGCGGCGGCCACGTGCCGCCACACACACTGGAAGGCCGGGGGAAACAAATATATAAAGAAAAATGCCGAGCAATGCCTTAGTACCGGCACGTACCGGCTCAGAAAAACTATCTAACACTGTATCTAATGTCTTTTCTGCCTATATGATAATGATGCAAACCACGTTTGAAATTGTGTAAGATAAGGGACACCATCTAGATCTCAAAATCTTACATATGAACAACTTTTCTGTAAAGGATAAACTAATATATGAAAAATTAAAACTGAGCAAATTAACATTATTTAAATTTTTAACTATTGTAAAATAAATTTTTCTGTGCCAAACTTCTATTTCACCCTATATTTAGTTGTTAACTTCACATCCCACGTTTCAAATAAATGTTATGATAACATGCCGGGTAGTGAAGGGGTTAAATACCAATAGATTAATCCAACTGACATAATTTAACTAGTTCACGTGTTTTATTTTACCATGGTTTGGATATACTTAATATACTGATATTTTGGTGTCTTCAAGAACATTGTTATGTACCGCAAAGGTTCTATTCATGAACAGTCTTGAAATGTAAGGATTAAACTGACCTTATTGGAAGCAAAACACATCAGCATAAGTTGTCAACAGATGCTTGCCTATGATTATAGGATGGCATTGTAGGACAGCAGTTTTTGATAAATACATTGTGACACACAGAATTGTAGAAGTCAGAAACCCATGAAATGCAAAATATAATCAAGACTGCCGCTTTTTGGACACTTGCGTTCTTTTATACAGTTTGCCATTTGCATGGCATTATTTTTTTAAAAAGATAAGATTTAAACATGAATGTAACCATCTTCATTGGATTTGTGGTGCCTATAGTGCATTGAATTGTCATTGTTAAGTTTTATAGAGAGCTCTACTTCCCTGTAGCATAATGCTTGAAAATGACATGATTTACTATATTAAAGGACATTTTCAACTATTCTATGCAACAAAGAAATACATCACTGTTTTTCCAACCCTAATGGTCTTATATGGTCAGAATAATAGAACAATAATCAGCTGCAGACAATGTTGTTGAGAAATTACAATAATGAATGAAAAGGTTAGTGATAATACTATTACTAATGATAATATAACAAAATGTTCAGGTTAACCTAGATTTCCTTCTCTACACATTGCTACAGCCTATTGAATGGGTCATTTTACAGTTCGCATAACTTTGTATGTGTTCATTCGACATGTAGTTCCAAATTATATCTATAATTATCTTAATACATAAGGGGTTATTCAGAGAGCATCGAAATGTCACCGACATTTCATTGCTCTCTTGTTCCCTGCACTTCAAGGGAATCAAATTCCCTGACCCTACGGCGAATTCAGCATTCACCGCAGGGACCCAAAGTGTAGGGTAAACCCGCCGAATGGATCCGAAAAATCACCGAAAATCCTCTGAAAATCCACCGATATCCCACCGATAGGATCCAAAAAATTGGATCAATTCGAAACGCTGCAGAAAACCTACAGAACGTACTTGATGATACGCCACAAACCCGCCGACTGTGTCTGAAAAAAGCAGACGATCCGCTGAACACAATGCCGACCAGCTGCCGGAAAAAGCTGACAAGCCGACGAACAGGGGTAATAAAATAAAATAAAAAAACATTGAAACTTTCAAAATTTCAAACGCTGTTTGCAAAAAAACTACTGGACGAAAATGTCTAGATATAATAAAAAGGTCTGTTTCAGAAAAAAACGCATTTTAATAGGAATCAGAAACAACAACTCTATTTTAAAAAAAAACACGTAAAAAATCACGAAAAATGCCTAAAAAATCTTAAAAAAATAAATGAAGAGGCTTTTTGCTGCAAATTAAAAGAATAAACGGCTTAATAGATATTGCAGAAAAACAGGAATATGTTTTACATTGAATCCTATGGGATTCGCCTGATTAAACCTGCCGAATGAAACCACCCAACAGCAGGGCATTTCACTTTCATTTCTTTGCTGTTTGGTGTTCTCTGAATACGTTAACCATTGCTTCTCTATGGGGATTTCCCTGCCGGCGAACAGGCAACGTATTCCGCTAGCAATTTGCCAGAAATTGCCAGCTTTTGAATAGCCAAATGGCCCCGAAATTGCACCGTACAGGGACATTCACTGTTCAGTGCAATTTGGGGGTCAGTTTGACTCTCTCTGAATAACCCTGATAGATTTCTTTGAGCAGTAATGTTCTTTCATTTACAATTTCACACAATTTATGCTGTATGAATGCTTATTTGCTTTCCTCTTAGTCTGTTTGTGATTGACATGATATTCTCATTAGCTTTCTGTATTGGAAATGATGTCATGTCATTTGTTTTGCTTTTCTCCCTATTGCCTATTTCCCAATAAGTTATTATTCCTATATTCTGAATACAAATAAAAGTTCAATAATGGCAAATTTTATTACAAAGCAAAATCGTGTTTACACATTCTAGGTAGTGAAAGGGTTAATAATACATATATAGAAGGTGAATAAATTTCACTTTTAATTTACAGTGGCATGGAAAAGTTTTAGAACCCTTTGGAATTGAGTTGGTTTTCGGCATGAATTGGTCATAAAATGTCATCTCATTTTCATCAGTCACAAGAATAGATAAACTCAATGCGCGTAACTTAAAACCACACAAACTATTATAACCATATCTTTGCTAGACCTGCACAACATTCAGGAGGAATTTTCAATCACTCTTCCTTCTAGAACTGCTTCAGTTCAGTCATTTTCTGAAGTACTGGCTGGGTGGAGTAGAAATAACATCACTGCTCTGCGTGGAGAGAGCCTGTGAAGACATGGGTTTGATCCCAGCAAGAGCACCTCTCCAGTAAGTGTCCTTGGGCAAGACACCTATCAGTACATACTCTCCACCCAGGACATACTTGAAAATGAGAGAAATCTCAATGTATCCTTCCTGGTAAAATCCTTTCTCTAAAAAAAAAAAATGTCTGTTGTGAATAACTCTCTCGAGGTCATTCCACAGAATTCCTATGGGGTTAAATTTGGAACTCTGACATAACCACTCCAAAAGCTGTATTTTCTTTTCTGAAGTCATCCATTAGGGATATACTTTGATGTTTGGGAACATGTTCCTGCAGCATCACCCAAGTTCTACTGAGCTTCAGCATTTACACAGCCACCCTAATATTATACTGCAGGATATCTTGATAACCATGGGTGATGGCAAGTGGTCCAGGCCCAGAAGAAGCAAAGAAGTCCCAAATCATGAGTTTCTCCCCACTACTTAAACGTTGTATTCATGTTGATATACGGTGCCTTTTTTACACAATACAAATGCTGTGTGTGTTCTTCTTAACCCCTTCACTACCAAGCAATTTTTATTGGGATTTTTTTTATCATAACATTAATTTGAAACAGAGGGTGCAAAGATTACAAATACATATAGGGTAAAATCGAAAATTTGGCCAGAGATCGTAGTTCAGAGATAGTTAAAAAATGTTAACATTGTAAATTTGCTCATTTTTAATGCTTCATGTATACGTTTATCGATTACAGAAATATTATTGGACTGAAAGATTCCGAACTCAAGATGGTGTGCTTTAATTTACATAATTTCAAATGGGGTCTGCATTATCAGCAAACAGATAGAAATTACCTTTTTGTCAAATATTGTAACTGTGATAAAGCTAAATACCACAAATGGTCAGAAATCCTGCTTAAGGGGAATTGTAAGGATCACAATGAGATTAGTAGCAATGCAGCTTCCACAAAATACCATCACAATATAAAAACATTATCCAAATGTTGCATAATGCCTGTATATGAAAATCACAGTAACACTTTGTATCTGTACTGTACGGGGAGTTTCATTTATTATAACCCCTGAATCTTATTCCTGTATAGCAGTAAGTGACCCCAGAGCTTTTCCTGTATTCTGACCTCTTCCTGGCTGCTGTAACTCAGCAGGAACATGATTGAACTTTTTGTTACAGTGAAACTTGAGGCTTCTATTAGCAGGTTGTATATCGATCTGCAGGGGTGTCTGGAGAGAGATAAGATAGTGTATTTCATATGGGGGGGGCAAACCAATCTTGCTTTAAAAAAAGTTTGAAATGGTCTTTTGATATGCTAATGAGTGCTTTTTGAGTGAATGGGTTAAATATCTCACCCTTAGTTTCAACAGTCAATGAAACTTTTTCCCAGTAGCTTTGTGGAGCATCAAGTTGGTCTTTTGCAATCTTTAGGCACTCAGCAATGCTTTCTTGGAAAGCAAATTCTTTATTTTTTGGTGTCCAGCCATAGACACCATCAGGGTTATTCAGAGAAAGGTGAAACTCTGGAGAACTTTTGGAGAAGTGAAAATTCTAGGTCAAAATAGCTGATTTGGAAAATTAGATAAATGGGAGAATTTTTCTGGTTTGGCTATTTTGACCTAGAATTTTCACTTATCCAAAGAGTTTCAACTTTCACTGAATAACCTTGCAAGTCTGCTCAATATTTTTCATATAGACTTATGAACAGAAATGTTAACCAGTTCTAATCATTTCTTCAGTGTTTGACTGGCACTTTTTTTTTACATCATAGACTAAATCATTTCCTTTTGCAGCTATAGTTTGTCTAACCTTGAACAGATGAATATTTGAACTCTGTTAGATGACTCTCTAACCCTTTCCAACTTTATGCAACACAACGATTTTTGATCACAGGTCTTTTTTGTGAGGCATGGGTCACATCAACAGTTTGCCTGAAAGTCTGATCAGCAAGGCAATCAGGAATACAAACTACATCACACACTACCTTCAGACAAACATACACACCTCACACATACAGCAGAATCAAGCATACAAACACAAAAGTACAACAGCACACCACAGACACTCACACAACTCCACACTTTCAAACACAAACACACACACACAATTTCAGAAACATGCAGCACTCACTCATGTAAACACACATGCACACAGAAACTTGCATGCACAGCACTAGTCAGAAGCACAGTGTGTACACCACATACAAACATACATTTTCACCCTATTGTGAAAGGGAGCTGATTATCATTTCTCTTACCTACTAATTTATCAAACCAAATGCATAACTTTTTTTTTTTTTTTAGAAAACCCTTTGTTTTTTTCTGTATTAAAGCAAGCATTTTATGTTGGCACCAGATGTATTTATCAATCAAAACATACAGTGGTTGTGTGTATATGTCATTGTAAATATATTTATACATGCTGCTAGAAAATACTTCTGGCATGAAGCATTTAACAAACACTGACTCGTCCTCAAAAGATTTGCCCGAATAATATTGTAGTGGATCCTAAATCCTGTTAAACCATAAAGGGTTTAGAAAAAGAAAAAAAAAAGAGGGAAATAAGCTGCCAACTGAATTAAAGATTAGGAGCTACTTCATTTAGAGCCTGGTTTTATCTTTACGTGTAAACAATTAAACATAACTCTAATCTGCAGATTACTTATACAAATAAAATAAAAACACAGCAGTCAAACATGGGGGATTTTTTTTCATTTTAAATTATGCTTCTTCAACTACAGAACATGCTGATTTTGAGAACTTTATGGATGTTTTGGAAGAAGTAGAAAATCTATTCAAGGAACCAGCAATAAACACCAAAGCCTGTTCTAAAGCATATTTATAAACATACATCTTCTAGACTGTAAACTCATTGAACAGAGCCTTCTACTTCTCTTGTTTCTGGTTTTATTTTCTTTTTTAACGATTTGATAGTTGTTCTTTGGTGTTTTTTTGGTTTTTTTTCCTTCTCCACATTGAATTGAAGAGCTCTATGGAAATTCTGCAGTGCTGGAGCTGTCACTGATAATAATGATACATAAATACATGTTTTTATTCCATCAGGTTTTTTTTGTTCTAATTATAAATATGTAATAATTCTAACAAGTCTATAGTCACAGATACTAAACCACATTGGGAATTGTTACAGTCCACCTGGAAAGTAACTTGAATTGCTGTGAACTGAAACTTTATGAAAAGATCGGTACCTTTCCCTAAAATTCCTGGTTTAGCTGGGTCTGTTTAGGAATAAAATGCATTAAAAGAGCTTTGAGACTCCATGGAAATGAAATTCGACACAATTGTCAGAATTTTGCTACTTGAAAAGAAGCAAAAAACAAAAAGGCACCTACCAAAACCTACAAGCATTACGGAGTGGACTGTGGAATTGTGTGACCAGGCAGATTTTTTAATATTTTTTTTTTTTTTAGATATTAGGAAGAAAAGGCTAAAAGATTGTTTGTTTTTTGAAGAGTTTTCAGGCAAACAATAATTAAAATTTGGGAAGCCAGCTTGTCGATCCAAGGAGAAATCTGTATCTTGTTATGGAATCAAGAAGAACACTTACTTTCTGTCACACAAACCACAGTTCCTTAAAAATGCTTGTTTTCACTTCCTCATTGATCACAAGGTCAAATCTCATGCACTGTAGACTGTAGCACAATTACATCCACATTATTTCCAAGTGTGATCAGTATATTTGGGAGCAATGCAAAATATCCCACTGGATACTATTTTATACCCTTGCACTGCTTTAAGATGCTAAGCAGTGGTTGTGGTTATGCTCCACAACATTATGACAGGTCAAAGTTTGTTCCTTTTTCATTTCATTTATGATTGGTTTAGCTTAGACATTACTCATTACAGTTTGGCTGAACTTTATTCTCTTTTTTTAGTATATAAAGAAAGATTTGATTAGATTAGTAGATAGATAAATAAAGTTTAGATACACAGACTGATAATTATACATAGCTATTTGCCTTTCTAAAATGCACAATATGCACAAAAATGCACAGATGTGTGGGTGTGAGTAGATTTGATGTATACAGGTTCCTTATGAAAGCATCGTGCATCTAAAACGATTATATAAAATACATTTTCAACGTAAGTCAAATAATGTATTTATTTTTACTTTGGGATCAAAGAACAAGTAGCATAAAATGACAGCTTTTACATCTTTTGCCCATAAGGAAAATAAAACATAAATCCAGAGCACTGCACCCCCCAGACTAGTGTTTGTTATGTTTTCTTATGAAGGTTGGCTCATCTGCTTTGTGTTTTCCCAAATTACAGGGACTGGATCAGTAGATCCCACAACAGTAGACCAAGAAAGCCTACATTCACCTTATAGATGTGCTCCCTCTAATGGCAGCTCTTGGGTATTACATGCTACGTTTCACAAGTTACACTCTGGGTCTAAAATAAGGCCGATATGTCAAAGACAAAAATGTAAATTAACCCCTGTACCTCATTATATATATATATAATATATATATACATACATACATACAGAGAGAGAAATGTGTATGCCTATATAAATGGATCATCAGGGTCAGGGTGGTTTTACTTGAAAATCTATCACCAACCTCACTCCATCTATACAATGGGATCTTCATATTGTGACTTTTTATTTCAACAAAATAAATATACAGTACACAATTCTAAAATTCATGCTTCCTCGTAGCCACAGTGGTGCAAAATAAATATTTTCACACACAATTAATACAGAAACATGTGTATTTTAGGATAGAAAAACGATTTATAAATACTCACACATACCTAAGAGAGTTTTCACACACATAGGACTATATACAATGCATACAGTGACCTGTGTTTGGTATTATATCCTCCCAAATGTATGTAGCAGCTCAGATGACAGATTTGTTCATTTGTTTAGAGATATTTATGGATTGCACTCTGTTTATTTGTTAAAATGTTTGGTTATTGTATTTTTTTAGTATTTATTTCTTTGTTTTCCATCTGTATATATTATTGATTTTTATTGGCTGTAGTTGTTTTCTTCTGTATGTGTCTTATTTAAGTTTTCCAAAAAGTTAAGAGCAATTCTCAGACACCAAGGCTATATGATCTATGTGCTGCCCGAATATATATACACCAAATAATGAGTTCATTTAAGGCAGAATATGTATATAAAGCTAGATTTATACAAACACAAGCACACCATGTATTTGATTTTTACACACACACACATATACACACACACAGTATAATGCTTCTAAATATCAGTGGAAAAGCTTTATCTGTTACTATGAATAGTATTATTATTAGTAATAATAATATATTTATTTATTAACTTTATATATAAAGTATTTTACCAGGAAGGATACATTGAGATTTATCTCGTTTTCAAGTATGTCCTGGGTTCAAGAACATTGAATTGTTACAGATATATATATATATAATAAACCGGGAACATAATAATTAAAAAAATTAAAAATGTCTAAAATATATGTTGTAAAAGACAACATATATATATTGTTTGACAATTTCGTGAAAGGGGTAGGAGGAAGTGTATGTAGCTTCCCCAAGCTTTGGTACTCCCCCCTCCTGCTCTAAAAGAGGAAGTATGAGCCCCCAGCTGTCACTTTGTGAAATAATAAGGGGTGATATATGCGTCTTCTAATTGTTATTATGATCATTAAAAAATAATAATCATATTAATAGTAACAGATAAAGTACTTTCCCTGATATTTAGCTGCATTATGCTGTTGGTGCTTAAAATGAAATATGACATGTTATAAAAGGAATAAACACATAGCATGAAGTGAGTGGAGTTTGTTTATAAATCGATTAAATGAAACCTGTCTGAATTCGCAGTTTGTAAAGTCATGATGGTTGTATTTACACTTGGTAAATCCCTGTAATTTGTGTTTACATAAGGTGTTTATAATTATATGGGCTAAATTCATACTATTTGGAATTATACAGGATACATTCATGAAATAGTTGATATTTACACAGGGTAAATTCATGTCATGTGTATTCATAAAGGGTCAGTTCATGCAGTTTCTATTCATATAGAGAAAATTCGTATAATTAGATTTTATAGATATTTATATAGGGTAAATCCGTGGAGTTTTTATTTACATAAAGTGTCTTTATGTAAAATGTTAGCAGGTTTATTTATGTAGGGAAAATCTCATGCAATGTGTTTTTATATAGGGTATATTCGTGCAATTTGTATTAAAGTGGGAACGTTTATCCAATTTTTATTTATGTACTAAAATTAATGTAATTTTAATTTATGTAGGTTACATTTATTTAATTTTATTTCTATAGGGTAAATTCAGGTAATATGTCTTTATGCAAGGTAAATTGGTGTAATGTGTATACACTTAGTGATTGCATGCAGCCTCCATATATATACATGTAGGGCAATTAAACTCTTTCAATACATATACATTCATACATCTACAGCTATTACATGCAACCTCCCTCCCCATATATTATATAGACATACATGCAGTCAGTGAAATTACCTGCAGTTTTTATGCACACTCTAAGTACTGATTTCAACCAAGTTAACCCTTAATACTTGTTTTTGTCAGCTGGAACATATTTTGTTCACACTGTAATTAAATACAATCTTTAGTCATTCTCTCACTTGACAACATGAAAATCCCTCTGAACTGTGAGGCAGGGCATGGAATGACATATTTACATATTTGTGCCCTGGGCTCAGTGACCTGATGTGCCCATTGTATGAAGTGCCAAGGGGGTCTCACCCTAACCCTGGCTGCATTTTCACAAACAGGGCTCTGGACATGGCAGGACATGGGGATTTCACGTGAAGCATTAAGGCAGTTAATTAAAAATAAAATAAATAAAATGTTATATATATACATATATATAATCACTTAATTGTAGTATATGCAGTGCATGTATATGGTATTTCAAGTACATAAATTTATATTAATAAAATGAAATATTAACTTGTAGTACAGCTAGCTTTTTACATAAATGTGTTTAACATATTCATGGATTCTTTAAGCTACAGATAAGGTATTTATATTAAGTTATATATTTTGTATATTTACTATACATATATACATAATGGAAAAAATATATATATATGTATGTTTTGATGTTTTAGTCCAGTGCCAAAATCAGGATGCATTGATACCTTTTTGTATTTGGACCTATATTGCATTTAAAGGGATATGTGGGTATTTATACAGTTATATAAATGTGTATATGGAGAAATGAATATGTATATTTATAAATAAATACATTATGTATATTTGCTACATATTATGCAAAGAGAGAAAGCGAGGGAGAGTAAAGGATCAGTCCCCATGATATAATGACATTGTTAAAATATAACAAGCACAAAGGAAATGTATATTCAGACTGACATATGCTGAATGAGGTCAAATATATATATATATATATATATATATATATATATATATATATGACGTTTTAGTCCAGTGTGCGTATTTATGTGTGTTTTTTATATATATTTATTTATTTGCAAAGTATTTTACCAGGATTGGATACATTGAGATTTCTCTCTCGTTTTCAAGTATGTCCTGGGTTCAAATATGTGTGTGTGTATATATATATATATATAATGTTATAATAATGTATATGCTGTATGTATGTGTTTCAGGGTTATTCAGAGAGAGGTGAAAAGCAGGAGAATGGCTGGAGAATGGAAAATTCTAGGTCAAAATAGCCGATTTGGAAAGTGAGATGAAAGGGAGAATTTTTCTGGTTCAGCTATTTTGACCTAGAATTTTCACTTCCCCAGTCATTCTCCTGAGTTTCACCTTTCTCTGAATAACACTGTTAATATATAATCTGTATATGTGTATATATAAATCTAATCTGTGTGTATGTGTGTTACTCTGCGGGTTTGTGTATCAATGACCCCATAGTGGGGACTAATCTATGCCTTAAAGCCAGAGGTTTGCTCGGCTCTGCTGGTTAAAGCCCCTCTTTCTGTTCTGTGTTTCCTGCTGGGATTACGTCTATGTCACATTGCTCACAGGGCCCCGTGGGCCGCACCTATCCTCATACGGTCCTCATACGGTCCTCATACGGGTATATGGGCACACATTGACAGCACTCTGTACAGCGCGCCAGTATACGCCTATCTGTATGTAACTTCCTTCACATTTATTACCTGATACATTCCCATATAAATAGTAAGGGGTGTGAGGTTACAGTGCCAGCCTGGGGGTACAGGATGTCAGAGAGCATTATCTATGATGTTATTACTACTGTCATCATCAATATATATATTACTGATTGCTATTGTTATTATTTCTATTGTTCTTCTTGTTACTATTATTGTCATTGATGTCATTGTTTCTGGTCACGTGGGTCAGTGAGGTCATATTACTGTCCCACTACTCTCAGCCTTTCTTCCTGTGCTAACTTCTTGGCAAGTCACAATGCTGTGTGTGATCAGTGCCTGGGTATACAGATTTATACACACACTGACACACACACTGACACACACTGACACACACACTGACACACACACTGACACACTGACAGACACACTGACACACACACTGACACATACACTGACACACACACTGACACACACACTGACACACTGACAGACACACTGACACACACACTGACACACACACTGACACACTGACACACACTGACACACACACTGACACACTGACACACACACTGACACACACACTGACACACACACTGACACACTGACACACACACTGACACACACTGACACATACACGATCCAGACACACACTAATTATAAACACACACATAGGACTCGGAGCTGCTGCTGAAGCTCTGTCTGTCCGATTTGGGGATGATGGGAGTTTTAGTTCGGGATGGGGGGAGCAGCCTATCACAGAGCCTTTGAAGCCCCCCCCCTCAACTCCTGTCCCGCGCTTCGCTTTACTCCATTTACTCCATGCTGCCTGAGGTTTTCAATGAACGTGACCTCACAAGGCCACGCCCCATCAACACGCCCATTTCCATCCTGTCATCCAAACCGCATCGAGCTGTAGCCCACTCTTTCTCCTCCTGTCCAATGAAACGTCAGAGCCGCCCCCTCGCTCTGCCGTAGTGAATGACAGCGGGCCCGGTGATTGACGTGGCACCGCCCACCGGCAGCAGAGGCTTAGCCGCGAGCGCTGTCCACATGAAAGGGTCCTGAAAGGCGCAGCGCGCGGTCCAGTGCGGAGCCGGAGGAGAAGCGCGAGCGCAGCCATGTCCCCTCACTAACAGCATCCGGCAGCCAGCTCTCTGACAGCCCCGCGCTCCCTGCGCCATAATCCCCGCGCAAAACTTTATCCTGCCTGAAGGGGGGCCCCTCTCCTGGAATCCAGCAGCCCCTGGAGGAGCTCCATCCTGTGCCCAGCAACACCCAGCCCCTGCGGGAACCAGCGTTTATACAGGAAGACAAGCTCATCTTCTGGGACTGAAACCCCCCCCAAAAATAATAATAAAATCCCAAAGCCCCCAAAACCGGATCATCAACTCCTACATGTGAAAGTCCGAGGCTGTGACTCCCAGCCAATCCGAGGCTCAACAACAAAAAGGCGATTTTAAGCCCCCAGTAAGAAACAAATGGAGGCATTTGATGGGGCAGCGCTCACTCCCTGCCTGTACACTCATCTTTCTGCATGGGTGGACATAGTGATACACTGAGCTGCTCACTGGATTATGCTGTCATCACATGCTGTGGGGTCACTGTAGCTCTTGATATAAAAAGATAGAGGGACAGATACCTCCTCCTTGTATCTCCCAGTGCTTTTTTATTATTAAAAAAAACTATCTCTAATATATATATATATATATTGTTATTTATCTGCAAGACTGAAGCAGGACCTCTGATCCAGTGGACTTTCAGCTCTCCCTGCCCCTGAGGTCCATGTCAGCCAATTTCCTGAAGTCATCCTGACCTACAGAACCTCATATTGGGAGAATATTCTATAAAGACATTTATTACATATTTAAGGATCCCTGCCTTTTCTGCTTCCACCAAGGCTCGGAGCCTCCACCCTTGCCTGGGATCTGGTCCTGAAGAGTGATCCACTGCCCTGGATTCAGCACTTGATATATCATTTTGTTTTGCAAGGGGATTTGCTCCAGTTTGGGACAAGGCTTGTGCCTCCACCCGTGGATCGCTTCGATGGAAATACACTGTAAGCACGACCCGTTTGCAGCAATGCATAGTAAGTAGGCTGCTCCTTCACTTGCCTGTCATCCACACACACACAGGCAGCCCCAGACTCTCTCACACACACAGGCAGCCCCAGACTCTCTCACACACACAGGCACCCCCAGACTCTCTCACACACACAGGCACCCCCAGACTCTCTCACACACACAGGCAGCCCCAGACTCTCTCACACACACAGGCAGCCCCAGACTCTCTCACACACACAGGCACCCCCAGACTCTCTCACACACACAGGCAGCCCCAGACTCTCTCACACACACAGGCACCCCCAGACTCTCTCACACACACAGGCAGCCCCAGACTCTCTCACACACACAGGCAGCCCCAGACTCTCTCACACACACAGGCACCCCCAGACTCTCTCACACACACAGGCAGCCCCAGACTCTCTCACACACACAGGCACCCCCAGACTCTCTCACACACACAGGCACCCCCAGACTCTCTCACACACACACAGGCAGCCCCAGACTCTCTCACACACACAGGGAATGGGCATTTTATTCTGGGGCTCAGCAGCTTCTCCTGGATCAATGGATTAATTTATCCACCACTCTACTTTTAAATAAACAAATGCATTTATTATTGGAAATACATAATAAATAGAACCATTCATTAAATTACATTTTCCCTCTAGTTTTATTTTTATTTCCCATCAATATGTATTTTTTTTTACTCCTAAACACAATTTTTTTTATTTTTTTAAATATCAGGTAAATTGAATTCTGGAAGATGTTGATTTACTGCCAATCAGCATGAGATTATTAGAGATACTTTATTTTACTAGTTTATTTCAGATTGTTTTATTCAGTTATTTATATATTTTGCTTTATATTTATATTGGAACTTTTCCATCTGATTCACCTGCCGGTAAACTTCTCACTTTCCCCCACATTTATCTCATTTAATGCCTGATTGATCATAGAGGTTTATAATATATTATTATTATCTCTTTATCTCCATATCTAACGTTAATTTCGATTTAAAAAAAATCATATAATTATGTGTTTGGATAAATAGCATTATTTTTGAAATATCTATTTCATTTCGTATCTACCTATATAAAATATATTTTTCTATTTGTAATATTTATTATTTTAGTTTTACTTTCCTATAATTAGAAATAAATATTTTTTTATATAATATCTATTTTCCATTACTTTTCTTTTCGGCGCCTACCTTTTAATGTATATTTTTTTATTATGATAGTCATGTTTTATTTAGCGGTGGGAATTTGTGACTTTTTTTTTACACACCTTGCATGTTCTAATTTATTGTATTTATTTATTAATGTGAGCTAATATCTTTGTGCTGCAGCCAGTGAGAACAGTGTGCTGGTGTTTCTTTTTATGTATGTGCAAGCTTCCCGAGCCCCTCAGCTCTCCTTGTAGAAAACGTTTATAAACAGTGATACTGACACACACTATGCAAACATAAACATATGATAAATTAGAAAGTCACAGCGTAACATTTCTCGAATAATATAATAATAAATATATTTGTGTACACAGGTAATTATCCTTTATAAAATAATAAAATTTATATACTGTATTTTATATATTATATATATATATATATATATATATTTCTATGCGTGTATGTAAGTATATAAAATGTATATTGTACTACATCAGGACATACTTGAAAACGAGAGAAATCTCAATGTATCCTTCCTGGTAAAATACTTCATAAATAAATAAATATTATATATATACTTTTATTTTACTACATTTATTAGACTATCATATATATCTGCACATACATTTTCTGGGGCATATGTACAATGTATCAGTTTTGTTCCAACAAGTATCTTCTGCAGAGCTGTCACATTCGATTTGCTGTTTACTTTTTAACTTGTCTTTAAAAATAATAGAATCTTTGGAAGAATTAAGTTTGATTTTATTTACTCATTGAGGGGAATAACCGAGGCTCACTCTTTCATTTTAAATGCTGAATTGTTGCAGCCTGAGTTTGATGTGTGAGGTTGATACATGGAGCCTCCACATGTGAGCAGCTCTGATCCAAAATAAAAGAAACCAGAGAGGAAGTCTGCAGGGTCCTGCTAATAAAATGATGGCTATTAACATGTCTCAAATAGTCATCATTAACCCATCAGGAACTATGTTCTGCCCAACTTGTTTATTAAATATTTAGACTTTTTTTATTATGATGAATGAAGCATCCACTGCTGCTTTAATTAACTTTATGTAATTATTAAGCACAATTACATTCCACATTCATTTAATATTTTGCATATTACAAGAGATGCCTCGAGGAGAGATGCACAATAAATGTCTTTCTAGCTATGTATCTGTCAGCCTGTATATACTATCTATGTCTCATCAATATACTGTATGTATCTTTCTGTCTGTTTCCATCCAGTGTTTGAGGTCAGTATCCCACATCTATTACAGATGATCAATTCCTTATATCTGCACAGAGATACACAATTTTCACCAGCTTTAATTCACATTTAGATTTTTGCATTCCCTTCATTCAACTTCAGGTTAGAGGGAAACATCTGAGGAAGCTGCTGTTAGGTACATGCTCAGTAAATGACAAATATTTCATTTCTGTATTATGAATCACCACATATTTACAGTTACCCCCATATATCTGTTTACATAAGGCATTGTTATCTGCAAACAATAATTGCTCACAGAGAGCAAGTGTAATCTTTTTTTGGGGGGGAGTGATCACTGATCAGAATCCCCCCCCCCCAGAATGTTACCAACAGGCAGTGCATGCTTGTGATGGGACTTTAACTAAGCAGCAACATGTCTTTCCCCTGTCCAGGCAGAGTCCAGTCTGCTACCCATTACTCTGTTGATTTCCCCTGCCTGGTCACATCAGGGGACTCTTTCTGACAAGAGGGGGCATCTAGGAATAGGACATTCCCTTATAACACATGATTTTAAAGGTACAGGGTATTCACTTTACATGTTGAATTGTGTTTCCCATCACGTGTCCATACTGTTTATTGGCCAACACATATTCCATTTTCATTTACCCACTTTAACTCACAGGACCTTTAATATTGTTAAACAGTCTATCCAACAGTAAACTGGCCAGGCTGTACCAGGAATCAATGGAAGGCATCTGTTATTGAGAACAGATTAATGATACAATAAACTCAGCAACATTAATATACAATGTTCTGCTGCAGGAGGCTTCATAAAAACGTTGAAAACCATTTTTGTGTAAAAGCAGGATAACTATGAATAGGAGAAAATACTGCCTGGGCGTCCTACTGAGTTCTTGATAATAATAATAATAATAATAATAATAATACTACATATACCAACATACACACAACAATCCAGAAAGAGAGCACGGCAGTTCATATATGTAAAGACTTTTACAGAAGCTCACACATTAAAGGTGTTAACACATTTTAACCCTTTCAAGGTTCTAACAGCTCTTAACCCTTTCAAGATTTCAACAGCTGATGACCCATTGCTGATTTTATACAAGGTTTTTAACCCTAAACTCTATTAAAAATGATAGGAGTTTGGTTCACAATATATGGCCATAAATTGCTTAAGCCTGTCACAAATGTCAATCTGTGAACATCCACACGTATATAACATATATATATAATTATATGTATATATATCTGAATATACACACATATATATATTATATATTACACATATTATGCAATACAAATGCATATCTAACCAATTAAGAATCTAGAAAGGGTGTAATAATACTAGAGGCAACCTTTTCATTTAGCACATTGGTAATTGTTACAGTGTATGAATAGTGTACTGAAAACAGTGTATGCTCAATAATAGCAAAAACTCTTCTTTTTACATGTTCCTATGCTATTTTAATTTTAACCCGGCATCCCAAAAGGGCCTTGTTTTGAAATGCCTAACATGACATACAACTGTAATTCTATCCATACATTTATCTGAATAACACGGCACTGGCCTGCAGTGCGGATTGACTTAAATCCTCCAATATATTAGAAGCTGCCATGAGCAAGCCTCCCGTTTCTCTCCACTTAAATTTGCTAAATATATTTAATTATATCTTTTATTTTTAATTTATTTTATTCATTTTTTTATCACCTGTGAGCTACAGCTGGATATAACAGTCTATTATAAGTAATAATACAAATAAATATAGCATTTATTCCACTAATGGAAGGAGTAGGTGTATCAGCCCTACAGGGTTATCAGAGAGAGGTGAAAAGCAGGAGAATGACTGGAGAATGGAAAATTCTAGGTCAAAATAGCCGATTTGGAAAGTGAGATGAATCGGAGAATTTTTCTGGTTTGATTATCTTGACCTAGAATTTTCCATTCTCCAGTCATTCTCCTGAGTTTCACCGCTCTCTGAATAACCCTGTTAGGGTCTGCCTTAATAATGTTTCAAGATTATTATTGTAAGGGGAATCCTTTCTCTGAATACTGGGATTCCCTGCATATAAAGTATTTGAGCAAATTTTCAGTAAAAATACAGATGTGCACTTTGATAATAAGGATAGATTTGGCCGATCTTCTGGGAAATTTAAAGACGTCACTAGGTATTAAATAACCTTACAGTCACCGCAGGTGATAATTCCAGTGGTTGTCTGGTTCTGGCTCCTGTTCCCCTGGTAAGAATGGATTCACAGGTTGCTGCTCAGTATCCAGGGCACTGCTAATTCAATTAGTTCATGCTTTATTTAGTGCCCTGGGACAGATGCCCATTGAAACAGCCTTTTAAATGAACCTTAAATGTTAACTTGTATCTACTCTCCGGCCTGTGCTAAAACATGTATGCATTCAATGGAATAAAATGTGCTTAACATATCATGGAAGTGTAGAGGTTTCCAATGTGTTTAAAAGCCAAAAAACCCAAAATACCATGGACATGTAGTCCTTGCCAACAAATATCGGAGTTGTGCCAACACAGTCCCCCATGTAACACACCTCCTTTAGTTCTCATGCAGTGTGGCAGGACAAGTATTGCTTCACTTGATGATATGACATTGATTCCTTCACGCCATTCAGAAAAAGTTTAGCAAATCCTCTGACTGGTCGGGATTGTGCATTTTTTTTTATTATTATGGGAGGGCGGAAGTGTCAATCAAACTCAAGTGTTTTCAAACATGGAGGACCTACCGTAGAGTTGCATGCGTCCATTTCCGTGTTGTAATATCTCACTCATTAGTAGGCAGCAGCTGAAATTAGATGTGTATTGACTATTTAAAGCTTTTGTGGAGGCACCTTAGTGTTTGGCATCTGTTCAATAGCCACTCAGTATCCCCCTTTCACCACACAAGCCCCCCCACCCCACCCCTATTTCAAACAGGCTGCCCACCTCCAGGAAATTAAAGGCTTCCATTGGCAGACGGGGTCTTTTTTTCCTCCCTGGATTCATGGCCTCAGCCGGGCACATCCCAACATCTGTCATAGTTGTTTATGCATTGGTTCCAAATCCAAATACTTCTAGTATATTAATCAAAACCTCTCGGCCGCATCCAGCCGAGCAATGGCCACGCCGAAGGACCCTTTCGAATAGTATTGATTTTTAGCTGATCACTTGATCACATTAAAGCCCTGCCTCTGTATTACTTGTCAATTTTAAAAACTAAGTAGATGCTCAGTAAGTTCATGTGGGATTCTTCTTGGGTGCAGTTTTGCTTTTTTTTTTTTTGGAGAAATATGGCAATGTGGCTTAGCTTTTATTAAACCGGATCCATCAAACATATAATATTTGCATAATTGGGGGTATTTTATTTATAAAGGTTAATTGTCGTTCTTTACACGGACCATGCGTTTTTAAACAATGTTTTTTTAGTTTAGCATTCCAAATTAATATCATATTTTGTTGGAAATGAGCAAAACACATTATACAAATATATGACTTATTATATTAAAAATCTATTCTTAAAGTATGCTGCATAATGAGAGATGGTAAACACGCTCGATTGAATACGAGGTAGAAACAGCCACTAATGTTTCCATTCTATATAACTATAGACAGCGACTGTCAACCCCAGAATAAGACTGACTTGTCCAGGGTTAGAGTATATATGGAGATATTGAGCCAAGGAGAATTGCAAGAAACTGCAAATTTATTTCCAGCTCCGGAATTTGTTCAACTTGACGATTATGCTCTAAAATGTGCTATTCTCTGCAAAATCACCCTTAGAAAATAACCTATTTCAATATAATAATTAATAATCGTGCATCGCTGAGCAATACACCGGGAGCCATTAGTTAAGGTGTCACTTCGGCCCGTATAGACATGCGGCGAACAGGTCTTTAAATGCAGGCCTTTTACTAAAACAAATCAGTGAATTCTTGATCTACTGACCCAAGAAACTCATTGTATAAATAAATAAAATAAGTCGAATATTAGTATAATGACGCCAATAGTGCTGATGACGCTATGGACCTCTGGCACGTTATAGCAAAATGTACCTTATTCTATTATTGTAAGGACGGAATAATTCCCCACAAGCTTTTCAAGTTCCTTATTATGACTTTCCCCATTGAGTGAATCCAAGACACTCGTACGTCCCATGTACGTTAGAAAATATTATTTTTCCTAGTATTTCTAGCTTACAGTTATGCCATCAATAAACTATGCATGTCTGAAAACATTGAAATATACGTTTCACATCTGGAAAAGCACGTAATTACAGACATCCGCTTTCCTCTACGTCATTATGGACTCACCGCACGACCTCAAAATCACAGAGCAGAACCAGAACGCAGTTACAGTAGAACGAGAGCAACAAGAAACTAACCTCTGGTTCCACAAGTAGTGACTGTTACAGCTACAGTAAATAAACAGTCAAAGTGATCTGGATCTAAGTCTTATGAAAATAATACACCAAACAATGAATGCGTGTCTTCATCTAGGAATAATGGCTGTTTTAAAACTGAAAGATAAAAAGAAGATATACAATACTCGAGGTTGTATTCTTTTTGCATATATTGCCCTATGGCCTAGAGTGTAAGACATGAATATTATACAGTGCGTCTTTGATTTTGCGTGTATACTCTATATCCTGGTTTAAATAAACACCAACTGCCAAAGCAGGTCTTAATTTGAAACATACACCTTAAAATTTTATTATTTTTTCTTTTGTGGATTTGAATGGAGGCAATTGACCGCTGAGATACCAGTCAGAAGATGTGTGTCTCTATACTGTATGTTGCTGTTTGTGCAGCATTAGCAGATAACAGCCTTCTTTCACTTGCTTTTCCCCCTATCTTTGTAAAAATAACTAAACAAACAATAACAGGGTTATTCAGAGAGAGGTGAAAAGCAGGAGAATGGCTGGAGAATGGAAAAATCTAGGTCAAAATAGCCGATTTGGAAAGAGATAAATGAGAGAATTTTGACCCAGAATTTTCCATTCTCCAATCATTCTCCTGCTTTTCACCTCTCTCTGAATAACCCTACAAATATTATTTTTAAATATATTATTTAAAACACAGTACTTTCAGTTAGTATATTTGTGCATAACAGCCTTTTAACAAAGCAGGGAGCCCTGGTGAGTTACATGGAAAATGCAGGCTGTCAAGGCAAGTTGGATATATTCTTTGTATCAGACAAATTGGAGATTTCTCTTTTGGGTAGAGGTTTTTAAGTATATATAGCAAGTTTAAGATGCAACCTCAAACTGTAGTGCTATTCTAATAAATGCAGTCGTCAGCAACCTTCAGCAAAATGTGGCTGACATATAACAAAATACAACAGAGATATCTCTGGGGAGCTATAGAATAATAATAATAAAAAAGAATAGTATACAAAGATTGTTATATTTAATCAAATAAAACATAAAATAGAAACAAAAAGAAGTGAGCACAACCAGTTGTAAGAACGGCAAATCTAGGATAAGCATGCAAAAATAATAGCAAAACAAGGCAGATAGAACATTATCAATCTCACTGAGCCAGATACAGCCCTCTCATAGGAGTATGACATTTTTGTCCGAATATGGCATCATCCTAGAAATATCAAAGGCCATATTGGATCTGAAGTGTCAATCTTCTAAAACAAGGATTGTTTTTTTGCACTCAGTTTGCTGGTTTTCCATTTTCCATGTCTTGCTGTCATTCTTGCATGTTTGTAAAAAATATTTAAGCACAGTACATTAATAATTTTGAAATCCTATAAATATTCCTCATGTTCTACCTGAAAGCTGCCTTTTTACTTACTCTGTTTGACCAAAACCAGTGTTTCAATGCTTGATCAACACTGTACAGGGCTTTACTTGCGCAATCCAACTAGTCTCGGCCCGGGGCAACAACTAGAGGGGGAGAAGGAAGGAGAGGATGGGAAGAATTTGTTTTGTATTGCCCTGGGCCCAGGCTGCACATTTAAGGTATGTGGTTGTATAGCATACAGTAGCTGCAAAACAATAAAAATCCATGCAAAGAGTCCCAAATATAATAAATAGTGTAAGAAATCTTTGTGTAAACAAGATACCTTGCTGTGTTCTCAATTACATATTTATGTGCATAAATAGACCTGATTGGTCGTTAATATATTGTTTTAATTTCACCTTTATGTTCATATTTTTTGGTTACCTCAGGTGGGAATGGGGCTGTTAAAATTAAATTGCATAGGGCAGCGCCAAGCCAGAATACACCTCTTACCTATACCTTATAATGGTAGGAACTGTGCCATTTCCGGTTATTCTTAAAACTGTCCGTTGAATAAATTACACTTTTTTGTGGTGCGTGCTCTTCATTAGATCTTGTTGCTACATCTCGAATGAACAGAGTTTTAATTAATCTTGCCCATTATTCTTCAGTGGGATTAAGTCATTATGGCTCAGTAAGAGAATAATCAAGGAGATATAAAAAATGGTGAAATATTAAGTTCAAAATAAATGAATGAGGTGAATCATATATAAAAGCAAAAATGCCAATAGGTGTCGCAAAGGGTAACTTAGTCGACTAGAGTGGAAAAGATGAAAATATTTGCGAAGATGAACAAAGTATCTCAACAGATGTCTTTAAGTGAATAATTGTAAAAAAAAAGGAAGATAACTGTTGTGTTGGGTAGTTGAAATCTGTATCGGTAGAGGATCTGGAGAAGGCACATGTTTTTAATAATTTTTTGTTTATTAAACAGTAAAGACGGTATTAGAAGCAAATTTGCGGGCTGACATAAGATAAAGTGATAATGTAAAAGATACAAATACAATTATAAGTTTTAACAAGTTCCATAGTGCTGTACAATGGGAGAGACAGAATAATAAATATACATACAAGTTAAAAACACAGAACAGTAGGAGAGAGGACCCGGCTCAAGAGCTTACAATCTAAGAGGAGAGGGGTGATACACTAAGTGAGGGTAAACAGCAGAGTGCAAGACGTAGCGGGGTGGATGTGGGCTGAGTGGGAAGATGGTTCAAGTAATGCACAGTGGGGGAATCATGGAGCCGATAGGCTTCTCTAACGTAATTTGTTTTCAGAGACTTCTTGAAAGACTGGAGAGACAGGGAAAGTCTAATGTTGCAGGGGGGAGAGTTCCATAGAAAGGGAGTGGCTCGGGAGAAATTCTGAAGGTGAGAGTTGGGGGTGCAGGTTTCAGGTAAAATAGTTAAATCCATATCTCCACATGATTTGTTTTACTAAAAAGTACCTAGGGAACTTAGTCTAGTGTAGCCATATCATTATTTTTATTCTGATATTGTTTCTGTACTATCCAAGGTTTTGAAGGATAATATTCAAGGTGTATGTAGGCATGAATTTCTGACAGCGACTCGTTCATGTGCATGAAGACTTGAGTCAAAGTATGTTTCAGGGTGTGTCTGGATACATAAGAATATTTTAGTAAGTATTCATGCAAAAGATTGCTGTAGGAGTTTAAAAATCTTAGGTTTTGTATTGGAATAAAAATTGCAATATAGATGATTGAAAAAGGTTATTTTTCAAGGTCCTAGTCACTGTGAATTTCGTCTATAATGTTCTTTTAACTCCTTCAGATCCTAGATGACTCAAATCTCATGTAATGATGATTGAGCTGACACATTGTTGGACCTCATGAAGCTAAACGTGGTTCAGGGATCAATGAAAGTCATTTGTGGTGATTACCAGGAACATGGGGTCATGCAACAAGACCTTTACAGAAGGACAGGAGGAGTGTTTACCTAATGACAGGTCACCACTAAAAGAATACACAACGCTAAGCTGTTTCTGCAAGAAACTAGCTACGCAATCAAGGTATAAAAAAGAAGAAAGTGACAAGATGAGGCCACATGTTGGACTCAGGGTGATATATAGGTATATTGAAGCAGCATTAAAAAATAATATAAAAGAAATGGTAGATAGGTACATCAAAAATATCAGTATGGTGTAAAAGAGGCAACATTAAATGACAGGGTAGAGTTGCAAGAGTCACATGGGGCTGACCAGTGATATGGTACAGAGGTACAGCTCAGGTCAAAGTAGAAATTATACAAATAGAGAAAGTATATAGAAGAAACACACTGCAACACTTAACTTGGCTTTCAAGTATATTAGGTCTACCCCCCCCGAGAGTCCTGGAACACTAGTATAGTCTCAAATCACAAAAATAGGACTCCCCCACTATTTTGTGACAAATAGAGAAAGGAATAAGAAATACGAAAGGATGAGCGAGATTGGATGTTATGGAGAGAGGCTGAATTGTGGAGAAATGAGGGAGATAAAGTTAAGATGGAAAGAGGATGTGGAGAAAGGTGTATGGGAAGAAGGAAATTATGGCAAGAATAAATTGAATGATATTAATGAGGGACTGGAAGATAGAGAATGAGTGTCATGGTAATGCAGAAGGTCAGAGATGAAAGAAAACAAAAGGTAATTATTTTGTCTTTAAAAATGAAATAAAGGGTTTCTGATTATGAGCGGAAAAGCAAACTAAAGGAATTACTCACAAACCACTTTAACTTCGAACAACATCGATCATCTACGTCAAAACTATTATGAATTCACCGTTTAGTCAACTGCTGCCAGAGTTCTCCATAGTTTTCACCATTCTTTCCACCATTGTTTTTGTCTTAGTTTGCCTAATGCACAGTGTAGCTTTCAATGGGCTTTCGACCAGTGATTCCAATGTAGTTGCTGTCCTTTGAAGATTGTGTAAATTTCACCGTTGTTTCTAGTGTTGCTATAGATGACATTGTCCCAGCATTGTTCTCCCAGTTGTATTCACCGTAGTTTTGTAGGGGGGGATTATGTAGATCGTTACCTTAAAATTGCCAAAGTATAGCCACCATTGTTTCAGACACAAATGAAACATTAGTAAATGGAGAATAGCTGAAGGTAATGCTTTTTACGTAAAAACAATGCTGATACCACAGTTCACCGTTGCTCACCTTTGGTTGATAAAAATTCTCCTGTCGCTGTTCAAATTTCCCTCTCTGGATCGTTGATGTCCACCATAGTTGCAATAATGTTGATTTTCATCTTTGTTTGCAGCAACAGTGAACAATGGTGCTCGGTGGACAACTCCTTAAATACTAAGTGATTTCAAGCCATTGTTCATAAATGGATGGGAAATGCTTGAAAAGATCTATATTAGTTCCTGAGTATTACAAAATACATAAGCAATCACAACCTTATGTTGCAATGTATTAGAATTTGGTACTAGTTTTTATATAGACCTATGCATTTTTTGGGTGCTGCAGTTCATGTATTTTAGAACAAACGCAATCAGTTTTGGATTTCTGCTAACTGATCTCAACAAACTGAAACTATCAGGGTTATTCAAAGAGAATCGAAAAGTCACCGCACTTTCGGTGACTTATCTTTCTCTTCAATTCGGTGCAATTTGGCGATCCCATTTTGGCGACCCTGCGGTGTATTCAGCAAGCACCACAGGGCCATTGTAGTGCAGGGAAAAACCGCAGCAAACCCAACGAACACTCACTGCAAAACCCGCAAAAACATCTGGATTAACCCCGCTGAAGACGCCGGAGAAACCCGAGCAGCCGCCGATCACAGCGCACAGCAGCCGCCAGAAAAAGCCGACACTGCAGACGAATGGAGTGGAAAAAAAAACAGTTTGCTTGAATGTTTGAAAAGTGAAACGCTGTTTGCAAAGAAACTACAGAACAAAAATGTCTGAAATTTACATATAAGATCCAATGAATGATAATAAAAAGGTCTGTTACAAAAAAAGAAAAAACGATTTACAAAAAAACCAAAAAATTTTTCGCAAAAAAATCAGGAAAAATGCCTAGAAGATCCTAAAAAAATCTATAAATAAAGAGACTTTTTACTGCAGAATATTATAATCAACGGTTTATTAGATATTGAATTAAAATTGGAATATTTTTAATATTGAAGCCTATGGGATTCTCCTGAATAAATCTGCCGCTTGAAACCACCGAACAGCAGGGAAATTCGGCAACTTTTCACTGCTGGTTTTTGTTCTCTGAATAGATGAAGCATTGCTTCTCTCTGGGGATTTCAATGCCCTCACACAGGCACCGAACAGGCACGTATGTGCAGGCAATTCGCCAACATTTGGCGAACTGCCTGCTCTCTGAATAGCCAAATGGCCAGGAAAGGTAACCGTACGCTGAATTTCACTGTTCGGTTACCTTTCGGCCACAATTTGAATAACCCTGTATGTTTACCTTTGGCTGACAGCTTTTTACAGGATGTGCAAGTCATCAGAGTTGTCAGAGTCATGCCTACATCTTTTAGTATCATGAGCAGATCCCTTCTTTCACTCTTTGATTTAATTGTGTGATCCTCCAATGTTGTGTCACTCATTCACGCTTCATCATATGTTCCTGCGCATTAGCACATCATGGGCATCATTACAATCATCACGCTAAAAAGGGAACGCTAGGGAGAAAAACCTGCGCCTGCAGGTTTCTCCTTTGCACCTCCATTTTAGTGAGATATTACAATGCAGGCGCTAAGCACCGGGATGCACACGGCGGCGCTAAGCGCCGCCGCATGCATCTCCTCCATAGGATTCCATTGAGGCAGACGGCGCCTCGCGAGATCCGACAAGTCGGCATAGTGATCCGCAGGGGGAGACTGGGGGACTTTTTTCCCCAGTCTCTCCCTGCTCCCGGCAGACAGAGGAGGCGGTCCTTGCTTCGGGATGGAAGGTGAGTATACAATTTATTTTGGGAAGGTTACTGCTGGTGCTGACGGATTCTGCAGCAGCGGAATCCATTAGTACCAAGTCCAGGCTGTGGTTAACTTTCTGGTAACCGCAGCCAGACAGTAATTAGCGTTAGGACTTTGTAATCCTAACGCTAATTAACACTTTGCACTTCCCATGTTAAGTATAACCTAGTGCAGAACAGCGCAAGATACCAATCGCTAACGGGTTTTTTAACCCGTTAGCGTTTGGATTGTAATATGGGGGGCCCGCGCTAGGGCCACCAGGAGGGCTAACGTTAATGCTCACGCAGGTGAGCATTAATGTTAGCACCAGCAATGTAATGTGACCCCAAATGTGTTAATGCACAGCATTTCACATTGAATTCCACGATCCAGTATGCAAATACAATTTCAAGTTTCAACTTGACCCTCATATTATATTATAATTTATGGTTCTATTTACTATCTCTTTGACAAAATTGTCAATGCGCTCTTTGGTGTTATGAAATATGTATGTACTTAATATATACGTATGTAACGTATGGATTATCTTCGACAATAACCAGGTTAATGATCTAGAATCACTAACCATTAAAATTAAATTGATGATTGAGCTACAAGTTGCCACAGATCCTAAAGTCACAATGAACAGTGGCAGCATAGCGTAGCTGTAATCTCCCTACCATTATAAGTATTACATTGATATATGTGCCACCCAAAAGGGGGTCGTGCCCAAAACCTAAAAATGAAATTTGCCAAACAAGAGCAATTAAAGCATGGATTTAACGTATATGTCTCGAACACGTTTGCAAACAAACATAAGAATTTAAAAGTCCAGAAAAATATGCACAAGTCCACTAAATACAGGGCACAGTTATAACTAAAGAATCAAGCATCACCGTAAGGCCATATCCATAGCAAGAAATACCCATATTAACAAATATCATGCTAGACTCTTTCACAGTATGTGAAATACAGAAGCTCACCCAAGGAATGCCTATGTTCTGCCCATCGTTGGATCAATGAGGACAATAATTCCACATCGGCAATCAAGAACTAGCCATACAGAATCTCAACCAATATACAGATTTGCCTATAATCATTGTAGAAGGTCAAGCACAAGCCAAATACATGTACATACATTAGTTTTCTTAAAATAACCCACACAAGGCAACAATATTGTCTATTCTCTCTTAATTACCTTATTCAAGCTGTTATTTATATAGAGCTCATCCTGAAATGGTGTATATGTAAATCTGGTACCATCATTATGGTGATGGAGGCTCATGATCGCTTATGTTATATCTAAGAGTTGATGTTTGTTGGCTGGTGTTGTTGCTCCGATATACTGTATGCCTAGTAAAACAGTTTGTCACTGCCGGCAATGTTTGCGAAAACAATCTGTGTCCACAGACTATTCTCTAAAACCAATCAAAAGCGTTACGGCCTACACCAGGTGGGAACCCGCATCCACGCCTCACCGCAAATTCACCACCAAGGATTGATACCGTAATCTCCAAAATATAAATACAAAACAAAGGAGCAGGACCTCAAGCAGGAAGTAGTGCAGGTGATAACTTTATTCAAGGGGGAAAAGCAAACCCCACTAAAACAGTGACGTTTCGGCCCAGCGGCTTTAATCATACATGTGATTACCGGCACTACTGCCCGCTTGAGGTCCTGCTCCTTTGTTTTGGATTTATTCTCTAAAACCGAACCTGTCATACATTCCTACCGGGTGCTGCCATCTTAATGATATTCTTGATACAGGAATCTGAAGGCTACTCAGAGCTGCTAATGTTTACCTGTAAGGTGGGTTTAGAAGAGCCAGCTTATAAGAAACAGACCATGGCAGTGCCCAGCAGGTGAGCATGAGTGGAGCAATTTAATGAATGTCTGGCTGTACTCATGCATTTCAATCCACATTTATTTAAAAATATGGTATGAAGGCATGGCATGTAGTGAAAGGAATCATGTGGCCATGCTTTAAAGAAATGACACAAGTTGGTTTCATTGCTTCTCTTTCATGTGGCTCGTGTCATTTGCCTGGTGCACCATTTCCTTGGAGTATGTCTTGTTAGACACTCTCTACGTCATCTATTCACCATTACCCTTGTATTCACATTTATCTTTCTAAAATTAAAATGTACCAATATATATATATATATATATATAAATGATGAGTATAGCAGTACATAGTGATACCTTTTTTATTGGACTAACGTTACATTTAAAAGACAAGCTTTCGAGAGGATTCCTCTCTTCCTCAGGTCTGGAAGCTATACTGATCAGTTGCTAGAATTGAACATTAGGACATTAAGGGACACATGAGTGGGGGGATTTAGATGTCGTAAAAAGTGAGAGTCAAATGGTATGTTCAAAATGGGAAAATAAATGCATGAGGGATCTTTGGCCCATAATAAAACAACAGAGATAAGATCATACAACTTGAATGGAAAAAAAAAAGGGAAAAAGAAAAAAAACAAAAACACAAAACAGTGAAGGGTGAAAGAGACATGAAAAAAACAAACAAGAAGAAACAAAGCATCAGCCCGAATTTTGAATGTTATGTGATCTTATGATAATGGGTTAAGAACCCAGAATCCACATTGAGTCCAGCATTTACAGTGTTAAAATATGTGATCATTTTCATTTCATATGTTTTACGATCACGGTGGTCTTTAAAATGTAATTTGAGGATTTTAATTCTGTGGGTTTGGATGGAGTGGCCTGATAGATTGAAGTGATGTCCCACTGGGGTACAATATGTATTTTCCTGGTGGTTCTTGATGGAGTGTCTGTGCTGGTTCATCCTGAGATTTATTTTTTGGCTAGTTTACCAATATAGCAGCCCTTATCGCACGCCGTGCACTGGATCATGTATACCACATTGGCAGATGTGCAAAGGTACAAGCCCTTGATGTTGTGTGTGGTGTTGTTGTGCCGTGCAGTGCTGCTGTCACATATGTGTTGGCACAGTTTGTAGAGGAATCCTCTCGAAAGCTTGTCTTTTAAATGTAACGTTAGTCCAATAAAAAAGGTATCACTACGTACTGCTATACTCGTGATTTTTGCATCTGGACTAACACGGCCTATGGAATTATATATATATCCAGGAGTTCCACACTTGTTTAATCTCAAGTTTTGCTAATGTGCAGCATCTGCCAAGGGAATAGCAAAATCCACATAATCTTCTTAATCCTCGATCATACATATTTTACTTTGAAAGATCGACGTTTCAGTCCCATCTGGATTTATATATAAACTGTATATATATATATATATATATGTATATTTCCACTAATGACTTAAGAAATATCCGAACCATTAACGAGTTATCTGATTACTAATTTTCTCAATTTAAGATTCCTGGAGTACTCAGAGTAGACTCACACAGAAAGATATGCAAACTGGATAATGTCACCGACTCAAATGAGGAACGTAAACAAAAACCACTAATGATTCACCAAAATAGTTCTCTTGTGGCAATTCCGACTGGTATCAAAAGGGTTAAATAGTGGCCATTTTCTATGTATGTCATAATCTTCTTCTCACAAGGGCAAAACACACAGGGTTGCTGAAGCTACATTACAATTAATGGGCTAAGGTGATTATGAATCACTCTGGATAAACAGATACAACCTACAATTATTGACTTTTTAAACAACGGATCGTGTCATCTGCTAGATCAAACACCGTTTTACAGTTTAATTGGTCATTTGTAAAGATATCACAATGGGGGTAGTTTATTAAGCTATAATACCTGGTGATGTTTTTGTGATCCTAGGAATTAATTTACTGTGTGATTTATTTTTGATGTAGTGAGGCCAGAGTCATTGATGTCAAAAACAGTAAGCGTATCGCTGCATCGCTGCATCGCTGCATTTCTTCTAAAATGCAAAATAACCATTTGGAAAATTTGAATAATTTAGAAATATTGATAAATACAATTAATATTAATTATTCGTTGTTTAAAATTTACATGATAGAAAAATAACTTCAAAGGGAAGGAAAAGATTTGGAAGACATATAAGTCTCACAATAAAAGCAAAATAAAAATATGATGGGAGGCCAAAAAAAAATTAAAAAAATCTGAATTATTATTTATCTGTGCCAAAAGTAAATGTTAGAGGCTAAAAGCAAACGCAGAAGCCTAACATTATTATTTTCCAAAATGTACATTTTGGAATCCAGTCTCACAGTTCACAGTAGTAGATTTGTTGAGGTGCCTATAATAGACATAAGGGCAATAAATAAATGGCCAAAATAAACTCCTTTTTGATTATATAACGTTCTTATATTTGCTAGGAGTCTAAAATGTACAACACAAGTCAATTCTACGATACATTTTTACAATCTGAACTCTGACACACAATTTTCATAATTTCTTGTAAATGACTAGAACAAGAGGTGATGACAATCCTATCAAATAAGCAATAGCGGGTAAGAATAAAGTGAAATAAAATTAGTAATTACTGTTCACACCAGATGTGACTGAAAGTAATCAGTTTATATTTCAGAGGGAAGGAGGTGGTGTATGACGCTCGAGACGGAGCGCAGATTGCATTGAACACAGAAGATTAATGTTAATGGCGTCGGTATACTATAAACAAAATTTCAAGTTACACAAAACTGGTGGCCCCATTTACACATATAAAAGTGCACAAACTTTGTGTTGCCTCATTTATCATTTTTCGTAATTACAATTAACCATTTTCATTATCGATCCTCTATAAATTACTGTCTGTGTAAAGATATTGGATCAGTAATTTACTTTGAATAATTTTGCTGCTGGAGTCATTTTATAGAAAACAGTATTTTTTTATAATTCTCAGACACAATCTGATATTGTTATTTGTCATTGAACTGACAAAAATTTATTTTTTGTAAAATAAATCAGCTGATCTGTAAAAAAGGACCAGGGGGAGGAAATAGGAGCAGTGATTGGCAGCAGTTGTCTCTAGAGGTCAGATTGACTATAAGGCTTAGAGAATTGAAGCTGATGGGACTGAAATTGCATTTATAAAGTAAAATCTGGGAAAGGGAAGTATGTGTTATATTTCTATATACTAATGGCACTGGTTTGGGATAATGCCAACAAAGGTACATTTTCAAGCTTTTTTAAACATTGAAAGAGTAGTCAAGAAGGAACAGAATTCTGTAGTGTGATCATACATCTCAGAAGCTTTAATCACAACCTGTGATTTGATGATAATATAATATAATAATATAGGGTTAGAAAGACTTATGACGTTCATGTTTCACCCCTTACATCTTTGTTCCTGACTTAAAGTGGCATTTCGATTCCTTCTTGGATCAATATGCAGTTGCAACACATTCTTGAATATGCTATTTTTATGAAAATGCATCCATATTGTTTGTACATATGAACCCAGTCATCTTCTGTAGGCTAGATCTCCTTTATTAATAGCCAATTCGATGACTTCTTGCCTTTTGTGCAGCACTGTTTCAGAACAGGTTACCTTAAAATGTATTGTGCTTCCTTGATGGTCTGATTCCATCATACACCTATCCGCTTCTTTTTTTTTTTTAAACATATTTTTATTTATCTCGGAGCAGTACAGTGACATAATCAAAAGAAAAATTACATATTACATAGCAATTACAATTATTAACGCTTTGTAAACTCTTGGCATCCGCAATAGAGCATGGAGGGTACTACACAACCCTTGCAGAGCAAGACATGTCAAACATATTGATATAATTGTGGAAACAAGTTTCACCAGCCACAACTGTGGGACATAACATCCATTAAGAAAAGGGGGTGGATGATGGGGGGGGGGGTCATAGGAACTGGAGAGGTGGCGGCGAGGAAATGGGCTAGGGAGTGGTTAGGGGGTCCTGGGGGATCGGTGGAGTGCCTCGCAATACCTGTAGGGAGTACAAAGGGGTGCAGAAAAAGGTGCGTCTAAGGGAGTCTTTGGTCTCGCATGGAAGGGTTCGAATTAGGGGAGACCATTTGGTAAAGAAGGCCTGGGTCTTTTTATCCTGGTGCATAGAGGCTTCATTCCATTCGGCCAGAAATATGGCATATATTCGGTCATACACCATTCGAAAAGAGGGTGGGGACGTGGATATCCATTGGGACAGGACCTATCCTCTTCTTAAGGTAGTATTATAATGAGTCTTCATATAAATTAATTCCATTAAGGTGTATAACAAATGAAATTTCCACATACGAGGTTAACCCCTCAAGGACCAGAGGTTAGGCAAAAGTCTTTTTATTATATAAGCATTGGAGCTGTTTGGTGGTGCTTAGCACCCTGTGACAGGAGGCATGGCATGGAGGTCAAGGAAGATGCATCAGACCAGTTTTGAGATGGGTTAAATATCTCTACTGGACTACCATGTTGGTCTCTGAAGAGGCCTGGCTAGTCCAGGTGCATAATGGGGTGTGTGCTTAATGGACACAGGCAGGGTTCATAGTCTCTTCCCCGCAGACGATCAGAGAACAAGCCAGTCTGGAGAACTGCAAAGAGAGGATGATTGTCCTCTGAGAAGGACAAACTGATATTGCATTGCTGTATAGCAGAGAACGTTATGCTATGTAATGGTGGGTGAATTCACTGTGCCGTGGACTATTAGATCTGAAAATCTGTATACCCACAATAAAGAAGACTAAGGCTAGGGTCAGACGAGCGCGTTTTCTACGGACTGTGCAACCGTGCAGTACGGACGCACTTTTTGACGGAAGACACAGTAGTGACTACACAGTCAGTTTTTGTGACTGACGTTATTTTTGATGGATGTAGGAGGGAAAATAAATTAAAATGAAAAAACATTTTGTCTGTCAAAAATGCTGGACGTATAAATGCAGTCCGTCTGACTACGTTCCATCACTCACACACAAAGCTATGTGGACGTTGCGGACATGGCGCACTCTGCACGTCCGTCCTAGCGGTTCGACGTTCTTGCTAACCTGCATCCGCTTGCTGCATCCATAGTGCGTCCGCACTTCCGTGCAGACGTACTTCGTGTGTGGGCCTTCATCGGTCATGATTATCTTCTACCACGGACGTACGTAAAACTGTGTTCATCTGACGCCAGCCTAAAGGTGAACTATAATGTTCCGCTTTAAGCTATTTTATTATTATTATTCTTTATTTATAAAGCGCCAGCATATTCCACAGCGCTGTACAATAGGCACAGTATAGACTGGGTTACAATACAATACATTGAACAACATTTGACAAACAGTACTGGAGGAGATGAGGGCCCTATTCCCGTAGGAACTCACAATCTAGGAGGGTTGGGGTTGGAAACAGGAGGAGAGGACTGCAAGGTGAGAGTGATTGATGGTTGCGTCAGTGAGTTGGGTGGTAGGCTTCCCTAAATAGGAACGTTTTAAGGGAGCGTTTGAAGGAAGAGAAGTTAGGGGAAAGTCTGACAGTACGAGGGAGAGCGTTCCAGAGAGTGGGGGCTACGCGTGAGAAATCCTGCAGTCGATCATGGGAAGAGGTAATAAGAGGTAATGCAGGGAGACGCTAGGCGCAGGTTGCTGTTTGACCTTAGGGAGCGGGCTGGGGCGTATTTGGTGATTAGTGAGGACAGGTAGTGGGGAGCTGAGTTAGTGAGGGTTTTGTAGGTAAGGATAAGGATTTTGAACTTAATTCTGCAGTGGATGGGGAGCCAGTGAAGGGACTCGCAGAGGGGAGCGGCGGGTGAGGTGAATTAGCCTGGCGGAGGCGTTCAGGATGGATTGTAGGGGGGAGAGGCGGGACAGAGGGAGGCCAGATAAGAGATTATTGCAATAGTCGAGTCGGGAGATTACCAGGGCGTGTATGAGTTGTTTTGTGGTGACAGCGGTAAGAAATGGCCGAATTCTGGAAATATTATGCAGTTGATATCGGCAGGAGGAGGAAAGAGACTTGATGTGGGGGATGAAGGAAAGAGCAGAGTCAAGTGTAACTCCAAGACAGCAAACTTGGTTTGATGGGGAGATGGTGATACCCTCCACCATGATAGAGAAGTCAGGAGGTGGGGAGGCATTGGAGGGAGGAATAAGTAGGAGCTCAGTCTTTGGCCTGTTGATCTTTAGGTGGTGGGAGGCCATCCAGGAGGAGATGCCAGATAAACAGTCACTGACTTTGGAAAGGACAGGGGGAGAGAGATCAGGGGTAGAGAGGTAGATCTGAGTGTCATCAGCGTAGAGGTGGTAATTAAAGCCATCATGTTGATGATTTTGCCCAGGGAGGAGGTGTAGATGGAAAAGAGCAGAGAACCAAGGACAGAGCCTTTGAGGTACACCAACAGATAGAGGCAATGAAGAGGAGGAGTTACCAGCAAAGGACACACAGAAGGACCTGTTGGATAAATAGGAGTCAACCCAAGCGAGTGCAGTGTCACCGAGACCCAGAGAGTTGAGGGTCTGTAGAAGGAGGGGGTGGTCAACAGTGTCAAAAGCAGCTGAGAGGTCAAGCATGATGAGAATAGAATAGTGGCCGTGTTTTGTTCTATTTTGCTCTAGAAGACCGTGGTTGTGAAAGATCGTGTCACAACCCATTGAAAATTATAAAGTTATTTACTAAAGCAGGTTCAGAAGCCTAAAAACAGTAATATCCACCCAACTTGCTTTAATTTCTAAATTTACAATAGTTTTTTTTATCAATCATGAACTTCAAGTGCAAGGAATGTTTCTTGAAATACATATTGATCCCGATGAAATCTACAGTAAATATATAAAATCCATTATAATTGGAAATTAACTTGACAAATCAAAACTTCAACAGTCTACACTATTTGTACTTTTTATTTTGTTTCTAAGACTACGGTCAGTTAGTGAAAGATTCAAAGTATATAAAATAGGAAACAATATTCGACTTCTCTCAGCTACGCTGGATTAAACAAAACTTTTAATAATAACTGCGGGTAGTCCTCTTAAACCAATGTTTTTACGAAAAGAAACCCAGTGCTACAACCTTGATAGGAGCAAACTCAACAAGTGTCATTCAGATGCACTTGGCTGGAAATGTTCACAAATTCATCGAGCAGTTTTCAGTTCCGCTGAATCTTCTTTAGTTGGTCTCCATAGTTTTGATGGTTCATGGTTGAGAGCCTCAGCTCATGAGAAAGTCAGTGCATTACAGTTTGCGGTGAATATCTACTGAATTCAGCTACTCTGGGCACGAATCGATTCAGTTTACGCAAGACTCAGCAGAGATAGTAAATATTTGTGATAACAGCTTGATAATCCAAATAGAAATGTGATGCCATTATTTAGACAGAAAGAGATCTGTTTCACTCTTTTATGACACAATTAGAAACTACTATTTTTTGCCATCTTTTGGATCTATACCTAAGAAGAGAAAGGCAAGGGTGAAGCAGATGGGCTTCTTGTCAGCCTGTATTACACATGTTTAAATATGATACCAAATGAGTTAATGATTTGTGTTTTCTGTTGTGGTTGAATACTCTCTTGGTTTATATAATAAAACCTTGTTTATCAAGTGGGTGATCAACACATTATTTATTGTTTGGTGTTTTTATTCATGTACGAAGAGAAAAAAATCTGGGTGATCTCTTTCTCACTGGAAAGTAGTGCTGTGCAATGGTGTAATATATTTAAAATGCTACAGACTGCCAAGTACTTTACTACTCTTACCATTCATGACATATATATTGGAGTAATTCATTTATTTAGGCTGGGTTCACACTTGGGCGTAGTGCTACGTCACGCAATGCACGCATTTCTTTACGCGCGTTCGCGCATCCGAAAAAACGCACGTATGCACATTGCAGCACGTTCATGGCTATGTCTATGGCCGCGAACGCGCTGCTGTATGCCCGAAAAGAAGCTCCCGGACTTCTTTTTGCGTCGGCCGTTTCAAAGCGCGTTCCTGCACGCTCAAAAACACTTAGGTGTGAACGGGGCCCATAGCAAACCATGGGATTTCCCCGTTCATGCGTTTCAAAGCGCGCACGAACGAGCGCCAAAACGTCTAGGTATGAACGGGGCCTTAGGGTGGTAAACTAAAATATAAATTCTGTCCATACAACAAATCCTAATTCTGACACACACTGCACACATGTATGTGAGTATAATGGGGGATCTGCCTCCTTGTCCCCTCTACCTGTCCTCCTGGTTCCTACATCCACGAGAGGTTTTATAATTTTGATCATTGCATCAGATTCTGTATTGGTGACATCAAAATTGTTATATGCATATTTTTAGTCGCGTTAATAAACCAACAGTCACTGAATATGAAAATGCGGATCATGCTCCCGAGCTGCTAAGTTGTCAATATCATGCAATGGTTTAAGGATTAGCTATGCTCTGTCTATCAAAGCCTTTTTTTCCCTGATGAGAAGAAAAATCAACTTTTTACATCATCTTCTTTAACGTACATTTTTTGAGCGTATTTTATGTAATATGGTTGATTCAATGTACAGTTATTGTCTTTCCTAATAAATGGAAAAATAATGTATTCACTCCTTATTAACAAGTAAATAAGTTTCATATAGAAACCTTCAAAAGACACTTTGCATACAAATATAACTATTTATTATTATTATTATTATCATTTATATAGAGCCAACAGTTTCCGCAGCGTTTATCATGTCTTATTAGTTGTTTGTATAAATTATTCTCAATGTATTATATTAGCTAATTGTTCTGTTGTAGTTAATAAAAATAAAAGCAGTATGTTATTCAGTGTTTTTACTAGTTTTATCATCACTAGTTATCCTTCAATACAGACCTGTAGAATGTGTTAGTTCTTTTTAATAATTACATTAACATAAAGGCAAATTCACATACGTTTGTCATTGGAGATTTGTATAGAAAGACATAGAATTTGTTTAGAAAGAAGTATTTTTTTCAAATAATATTAATTAAAGCCATATACACACATTGTTATATCTGCATTATTGTTGAATTGCATGCAGTGACAGTGTCATATATGGATTATCTTTGAGAAGGATGCAGCGTGATATAGGTATTATCTGTGAGAAGAAAGTAGTATAAGTGGTTTATATACATTGTGATATCTAGATTATTAGAGAATAGGATGCAATACCAGCAATTTATATACCGTGTGATATTGGGTTTGTAACATAGACAGGCATTTCTTAGATACAGTGGTTTTAAAGAAAAATTACTTTCCTTTACCCACACAGTCTATATATATATATATATATAGCAGCATCCCTTTGTACCGGTTCACTGGAGGTAAGCCATATTTGACAGGCACAAAAAAGTGGCCAAAAAGTGTTACTACAGGTACATTATAGCTTTGGCTCTTTGTTTCTTTAAAGGAAAAACATATTGTGACACAGTCCAGTTTTAACCACGTCTTCTAGGGCAACATAAATATGCAGAGCCACAGTCTTTTTGTTCTTAAGCAAGACTTTTATTTACCTCCACCTTTCACAGGCAATCAGTGGGAGAATCAGTGGATCACAGCAAACATTTCTTTCAGCAACAGAGGAATAACTTGGTTCTTTTTCCCTGTCTCTCCAGCTCTCTCTCCTGGAAGGACAGACACCCACACTCCTCAGCTACAAAGGAAAACCTTCCCTTAATAAAGCCCAACTAAATGGGACCACACCTGTATGCCATCGTTGGCTTTATTCTCCAAAACCTGGCCTGGCTAGTGAGCCGGGCTGCTGGATAGTGGCCCGCCCTTCTCTCCACTATCCCGACCCCAGGGACCCATAACACATTTTACTGGACGCTCTCCATTGCACCAGCGAAACACAAAATATATTTTAACCATCTCCCTGGGGTTATTTTTAAACACAGTGCACAAGGTCTGGTCTCACATATCGCCCATTCAGGACCATACCCTGCTTCCTGTCACACACCCTCCCCCTCAGCTCAAGACCATCGGGACGAGCGACCACGGACATCAGCGAATGCACCCGAGACAGCCCGTCGACATTTCCCTGTAGAAGACCGGCCCTGTGCTCCACCGAAAAACTAAATGGCTGTAGGCTAAGGAACCACCTCGTGACCCTCGCATTAGTCTCCTTATTGCGATACATCCATATGAGAGGAGCGTGGTCAGTTATCAGCCTGAATCTCCTACCCAATAGATAATACCTAAGGGTTTCCAATGCCCATTTGATGGCAAGGCATTCCTTCTCCACAACAGAATAGTTCTTTTCCCGCGGCAACAGCTTCCTGCTGAGAAAAAGAACAGGGTGTTCCTCTCCCTGACACTCCTGGGAGAGGACGGCCCCCAAGCCAGCCTCAGAGGCATCAGTCTGGACTATGAAGTCCTTCGCAAAATCAGGGGACACCAAAACGGGATATACACACAGGGCCTCCTTCAGACCTATAAAAGCCTTCTCGGCTTCGGGAGACCACTTCACCATCACAGGGGATCTCGCCTTTGTGAGATCAGTGAGGGGAGCGGCTATCGCAGCAAAATTCGGGATGAACCGCCTATAGTATCCAGTTAACCCGAGAAAAGCCCTCACCTGTTTTTTTGTCAAAGGTTGTGGCCAACTCTGTATAGCCTCAACCTTCGTTGTCTGAGGCTTGACCAAACCTTTGCCAATAGTGTAGCCTAAGTACTTGGCTTCCGCTAGCCCAATGGTACTTTTTGTGGGGTTGGCCACTAGCCCGCAGACCGAATTGCAGTGAGCACCCGCTGAACTTTAGGAAGGTGCGATTCCCAATCTGGACTATATATAACCACATCATCCAAGTATGCCGCCGCATATTGAGCGTGGGGTTGTAAAATCCTATCCATCATCCTCTGGAACGTGGCAGGGGCCCCGTGCAAACCAAATGGCAACACTGTGTATTGGAACAAGCCATCTGGGGTTGAAAAGGCCGTTTTCTCCCTCGCTTGGTCAGTGAGTGGCACCTGCCAATACCCCTTAGTCAGATCAAGGGTTGTGAGGTAGCGTGCTTTCCCAAGCCTCTCAATCAGCTCGTCAACCCTAGGCATGGGGTAGGTGTCAAATTTAGAAATGCAATTCAATTTACGGAAGTCATTACAAAATCTAATGGACCCATCCGGTTTAGGGACAAGCACAATGGGACTGTTCCACTCACTGTGCGATTCCTCAATCACCCAAGTTTTAGCATTTTCTCTACTACTTCAGTCTTTATAGCTTGCCTACGGGCCTCAGGTACTCTGTACGGCTTCAGACAGACCTTTTTCCCTGGCTCGGTTATTATGTCATGTCTGATTATTTGTGTCCTCCCCGGTATCGCTGGAGAACACTTCTCTGTTTTGCCTAAGAAACACCTTAACCTCCGCTTTCTGGTGTACAGAGAGGGTGTCAGAGATGTTTACCTCGGGGTCCGTGATAGGGAGGTCCGTAGGCTTCAGGGCCACTAAGACCTCTCTATCCTTCCATGGCTTTAACAGGTTTATATGGTAGGTTTGCTCAGGTTTCCTCCTTCCCGGCTGGCTTACCTTATAATTTACCTCTCCTATTTTTCCCATCACCTCATAGGGACCCTGCCAGGTAGCCAAAAATTTATTTTCCACCGTGGGGACTAGAACCAATACCCTATCTCCCGGTTGAAACACTCTGACCCGGGCATTCTTATTGTAGCTATACCTTTGGGCCTCCTGGGCTTTCCTCATATAGTCTCTAACGAGGGGCATGACCGCCTCCATGCGGTCCTGCATTTGGGATATGTGCTCCACGACACTATGGTAGGGTGTCGTTTCCTGTTCCCATGTCTCCTTAACGACATCCAGCAGTCCCCTGGGATGCCGCTATAACAGCTCAAACGGGGAAAAACCTGTAGAGGCCTGAGGGACCTCTCGGATGGAGAACATTAAGTAGGGCAAAAGAAGGTCCCAATTCCTGCCATCTTTATCAATAGCCTTCCTTAGCATACTCTTAAGCGTTTTGTTAAACCGCTCTACTAAGCCATCGGTTTGCGGGTGATATACTGAGGTTTTTAGCTGCTTGATGCCTAGCAATTTACACAACTCTTTCATAACCCTGGACATGAATGGAGTCCCCTGGTCTGTTAGGACCTCTTTTGGTATTCCCACCCTGCTAAACATCAGCATGAGTTCTTTTGCTATGGACTTGGCAGTGCCATTGCGGAGGGGAATCGCTTCAGGGTAGCGTGTTGCATAATCGAGGACAACGAGTATGTACTGGTGCCCCCTCGCAGATTTAACCAGGGGACCCACCAGGTCCATAGCAATCCTTTCGAACGGGACATCGAGTATGGGCAAGGGCACTAACGGGCTCCGGAATCCTGGAGCCGGTGCAGTAAGCTGACATTTAGGGCAAGAAGTACAATATCTATTGATGGCAGCAAACACCCCTGGCCAATAGAACCTCCTGAGGATCCTCTCCTTTGTTTTATCGATTCCTAAATGTCCCCCCAGGATATGGTTATGGGCAAGGTTTAACACCGTATTCCTAAAGTTTTGCGGTACCAATAACTGTTTGACAATGTCCGTCCCTTTCTTTTCCACACGATACAACAGATTGTCAGACATTTCAAAGTGGGGGTACAGCAACAACCTCCCAGGCTGGGTCACATTTCCATCCACAACCTGGATATCATTTCTCACTGCCCCTAGGGTGGGGTCCTCCCATTGGGCCCCTTTAAAGTTTACCGGGCACCCGCTAAACCCAATAACTCCGCCTGGTCAGAGTTAGCACCTGGCTCATTACTCTGAGGCGGTTGGGTGCCCACTAATACTGGCATAGGACCACAGGTCGTTTCGTTGAACTCATCATCTAGATCAACATCAGAAAAAGGAAAGACATAGCCCTCCTTGATTTGCCTCAGTTCAGGGAGTTCCCATAGTTCCAAGAAGTATGGAAAATCTCTCCCAATCACAACGTCATGGGCCAAGTTTGGTACCACCCCCACACAATACTTCAGGGTACCACACTGGGTTTCGATATCCACTTCAGTAGTGGGATACTCTCGTTTGTCTCCATGCACACAGACGACCCCAAGTTTTTTCACATGGTTAAACACACACCTTAGATAGAATGGCTTTAGTCACCAGGGTGACCATACTCCCGAATCCAGCAAGGCGTTACACCGTCTGCCATTAACCTTCACGGTACACCAATGCGGATTATCAACTTTACCAGCAATGTCATACCCAGAGTATAGTGAATGTGCTTCATTATAGTCCATGGGCTCATCGTTCATACAGTCTCTGGCTATGTGGCCCTCTATGGCATTTAAAGCACCGGATTATAGGATTATATTTAGGTACTCCCTGTACCCCGGGAAACATGTCAGAGGGGTTTCTGCATGTCCTTGCTCTTCTACACCCCGCACCCGCTGAACAGTCTTACCAGTTCGTGTGGCGTTCTGGGATTTAGGGCTGCGGGACTGAGTCGCTGAAGGCGGTTGCACAGCTTCTCCCGAAGCTATAAATCTTTCTACCAAGGTGATCAACTGGTCTGCGGTTTGGGGGTCTCCTTGGTTTACCCAGCGGCGCAGAGAAGCAGGTAATCCACGCTGATAGCGATCCATAACTAGGGTCTCCACTATTTTAGTAGCGGAGTTGATTTCTGGCTGTAGCCACTTCCTGGCAAGATGAATCAAGTCAAACATCTGGGAGCGTGCAGCCTTGTTAGAAGAGTACGCCCAGGATTGGAATCTTTGCGCCCGCACTGCGGTGGTCACCCCAGTCGCGCCATGATCTCTGTTTTTAATTTCACATAATCACTGGCCTGGGTTGGCTCCAGATCGTAGTAGGCCTTCTGAGGTTCCCCACTCAAAAAAGGGCAAGTATGCTCGCCCACTCAGCCTCGGCCATTCTTCCCTTGCTGCAGTTCGCTCAAAGGCCAACAGGTACGCCTCCACATCATCTGCTGCGGTCATTTTTTGCAGGTAATGGCTGGCCCGGATCACCTTGGTACCCTGGTAGCCATTTGCAGAATCAGACTCCAGTTTGTCTGATATGGCACGAATCTCCTTGCGTAGAGTACTGGTGGTAGTTCGCTGTTCCTCCTGGACCATGCCGATCGCCTCCACTTGGATGTCATAAGCTGTCGCACTAGGACCTCTGTGCTTTCCTTCTGAGCTCTAGCCATAGCCAAAGCATTCTCCGCCTGGGCCAAAATTAGTCGCTGCAGGGTTTCCTGGGTCTCAGCAGTTCTCCTGTTTGCCTCCTGCTGTGCCGCAGTAGACTGAACCAGGGCTTTTACGACGTCGTCCATGCTGCTCGTGGTTTATATTGCCCTCAGACTTGGTGTGGTTATCCTCACACAGGGCACCATATGTGACACAGTCCAGTTTTAACCACGTCTTCTAGGGCAACATAAATATGCAGAGCCACAGTCTTTTTGTTCTTAAGCAAGACTTTTATTTACCTCCACCTTTCACAGGCAATCAGTGGGAGAATCAGTGGATCACAGCAAACATTTCTTTCAGCAACAGAGGAATAACTTGGTTCTTTTTCTCTGTCTCTCCAGCTCTCTCTCCTGGAAGGACAGACACCCACACTCCTCAGCTACAAAGGAAAACCTTCCCTTAATAAAGCCCAACTAAATGGGACCACACCTGTATGCCATCGTTGGCTTTATTCTCCAAAACCTGGCCTGGCTAGTGAGCCGGGCTGCTGGGATAGTGGCCCGCCCTTCTCTCCACTATCCCGACCCCAGGGACCCATAACACATTTTACTGGACGCTCTCCATTGCACCAGCGAAACACAAAATATATTTTAACCATCTCCCTGGGGTTATTTTTAAACACAGTGCACAAGGTCTGGTCTCACATATCGCCCATTCAGGACCATACCCTGCTTCCTGTCATAATATCTTAAAACATTTTAAACAATGTCAACACGTCGGTTGGCTTATCTGATGTGTTCAAATTTCATGGGAATATACCACACCCCATTTGCAAACAAATACCATTTGTAATAAATGAAATTCCTTTGCATTACACCAGAATCAGACCAGATTGAGTAAATTTGATATCAGAGCACCAGCAGGGGATTTTGAAGAAAGAGTATACTCAATAATGGCACTGAAGGTGTTAGCAGTACACATATTTAAGAAGGTGTATCCATACTGAGAAAGGTTGCACATAGATTGTGGTGGAGTCAGTATTACATTCAGTGTGAGCCAAGGTGGGCCTGCTATTCAGGATAGATTGCCCTTTAGGCAGGATAGCCACTGGCTGCAAGACACACAGATCAAGAGACAAGGTAACCAGACAACAAGAGAAAGAGAACAGGACAACACGCAGGGCAAGAGTTAATGGAGAGAACAACAATATAATGGCACCCAGCAGCACACTAAAGAGAACCCTAATCTAGGATACAGTCCTTAGAATGGCTGTCTCTTCTAAGGGAGGGGACCTCACTGCTAGCTGACACACAGAACCAAGTGACAGGACAAGAGGGTCAAATCCAGAGATGTGGTAATAAACCAGGACGGGTAGTCATACATAAGCCAGAGATCAGAAACCAGAGTGGGATATCAGACAAGCTAGGAGTTGGTACACAGTAGATGAAAGAGCATAAGGGACAACACGCTAGAATTGTCAGAGAACCAGGCCAGAGTCATACACAGCACATCAGATAACACAGAAACGCACAGATCAGAATAAACCAAAATATAACAACAGACAAGGCAACTAGAGGGGCAGACAGAATAAGGAAACAGAATCCAGAAATAAACTGAATAATGGAACAAAAGGAAAAATAACAAAAGTAAATACTAACTGAGGAACAGATACACAGGCAGAACCTCAGGGAGCAATGTGACTCATATGCAGGAGCCCTGAGCAATGGGAGAGGCTGCCTTATAATGGAGCAGCCAGAGCAGACAGGTCAGGTGGTCCAAGAGCAGACTGGCTACAGGGAATTCCTGGAGCGGAGGGAGAGCAAGGAATGGCCCAGAGTGAGGTAAGAGCTGGCCCGGTTCCCTCTCATAACAGGGAGCAGGGCTGGAAACATGACACAGTAACAGCACCAGCATGTGCAAGTCATACAGTATATTGTGTACTTGTATTTCTTAGTTTTGGTTTTTGTTTTATAGCACATCACTGGCTCCAAAAGCCCAGTATTGCGTCTCAGTATAGTTTGCCATTGGTTTTATTTTTAATCTTTTTTTGTGTTGATACACATAATTTTTGGCATTTAATTACGATTATTTTTTTCTATTATTACAAATACAGAAATATCAGGAATATGAATTTTGCCGTAAACTTAATCCACTGTCACAGACAGGTGCGTGAGTTTCAGGGATGTATTGTATGACGGGTGATACAATTGCAAACAGAAGGTTACTGGGTATAAATGGAGGTTTATTAGTACAACACAGCAGGGAGTGACAGATAAGATATGAGATAGACAGAGTATGTGTAAGTAAAGAGTATATGGAAAACAATAATACTCACGCAAGGCACAAAGAACCAGTAGAGAGGCAAAGATGGGCATAGAGGAGAGAGGCAAGGATGGGCAGAGAGGAGACAAGAGGCACGGAGGTTGGCAGGAACAGGACTTTGCTGAGACAATGGAGCAGGCTGATGCAGGCCTTGGCTGAGACACAGGAACAGGCTGATGCAGGACATGGCTGTTAGTAGGCATTTATAAGCCTCATCACTGGGATCACCTATGGTAGAGCAACCTGGACTGGTTTATCCAGGCAACGGAAGGCGATGGCAGTTCAGTGAAGCAAGCAGCTCAGGACAAATCTAGGGGTGGAATATACTGTCATGAGAGGTGCTGCCCAGAATACAAGTGGCAGAAGCACTGGCTTGGGCCTTTCTATTTCATCAGCGATGTGTGTCGAGACATCCACACAATATTTTCGAATCTCGTATATTAACACCAAAATTCAAGTATGCATACTTAAATGTAAAAATGAATAGTGTAATCTATATAAACAACTATAATAAATAAAGGAGCTTGGAATGGCAACACAGATATCGCTCACATATACCACTCGATAGTTGGCGAACTGGTTTCTCTAAAAACAAAATAAACAGGAAAGACCATAGCGTAAAACCATTACATTTAATATTGTATATAAAAGTGAATGAACCCACTCACAAAACAAGTGGCACTAAATATAAAGAAATATGAGTGCAAACAAACATATTGACAATAAACACAGCTGTCACCGGATGCTGGATACCCTCCGTCTTCAAATCGAACTCATGCAGTCCAAATGCCGGGCTTCAGGATCTCGAGACTGGTGACCGGTGGTAGGTAAAAAGCACCCAAGGAAAGATGTCACTAAGTGGACACACTCAACGCGTTTCATCATAAAAGGAATGTGACTTCCTCAAGAGCTGTCAATTAGCAAAATATTACTGCCAATTGCCTTCTCACAAAGCCAGAGTAGCTAATGTGTTACTCATATGGATAGAGTCTGCAGGTGGATCAAGTACAGACAACATAGGATCCAATATACGGAGTCACTACACTTCCAGAGTTGTATCCATTATTGTTATTTGTATACTATTAATTTAAACATCTGATAATCCATTCTAGATATTCCGCTAAGTACAGGCAGAATTTGTATTCAATGATTTTACAAGTAGATTATGAGAGCTGCAGAGTACACCATTCTCTTTTAATATCTAAATAGCCCAGGCTGCAGTGCAGAATTTATTAAAAAATAAAATATAAAGTATGGCAGCGTTATTACAGGAAAAATAAGAAAACAAGCCCAATGACATCACCAATTCTATGATAAAGGTTATAGTGAATATATCAAAAATTAAGGGAAACAGCCCAACATACAAACTGTATACCAGCAGACATAAAAAGTAAGAATGTAAATAATAATATTCAGACTTCCATCAGATTAACATATGCATTATAACTACATGTTCCTAGTCGTTGCGTGGTTATCTTGCTGTATATATCCAACTTTCCAATTCTGCAATACTTTCCTTGAACTGGAGATTGAGCATACACTATCACAATAAATCGTCCAATATCCTAGAATGGATTTCCCATGGGGCCTCTGGTGGAGATATTTAAACTCCTACAATGGGAGATTTTTTTTTCTTTATAATACACATTTGTGTAGACCCTGGATATGAGGTCAGACCACTTGGACGTAAATAGACATATATCAATTTTTTTGCCATAAGCACACATTTAAGAAACAGATTGCCATCTTAAGCTGTATTAGCGAATCCTCCATCGCACACAATACTTTTAAAACCACTGAGGGGCTCTACCATGACAATATATGTAACTCACACAAGCTAGGAGGGAATAATGATAGATCCTATGGAAGAATATAACAATAACGAAACAGCTGTGCAATAGAAAACCATTATAATTCTTCCTTTTAAATAGTCTTACACTATAAACTTTGAGGAAAATACATTATCATAGACTTCATTGAAGGATGTTAGGCTTTCAAAAAAAGGCAAAGCTGTTCTGTCACCTGAAGTGTTATTTTGCAAATAAATGTAATTAATTCATGATAATTTTTCTCTAACCAAGCCACAGTACATTAAACCACAGTAATCCCTTAATCTAAGAGGTTTTCTATATGTAGACATTCTTTGTAGGATCATTACTGAACTATTTAGAATCAAAGAGACAGACATTGGCCAAAATTCACTAAAAACCTTGATTCAATGTTAGGTGTAGACATAAAGGGACACACTAGACACTGTGACCGCTCAATGTTATTTAAGGAGTCAAAGTGGCCTGAGTGCCATCACCTTTCTCCTTCCTCTGGGGAGGTCAACACTCCGAGTGCAGGGGATTAGTTCAACCTATAACGCGAGCAAGTGCTGATCTCAGATACAATGGTATTGAGACCTTCAGGACTTAGCTCTCAGCAATGGCTCTCAATGCATTCATCACTGAGAGCCGATGGATTGGCTGGATAGGCTAACCACAGTCACATGGCATCTGCTGCTAACAGGAAGCAATCAGCATGTCATGTCTGTACCAGCACCAAGGGAACCCGCTGCTGGAAAGCAGTTACATTTAAAAAGAATCAAAACAGTTAACACGGGATGAGGGTGTGGTGGGGTTATTAGGGGTTAATGTTTTACACATTCAGTTCCTCCTCTGTTAATCCTAGAGCATATCTTCAAATGTATATTTTAGAAAAAAATGTGGAAAGGGAAACCTGCCGATCACTACCAACATTTATCACAGATGATGCCCAGCAGATGAATTTGACAGATGCACTTGAAGATTACACGGATTGTCCACTTACTGTAAAATGCACCGCTATTGCAAAGTTCTTAAAATGTGTAATTGCAATGCAATCTCAATTTAACATGTTAACTGTTGGCAATTCCAAGCTGAAGTCTCATGGATTTGCAATGGAATTGACCAGGGTGTTCCTGGAGCTTTTTATGCGCATCTCCCCAGGGATCTTGTGTGATTTGAGTTTGCTTTCCTAAAACTCTCAGGGCCCTATCAGCTCCTTAACGCGTCGCTGGTGCTAGCGCTCACATAAGTAAGTGTTAGCGCTAGGTTAACTGAGGTGATAACGTGATGTCCAGATCAGATCCTGATCCCTAAAAGGTTAGAAAATTCTTTAGCTCATCAGTATTATTGTTTCTAGCGAGCTTACTGTACTTTGCTCTCCCTATGCTTAACATGGGGAGTGCAAAGAGTAAGCAAAGAGTAATTAGGGTTAGAACTTTGTGATCCTAACATTAATTACTCTTTGCTTCCTCTTTGCACTCTAAGAGCTAAGCTGGTGCTAACTTATTCTTCTTCTGCTGAATCAGTTTTCACCAGCTGAAAAGCCCCCCAAAAATCCGACACTCACCTCTCATCCCGTGGAGTGAACGGCAGCCCGATCCGCTGCTTCCAGACAAATAGTCCCCAGCCTCCCTCCGTGATCACTTTGTGGCCATGCACGAGATCCCATGGCCCGGATGCACAACCCTCAATGGAGTCCTATGGACTCCAGGAGTGGATACGTGCGGCGGCATGTAAGCACTGCCGCGAGTATCCTGGAGGGTTAGCGACCGTTACCGGGCAGGCTGCTGGATTCAGCACCTGTCTCGTAAAATGTTTGCAAAATGGGGACACTAAGGGGAAATTTACAAGCGCAAATTTTTCCCCTTAGCATCCCTGCTTTAGCGAGAGAAATGTGATAGTGCCCTCAGTGGGGTTGATGTGCCTCACTTCACACTTTTTTGTATCTATCTGATTACAAATTGCAATTCTAACCAAAGCCTGCTACTTTAAAGCCATGAACATGACCTCATACTTGATTTTCTATAATATTCTTATTCTATAATAGTGAGGACATCACGTTTCTTACTTCAACCTGAAACTATGCAGAGTTTTTAAGCAGCAATTTCACTTGCTAAATTTTGTCAAATTCAGAAAGATGCCTGCTCCCTCATAAAGTATTTGTCTTGGAAAGGAAGTGCTATCTTACCAGTCGATGCAAACCTGCTTATAATGCTGTCAGAGGCCGACTGTTTTTGAAATGTTAACTTTCTTCAACTCATGCATTATTGAAAGAAATGGCATAATTTGATAACATTGGGAGGAAACAAATTGTCGTTCTCATACTAAACTGTACCCCTATAGCATGTTGCAGGTTGAAGACTCTCAGGATTGAGGTGGAGTTTGGGTTACCTGCAGGGCCGGATTTGCACCTCAGGAGCCTGTAGGCACAGAAATGTGGAGCGCCCCTACCCCCCCAAACAAAAAAAGATACGTTTTAAAAAAACCAAAACTATTTTTCTCCGTGCTCAAATCAAAAGAAGAGGCAGAATCTGTTGCCTTAGTTGATTTAGTTACAGTTACAAGTATTTATAAAGCGTCAACAAATTCCTTAGCGCTGTACAATGGTAGAAACAGAATAACAAATATACATATATGTTACACACACGGAACAGAAGGAGGGAGGACCCTGCTCAAGAGCTTACAATCTAAGAGGAGAGGGGTGACACATTAGGTGAGGATGAATAGGGTATTTGAAGTAGCGGGTTGCATGAGGAGTGAATGGGAAGATGGAGCAGGAAATGCCAGTGGGGGATCATGGAGTGAGCTGATAGGCTCCTCTATAGTAATGCGTTTTCAGAGACTTCTTGAAGGACTGGAGAGACGGGTGAGTCTAATGTTGCGGGGGGAGGGAGTGTCATAGAAAGGGTGCAGCTCGGGAGAAGTCCTGAAGGCGAAAGTTGGGAGGTGCGGGTACAAGGAACTGATAGCATCAGATCATTGGCTGAGCAAAGTGGTGGGGATGGGATGTACCTGTCAATAAGGGAGGAGATGTAGGCAGCGGCGTGGTTATGGAGAGCTTTGTATGCGAGCACCAGTATAATGAATTGGATTCTAAAGGAAACAGGGAGCCAGTGTAGAGATTGACAGAGAGGTGAGGTGCGGGAGGTGAGGTGAACAAAACTGGCACAGGCGTTCATTACAGACTGCAGAGGCAGAATCTGGGATCTCTTAAGGCCAGAGAGAAGGAGGTTACAGTAGTCAAGGCGGGTGATAATAATAGCTTGGATGAGCATTTTAGTAGAGTCTGGATTAAGAAAGGGACGGATGCGTGCAATGTTTTTAAGGTGGAAGTAGCAAAATTAGGTTAGAGACCGAATATGAGGAGTAAAGGATAGATTGGAGTCCAAGTGGACCCTGAGGCAATGGAGCTTGAGAGGTAGAAGTAATGGTGGCATCATTCACCTGAAGAGAAACTGGTGCAGGAATGGAGGTGTTAGAGGGAGGGAGGATGAGAAGTTCAGTTTTAGAGAGGTTGAGCTTTAGGAAACGGGAAATCATCAGTCAAAGACAGCCGATAGGCCGGCAGTAACATGGTCCAACACCGGAGGAGAGAGATTGAGATAGGAAAGGTAGATTTGGGTGTCATCAGCATAGAGGTGATATTGGAATCCATAGGAAGAGATGAGGTTGTCCAAAGAGGCAGTATAGATCGAGAAGAGTAGGGGACCCAGAACTGAGCCTTGCGGTACCCCAACTGAAAGAGGAACCTTTGGGGAAGAGACACCAGCGAAGGAGACACTGAAGGAGCGAAAAGAGAGACAGGAAGAGGACCAGTAGAGAGTGATGTCACTGAGGCCAAGTTGACGCAGCGTGAGGAGCAGGAGAGGGTGATCACCAGTGTTGAATGCAGCGGAAAGGTCAAGAAGAATAAGGAGGGAGAAGTGACCTTTGGTTTCAGTGGCAGCTAAATCATTAGTCACCTTGGTCAGAACAGTCTCAGTAGATTGTTGGGAGCGAAAGCTAGACTGGTGCGGATCGAGTAAAGAGTTAGCAGCAAGAAAACTGGTGAGCTGGTTATAGAACAGATGTCCTAAGATTTTGGAGGCAAAGGGGAGCAGAGAGATGGGACAGTAGTTCAAGAGGGAGGTAAGATCAAGAGAAATCTGACTGCCATAGAAATCTGACTGCCATTCTGGGGTCAAGAAGGAATTTTTTCCCAGTATGTTGCATATTGGCAAGCATTCAGACTGGGTTTTTTGCCTTCTTTTGGATCAACAGCAGTAGGTTATGTGGGAGAGGCTGAACCCGATGGACGCATGTCTTTTTTCAGCCTATGTAACTATAAGATATCTTTTTTAGAATGGGGTGATCAAAGCACGTTTGAATACAGAGGACAATATTCCAGAGGAGAGGGAGAGGTTAAAAATATGAGTCAAACCAGGGACAGTAACTGGTAGGACAGGCTGAATAAGGTGTGAGGGGATAGGATCAAGTGGACAGGTGGTCGGGCAGGAGGACATAAGAAGTTCTGTTACATCCTCCTCCAAGACTGTAGAAAAGGAAGACATAGTAGAAGAGGGGGCAGGGAATGAGGGAGTCAGTGGGGTAGAATGGTTAAAGGAGGAGGGCAGTGAATGCAGCAGCATTGTTTGTTTTATGTGTAAAAGCATATATTGCCTCTGCTGTAGAACAGAAAAAAAATATTTAGCATTTACTTTTTATTTTTTTTAATTTTTACACATTACATGGTCATGTTTGGTATCATATTAAAGACTAGACTCTGACCTTTCCAATGATGCCTCACTTAACCTTGTGTGCTGTACAATTCAGGGATGCAGGTTCCAAAGTCCCCCTGTCCCTCCTCACTGCAACGCCACAGTCTAGGTTTCGAATTAAACAATGCATTGCTTCACCAGATACACACTTGCTGGCAGTATGGTAAATGAGGTGAGTTAGTGCAGCATAACTGTTCACTTTATAATTGTAAACTGAATAATAGTGCCGTGTTAGAAAAAAAATAGAAAAATATTATTTTAATAGATATTTTTTATTTTTACATAAATATAACCTGGTTATATTTGGTATCACTGAAAGGGCTATAATCTGCCCTTTCCAATGATACTTCATATGTCCCTCTAGCCCTTAGGGCTCCAGAGATACAGTGGTCTAAATTATTGTAAATTGTAAAAAACACACAGAGCAAGGCGCCCCCTTGTGGCAGGCTCCTGTAGGCACATGCCTACTCTGCCTAATGGTAAATCCGGCACTGGTTACCTGCTACTTTCATTCTGTCTGTTGTGGTATTAAACATCTCTAATTCTAACACATGGATGTTTTCTCTGTCTTTTCACCCACAACAAATGAGAATATATGAGGATTTTGTAGCCATTAATTTTGTTGTGTAATTTATATTTGAAATCTGGTATGGCGGAGTGTTCCATAGATTGATATTCCCATTTTGGCTGTGGAATCCTTCATAGCTACTATTCGTCTCTTTTTGCATCTCCCTAATGCTATCCTCAATACATTTCAGTGCTTGGAGAACTTGTCTGTATTTCCAGAAACTGGGGGCCAGATTCTAACCTATTAATGAGATAATGAGGTCCTTATTCCACCTTAATTATTGAGTGAGCCATTAAGTGAAACACACACATTCATTGATCTTAATGGCTCCTGTCCTATTGCAGCCTTCCTGTACGACTCACTTGATACAGTTTCTTACTATTGATTAAGGCTTCCTATCCTTTGCATATTATGAGCTGAGACACTAACAAAGCGGCTCACTTTTAATAGAGTCAGAACTAGGGAGGCGCTAACGCTTTACAGCTCATGCTGAATTCTGCATTGAGTGGCTCTACTTCCAACACTGACAGATTAAAGATCAAAACTGTCATATCATTTGAATGCAATAGTGCTTATTTGGAGATTTAATTCTGTGATATTTTGTTTAAATCTGGAATATTTTGCTGTCATCTGGAACATCTCCAGAACCTTTATTTAGGAATCGTTTTGATTTTTCTTTTTCTTGCTTGATCTTTCTTGAAGAGGCTTTTTTCTGCTAAAGCTATATATATATATATATACAGCCTTCCTTCATAAAATGATTTGTCTTGTGATCACTATATAAATATACACATATCTATCATGTCATTTTTTTAAATAATTTTCTATGCATACATATACAACATATTTTAAAAAATAAAATGTATTGTTCCTTTTAGTAATAATTCCAAAAAACTCTGTCTAAATGTTATATGATAAGGTTACAAACTATGAAGATGTCCACACTACATTATCGTTTATGGCACTGTTTGATTAAACTCACATAATTTTTTATACCAATATATAATAGGTTTCCCAGTGTTTATTACATGACTTGCTGTTCTGTCCACATTTCTGCAAACCATCTTAAAGTTCACCTCATCAAATCTTTGTCTCATGTAATTACTCATGCTCACTCAGTTGACTTTGGATGCATTTGACCTGACTGCTTTACACTTAATAATCGATGCAGCTGAACCGGTTCAATGGCTTCCAGTTTCACATCATATTTCTACAAGGAAATGCATGTAGTCTTATGTTGGAACTTCGATCGTTTCTATTCCTTAAATGTATCTATATTGTAGTTTTTATATTTTTAAATTATATTACCATATTGTTATTTCAGAAGGTATGTATTTCCTGCCATCTTACATGAAACAAGTCATTGCTCATGGCAGCTTCATTTTCTTATTTTCCGATATTAAATATGCTTCTAAAATATTATTCAGGGTTTAAAATGGCAAATAAATGTATAAGGAGAATAAGGGCTCTAAAACCTTTCATTTATACTTTAAATACTTATGCATAATGTCCTTTACGGTTTACACTTGGATTCTTAAAGGGTTAAATATATATTTATAGGGTTAAAGCAAGAGGGGCAGAAACCAGTGTGTTTAAACATTAATTCTCCCTGCACTCCTCCACACCCTGTGTTTTAACCATTTATTTTCATAAAAAACTCACCTGAATCCAGCAAGGTCTCCTCTTAGTCCTGCAGATGTGTCTGTGGGGGAAGTGATGCTCTAGCTCAGTGGTTCCCAACCATGGTCCTCAAGTACCCCCAACAGGCTAGGTTCTAAGGATCACCATGGGGAAAAGCAGACTGAATCCTGCAATCACTAAGCAGAGAAGCATATCACCTGTGCTGTGCTTCAGATATCTGGCAAACCTGGCCTGTTAGGGGTACATGAGGACCGAGGTTAGGAACCACTGCTCTAGCTAATCCAGGGGCTCTCTGTATCACAAGGCATTGAGAGCCATTGGTTGAATCTAGTTCTTGAAGGTTCTGAAGCCCCAGAACCTGACCACAACGCTGAGGTTCCAGGGCAGGGCTAAGCCACTGCACCCAGTGCGATGAATCAGCTCTCTGAATTCCCCCTCAGAGTAGGGAGAGGGAGCTCAGGGTAGTGTGACCACTCAGATAGGACTGAGGGGTCTACCTACATAGTGTTCTTTTAACTTTGAATAACTATTTGCCACATTACGATCCTACCGTTAAAACGCAGGCGCAAGGGAGGAAAAACTGCGCACGCAGTTTTCCCCCTTGCACCCACGTTTTAATGCTAGATTAAAATGCAGGTGCAAAAAATGCTGCCTGCATTGTTATCGCGTGCAAGGGGATGGGATGCTCGTGGCAGCGCTGAGCGCAGCCGCGAGCATCCACTCGATGTCGTCCATAGGACTCCATTGAGTTTCCCCCTGCCGGTCACATGACCAGCCAGATCTCGCTTCGCGAGAACCGGCCGGTTGGCGTAGTGATACGCAGGGAGAGACTGGGGGGGACTTTTTCCCCCAGTCTTTCCCTGCTCCCGCTGGACAGAGGAGGCGGTCGGAGCCGCGGTCGGAGCCGCGGTCTGATTTGTTTTTTGTTTTTTTAGGCTGGTAACGGATTCTGCAGAAGCGGAATCCGTTAACACCAAGTCCTGGCTCTGGTTAACTTTCTGCTAACCAGAGCAGGACGGTAATCAGCGCTAGGACTTTGTAGTCCAGCGCTGATTAACACTTTGTGCTCCCTATACTTAACATGGGGAGCGCAAAGTACAGTAACCTCGTGCTGAAAAGCTCAAGGTACCAAACGCAAACGGGTTACTTAACCCATTTGCGTTTGGATCGTAATATGCGGTAGGCACCGCAGCTAACGTTAATGCTCACACAAGTGAGCGTTAACGTTAGCTTCGAGAATGTAATGTGGCCCTATGAATTTTCAGAATATTAACGGATCGGTGGGGATCCGTTTTGCCAGAATGATTGCCAAAAATTTTCTCTTTTCTCTTATAACTGTTCCATCTTTTTGACCGCTGTCCTCTCTTTTCCAGGCCTTCTTCACTCTTTTAACTTCAACGGTTTTATTCTTGCACTTAACCTTAAAATGCCTACCAAGGTTTTCCATCATTTTAAAAGGTTTTTATTTCTTTCTATCCTTCCCAGGTCCAGTATGTGTTTTGGAGAAAGTACGTTTTCTGATAGTCAATAGCATAGACATGCACAGCTCTTATATTATATGAAACATTACTTACAAAACTGTAAATAATTACAATGGTTCACATTGAATTGCCACAACAATA